>OU612059.1:159586471-160186471 GCA_914767635.1 Melanostoma mellinum
TCCTTCTTAAGCTGAAACATTTTTTTCTTCCACTTGTCACTTCTTTTATGATAGCGGTTTGTCTTCTGGAGCTCTTTTAAAATGCTTTTCTGTGTATTTTCTAGAGAGGAAAGTTTTTCTTTAAGCTCTGCAAGCTCTTCCTCTTGCATTTTTACAGTCATTTCAAGTGAGCTTGTTCTATTCTCCACTGGTTTTTCCTTTGAGAGATTAGAATTGCAAGGCATAGTGCTGTTCTGTGTTGCACTGGCTTCGTCATTGTCCATATCAATTGGTTGAGCATCATCGTAAGTGCCATCACTTAATATTACATATTCCTCTTCATACTTTAAATTGTTAGTTTCACTCTCCTGTAGCTGTTCGTTTATACTATCGTTCAGGCCATCACTTTGTTTGCCTAATACATGCGCTTCATGTAGGTTTAGTAACTTTATTACTGATATTTCATTTTTAGAATAGGGTACCCGCTTGTTCGAGCCGACTGCTGTGCCCGTCGAGATCAAGAAGTTGTTTCGCATTTTCCTCTTTAAATTGTATTTATAGTCTTTCCAAACCTAAATTATTCAATATTAGATTCGCATGAAACAATAAAGTATGTGTAAACAAAAATATACTCACAGTTTTCCACTGATGAAAGATTTTTTGTCTAGGTCCATATGCGTTTAGTTTTTCCGCCAACTCTTTCCATAATATTTTTGATTCGGTTTTGGCTAAGCTGTTTGGTAAATAATTGTTTGCTAAGTGCGGGTGAGTTTCCATGAATGAAATTATCATATCCATCTGCTTGACTTGTGTTTTACGCCTAGAATCATAATAAAATGTCGTTCAAACATTTTCCATTTGTCGAATTAATGAAGTATGTACATATGTTATGTATGTATTATTACTAAGGATTTTTTTTATAGTTTTTCACAATTTCTTGTTTACTTACAGATTTCACTTACACACATCATTCCATGAAGGAACCAATAACAATGGCAGCACATACGTTAACTTTTGTTTGTAATTAGCGCGAACTTTAGGAAATATGGATGGATACCTACCTTTGAAATGTTAAAAATAAAGTGAGAGCATTTTAGTATAATTCTCTTTACCTATGCAGTTTGTATGGAGTTAAGCACAAGTGTGTTGAATACTGAACAATTCTAGCAAAACCTTTTCAGGGTAGAAATGGACTTAGTTCTTTCACAAGGCTTATGCTAGAGAAAAGAAGATTACTTATACGACAGACAGATAGAGTTGTGTTTGATTAGACAAAATTCAACATTACTGTGACGCACAGTCGGGCATATCGATGTTTTTTGTCTACAAAAATCATAGCTAGTTAACGAAATTTTCTGGGCTATATTAATCTTGTGAAGGTTAAACAAAAATATTCAAGGGTGTTTTAAAATCTTTTGAGGTAGTAAGGATTTCTTCTCAGAGGGACTAGATAAATTACTTCACTTGAAAAATTCTATAATCCAGCTTAAAAAAGGTATCTAATGGTAAAACAAAACTGAGATTTAAGTGACACAGCTAAGGGCAAAGTGAAATGAATCAAATTAGTTTTCAAAAATTGACTAGGATTAAAAACACTTCGTCAACATAACATTTTTGAAATTATATACATGTGATACATTTTTGCTCATTTCATTAGAAACATTTTGGACGTCGTTTTTTGTGAATAAAAAAAACGTTTGGTTTTCATATAAAACTAATTCTGTCATAAGAAAAAATGTTGTTGTAATAATAGTGTCCAATAATACCTCACAAATACATGTGTAGCTATGAGAAAGACAAACTTGCTATTAATAACATGACAAGCGGTAATGTAACTTATTTTTGAATTCTTTTTTCATCTTACACTACCCTTACACTTACACAGGCTTACACTAAATAAATTTCTTCTTCATTTTCCGACGTTACGAACATCGCGATCACAGCTATTCCACTTCTCTGATTTATACTAGTAATCTGCTCTTCGCGTTGACCTCAGAATGTGTCGGCAAGTCTCGCGGTTTTTATTCTTCGCGAATGTTTCGGTTTTTTGAATTTCCCTATGAATATGGCCATACGAAATGAGCTTGTCGTACTCTATTCTTCACAAGATGGTATTTTTGACGTGAAGGCTTCCACGGATCTTGGCACTTCTAATACGATCAAGTCTGTAACTTCTGCTGTCATACGGAACATGTCTTCATCTCAGCTGCTGTCAGCTTACTCTCATACTTTTTGTACATTGTCAACCATTGTGAACCGTATGTGGGAGTGTATCATTTTTCTGTCATGGAAGCATGTGGAGTTTTCTCGCCACTTTATCCACCCTACGCTTACTTGATGATTGATGTTTAAACTTTTCACACTTGGGAAGCACAATTCCATTCCTATATACATATATGTCTATAATAGGCATGTCTGTATCAGAAAACAGGCAACACAATTACTCAGACACCCAAAACTCGCGCGAATTCTGGCAATGCCATGAGCATACACCACCTTTCTTTCCACTCAAAATATGGTGTTTCGCAAACCAACACTCGAAAGCCTTGTTCGATTATAAAGGTCTCGTTGAGTTCTTTACCGACCGGTACGGAGCAGCGTGAGTTGGATGAGTTGAGTGATATCCTCCGTCTTGCCAATTCCATAGGTATGTTAAAACTTTACATGGCACTGTACCGATTGAGTCTGTAAATACTGTCATACGTTGTCTTACGTTGTGTGTGCAGATCCGGGGTCTTTGCCTTTTTTTTTTGTTTGCTAGGTTGCGAAATTTTTTTTAATCAAATTTAATGTTGATTATAAAAACTTAGAAACTCACAAAAAGCAACAAATGCTCGCACTGTGTTCTAAAACATTATAAGGGTAGTCATCACCCCTTGATTTGCGCGTCAATTAAAAAATCGTGCGTGGAGTCCCTCCGCGCGGAAGAAGTGAAACTTCCTAATGTGGAAATGAAAATAGGAAGGGGTAGAAATTGATTTTTAGTGAACTTATTTGTTTCTTTAAAAGAAAAAGAAAAGAGATGAATCGGAGTAAATTTTCACGGGATAGGTACGTAACACCATTTCATAGAACAATTTTTTATTTTTTGGTGGAGATTAGAAAAGAAAACCGAGGATTTTAAAGATGTTTGGAATACAATACCAGGAACCTTTCTGACCAATGAAGACCGCAGTCTTAACACCTAAGCCCAAGACGGAGAACATTTACATACATGTTTAGACATGATCAAGCATGTTTAGACATGATCAAACATGTTTAGCCATGATCAAAAATTTTTGAGCCGGGCTTAAATGGAAATTGCTTATATATACATGATTATGCCTCCACTAACTACTATATACTCATTACTATATTAAAATTCTAATAAAATCTTACAGTGACCACTCACCAAAAGCTCTGATTTGTACCTATATTGTCTTCCAAATAAAATTCCGCAGTCAACACATTCGAAGAGAAACTTCACAAATGGTTTTTTGTTAGAATAATTTAACTTAATCGATTTACACATTAAGCTCTTATCAACATACATACATGTACAAAAGTACATATATTAAACAAATTAAAAGAAACTGCATTAAACATTTTCTATCATTTCATTGGAGAAGAAAAGAAAACACAACACTGATCGACTTTTCATTGAGCAATTGAAATCATTTTCGCACGCACAGACATTTACTACACACATTTTACTACAATGACATCGTCGGGATAAATGGCGCGGAATTGATGACAGCAACTTATTGGCAGTGCCAAAAAGTATGTAATCGATAATATTCTGTGTTAAACGTATAACGCTTTCATGTTTGCAAGTCGCATAAAAAGTTTCACTTCAAAAAAAAAAAAAGTTCTACGTGTCAAGTTCGATGTCAAGATACCACCAACTAAAGCAACTAATGACTCCCTGATCAGAACTCAGTAGTTTGTTTGGAGTTTAACATTTAATATTTTCTTTGCTTCTATAGTCTCTTAAAAAATAGGAAACTCGAAACTCGTCATAAAAAAAAATGTTTTTCACGAGTAGTGCCTTTCGCTAGGGATTGGCAAGTCCTCTCCGCTGAGAGTAATACACGTTGCCATGAAAAGAGCTTTCTCACTAACCCGTTCGGAGTCGGCATAAAACTGTAGGTTCTTGAAAAGCGTTACGTCCCGAGTTTTCCTTAGCTTTGTTAATAACTTTATAAATAGTAACAAACTTCCTGGTAAAAAATTCACTACAAGGGCATCTATGATGCTTCATTTTTGGCATTCGTAGTTCGAAATTGTTACGACTGGCCAGCTTTATGATAGGGGTTATTTATTGTTAACTAAAAACTGTCAGAATTGAGAAATATCTCATGTAAAAAGTTCAAAAACCCGAAATGTATACAATAAAATATATGTAATTTAAAAAAATGTTTTTTGAACGACGAAAGATTCTTACCACGAATATACGCAGCGGGGGGAGAGTACGATAACTTTGGGGTCAAGAAATAATAACGGTTCAATAAAAACATTTTGCTTGTACTTTGATTGTTTAATAAAAGAACTAAAAAAACACGGATTCGATCATGATGCTTGCAGGAAGGGATAATCTACTAGATTCTTTACAGTTGTGGATATCATGAAAATTATAATAATTATTAAGAATCACATTTTCGCCTCTATATCCACAAACACTTGAGTATTACTTCAATTTTGTTTCATAAACTAATATGCTTTCCAAACTGATTGCATTTTCAATTGAAGCTATTTTGTTTATTTTGAAATAAATCAAAGATGAGTTTATATTTCATAACATTTCAACAATTTGAAAACTTGCCGCAGCTTTGAAATTTCTTGCCGAGGGATCATATCAAAGAGACAGGACAGGGACAGGATACCTTCACAGTGAGAGTTTCTAAAATTAGGTCTGAAAACCCCGAAACATTGGAAAGGAAGTTGTGTCCAAAATTATACCATTTAAAAATACAGCACAGTAAGAAGAGGTATCCAAATTATCATTTTACAAAAACCTTGATTTCCCGGAGTGATCCATGTGCGTTGGCGGAACGCTCGCTGGATGTAAAGACTGACGATTACAAGATATTCTACTATAGTACGGTTCAATATTGTCAGTTTATATGCAACCCAAATTTTTTGTGAGCAGGTGGGAAACGATGCATTTGAAAAATTTTTCATAATTTAGTAAAAAAATATTCCAAAAGAGAAGTTTTTGTTTGCTGGCGGAGATTAAAACGGACTTGTTGGAAAGACAAACAAGGATTATGAGGGCTGCCATGGAGGTATGGGATACGGCTCGAGGAAACCTCCTGGTAAAGATATTCTAGAAACGTGTAAATCTGATAGACTTGTCGTATAAAATTTCATGTTCATGATCGATGCAATGGCACTTACAGCAGTAGTGGAAGTGAAACACAAACTCATAATGGTGGAAACAATTTATTATCATTTGGTAGTCAAATTTATATGAAGACTCGTTTTAAAGACTGCAGAGTGATTGGGTGAAGTGCATGAAGAAGTTGCAAGAAAGAGACGAAGAAAAAGTTTACCCAACTTCAAGCAAAGAGCACTCAGGGCATGTGTCGGGAGCTGCAAAGAATATCTGCCCGGCTACTTATGTAAAACAAGCTCTTAAAGAAATACGACAAAGCAACTTAGATAAGAGGGCAACCATGTTCAAAATAGCCGTTCAAAGAAGGAGGAATGCTCAGGAATTTCCTTTGCTGAAGTTGAATATAGATGGTCAAGCACAGCTTTTTGTAGATGACGACAAAATTCTTCACAGATTGCAGTATAATCATGGTTTTTTAAAACGAACAGTCTATTCAAGAACGCTTTCCTAAAGCTGACTCTACTTAACGGAAATACTGGACATCACTGTCGAAGAAGTTAGTGAGGGAGTTAAAAACTCAATTAGGACTTGCAACGGAGGACTTGCCAATTCGTCGTGAAATATGATACCCGTGGAAAAACATTTAGCCTCTGTTGGGATTCGAACCATAATAGGCAGACATGCTAACCGCCGCATCACCGGTACCACAGGGGTAGCCAACTACGAAGAATAATAAAGCTATCGTATAAAAAATCTAAAGTATAGAAGTAGTAATGGGAAAATATTGTGATTCCTAATAGAATTTGCATGTTGTGCTGGTTGACTTCAAATTAGCATTCGGTAGACAACCGCGAGATCTAATATAGATGGCCATAAGGCAACAAGGAAACAAAAAGTACGGATGATCAAGGATATGCATGTACGAAGGATGTGTAGCGAAGGTAAGATGTCCAACTGGAATCACTGAAGCATTACAAGTTAAGTGTAAACCAAGGAACCGAAACACGGTAGTACGTATTATAAACTTATGCGCTATGGAGCTATGGTACATAACGAATGTCTAAAGCATACTGATGAATTTAACGAGGAATGTGAAGCCCAACTGATTGTAGATAGTATTGAGAACGTTGCTTAGCGATCAGAAACAAACAAGGGATTAATAAAAAAACAGTTTATAAATTATTTAAAAAAAAGCAGCCTGCATTTAATTCTTTGCATTGATCAAAAAATTTATTTAAAAAAAAAATAACAATAAATAAATTAAAAAAGAATTTAGACATAAAGGAATTCGTGTTTTGCTGTTGCTACTAAATAAAAGAACTCGTGTTTTGATATGCAGCCTCAATTCGGATTATATTGGCCCTTCCTCCGAATTGGAGCTATGTGCTTTCAACCTCCCTTCTAGTACATCAAGTTTTCTTCTCTTGATTTCCAACTCAGCGAGCCGTATTTTTAGCTTTTCATCATTCTCCTTTTCTTCCCTTTCAAATTGTCTTTTTAACAAATTCATTTTATGTTGTTTAAGTTTTCTTGTTTTTTTAAGTTCACCGGCAATTGTTCTCAGCTCTTTGTTTTGTCTTTGTAAATACTTATTCTGCTTTAGTAAATTTATGTTTTGATTTTCTAGCAATTCCAACATTTTCGTTTGGTAGTTATCTTGCTGCGAAACTTGTTTTTCTAGCAATTTCTTGGCTGATGTCGAGGAAGTTTGGGTAGCAGGTTGAGTACATGCTGGCTCAGTCGTATTTTCAAAAACATCGTTGTATTCCATTGGAATTTCGTCAGGCAACTCTGGTGAAAAAACATTGTAACGATTTTCAATAGAAGATCCGCTGGGGGTATCCAGATTAATTTGATTTATTTTTGAAGATTGTGGCATGCTTTCTTTCTCCGCTCCAAATGTTCTTACATCCATGCCACTTTCACTTGCCCTCAAGTCAAGAAGCTCCACTATGTCTTCTTCGAGAGAAGAAAACACCTGCTGTTTATTCGGACCACTATCCGTTGCACGACTACATTTCATGTTATGACGAAGTTTCTTCTTGATGTTGTATTTAAAATCTTTCCATACCTTTGAAATAAAAAGTATTGTAAGAAGTCTTAAAATAGAATACAAACAAACAAACTTTTTTCCAAGCGTCGGCATTCTTCGTAGGTGGTCCATGGCTGTTTAAAGCTACTGCGATACTCTCCCACAGTTCAGCTGTTTTTTGTTTATATTGAGGAGCGTTTAGTGCTCCTCTCGCAAAGCTTTTGTTATCCTTCAAGAACTTAACCAGCACCGAGTACTGCTCCTGGTTTGTGTGCATCTGTTTTTGATACCTACGTATATATTTGTTGAACATTTATATATTATATTTTATAGATTTTCATAGAAAATGTTTGATTTAATTAATATAGTTCAACTTACATAGTTTCAGTTGATATAATTTCTTTTCACCTAACGTAACCATAATCCGCTAAAAAATACCAGTCGAATGTCATACGCTTAATGGCATTTCACATTCACCATCTCATTCGGTAAATAACCTAACATAAAACAAGAAAGACGAAAGGGAAAACAATAATACCAGATCTCATTGTCGCCACCGAAAAACAATTCGCCTCGAAATCCAACATTACTTAGACCATTATTCGTCATTCATCGGACCAGATTGGTTCAACAAATTGTACAGTATGATATTTTCGATAATTTTAAAGTCGGAAAGAAAAATGTGATAATGACCCTTGTCACAAGGCTCGTCATAACGGACGGTTGAAAGAATTTGGGCATGATCTAGGTTTGAAAGGGCCGATGGGGTCAGAACCAGGGCGTTCTTTAGTTTTTACCTTAAGTAATATCCTGGAATGTTCATAAAGCAACACGTTGGTCAATTTAAGAATCTCACCAGATTCGTTGAGTTAAACCCATTCGTTAGGTTTTATTCAAAGTACATAATTATACAGAGTGTGCCGTACTTCGTGTATTATCCTTTGGGGTGTGATTCTTGGTCATATTCTAAGAAAAATTGTTCTACATAAAAGTCCGTTTCTCAACTTTGACATCAATTTTTGACAATTTAAAAAAATTCTAACTTTGGTGTACCATGACCTCAAAGTTTTGACTTTGAGGTCATTTTTTTCAGAAAATGTCTGATAAACATAGAGTTTCCTTATTTTTTACAGATGAACAAAACATTAATAAAGAAAAAACTCAGTGGTAAGTTTACTCAAAAACCCATACATTTTATGATACTTGAAAAAAATAAAAATAGGTAAAAAAAAATTTTATCTTTGAGGTTTATTTGCATAAAACAATAAGAGTGTTCAATGACCTGTTCTAGAACAGTTTCAGACAGAAAAGATCAGACTTTGGGTGTTCAATGAGAAATTTTCTGTTCTTTTCTGATCTTTTTTGTGTTCAATGAGCTGTTCTAGAACAGTTTAGCACAGCATTTTCTGCACCTCCTTTTGAGCAAGTGCAAGTTTGGTGAAAACTGTTAAAAGCAGCTGTTGACTTTTTGCTCGTAGTTTTTTAACCGAATTGAAGTATTAATTTGTTGTGAAAAATTCAGAAAAATTTTATAAAATCAGGAAAATAACACCTAGCCTTGTGCTAAAAAAAAATCACTTAATCGTGACGAAAATACGTTAAATTAAATTCATATTAGAAAAAGGAAAATTGGTGGTTGTTTTTTTTTTCGTGTTTGTTGTTGCTTGTTTTGACAAGTTTGCTTGTTCTGACTTGCCTGACGTTTTTCACTGCTTCTGTGCTGTGCTGTGCTGTTCTGATCTAAAAAAAAGCCATTGAACACATCTAATAATATGGGCAAATTTTGGTATTTTTTATGTATTTTATACAAATACAATTATAACAAGTGCTCAATAGTAGGGGAGCCCAAGAGGGGATTTCGCGCGTTACTCGAGCGCGTCAGAAAATCATATGGGGAGAAACCTTGCACCATGTAATGTACTCCTACCATATATTAAACCTAAATGTTGGGGCGTTCGCTGAGAGCAGCCCGTCAGATTAGTAAAAAAAAGTCGATCATCGGAAATACTCGAGCGCGTCAGATTAAAAGATGGTAGGTTGATTACATCGAGAAGAGTGTATATTTCAATAATCTGACAATTTGAGCGGGGCCTTCGTAAGTAGGCGAGTCACAAAGATGTAAAAAAAAATCGATGTTTCGAAATACTCGAGCGCGATTAATTTTTTTTTTTATTTTGAAGGTAATTTTATCAGAACTACGGAAAACATATAATCTGACATTTTGGTTGGGGCGATTGAGGTAAAATCGTCAGTGAAATGTATAATATATGATGTTTAATATCTCTGTTAATATTGATATTAGCAATTGGTCCAGGAGACTTTTTTTGTAGAAAACCAAATTCTCTACAAGTTTGTAATTTACAATTTTTCTGTAGCTTTTGTTATTTACGAGATAACTGCGACAAAACGTGAATTTTATGGAAAAATCTGGTTAAGTGGCCCGTACCACCTTCCCGGTATGAGTAACGACTTTGCCAAAAAGAACATTTTTGTAGAGCTTTCAATTTTGAGAAAAAAACATCTTCGGTTAAAGCGATTCCATGAAATGCCGCTGAGTTATAGAAATTTAAAAATAAAAAATCAGAGTTTCCGTGTATTTTCAATGGAAAATCTTCACACCTCTTGATCGAGCACTTAAAATTAATATTAAGGGCTCAAACTTTCAGGATTTTTTCTAAAAGTATTTTAAACAAAATTTCAATACACAATTTTTAAATATATAATATGTGTACATATTTTTTGATTGCATCCAGTTATAAAAAATAGAAACAACAAAGCATTGTTACTTTAAAATTGTCAAACTAAGAGTACGCCCCCATATAATTGTCAGATTATCATCCTGGAGGACAAAGACATCAAGTTGATCACTCTGTATAAAAATCTGACGCGCTCGAGTATTTCAAGGTCACGTGTTTTTTTTACATTTTTAAAAATCAGCCATGACTGATCGCCCCACTCAAATTGTCAGATTATTGAAATATACACTTTTTAGAGTACACTTAACATTCACTTTGAAAATCTGACACGCTCGAATAACTTTTTTTTTTTTTCTCTTTACGCCCATTTGGCCCCAGTCAATCGTCAGATTAATATATATCCGTTATCAGAAAGACAAAGCGCGTATACTCTATGAAAATCTGACGCGCTCGAGTATTTCAATTTAACTGTTTTTTTTACATTTTTAAAAGCTCATACACGCCCATCGCTCCACTAAAACGAAAAACTGCCATACACTTTTTTTCGTTTTAGAACGTAAGCTTCACAATCCAATAAGTTCCCATGACGCTTTAGTAACTGCAAATTTAGCGGCTCGGGCTCCCCTACCACAAAGTGCCCTCCTTAACTCTTGTCTTACTTGTAGTCTTGTAATCTTTGAAACTGGGCCCATTCAGGAATGTAGTCACTACGTAGTGAACTCTTCTGATTGGTTAAAATCGACTACAAAACGAGTGGAAATTTCCCCTTCAACGTAGTTGAAAATTTTCAGCTACAAAGTTAGTCTGACGTTTGAGAATCAGCTGTTGAGTAATCACACGAAAAATTACAAAGTTCAAAATGACATTTTTTTCGACAATTTTTATCAAATTGAAAGCAGTGAAGAGATATGTAATTAAAGTTACTTAATTTAAAAGATAAGATTATTTAAAGTTCTCAAAATGCAATTGTTTCGTGTTTTTGTGTACTTATTTTGACAGTTATAGGTTGACTTTATTTGTAGATTGTAGTGCATTTTGCATTCACAAAGCTAGTCGACTTTCCACTACGTAGTGACTACATTCCTGAATGGGCCCATTGTATTTAAATTTGACTCCTATAGGCTAAAGGTTGCCAGATTTTCAGTTAGGATAAAGTTCCTGGTATCTTTGTTGTGCTTTTCTTGAATTTCCATTGCAAAATTTATATAAGAAAATAATGTCTGCATATTCTTCTTTCTTAAATGAGGGCATTTCAAAGACGCTGTTCACACTGGGGCAAGTCAACCGAGCAATTTTGACACTCCGCCACCCCGTCGTGTTCAGACTAAAATTAAATGAGAACGCAACGGATTTATTTTGAAGTTTTTTTTTGCTTTAAGATTTGGGAAAAAAAACTCAGAAAAATTTTTTTTTGTGCATGAAAGTATGTAAGAAAAGGACGAAACTGTAATCGTAAATAAAAGATTTCAAAACGTTTAAGTTTGCAACTATTTTTTATTTGTTTTTTCATTGTTTTTCATTTCTCCAAATTTTTATTAATTTTCACTACTTGTGGCTTTGCATGCCTTATTAAGAAACTTCTTGGTTCAAGTTTTAGAGGACTGCTGGCTTCAAGAGGGCGGAAAGATTGTGGAAACAGAAAGTGTGATTGTGCAGTTTGTTGAACATTTACTCCATAATGGTGAAGAGGGATGTGTTGTCTGTTTATTGGTGATGATGTATGTTTGAGGATTCGGGTGATGGATCTGGTGTTGGCCGAAAAAGCTGTGTACCTGGATATGGTGAAGGAGAATGCGATGAATGTGTTGTCTGTTTATTAGTTAATGTTTGAGGATCTGATGAGGGTGATTGATCTGGTGTTGACTGTGAAAACTCAATTGGGTATAGATCAGGGGATGGTGATGTTTGAGGATGGTATTTGGAAACAATGATTTAGTTAAATGGTGAGGATGAGGATGAGCGTGGAAGAAATGGTGATGATGACGAGGAACGGGGTGTATCAAATTGACTTTTAGTAATTAGAACTCCCTCCTTTTGCCGAAGTACAAACTTTTCTTGGACCTCTTTTATGACAGCCATTATTTTCCATTTGGCTTCATGAAAAAGGTCATTTGGTAAGTCCTCTAGCTCAATTTCGACGACTCTGGCAAAGTTTATATTTCTTTTTTGTGCAAGTTTTTGATTTTTGATATTATTTGCCAATTCCTCCGCAACTTGCAGTGACTTGGTGATTTGCCTCTCGAAGCACGTCTTCTTTTTTGTTGGCCTGTTATCCTATAAATACAATTTAAGGTTACTAATTATATTTCTTAGATCGTTTTATTGTTACCAAAAATGACTCATCTGTTGAAGTTGCATCATGATGGTCTCTTTCGAAAGAATCAGAGTTTTGTTGAAAATATTGCTGAAAATAAAACGAAATTAGTATTTGATGGTAACATCGTCAAAAAAAACTTACTTCTGGAACGTTTGTCACCGAAGGAGTTGAACCCGTGTGCTTATCTAAGAATGTAAGCTCATCAAAGCACCGCAGTTTAGGAGCGTAAACATCTTCTCTTCCAGCTCCTCTTTTCTTTGATTTTGCAATCAAATTCTTTTCTTTTAAGTACTGGCTGCGCAGCGTTTTAATTTTTATTTTTACCTCCTCCGGTGTAACCTCAGGCCTTGATGATTTTAATTTATCACGGATCTCATTTAATGCCTTTTTCTTTTTGATCCTATCCAGGAAATCTGGCGATTGGGTATTATATAGCATGGGATTCTGCTCATAGAGCAGGATAAGCTCCATCGTCTGACTTTTATTCCAGTTTGTCATTTTATTCTTTTTCGTATTTTTGCTTTAGGAACAAGAAAAAGAACATTTATTTTTCAAACAACAGCGTCTTTACTCGGGGGGGAAAAATACAAGTGTCACAACAAAGAAATTTCAAAACTCAACCAAGAAAATTTTAATTTTTTTTTTTTAAACTCCGGCGCAAAACCACGTCTCTTTCTTGCAACTATTTGGGAAAGAGAAAAAACACATAGACGTCAATTTTGCTCGGTTGACTTGCCTCAAAGAGCTCTCTGATCAAACTGCAATCGTGACTTATTCTGATGCACTGATGAACAAATTTGTTTTGTTATTCTTTTATACGACTCAAAGGTAAACATTTTTTCAATTTTTTTTTTAATTTTGCACATTTTGTATTTTTTCAAGTATCATTAAATGTATGGGTTTTTGAGTAAACTTACAACTAAGTTTTTTTCTTTATTATTGTTTTGTTTATCTGTAAAAAATAAGGAAACTCTATGTTTATCAGACATTTTCTTAAAAAATGACCTCAAAGTCAAAACTTTGTTTGGGGAAGAAAATTTGAACATCAATTAAAATCTGGCAACCTATAACAGCTCAACTTACACCCCTATTATGGATAACAACCAAACTCAGTTGTGTATAAGGTAACCGAACTTTGAGACAACCGAACTAATTTTCCGTATTACATAAGGACACTATTTTCAGTTGAGTTAAAAAAAAAAAAAAATAGATTGGGTTCTTTAAGGAGTATTTTGTGTCAAATCAGCTGTCAAGTTTCGTTTATGTTCAAGTACTGTAAAAAATAAAAAAGGCATTAAAGCAATGGAGAGTTCATATGATTTGTATTTTGATGATATGGAGCCCGAAACTTCTTCAAATGTAGCTAAAATAAGGAAAAGTATCCGAGACCACTCGAATCCATTGGAACTTCCAAACAGAAAGTATGTATTGAAACATGAAAAAAACAAACAAAAAATTGATAGTAAAAACGTTTAAATCTAAGATATGAACTAGTTAAAAAAAATTTAAAAAAAAGGACTTCAGTTATCTTAAAGCTACACAATAAATAAGTGCAAAGTCATCTAAAATAAAAAATAATTGAAAAAAACAAAAAAGACTTCAGATATCTTAAAGCTACAAAAAAGCACTCAAGAATTCGGTACGAATTTTAAGAGGAATTCGAGTTCAACTGCATGTCGATAAGCTTAATTTTGCGCATTTTTAATTGGCAATTGAGTGCGTGGAGTTCCGAAGCTTCCATCGCTTTCTTCTTTTTGAGTTCATAAAATTTTTCATTGAGTTTTAATTGTGTTTTGCTAATTTCGTAGCTTTTGTAAATAACTTTTTCGATTCTGTTCAAAACTTTCAGAATTTCCGTATGGTTCTCCGTTTGTGTTTGGATGCAGGCAAGGCGTACATCTTCTGCAGTGTTTTGTCTTTTATTAGTACCACTTCTAATGAAAGGTAAAGATGAAGTTGCTGGTATAGGGTCGATATCACCCAGCGGCATATTTTCCCCGTCACCGTCGCTTTCAATTGGTGGCGGTGGTGGTGTCCTTGGTGGACCAAAACCGAACGGAGAAGCAGTTGGGTTGATGGAGTTTTGAAGCTCAATCAGTTCCACTACACTCTCCTCCAACATGGTAAGACTTATATGTTGTGATGGCTCTCCTCCTGTTGTAGTTAAGTTTTTTTTGTTGTTGGCCATTTTTCTTTTTAAATTTGCTTTGTAGTGTATCCAAACCTGCAAATATGTTTAAGTAAAAACTATTTTTTTGTTTGTTTTTATTTTGCAATAACCAACCCTTTGCCATTCTTTGGTTGTTCTTATTGGTGGCCCAATGCTATTCAGTTCTTTCGAAATCTGCTCCCACTCATTTTCCTGTTGTTTTTTGGAAGACCCGAATTGTCCTTTGCCCCGTGCAAGATCTGGATTTTCTTTCATTATTCTTATTAATTTTTCAAATTGTGCTGGCCTGGTGATTTTTATTCTAAAAAAAAAAAACACATTTAATTGTATATACATACATTCTAATCACTTACGTACGATTTTTTGTCCACTTTTACTAAGAATTTAGCTCTAAACCCAACAAACAACCGCTACACAACTACTGAGGATCAGTTGTTTGGTTTTGAGAACTATGAAAAAATACACGCAACCAAACTTTCTTCCATAATACACATACACAACTGGAAAGGCAACCATTTTTTTAGTTGGCTGAAGAATGACAGAATGGTTGTGTTTCACGCATAACTTTTTGTAATCTATAATACCGATTTGTGAGACATAGGGTGCTTTCATTATTGCATGGTTGCTCTGTTTACATGCGATCATTTGCAATCAGACTAACGTCACTCAAAATATTTGCGCATCCATTTTACAATGCATTTATGAACACTTTTTCGGATTTGCGTCATCTGTCAAAGAACAGTTTGTACACAGTTCCATAAAATACTTTTCTTTCTTTTTCCATCCAAAATAACAGTACATTTATTTTATTCAGTACTTTTTTTGTTTATATCTTACCTGGAGCCTGAAGAGTTTTCATCCATTTCTTTGTACTTTTACTTTGTTTTGTATTTTTTCCGCGGTAATTAATAGCCTTCTTGAAATCTGACATTTGGCTTGAATAGAGGAAAGAAAATAGTTGTGTTTTGCACTGTCTGTCTCTTTCTCTGAAGATAAAAACCGAAAAGCAAACGAATTGAAGCATTTGCACATTTGCGCTGCAAATATTTGCGTTTTGCTTTAATGAAACTATTACATTTGTCATTTGCATTTATGAAAGTTATGCATTGGTCAGACTAAAGCAACTATGCAATTATGAAAGCACCCATAACTACACTATTACCTCGTTTCCACTTAGAATTGAATCACACTTCAATTCGAATTAGTGCCAGTGTATACCTAGATCGAATTGAAATAGGATTACCCGATCCGATACACCTCTTGTAGCTGGATCGATTCAAAATAGTGTGTTGTATACCTATATTACTCGATTCAGTGGGTAAGTAGATACCTGCATCGAAATCTGAATCATAATCCGATCCGATTACCCGATTCTAAGTGGAAACGAGGTATATGGTCTTCCATAATAGGGGTGTTAAATACAGTCTTACAGCCCTATTATGGTTGTCAAATATCAATACGATACTTGATAAATTTGTTCGTTTATCAATGAAATTGGTTAAATGGTATCACGGATAACAACCATCAGAACTTTTAATCAGTTGTGAATGAAATGCTTTTTTGCGATCCATTGTGAACGTCTCTGGTTGCTTATTCGGTATTATGGTTATCAACTTTTTTGATATCTATCAATTTTTCAGTCAATCGCAAATTCGTCGTTGATGAACATTTTTTTGGTTTATTTTACTGGAAATGTGTAGCCAAAACACGGTTACGTGGTTGACTAGTATAACGGCTATATCGTGAAGTGTTTTTTCTGTGCCGTTTAGCAAAAATTCATTCCAAATTGAATTTTGAAGTTAAATGTGTTTAGTGCTCATTGAATGCAGAAAATTAAAATGGTCGCTTTGTACATAGATGTGGGGTGTGTCAACGCTTAGTACGAGCACACTGTTTACAATGGAAGCAAATTTATCAATTGGCATGCATAATACCGATTTATCAATTAATTGATAGCACTTATCGTGTATCAATTGATTGATAGTTGACAACCATAATATGTTTGTTATTTCTACAAAAAATTAAGTCTAAAATTAGGTCTCTATCACCAGTTTTGACAGAGATATCGAATTTAACACAGGTCAGGATACACCAAAGTTAGACTTTTTTTAAATTGTCAAAGTTGAGAATCGAGCTCTACTGTAGAACAATTTTTTTCTTAGAACATGACCAAGAATCACACCTGAAGGATAATACACGAAGTACGCGATACCCTGTATAAAGAATTTATAACTAAAAAAAATCATGATCCATTTCGAGCCTGGAACTGTTTTTTTAGCGTACAGTTTCATTCCTCAAATTTGCATGATGTACCAAACGTAAAAGAGAAGATTTGCTTATAGAGGAGGAATTTAGGACGTTTATGTGTGACAGCGGAGGTGAACAAATTTGTGCTGGTTTCGGACCAGTGCCTTCTATTATTTCTTCCAATACAATTACAATTACATACACAATGCTTCTGGGACATTAAACGCAGCTAGTTCAAGATCCTTGAAGAAACCATTATTTAAGGAACGGGTATCTTTACTAAAGCCTTTAACTTTCTCCATCTTTCACATTAGGTTCAGAATAGGTTTGTAACTAAACGGAGTAGGTGCACTTTTTTGGGCTGTACATCAGTGCTGTAGCAAATGGTATGTATTCGTTACTCTTTTGTACCGAATTACGAAACGTTACTCACAAATAAATGTCGTTACTGGTACGAAGTCGATACCAGAGATCAAAATGAGTATGTTCAAATCAGTTCAAACACATCCAAAATTTCTCAACGATCGCTCAGACTTGATCATTTTCCACCCCTATTCACAAGCAAATAACTCGCAAGCATATTTACTCACAAGCAAAAACTGCTTGTGAACAAACTAAATGAGTAAGGATACTCACAATCACAAGTCATTTTTTCTGTATTGCACTCACAAGCAAATGACTTGCAAGCAGATTGACTTGTTTGAACTTACTTGAATATATTCAAATACTCATGAGCAAGCAAAATATTCACAAGCAGACAGTGTGTTCACAAGCAGGTAGCGTGCTTACAAGCAGGCAGTGTGTTAATAAACAGGCAGTGTATTCATCGGAAAGCAATGCGTTGAACATTTATACCTAACTATAATTCTATTGAAAAACAAAGAAAGGCATACAAATGGCTGGTTTTGGCTTATGAGAAGAGAAAGAACGGATTGGATGCATTGCGGGATGATAAAACATTTTATTTTCTGATTCCAAAATTTCCCTTTTTAATATTTTTGTATGTATATGTTACTATTTTCCAGGAATTAAAAAAGCGTTTGTAAATAATTTTTACAATATAATAAATTTATATGACTTTATTGCGGAAATGGATTTTGCTTATCAGTTTTTTAAGTGATTGCTAATTCCTTCGTTTTATGGCATGCAAATTTTTGGGTTTAAGCTTATGAAGGTAGGTAGTACTATTCGTAGTAGGTAGTAGTATTCATTGATGACCTTTAATTTTTGTACCTACTAGGTACAAAAATAAGTCATCAATGAATTAGAGTTATAAACATGTGGGTATTTACGTCGTTGACGAAATAAGTTTTAAAGATTTTTTTTCGGAATTATGCATAATGAAGCTTACGAGTTTATCTGAGAAAAAGTGACCTGAATGTATCATAAAAAACCGCAAATGCGGTTTTAATCATTATTTTAGAAGCGTAAATTTTTTTGGTACCTGATTTTGAATATAGAAAGTATATAAAGATTTTTTTTCTTTTTTCTAATTATTCCTTATTTATCATGATTTTGTTTCGCTTTTTTTAACTTCTAATTCAGTTTTCTGTTCGCTTAAAATTTTTTGTTTTTATATAGTTACAAACCTGTACTATCTACTTCAATGAATACAATAAATTGTTTCCATATCTACTGTATAATAACCTTTTTCTTCATATAAAAGAAAAGAATAAAAAACCAAGCTATCAAACAAACGTACTTCTTACCTATACCTAGATTTTTATGGTACTCAAAACGAACACGCCATCAAACTACCCTATTTGGTATGATCACATTGCTTGCTTATAAGCACACTGCTTATTCACAAGCACACTGCATACTCATGAACTTATTGCTTGTTTACGAATAAATTGCTTGTGATCATTTTTACTCACAAGCACTTTACTCACAAGCAGCTTAACTCAATGTTATTCAAACTCATTTTGACTTGCAAGCAAGTCTACTTGTTTGGTTCGTTTGAAAATAGGGGTTGTTCAGAGTTGCTTGGTTCACAAATAAGATCGTTCAAATTGACTTGCTTGTGGGCTGACTCAGCTTGTTCAAACTCGTTTTTTTCAAGTAAATACTCATTGTTCACAAGCAGTTCATTTTAATCTCTGGTCGATACTTTCGTTCCTCGGTATCGGCATTTCGTATGGTACTTTAGTACTCGGGTGGGTAGTCGAGTCGGTATCGATATCAGTACCAGTACCTTGTGTGTGTATAGTATATTGTATACTTGGTGTGAAGATAAAGGGTGCAACAAACAGGATAACACAAATTATCTGATTGTGAAACAAATAGATTTCTTTTTTAAGTGAAACATCTTATGCGACTTCCAAACATGCTTGCGTTGCACGTTTAACGCGAATTATCGATTGTATACTTTTCGGCACTGCTCACTATTCGCCATTCAGCCAGACGATTTAATTGTACAGAAATGTGTTCTTCGGTGGAAGATTGCATTATTTTCGGAGAAAATCTAATCAAAACTAGTCCTTTGTTCTATTAAATGCATATTTATTTGTAATTCATTTTTTAAGAAAAATATCAAGAACTCATTGAATTCTTCTAAGTAGTTTTTCAATTTGTGCCGTGTGTGTGAAAATCGTGCCTGTGCTTACAAAATTAGTTTCGATTGCTTCATTGAAAGTAGTGTTGTGTTTTCTTTTCTCCTCAAATGAAATAATAGAAAATATTTAATACCTAGTTTTTGACGTGAAGTTTCACTCCTTCCACGCGGAGAAACTCTATGCACTATTTTTTTTTCTATTGTTTCATGTTTGTATACTTTTTGAATGAGACAGTTAAAGGGAGTTATATTAACGTTTGTTATAATGTAAGCGAAATCAATTCTTTTTCGTATGTGTTGTTATGTTAAGATTTGTCATTGGCATTATTTGTATCTTTCATTCTATCTTGCTTTATTTTATTTATTTTAAAGACTATGCGGATAATGCCCGTTTGTTTTTAGCTCCAAAACTCTTATGGTATGTTTTTGTATGGCAAATTTTTGGCCAGGTCTATTAATAAAGTTAACAATGACATGATAAGATAACATGATGAGAAAGATGTTTGGAAAATTGTAGAGAACTTGTTCTATCTTTAATCTTTAAACATTTATCTATTATTATTTCGGCGATAGGTTTAATTAATGCTCTATGCTTCACCGCATCTGGAAATCGAAAATTTTGATCAGACTTTCACCGTTCAAAAAGTCAGGGACGCAATGGACCGATGCAAACTCAACAAAGCTCCAGGCGAAGACCGTGTGAAGTATGAGTTTTTCAAATATGCTACAGTGAACATCAGAAAAATTACAGATGCTTTCAATTACATATTTGATAAAGGAGAAGTACCATAAAGCTTTCAAAAATATATCATCCTTCCAATCTTCAAAAAGGGCAATGTCGAAGACCCAAACAACTACCCAGGAATTTCGTTTTTGAACTCTGTTATGAAAATATTCACTGGAGTACTCCTGCACAGGCTCACAAAATGGGTAGAAAATAATGATTTACTGAGCGAGTTCCAAGCGGGTTTCAGGAAAGGATACTCAACTGTTGACAATATTTTTTCACTAACATGCATCGGTAAACCATATTTGGATAAGAGAAAGAAAATATATGCTTTTTTCGTCGACTTCAAAGGGGCATTTAACTCAATCAACAGGGAAGCACTTTTCTACAAGCTCCTGCCTAGGAATATCCTCCAAAATGCTAAAAGCAATAAAATGCCTCTACAAAAACAACAAGACGGCGGTATGGGACGGGAACTAAGGGTCTACTTGGTTTCAAACAACGTCTGGAGTTAAGCAAGGCTGTCTATTGAGTCCGCTTTTGTTTTCCCTGTTCCTTGATGATTTGACTTCAGTTCTACCAGGTGGTATCAACATTGCTGGTACCAACGTGAAGGCTTTGATGTATGCAGATGATATCGTCATATTATCAGAATCTGCAGAAATGTTACAAATGATGATCAACAAGCTGCAATCTTACTTCCACGTTGAATACCAACAAATCAAAAGTTATGATTTTCCGAAATACAACAGGCAGATACGCAGTAAATGAGAAATGGAAGTGCGGACATGTGGACCTGGAAGTTGTAAAAGAGTACAAGTACCTTGGAGTAATCATAACTCCACAGCTGTCTTTTAAAAAACACCTGAGCGCTAAGCTGAGAATCAAAAAAGGCCATAAATTGCAGTTGGAAGGGTGTACTTGTTAAAAAATGTGTAGCTCCGAGTACCAAATATAAACTTTTAGAAGCCGTAATGAGGTCGATAATGTGTTATGCTTGCCAGGTTTAGGGGTTCCTCCAATATGAAGAAGTAGAAAAGTTGTTGAGGTACTTTAAAAAAAAAAAAAATGTTCTGGCTCCCGGAAAACACGCCTACGTATATGTTAGACCTGAAGACTGGTGTTTCGCCTTTGTATATATATTCTCACTCAAGATGAACCTCAATTATATTTTAAAAGTTGCTGAGCTTCCCCCTCGTCGCCTTCCTAGAACCATTGCAAGGCATCTACTCAACCAAAAAGCTCAGTTCTTTACTGAGTGGTCAACTTGGGAGCGGACTCACAATGTGCAGTTGTTGGAAACCGGAAAGGAGACTTGGAAACGTAGCTTTGAGGTGCTGCTTGCTAAGATTGAACAGGACAGCTTCTCTAAATTTACGGTTTTGGCGAACCGAAGCGAGACTCGAAGTGTGTACAATGCCTACAACACAATCTTGGATCAAACAATTATTTTGATGATTGCTACAACCTAGAGACTATTTCAACTGTATTCAAAACAAGAGGAGAGTTACTGCACCTTAATTATCGACCGTATAGCTCAGAGGAAAACACGGACTGTACTCTCTGTAACCACCGAGTTAGAGAAGATGTGTTCCACTTCCTAGGAACGTGCCCAATTCTTACTGCAATCAGAAGACAACACTGGGGAAGAAACCTAATAAATGTAGACGAGACCAAGGAAATCCTAAATGGACCGGATTGGAATATTTTAAGCAGTTACGTAAGAACAGCGATGAGATACCGTTACCAAATCCTGAATGAAGCATTTTAATCCTACCTTCTGTACAGCAACCAATCAAAACATCTTAAAATTAAAAACGAATCAACGACTTATTTGCTTATTTATTAATTAAACTTAAACATAACTTGAAAATGTTAAAAATCTACATTATGAAATACTATTGATTTATTTGTTTATTTTTGTTTGTACTCTTTTTTTTCTGGCTGACGGCAAAGCCATGCCATAATTGTGAAATTGTAAAATAACAACAAAAAACCTTTAATTTTGTTAAATAAAATCACTTTACTACTTCTACTACTACTACTAGTTAATTCAAATGAAAATAGGAACATTATAATTCACAAACGTTTTGTTTAAAATAATAAAAACAATGAAAGTATGAAATATGTAGTTAAAAGCAAAAATTCATAAATTTATATTAGTTTATCTATTAAAAAATGTGAAAAGTCTTATACTAACTTAACTAATATTTTCTTATTTGTACTCTAGAGCTATTCTACGATCTTTTTTATTGAAATCTGCCAAAACTCTTTGGTAAAAGTCAGGCTTACTTTTAATATTTAGAAGAAGCTGTTTTTCTATTGAAATAATTGCTAAATCAGAAAGTCTGTTTTCTCCTTGAGTATTTCTTAAATAAGTGTGAATTCGCTTAAGAGTTGAAAAGGATCTCTCGACGGAAGCAACAGTTATCGGGAATGTTAAAAACAAACTACTTAAGTTAAAAATTTGTGGGAATGTGTCACGTAGTGTTTCATTTTTAAAATGCTTATGAAGCGCTAGAACGTCAAGGCTTCGTAGAGAAGAAGTTGTATATAAAACTTTAAGTTCATTTTTCAGAGCTGTAAAATCAAAAACACCAGGAAAAAAATTTACTAAAGAAGATATTTGCTCATCCACATTGGAAATTGAAAAACGTGCATATTTTGATTTATTGAGTAAATCTAAGAAAATTAAATTTGTGAATGTTTTGTACCGTGTTTTTATTTCAGCTATAATATTGTCTTTTATTTCTACAAAAAGACGTTTGTAATTTGTTTTTGAATCGATTTCCAACAATTTTCTTTTCCGTGGTGGTTCAACGCAATCGTTTATGCTTTCAAAAATGTATTCAAACTTACTAAGAAAGTCAGTTCTAAGCCAAGACTCAAATTTGCCAATTTCTTTTTTTGCACATTCAACATCTGTTGGCTTATTTTGAATTAAATTAAAGAGAATGTCGGTTTTAGCAAAAATTTCGGAGAGAGTATGAAGAAAAAAACAAAAATCTTTGGCCTCTAATTTAATTAACAAACTCTCGGCTATAGAAAGTGAGTCAGTATCCCATTCTTTAGGATTGTCTATTATATTATTAAAAGTTTCAATTATATCTAACCTGCAATTTAAAATCTCGTTTATTATCCGCGAATGATAATGCCAGCGAGTTTCTGATACCCCAGGCATGCGTCGGTTGGCTATTTGTTTTAAAAGATTAGAACGTTTAGTTGATTTATTAAAAAAACCGACGATAGTGTTAATATTGCCAAAAAAAACTTTTAATTCCGATATATTTTCAAGAGAACGAAATAGTACTAAATTTAAGACGTGAGCATAGCAAGGAATAAAGTAAGCCATTGGACAAGCATCCAGTACTGTCTTTGTCACACTTCCACCGTCCCCTGACATAACTGCCGCTCCATCGTAGGATTGTCCAACCAACTTATCCTTGCATGAGAATGTATCAAGTAAATTCAAAATATGCTTTGACAGTTCATCTGCATTGCGACATTCACTTACATCAAAAAAACCAAGAAATCTTTCTTCAATTCCATCTTCTGTTAAGTACCGTAGAATGGCACTTAGTTGTTCCCTATGGCTTACGTCTGGTGTTTCGTCGATCATAATAGATACAAATCGCGTTTTGCTAATTTGTATTTTGATTTCAGATCTCAAAACTTCTGCGATACTATGTATCAAATCGTTTTGTGTATCACTTGATAGACCGCTAAAAGTAAGATTTTGTGCACTTGAACACTGTTCTAAATGAGTGTCCATTAATGTGTCGTACTTAGATAAGTATAATAAAGTTTCAATATAATTGCCACGATTACTGGAATCTGGTTTTTCATCGTGACCTCGGAATGCCTGCTCTTGTTTTCCTAAAAGAACTACTGTATCAATAAAACGTTCCATTAATTTAAGATTCTTTTCCACTTTTTTGTTGTGTACCGTAAAGGAATTCCCTAAAGAGGTTTCAAGCCGATTAACGCCAAAATCATGCAGAGATAAACAACTGCGTATATGTTTTTCTGACGTGACATGTTTTTTTGCAGAGTTCACTAAATTGTTAATGTCAGCGTAACCTGCACGACTCCAAACACTAGAATCGGAAAAAAGAAGGCAAGGAAAACAGAACATTTTATTTAATTTACAGCTCCCTGTCAACCAAGTATACTTCTGGTACAATGAATCTTTGAAATGGGTAACGAAACCATCTTTTCGCTTGTATTCTATTTTCATGGAAGGGGTAGCGCGTCCTAAATCTATAACTTTTTTTTTCTTCTTAAAACTAAGCTGATTAAAATTATTTGTTTCCTCTAAGAGCAAATCAGTTAGGCAACAGTCTACACTAGGGTCGATATCACGCAGCGGCATATTTTCCCCGTCACCGTCGCTTTTAATTGGTGGCGGTGATGGGTTGATTGAGTTTTGAAGCTCAAGCAGTTCCACTACACTCTCCTCCAACATGGTAAGACTTATATGTTGTGATGGCCCTCCTCCTGTGGTAGTTAAGTTTTTTTTGTTGTTGGCCATTTTTCTTTTTAGATTTGCTTTGTATTGTATCCAAACCTGCAAATATGATTATGTAAAAAAATTTTTTGTTTGTTTTTATTTTGCAATAACCAACCCTTTGCCATTCTTTGGTTGTTCTTGTTGGTGGCCCAATGCTATTCAGTTCTTTCGAAATCTGCTCCCACTCATTTTCCTGTTGTTTTTTGGAAGACCCGAATTGTCCTTTGCCCCGTGCAAGATCTGGATTTTCTTTCATTATTCTTATTAATTTTTCAAATTGTGCTGGCCGGGTGATTTTTATTCTAAAAATAAAAAACACATTTAATTGTATATACACACATTCTAATCACTTACGTACGATTTTTTGTCCATTTTTACTAAGAGTTTAGCTCTAAACACAACAAAAAACCGCTACACAACTACTGAGGATCAGTTGTTTGGTTTTGAGAACTATGAAAAAATACACACAACCAAACTTTCTTGCATAATACGCATACACAACTGGAAAGGCAACCATTTTTTTAGTTGGCTGAAGAATGACAGAATGGTTGTGTTTCACGCACAACTTTTTGTAATCTATAATACCGATTTGTGAAACATAACTACACTATGGTTGTAGTTGTTTTTCATAATAGGAGTGTTAGTATAAATAGAAAAGAAGTAGTGTTTATATTTTTCATACATTTGTATGGCCGAATATTACTCGTCCCACCCGTCACAAAAGTACTGTCCCACCCGTCACAAGCATTAAGTAGCAAAATATTTTTGTTTTACGAGTTATTTGCGTAAATTATACTTAGTTATCGGAAACTTTTTTTCCCAAATTCGAAAAATTGGTATCGGAAACTTCTTTTCGAAACTGGGAATAAAAATTCCTAGGGAAAAATACATATCGAGAACTCATTTATTATGGGAAATATTGTGTTTTTCCTTGCAAAAAAATTGTTCCCATGGGAAAAAAATCCGTGGGAATTCCCGATAGTAGGAACTTGTGCCCGGGAAGGGAAACATTTCTTGAGAAAAATATTTCCCAAGGAAATTCCGATAAGGCTGACTAAAACCTAATATGTGCAATATCAATAAAAAATTAATGTTAAGTAGTTGAGTGGTTAAAAAAAAAGAAAAACAACTTTACACTATTATAAAGAACGTCAGTCTACACCTACAAAAAACATCTGTACATAAAATAGGATGCATGTATGTTTGTATGTAATGCATGTATGTTTGTATATATATATGTTCATATGTATGTTTGTCCAGTATAGACCCAAACCACCCAAAGGATTTTTATAAAATTTTCAGGGTAGACATAGTTTAAAGATGGTTCCTGTCAAGGTTTGATCCCCATATTCCTACAGGAACGGAAACTAAGAAACTACTGGACTATTGAAAAGGTGCTAGAGTTACTGATGAAGGGGGATACCTCCATCAACGGGAACGGAAAATTGGAAACTTCTGGACAGATTTCAAAAATTCTTTCAGCACTAGGATGTCACATAATCCCTCAATAACTAAGCGTAGATTTCATCCCTATAATCCCACGGGAACAGATACAGGAACGAGAACGGGAACATTTAAGTTACTTGACCTTAAAACTACAAAATCGAGTAATGCCGGGCGGCTCAACTAGTTGAAAATAAAGAATGTGATTTATTTTTTTCTCACAAAAATAAATTTCATTGGTTGAATAAAAAATAAAAATAACAAAAATAAATGTATATCTCAGAGAGAAAAAAAAAAACTCATCATAACCAGTTATTGAGAAAGCTTTTAAATAAATTCCAACAAATAAAAGTTATTTGAAGACCAATGAAAGTGGTAACCATAAACTTTCGAGCTCTGTCTTTTTGTACCATCAATTTTTCAAAATAATAATTATATTTTTTTAATTTAATGACTATTCAGGTATCTGATAATGTCATATTCAGTACGTAAAATGATGCCGTTTGGCAGAAATGAAGCAAAGTGTTGGCAAAAAAGATTATGAATGTCCAACCTGTCACAATGGAATGACCCTTGAGTAAAATTTTTGCAATGATTTCATTAATGAAAACTGAAAAGTCTTGTTAATCCATCAAATCGGTAGGTGTGGGTAGTTTGTATTTCTAGCAGAACCTTGAGCCTTGTTTTCTATTTCTAACGAAAGAAAAAAAAGTATGAAGCATAGGTACACCATTTCTTCTTTGAAATTCAGTTCTAAAATTATATTACAAAGCCAGACACATGACTGAAACTTATATAGCCCACTGCATACTATCCATAGAACGAGTTTGTCGTTGTTGACACATTTAAAACTCGGCACTGTTGCGACATTTTGGTTTTTAGCTGATAAGAAATTACAGGGAGTTTGAACAAAAAAATTGCTTTGAAAATAATCGTTTTTACTATCACAAAAAAACAATTTAGTAATAATAACTATTAATTTTAAGTTGGTTTTTATCTTGCCTTTGTTCACAGTTCTGACGATATGCGTATTACAAACTACGGATTGGCCCTCGTGATCAGTCCTATAAGCACAGTAGAAGTTCTTTTTTGGGTATAGTAACATTGTTGTGGGAACAGTTGTGGGGACTGTTAAAAATGAAAAGTTTAACAACTCTAAGTTAAATTTCTCAATTCTCTTGATCAAAGCCATTATTTCTGCTTTCTATTCCATTATTTCAAAAAACCTTGAACAACTACAAAGTTTTTCATAGATACTCTAGATGCCGAGAAAATTGGAGCATTCTTGTTTAATGCTTAACACTTTTATTCGAACTTCATCTCAAAATACACAATCAAAAATTATTAAGAACTCAACATCTCCTGTTTTGTGATTCAAAATTTGAATGTTTGGTCTCCAAACTTTCGCTGCATGCTTCAATAAATGTTAAGGAATCCGCTTGGATTTTCCTTAGCAGTTCGGTCTTAATTTGAATATCAAGCTCTAAAGATTTTTTTCGCAGTTCATGTTCAATTGCATTTGAGTACTTTCGTTGAGCCGCTTCCGCCTTAAGTGTTTCATATTGAAGCTTTACCATCTCTATCTTTAAATCGTTAATTTTACAAATAGACAAGGACGTCGCAACTGGTCTGCGTTGTCTACACCATCTGGGTTCCACATCCAATTCAATTTCAGAACTCGCTTGCATTTCAGTTCCTTTAGACAAAGAAATATTATTAGTGGGACAGTCAGCAGCAAAATGTATTGATTCAGCAGAGTCATCACATTGATCTGAAATACTGCAAGATAACTGGTTTAGTTGAATAGGTGCGTTATTTCCCATTTCAAGTTCTTTTTCAATCTGCAAGTTGTTTAAGAAAATGAAGTTTATTAAAAACATACATACAGTACATACATATGTAAATTGTCTTACAATTTTTTCAATACCATTTTGGTCTTCTAACAACTCAGCGAGACAATCGCCATCAGAAATATTGTCAAAGACGTCAAATTTGTTTGCATTCTTTGATACTGCAAGATAAGAACTTGAATCTACTCGCTGAGGCGGCTTGCCACCTCCACTCTGAAGTTTTCTCGTCATACTGTCTGGGGTCAATTTCTTCATATCTTTTTTATAGGTTTGGTAAAATTTCTTGAGCTGCTCAGAAGTCCTGTAGCACGTAGCTGCCGAATGAGAGTTGAATCTTGCACTGATTCGGTCCCAAGCCAACTCTTTTTCTTTACACGTTATTGCGTCGGTTTTTATATTTTCTATTATTTCCTGTTCTCTTAACGCAATTTGAAGAAGAGTGTGTTTTTCGCTTGCACAGAAATAAAGACTTTTTCCTCTTTTTTTAGTGTCAGCCAATTCTGTCCCAGAACTTAAAAAAATGTGTAAATTTTAATAAAACTAGCGAATGAAGTTGAGCAAAACGATTTTAAGCAATAATCACAAATAAAATAAAATTTTTCAGTTCGAAGAATATAAAAAAAAAACCTTCCTCGGACAATCAAACGGCAAAGACAGGCAACTCTTCGCTTTAGGAGCAGATTTATCCATTCTATAAAGACAATAATTGAAATGTATTCACGTTCATACGATCAACAAGAAGTAATCATGTGGCAAAGTCAAAATTCAAGTCCATTCAATGCTGCTAGAACCGATAGTCGTCTAAAAGAGCTCGAACCGGATTTGCGCGTCTGAGGAAAGTAGAGCATACAAGAAGAAAGGAGATGCTTTGAACAGCGCCAAGATAATATTCGTTGGAATGGAACACTCAATTCGACAGCAGCAGGGTTGAAAGATATAACATAAGTTACACAATTTTAGAGCGTGGTCCCAAACGATCTAGAGTCGGATATGACTTGGTAAAGAGCATACATCACCAACTCATTTATTATTAAATTTGGCCAGTGCGACGTCAAGGGTAAATCAACAGTTCGTATATTAAAAAAAAAAATTAAAATTTCCAGACCCATATCCACCATTTTTATAAATTTATAAGATTATAACATAAATATTTGGCCTAAAGAACATAAAAAATAAACAATATTTGTTCTGGAAAGTGAAAATTGAGTTTATAGTTTTAAACATATAATATGGACAGTGTTGCGATTTGGATGAATTTGGATTCAGATGAAAATCCTGAACGAATTAAAAAAATTGAACTGAGGTGGATTAGAGATAATTCAATTATAATGGAACTTAGGTTATATAACTGAATATTTTTTAAAGACATTTTTGATCCAATGAAATAACTTTATTCCAGCTTTGTTGAAAGCTATCGCCTTTCGGAAGATGTATCTCTTAAATAATATTGCAAATGAACTAAGTATTCGTAAAAAGCAAACTTCTGTGCCTAACATTATAAAGGTGCTACATTAAAGTTCTTAGCAACAGATGGGTATCAAAACCAAATCGGTGGAGATAAGCATGGGCTTGCCCAACAAACCATGTCCAAGATGAAGATATAAGGTGCCATTTGCCACAATAGATATGTGAAATCAAACAAGGAAATAGGCAGATTGCAGTAGCTGATCTTAACTCTCACTTGTTGAAGTTGCGGCAGTTGAATAAGCTTATTCGGCACTTGAGCACACAGGTGATTGTACTCATTTGTACCTGTGGTCACCGAGATTCAAAAGTAGTTTCAGATATGTGCTTAAATCGGTTAGTTGAAGGTGTCAAGTTAGTTAACTGTGGATCAAAATATCGTTGCGAAGTCTGCTTGGAAGGCAAAGCAACAAGGCTTCCATTTCCCAAGAAAATCATTAAAAAATCACTGGTTCCTCTGGAACTAATTCATACAGATGGTGGACCAATGCAGACAATATCACTGGGTGGAAAAAGTTATGTGGTTACTTTTATTGACGATTTTACCAGGCGTACATTTATTTACATGTTAAAACATAAGTTTCAAGTTTTTGACAAAATCAAAGAGTATGTAGCAATGGTGAATAGAATTTTTCAAAGAAAACCAAAGGTGTTAAGATCAGATAGAGGAGGAGAATATATTGGGAACGAGATAGTTACTGTTTTGAAGAACGAAGAGAATACAGATTCCATTACACAACAACACATTCACCTGAGCAAAATGATGTTGCAGATAAAAAACCGCACGTTGATTTAAATGGCTCGGGGTATTTTGTTGGATCGGGTCTTCAGAATATTTTTGGGCAGAAGCAGTAACAGCTGCTAATTACTTGCAAAACAAGACTCAAGCTGTGAAGGGATCACACTAGCGACCACTTCATTATACATTTAATTCCGGTCATTGACGTTAATCCACATTACGCTTCACGATAGCCAACCTTGCACTCGTATTTCATTCATGGTCGTGAGTATCAAGCTCATGCACTAAATTATTAAGTAATAATTTTAATGCCACTGACGATGACGGGACGCGACGCTTCAGATTACTTTGGTCAAGTGTATCTACCTACTCACTAAGGTTCAATGTACTGCATACTGTGTAGTGCATATGGCTGGACGTATTTGGATACATTTGTGCATTGTATTAGAAGGGCTATGCATATTGGCATCGGCTATTAATTTGATGACATATCAAGTATGCTGCCTGGTTCCGTTGTTCTTTAATTTCCCACAGAATTCGGAATACCAAATGTTTCTATGTTTAAGTTATAATATGTATACATATTTGAAATTGGTTTAAGATGTTAGTGTGTAAGTTGATTATTTTGTATAAATAGCTTAAGTTCAGTCGAATAAATTCACTTTAAGTTTGGAAGTAGAAAAGAACACTTTGGCTCTTCAGCCTCTATTTTATTTCAAACAGATAGGCTTCCTAGCCATCAATCTTATTCGGCTTGGGGAAGCCATCCAATATCCCCCATAGCTCAGTAGGTGAGGTAGACGTAGGCGTAGTACGTAGGCCCTCGTTACAAAGCTACATAAATAACACCATATGCAGGTTGGAATGGTTTTAAACCTAATATTAAGCACTTTCGTGTATTTGGCTCGAAATGATTCACATTCCAACTGAAAAGAGAAGAAAAATGGACCCGACTTCAAAACAGATGATTTTTGTTGGATATGATGAGCAATCCAAAGCTTACCGTTGCTATGATCCTACATCAAGGCGATTCTTTGGAAGCAGGGATGTATATTTTGCAGATTGAATTTACCGAAGAAAATAAGAAATAAATATAAGAAATAATTTTTCGAATTCATAAACATTGTATTTGCATTTATTTGTTATTATTTACTTGAAGTTATGCCCACATCGGTTTACTTAATGATAAGATCGCATGAATTTGCTTTAAAGACTAAGAACATAACTAAAAAAAATTACTTCACTTTCAAAACATAAATGAAAATACAACTAAAAACATAAATATAAAAACACAAATGAAACAGAAACTAGTCCGGTTTATTCATTTGCTGTTGCTGGCGAAGTCTAAAAATTTCTCTTTTCAGTTCCAATTTAGCAACTGCATTTTTGTTTTTTTCTATCACATTTTGCTTTTTGAACTCAAATTTTTGTTTTTTTAGCTCAAGAGATTTTTTCTTAAGTTTATATTTTTTTTCTTTCAGTTCAAAGCCCCTTTTGGTGTACTTGAAAATTCTTTTTAGGTTTTCGTTGACGTCCTTCATTGCCACGCACAAACTATTTTGGAATTTAATTTGATTTTCCACTTGTATTTCCAGGAGGGATGCCTTCTTTTTCTTTGGGGCCATTCGTTCCAGTGGGACATTTTCTTTTTTATTTTTATCACTGAGAATTTGTTGGTCAGCGTCATAGATTTTTTCGATATCGGGATTGCTTTGATCCACGAAATCGTCCATATCCATATCTTCTTCGGCTGTATCCAGTTGGCTGTTGCAGGTGCTATTACGAATACCAAAATTTAATGAGCCATGTGTCCCCTCAATGGCTTCATTAAGTTGCAACAACTCGCTGACTCTCTCTTCCAATGGAGTAAGAGCAAAATGTTTTGAAGCGCCACCACCTGTTCCGGCCAAATTTATTTTCTTTTTTCTCAATTTTGACTTGGTGTGTACTTTAAAATCCGCCCAAACCTAAAAAAAAATTAAGTAAAAGAATCTGGTAATGTGTTGCAACTTTGTTTACCTTCTTCCACCCGTCACGTTGTGGTGGACCTTGAGCATTCAACTCACTTGCCAATTTAGCCCACAAAAATTTCGATTTGTTCCTAGCTTCGGGTGTTTTTAAATACCCCTTAACCAAATCTATTTATAATTACTTCGAACTGGGAAGCTGTTGTGTTTGGATTTTTCATTGATTCCCTGAAAATAAAACATTAAAGCAAGCTATGTTTACGAAATATTCAATAAATTATTTATTTATAACTTTTAAAACTTACATTTTGAAAAAAGTTTCCTAACTACATCTTTTTGCAAACACAATTGTTGAGTGATTACTTTTTTGACATTAACTTTCGAGTTAGGTGGTTCCCCGAATATTTGAAAGTAGACAAAAACTTTGTTGGCATTACTCGAACCGTTCGGTTATCGCACATTTGTATTGTAGAATAGAGTTACATAACAAGACCCAAGATTTGATCCCCATATTCAAACGGGAACGGGATTTGCAACGGAAACTTAGAAGTTACTGAACAGCTTCAAAAGTTCTTTAAACTTTAGGATGTTGCATTATTACTCAATAACTTAGACTATATCTCATTCCCACGTTCCCATGGAAACGGAAAAACGACAAGGGGAACCTTAAAACTACAGACCCGAGAAAACGCCAGGCGGCTCAGCTATACATAAAAAGTAAAATATAAATATAAGTAATATTCATTTCATTTTGAATAAGTAACAATTGAAAAAAAGTATTTAGGAAACTATTTCCAAAACAAATTTAACTGTAATTCAATACCAAATAGACCAAAAAGTATAGTTACGGCTCAGTATACCATAATTGTTTAACTAAAATAATAAGTAGATTTTTTCGTAAAGTATGGTTTCTTATGTTTTCCCTATCTTCTGATCACTTAACACAACGTATATGGTTTTTTCACGAACAAAAAAAAGGAGCTTTGTAGGGTTAACTTAAATCTCCAAAGTAAAACTATTCGCAATGAAACAAATTTGTTTATTTATAAAAATTAAACAGTTTTTTAAAAGTTTTTGTATTTCGCTTTTTTAATTTCCAATATTTTCATCTTCATTTCAATTTTACGTCGCAACATTGCTTCTTTCACATTGTTGTGCCTTTTAATTTCTTCCAATCTCTGTTCCTCGATTTCGCACATTTTGTCAATGCTTCTCGATATTTGGCGTAAACTGCTTGACATAGCTTCATTTGTTTTGTTTTGTTTTCTATAAAAATCCTGACTTTCATTATAAAATTCTTGTTGAAGTTTTATTTGTTTCTTCAAAAGGATCGTGGATTCATTCAATTGTTTTGTAGTTTTTTTATAACGCTTAGGCGCACTTAAAGGATCAACGATGTCCGAAGTCATCGACATATCTAAAGTTTGGTCCTCATCGATCGATAAATTTGAAGCCACATTACTTGATTGTTTTATCCCGAAAAACTGAGACACTTTTATTCCGTTGGTTAAAGTTTGAAGTCCAACCAGTTCAATTACGCCTTCTTCCAGATTTGAAAATTTATGACTTTTATTTGTGCCTCCAAATGTGTCTCTGCATTCGGTTTTGTTCTCAACTAATTTTCTTTTGATATACGCTTTCCAATCCAACCAAACCTATGAAAAAATATATCGTACGTTTCTTTGATGAAAAATATATTAATTAACATACTTTTCTCCAACTGCTTGTGTCCTTAGTCGGTGGACCTAAACTATTAAGTTCCACTTGAAGTTTTTCCCAAAAGGCTTTCACTTCGTCTTTTGGAGTTTTTGAAAATCCTTGGGCTATTTCAGGCTTCTCTTGAAGTAGTTCAAAAAGCCTTTGGTATTGGGTCTTGTTTGTTGTAACTTTGATGACCCTTAAAAAAATAAAAGTTAAAATTTGTAAACAATAACCAATACACATTCAAACACTTACATTTTGTTTTTATTTCTTTATTAGAACAAAGACGAAGGAGCTGATTTTTTTTTTTTTTGGTTTAACTTTGATTCCGATGAAAATAACTGTTCCCAGAAATAACTCTAATTTTAACACATTCCGAATTGTGCAACTAAACAATTTTAGTACTACGGGATCCATGATACCTTTGCACCGGAAACATAGTACGAATCTGCTACGTCGGGGCTCATGATAAGGCTGAACGTGTAGAGAAGAAGATTCAACAACATACTGCATGAGTTGTACCAAGATATGAGCTAGAAGAGTACGACCAGCGAGAGTGGATGAACACCAAAGCTCCGGATCGATGAGTTTTCGAAAGATATTTGCAGGGAAGTTGTGGAAGTGGCGCAATCAAGTGAAGAGCACAAAACTGGAGAAAGTTCGTCCAAAATCGAAATAATAGACCAAAGACGTTGAAGAACATGTTCACCATGAACTGTAACGACTACCTAAAAAAATGGGCACGACTGGGTCGCACGAACTTGCGATTGTGTTCTAAATACGATATCAAAATCTTAAGGCTGAGTGAAAAGTTTTGGTATAGGCTCTTCATAATATATTTTGTGGTACAGGGTTGCCAACTAAACATTGATTGTGAAAATTGAATTAAGTCACCCAAAATAATGAAAAAATCAAATTAAATATTCCAAAGGTTTCAAGCAAAAATCAAAAAACGCCATTCTTTTGCAATTGCATAAATGAAAATTAGAGCAGTTTTTTCAAAAAACGGTTTTTTATTTTTCACTTTTTTTTTTAAAAAACTGATTTTAAGTCAAGTATGCAAAGTTTTAGATATTGTTGGAAGATGTTTTGACAAAAAATTTGAAAAATACCGATATTATAGTTGAGTTAATCTTCAAAAATCAAAATTAAAAAAAAAATTATAAAAATTCTCAAAACTAAATTTTTTTAAATTTTGATAAATGCAGCCTGTCTTAAACAGTTTACGACTTTTTAAATCCAAAATTTCGTGTTAAGATCGTGTCACCCATTAACGAGAAAGTAGTTTAAAAAAAGGTACTATAGGAGGTACCGTTTTGAGGGAAGGAAGTTACAATTTTCTGCCTAACGGCTAATCGAGAAAGCGCTTTTCATGGCAATGAATTTACTTACAGAGGAAATGCCAATTCCTAGCGAAAGGTCATACCCATAAAAAAACATTTTTGTCTCTTAGCAACGTCTGTACGTTTGATATATGTATCTGAATCAACAGAAATTTATAGAATATGTTAGCCTCGGTATGATTATTTATTTGTTTCTCTAGCTAAGTCCTTTTCAGTTGAGTCGAGCGTATGCAGAAAGATGGATTGTTACACAACAAAGCTATGGAAACATCGGGACCTATTGCATTTCAAGGATTTACAACATTATGCCGACTCCGAACACCTAGGTGAAAAAGCACTTTTAGCCAAGCTCGGAAGAATTACCAATTCCTTGCATAGGACAATTTTAATTTATTACAATTTTATATATCTGATGAAATTCGAATCTCCAGATCCACGTGACAGTCGGGCTTGCTTAAAATTACGCCACGGGCACCGAAAGCAAATTAGCACAGCTCTAGTAGAATTTGTTTCTAGGCTTCAAACAGCAAGTGCACTAAGATACCGGTACTGTTAAGGCTTTTTCTTATGCAATTGCTGTGTAAAGCAACAGTATATTCTTTTCTTTAATTAGTTTCATAAACAAAGTCAAATGTAAGTCCAGTAATTAAGAGGGTGCAACCGAACCAAGACATTTTAAAATAGCACACTTTTTTTAATTAGAAATATTCTTATTTTTTTTGGAGGTAAGTTAAAAAGATAATACTTTTAATGAATTTTTGTCATTGTTCAAATTATGTACAAAATGTAGTATAGGACGTGGTAAACACTCAACGAGTTCTTGATTTTAAGGAAGAAGGTCACATGAACTCGGCAATAGCTCGTAAATTGTAAATAAAATTGTTTGGAAGGATTGACAGGACGAAAACTCGCACGCACACCTACATTAACTCTCTTAATTTTTCTAATCTCTCTTTTTCTTTCTCTCTCATTTCTTCTTTATGTTTACCTTTTGTTTTCAAATTTCAACTAATATATCTTTTCTTTTTTAATTGTTTCCTTATAAACCAAAAATGTAAGAATACTAACGTTTGTGTACTTTTTGTAACTTCAGTTTGTGAGCGTGAAGCTGATGATGACACGTCGCCGAAATGCATCTAATAAAGTTTTTTAAAATAAAAATACAAAATTGTTTTTCGTTTATTTTTTGATTTTTGAAAATATTGTTTCTTTGTAATCAATAAGAATCTTTTAACTTGAAGTAAAATAATACACTACAAAGACTGTGAAGCATGGTGGAGTAGCATTCTAGTTTGGGGATTTTTATTTGGAATGGCGTGATCAAATTAAATATAAGGAGATCCTAAGAGACGCAATGCTGCCGTATGCTGAGGAGAAAACAATCTGTGAAACAATGGCTACCTACCAAAAATATCAATTTAATGGAATGGCCAGCAAAGTTCCCAGGTCCCAATTCTATAGAGAACTTATAGATGTGAACAAAGCCGTAAACTTTAAATTTGAAAAAAATTTGGGAAGTTCAGCGAGCTTGGTAATCAATACCTGTTGAACGATGTCGAGATCTAATTTCATATATGAACCGCAGGTGTGCAGCCGTTAATTAAAATAAGAGTTACACGACAAAATATATACATATTATAAAATTTATACATATATATAAAACTAGCTGAGCCGCCCGGCTTTGCTCGGGTCTGTAGTTTTAAGGTTCCTGTTCTCGTTTTTCCACTTCCGTGGGAATTTGGGGATGAAATATAATCTTTCTTACTGTGGGACTAATGTGGCATCTTAATGCTGAAAGAATTTTTGAAATCTGTCCAGTAGTTCCTAAGTTTCCGTTCCCAACCCCGTTCCTGTGGGAATCCTCTGTTTCCATGGAAATAAGTGAATGAAATATAGGTCTATGTCACTGAAAGATGATGTAACATCCTAGAGTTGAAAGAATATTTGAAATTGGTCCAGAAGTTTCTAAGTTTCCATTTCCAACCCCGTTCCTGAAGGAATCTTCCGTTCCAGTGGAAATGTGTGAATGAAATATAAGTCTATGTCACTGAGGGATAATGAAACATCCTAGAGTTGAAAGAATTTTTGAAATCGGTTAAGTAACTTTATGGTTCCCGTTCTCGTTCCCGTTTCTGATCCTGTGGGATTATAGGGATGAAATATAGTTTAAGTTACTGATGAAGGCAGATAATGTAGCACCCTAGTGCTGAAAGAATTTTTGAAATCTGTGGAGAAGTTTATAATTTTCCGTTTCCAACCCCGTTCCTGTGGGAATATGGGGATCAAACCTTGACAGGAACCATCTCTGGACTAAACTATGTCTACCCTGAAAATTTCATAAAAATCCGTTGGGTGGTTTAGGAGTTTACCCCGGACATACATACATACATACATACATACATCCTATTTTATATATATAGAACATACATACATCCTATTTTATATATATAGATTTCTATTTCACATGTTAGTTACCGTAGACCGTACTCCTCCGAAACGGCTTTACCGATTTTTGCCAAATTTTATATACGTATTCAGTAAGTAAGGGATGCTCCGTCCAGAGCTGACCTCATAAACTAGTAAGTGCGAGTGTTGAGATAAGGGAATCCGGAACAAAGATTTGTGATCGATCAACACTATAATTGCTCTGCGAACAATGACTGACTGCACGAATCTCAGTGGTCTACGAGAGCTTTCGTGTAAATGTCCCAGCGGATGAATTCGAAGGACAGAATCAACGGTGGACTTCAGCAGCCATAAAAGCAGAAACCCCTGAAAGAGCTACTCCAACATATCTGGTTTAAAGGTCTTTTGGGGTCTTTCAATACTAGGACAGGGTATTGAAGTAGAGATGGTGGCGGACGAGCTCCTGGTGAGCCAACGGCAGCACTCACACCCCTGCAGCAGGGTACTGACTCTGGATACTCCAGCCCTTTGTGTCCGAAGGGATCCAAAAGGACCTGGCCCTCCAGGTTGGGGGTTGTGCGTAGGGTTAACTACCCAACCACGTAAAAAAGATATAGTTCCGAAACAATCAACAGCCTCGGATAACGATAATGATTTCAAAGTTGACGACCCATGCAAACGAAAAAAGGACAACGACCTCCGGATCTGCACTTGGAACGTAAGATCTCTTAACGGAGAAGGTGCAGCTGGAGAATTAGCGGACGCCCTGGACTGCTGCAAAGCAGACATAACCGCCATCCAAGAAGTGCGATGGAATGGACCGGGCATAAAGAAGATGAAAAACTGTGACATATACTATGGCGACTGCTACAGACAACAGAAAAAGCGTTTATTTGGGTGCGGATTTGTCGTTAGAGGTAGACTCAGGGATAAGGTGATTAGCCAAAATCCAGTCAATGAGCGTATAATGACCATCCGCATCAGGGCTAAATTCGCCAACATTAGCCTTATATGCGCCCACGCCCTCATAGAAGAGAAAGACGACGATTCCAAAGACTGTTTCTACGAGCTCCTCGAAGAAACATATGAGCAATGCCCTAGATACGACGTGAAAATCGTTCTAGGCGATTTCAACGCAAAACTAGGGAAGGAGGACATCTTTGGAAACACAATCGGTAAGCATAGCCTCCACGACAAAACCTCCGAAAACGGATTGAGGCTTATCGATTTTGCTGCGGGGCTAAATCTTGTTGTAAGTAGTACACGCTTCCCGCATCTCAAAATTCATAAAGGCACATGGCGGTCCCCAGATCAATTAACCGTCAACCAAATTGACCATGTTGCGATCGACGCAAGGCACTCTTCCAGTGTGTTAGATGTCCGAACTTTCCGAGGGGCCAACTTTGACTCGGACCACTACCTTGTTGTAGCCAAGGTACGAATGAGGATATCTTGTTCACGACCAGCACGAACTAACGCTGTGAAGAGATATGACGTCGGAAAGCTACAATCGCAAGAGATTGCTAATGCCTTTTCCAATCGAGTGTCCCTTCAATTATCCTTGAATCCCTTGCCGCCAGCATTAAACATCGTGGCAGCAATGCCAAGAAGCCATCAGAACCGCTGCCTCTGAGGTTCTGGGTCTCACTCGGCCACCAAAACGAAACCCATGGTTCGATGAAGAATGTAGGCAGGCAAATGCAGCCAAGCAAAGAGCACGACAAATGCTTTTGCAAACACGAACTAGGGCTGCTTACGATCGGTATAACGAGATTTACAAGGAGAGAAGAAGGGAAGAACACCGACTTCTCAAAAAGAAAAAGAAGCAGCATGAGAAGCGCTCGTTTGAGGAAATAGAGAGGTGCCATGACAGGAACGAGACTCGGAAGTTTTACCAAAAGGTAAAAAGATCCTGCCAGGATGGCAAACCCCGAACTCAAGCCTGTAAAGACCAGCAGGGAAACATAGTTGTAGAGTCACAGTCGCTACTGAGGATCTGGAAAGATCATTTCTGCAGACTGCTTAACGGCGATGAGGACACAAATTCCGCTGTCAGGCAGATTGCCCCATTCAACCTGGACGATGATCAAGAATGCCGTCCTCCCGACCTAGAAGAAGTTAAGCTTGCTGTATGCAAACTTAAATCAAATAAGACTGCAGGTGCAGATGGCCTTGATGCCGAACTTTTCAAGGCAGCTGGAGATCAGTTGGAAAGGAGCATGCACCAGCTGATCTGCATGATATGGTCGAAAGAAAGCATGCCCGATGAATGGAACCTCAGTATCGTATGCCCGATCCTAAAGAAAGGAGACCCTCACAACTGCGCCAATTATAGAGGGATAAGCCTCCTTAACGTCGCTTAAGATCTTGTCTGCTGTAATATGTGAACGTCTGAAACCCCACTTTAACAACTTGATAGGTCCTTATCAATGTGGTTTTAGACCAGAGAAGTCCGCAATAGACCAAATTTTCACATTACGGCAGATCTTGGAAAAAACCCGAGAACATAATATCGATATTCACCACCTCTTTATCGATTTCAAGGCCGCTTATGACAGTATCTACAGAGACGAGCTGTACAGAGCCATGTCTAGTTTCGGCATCCCTGCAAAGCTCGTACGACTATGCAGGATGACTTTGGAGAATTCACGCTGCTCCGTCAAGGTCGGTAAAGAACTCACCGAGACCTTCAATGTCGAAAAAGGTTTTAGGCAAGGCGATAAACTGTCATGCGATTTTTTCAACATCATACTTGAACAGATTGTAAGAAACTCAAACGTCAACACCAGAGGAACAATCTTTCAAAAATCTGTGCAATTGCTCGCATATGCAGACGATATTGACGTAATGGGAAGAAAAAAGCGTGATGTCATAGGTGCTTTTGCGAGTATTGAAACAGAAGCGGCAAAAATGGGTTTGATGGTTAATGAGGGCAAAACAAAGTATATGCTGTCATCAAACAAGGACACAGAACATCGACGAATTGGACAAAACGTCACAGTAGACAGACATAACTTCGAGGTAGTATAGGACTTCGTCTACCTAGGATCCGCTGTAGACACGGACAACAACATCAGTGCGGAGATCAAACGGAGAATAACTCTTGCCAACCGTTGCTTCTTTGGGTTAAGAAGTCAATTGAGAAACAAAACCCTCTCCAGAAAAACCAAGGTAACCTTATATAAGACCCTAATCATCCCAGTCCTGCTTTACGGCGCGGAAGCATGGACTTTATTGAAAGCGGATGAGGAAACCCTTGGTCGTTTCGAAAGAAAAATTCTCCGAATGATCTTTGGTCCCGTATGCGAAGGCAATGTGTGGAGAAGAAGATACAACAACGAGCTGTATGAGCTGTACCGCGACATGGGCATAGCGAGAAGAGTACGCATCGCGAGGCTACGATGGTTGGGCCATGTTGAGCGGATGGACCCAAACGCTCCGGCTCGTCGGGTGTTCGAAAGCACATTGCAGGGAAATCGCGGAAGGGGAAGACCTCGTCTTAGGTGGCGCAATCAAGTGGAGGATGACCTCAACCGACTTGGAGTGCGAAACTTGAGAGAGCTCGCCCGAAATAGAAGTCGTTATCGAAGGATGTTGGTTGAGGCCCAGGTTCACCCCGAACTGTAATGCCCACCTAAGTAAGTAAGTAAGTATTCAGTACGTCTGAGAATCGGCTACTATCTATTTTCCATACCCCTAAGTGATAAGGGCCATCTACCCTTAACATGGTTTTTTTTTTAAGTTACACTGTGACATGAGAATTTTATATATTAGATTTAACAGTCTCAGTGTTAATGTTAGATTTAACAGTCTCAGTGTTAATGTCATATCAACTATATTCTTAAACTTAGTCTTTTTAGTTTTCATTTTTTGACAGTTTTGTGTGAACAATGCTTTAAGTAAGTTAGACCAGAGCAAAGCCGGGTGGGTCAGCTTGTATTAAGTATTTTCGTTAATATCTGATAAGGTTTTTGTTAGTTATTTTTTTATTTTGTCCTAGTATTAATTGATATTACGGGAATTTTTGCATTATTATGTTATTTTTTCTTTTTATGAATTAAATATGTTTTATTTCTTTTAACAAATGAAAGTATTCTTTGTGTTTAATTATTCAAATAAAAAAATCTTTAATGTCAAGGAAAACGCCTTAAAAAAACTTCCGTTTGAATCTCTATTTTTTTATCTCTCTATTTTTTCGCCATTGTACATAGGCTGGTGCAAAAGTGTGGAAAGCCCAGTTTCCTAGTTCATTTCTAACAACAATGGAGGTTGTGAGAAAAAGAGATCTACTGTTTTATGCCGACTCCAAACGACTAATCGACAAAGCGCTTTCTACCGCGTTACAGGCAGACATATTAACCATAACGCCACGGGCACTACTAGAGAGACACTTGAGACCCGATACTATGCATTTCGAGGGGAATAATTCTTGGTGGCAAAATTTACATTTGGTACACACTACTCTTTTTGCTTTCGTCACTTTCGTATAATATTCGCCTATTTATCGAATTCGATGGCAAATTCACGATGTTATTTAGCGCATGATAATCGACTGGTATTTTTTGGGGTTCTCGTTATTGATAGGTGAAACGAAATCGTATTGTTATTATTGTACACTGCAAACCACTAAAATGAGGCCACAAATTTTGCGATCGATTTTCGCTTTTTATACCTGGTGGAAGTTTTGTACCTAGACAATTTTATTGCCAGTTAATAGATACCTACTTATTTTCCCATAAAAAATTCATAAAATTAAAGGGTTCATTCGAAAAGACCATTGGAATTTCCCAAGATCAATTAAACTACTGAAAATAGGTATAAAAAGCAGCTCCACTAAGATGAGGCCACTGCAAATATTTCCGTGCAGGAGTGCGCATATGCGAATTATTGTATAAAATTTCTAAGAAAGTGTTAAAAATAACTGTTTTAGTTAGTTTGAAGTACACATGGGTTCTGGAAAGACTATGACAGAGACAGGAAGAGCAAATATAGATGCTTTCAAGGAAATAGGGCTCTCAGGCCGTGAAATATCAAGGAGACTTAACAGGAGCAAGACAGTTGTAAACAATTATCTTGCTGATCCACAAAACTATGGCAAAAATCAAAAAGGACGCACGGGAAAAGCCACAACACCAAGAGAAAATCGGTTGATTCTACGAGTTGCCTCAAATTTCACTGTACCAGCTACCAGCAGACTATGATATTGACCAAAAACGGAGTTTCAGCCAGCATAAGAAGGGTTCGAAGAATAATACAAAAACATGATACATAGAGGAAACTAAAAAAGAAACCTGTTTTGAAGACATGACACAAGGAGCATCGTATGGACTTTGCAAGACAGAATGTTGATTGGAGCAGTGAATGGAAACGCGTTGTCTTTTCGGAAGAAAAAAAAGTTTAACATTGACGGTCCTGATGGTTACAACTTTTATTTCCATGATATTAAAAAGGATGGGCTTATTTTAGCAAAGTTACATAATAGCCATACATGAGGTGTAATGGTGTGGGGAGATATTACCTACTTTAGCACGAATATTGGAATTGGAGTTGGAGTTTTTGTTCACAACAATGAACGAAAACAGCTACAAATGTTTTAACGCTTTGGTTTCATGAATTTGTTATGGAAAAATACATGCCGATGAACTGCTAATAAACTTTTCCGGGTGCAAAACTCCCACCAGTTATAAAACTTGTGGCCTCATCCTAGTGGTTGGCAGTGTATAATTGTTAAGTTTTCTTTGAAAATCTATAAAATGATATTCAATAAACAAAAGTATAGGACTCAAAAACGATTGCACATAAATCAGAGAAGCATATCTAGCGCCTAGAGGCGATGATGTGCTACTTAATAGTTTTCTTTATTACAGCTACTGTGAGGATTCTTGTAATTCTTCCCCTTCGGCATAGATAAATACTATCATCGAATCCATTTTCGTCGAGTTTTTCATTTAAACAGAAAACAAATCAGGAAATCGTTAAAATGATTTAAGTAAAACGTAAAAAATCAAATATTTTATTTTGATAATTAGCTGTTAAAAGTTTGGCAATATTAGGAAGAATTATTTTCGACTAGCCTCGAATCGACGCCGCTCGAGTTCAAAACGGCTTGCCTCGAATTTCACAATAAAACTCATTTTTGTCAGGTTCCTCGTCTGAATCAAGTTGAGCCAATAATCGAGCATCGGTATAATGGTAAAGGCTTGCTTGGGTCGGCAGACGTCTTTAAACACCGTCTTAGACACCGAAAACTGTTTAAAACTTTATTTACAAAAATTCAGACTTGATTTAGAGCCGCGATTAATTATTGAAAAATGGACAGAGCTACTAAACTTACCTAAAAAAATAAATCAATTTTGTTCGACAAAATACATTAACATAAAAAAAAGCCGGTGTGCAGATACTTCTATGTTTTGTATCGTAATGGGTGTATTGTGTAAATTGGGTTATATGGAAGCAACCAACACCCGACTTCTAATTTTTTGATAAGGAACTACATAAATTTAAACCTCAACAATGGTTATTGACCAAGGAAAATCAATTAAACTAAAATTCGACTCGATTTTTGTATTTATTTTATATTTATATTGGACTTACCGTTTTCCAGATGATGGGGTTTCCTCTTGAGCAGGTCTTTTAGTAGAGCGTTTATCATTTGCTCGAGATGTTGAAGGTAAGTCTTCATAATCTCCATTAGTACTGTTGTCCTCACATAAATTTTGGTCATTGGGTTCATATTTTTCTTCGTCAACATTAGAATCAAATGGTTCTTCTTTGATTTCCATATTAGAATCATCATCATACTCGGGTTTGATGAACGCCATTGTTTTGTTTGTGGATTCCTCAATAATAACTTTGATTAAAATAAAATTGATAACCAACGTTATCGAAATAACAGAATTAAAAAATCAACGAATTTAACACAGTTTTATTAGTTTTTAATAGTAAACATTTGGGAAAACAATCCCTTAACTTTTCAGGCACAACGTATGTAAAAGTATTTCCGCAAGCAGTAGATACAAAAAAAAAACAAAAACGCGCAGTTTTTGACGTTCAAATGGCGTTTTTTTTTACCGAGTTCTTAAGCTAATGTCGTTTTCCATTGGTAATCCGGAAAAACTCTCCGATCCGGTATGCCAAAGTAACACTTTTATTTGCTTTGAAGTTTCGTTGCTTGTATTGTGTACCGGTGTGAAACGTCGAGCGCTATTTTTTTTCATTCACTTTTTTGAAAATGGTCTTAGAACTCATCTCACAAAATTAATAATTGTTTTCAGGTTACTTTTTTCAATTAGAGGTGGCAAATCACATTTGTCAATTTTGACGTCAACAGTGTTTCAGTGTGTGAGTGCTTCTGGTTTCGCTTCCTTCTTCAAATCAAGAATCAAATTTCTCTTCTTTCGAGGAGAGGAACTGTCATTTGATGCCAATGGAATGATTTGAGAAGCGTTCAGAAGGCTTCCGAACGACCAATGGAAAACGACATAAGTGTACACGATTGGTAGGTCTGACAATCATTGTCAGATCTGCAAACGTCTGACAATGTGGGCAAATGAGCTGACAATGAGGGTGAAAATGGAATTTGTGTGTACACGGTTTGCAGAAATCTACAAATATCTGCAAGTTTATTGCCAGCTATTTGGCAGACAATGTCGACAAACTAAATTGGGCAAATAGCTGGCAATAGATTTGCAGATATTTGTAGATTTCTGCAAACCGTGTACACACAAATTCATTTGTGGATCTGCAAATTCATTTTCAGTTCATTGTCACATCGCATCTGTCAAAAAAATTTTAAAGCTAAAAGTGAAAAGAACATAGATTTTGTTTTTAATCGTTTAATATTCAACTAAAAGTGAAATATCAAAAAACAATATAAATGGATAAAAACGTTGCAATCGCAACTATTTTGACGGCGTATTTGTTAAAAAACAGCGATAATAAAACAGCCGAAAAAGATGTGTCGTAAGGTATGGACGAAGGTGGCACGAAGGATTGTGTTGCAAATTGAAGTCTAAGATGAAGTTGAAATGAACGCAAGTTCGTTTATTTCTGAAATATTGTAAAGTATAAAAATGAAATAGATATATATATAAATGTCTACTCACCGCAGTTCTTCCTTTGACTTCTGCTCGCTTCGGTTGCAACAATAAGAATGGCGTATGATTGTGAAAAAGAAGATGTCGTGCTCTCCTGGCGGAAATGCCACGAGTCACAAATATTAGATACTCGAAATACGAACAGAAGTCGAAAGAAGAGCTGCGTTCACAAGTGGTTCACAATGTGTGTCATTTCATGCTGCTTCGGGATAGTGTAGTGTCGGCAACGTCGGTCGTTTTCGGCAACATCCCCACCCCCGTGGATCGACCCGATTCACTAATTAGATCGAGAACGGCTAACTTTGATACTGGACGTTGCAGTGTTCCTCTGGACGTTTTGACATCGGCCCTGCGAATCTCTCCGTCAACTCCTTTGTACACGTTCTCTACACGACCACGACACCATTGCCTGCGCGGTATGTTCGAGTCGCATACGAATACCAAATCTCCTGTCTTTATTGGTTGCGACCTCTGGCACCACTTCACTCGTCGCGTCAAAGTCGGAAGATATTCTGTCACCCAGCGCTTCCACATTCGGTCCCTTAACTGACGTGCTACTCTCCACTGTTTTCTTAACGAAGGCAACCGTTCATCTGCTACGCTAGCGCTCGGTGTTTGTGCCGTGTTCGCCATTCCCAGCAGAAAATGATTTGGAGTGAGTGGTTCTTCTTGGTCAGCATCGACGGGCAAGTGTGTAAGTGGACGCGAATTCACTACGTTTTCGGCTTCTACGATAAAACATTGAAGGGTATACTCACGCGGGGCGACTTCCTTAAGCGTTTGGGCCAGGACCCGCTTCACACATTGTACCATTCGTTCCCATGCACCGCCTTCGGATGGATTTGCGGGACAATTGAACACCCACTCGACATGGCTTGAGGATAACTCGGCTTGGATACGTTCACAGTCGAAAACTTCTGCGAACCGTTTTGCTTCTTGGTTGACTCCGACGAAATTCGTACCGTTGTCGGAACGAATCCTGACTGGAACACCGCGACGATTAATAAAGTTTCGGATCGTCATGATGCAGGCATCGGTGGAGAGGTCGTGCGCTACTTCTAAATGGACAGCCCGTACAGTTAGGCACGTGAACAACGCTACCCAGCGCTTTTCAGTGCGACGTCCAACTGTGACAGCGATAGGGCCAAAATAGTCCAATCCAGTATAACTGAATGGTCTGACGTAGGGGCTTAGTCGATCCGCGGGAAGAGATCCCATTAGAGGTGTGACTGGTTTGGCTTTCATCATTTTACAAACGAGGCAGTTCCCAATTACTTTGCGCATGAGACGACGCAGTTGAGGGATCCAATACTTCCTCCGTACTTCACAGATTACTGCTTCGGTATTTTGATGTTTCATCTTGGCGTGTGTGGAAGCGACTACAAGTGTTGTAAATGGATGACTCGGTGGTAGTATAATGGGGTGCTTAGTTTCTAATGGTAGCCAACTCGCAGCACTAATACGTCCATAGACCCGTAGAAGTCCATCATCGTCTACGTATGGAGAAAGCTTTCGAAGTGGGCTAGTTTTTGGTATGATGTTCTGCTGATGACCAATCCACTCGAACTCTGCAGAGTACGATTCTTGTTGTGCGATGCGGCAAAGAGTTGTTTCTGCCGACTTAATCTCAACGGACGTGAGACCATATTCCTCGAGATTGTTTGCCTGCCTTCGACATCGCCTCCAAAACCGGTATACCCAGGCGACAGTTCTTACTATCCTGCTTAGTGAGGAAAAACGATTGAATTCAATCAAATTGATACTTACGGCCGCTAAAACATATTTCGAAGGAAGCTCTTCATCGTCTGGTTCATCATCACGGATGTGAGCCGCCGAAAAGTCACTTGGCCAGTCTTGTTCAGGATTCAACAAAAATGGGGGACCCTTAAGCCACGCCGAAGTAGAGCTCAGATCAACAGCCCTGCTTGAACGCGTCGCCACATCAGCTGTATTAGCATGAGTAGGCACCCATTTCCAGTTTGAGGGCTCAGTGGAAGAGAGAATCTCTGCAATCCTATGCGCCACGAATGGTTTATATCTTCGGTGCTTGCTGCGAATCCAGTTAATAACGGTTGAAGAGTCGCTCCATAACGTTTTATGGTTGGCTTTGACGGAGTGCTCCTCTGTGATGGTCTTCATTAGCCTTGCTCCCAAGACGGCAGCTTGGAGCTCTAGACGAGGGATCGTAAGCGGTTTAAGGGGAGCGCATCTTGTTTTTGCACAGATGAATGAAAGTTCGACGATTCCATTTTCATTTGTTGCCCTCCAATATGCCACTGCAGAAAACGCATCTTCGCTAGAGTCGACGAAAACGTGCAGCTGAAGATTAATCGGTTGTCCATTTCGAAAGTATGAGCGAGGAACGCTGAACATGTGTAGTTCCGACAGTAGTTGTTGACGCCAGGTGCTCCAAGGGACTAGTATCTCATTTGGTAAAGTATCATCCCATCGTATATCGTGACGCCAAACTTCCCTCATCATAAGCTTGGCAGAGATCATGAGGTGGCTCAAGAATCCCAGTGGATCGAACACGGACATTATGACGCTAAGGAGTTCCCTTTTTGTAGGTGGTTTCCTACCTGATACGACCTCGTCGTTCACCGGATGAAGTTGGAGTTGAAACACGAAAACGTCGCTTTCTGGAAGCCACTTCATACCTAGGACTTTTTCGGCTTCGAAGCCTCTCTCTTTAGAAACCGAAATGGTCGATTTGCTGCTATCCAGTTCCCTTAGTACCTTTATCGAGTTTGAGGTGAAGTTTCGAAGTTCGAACCCGCCATCCGCATGAATATCTCTTACTTGTTTAGAGATTTCAATGGCTTCTTCTTCGGATTCGAAGCTGTCGACGAAGTCGTCCACATAGTGGTGCTCCGTTATAGATTGGATAGCCCGTGGGTGATGATGTTTGTGTTCTAAAGCGTTTCTAGTCATAACATAGTGCGCTGTACAAGGCGAACAAGCCGCACCGAATGTCATCACCATCATTTCGTACACCTCAGGTTGTCGATCGTCATCCTCACGCCAAAGAAACCTCTGAGCACATCTATCTTCAGGTCGAATAGCGATTTGATGGAACATCTGTTTGATATCTGCGCATACGGCGACAACCCCTTGGCGAAACTTAAATAATACGGATGGTAACAGTTTCTGTTCTTGGGGTCCCTTGAGTAGGTAAGTGTTCAATGACACATTATTCACGCGGGCGGCAGCGTCAAAAACAAGGCGCAGTTTTTTAGGTTTGTTTATATTCACCACGGCAAAATGCGGCAAGTACCATGTCCTTGGATTTTCAATTCGGGCTTCTTCGGGTAGTAGTCTTCGAGCGTATTTTTTCCTTACGTATTCTTGTATAGTTGCAGTATAGGCGGTTGCGAAGTATTTATCACGTTTCATCTTCCGTTCTATGCCGATTAACCGTCTCAATGCCATTTTATAACTGTCGGGTAATCTAATATCATCACTGGACCATAGCAGTCCGGCTTGAAACCTGCCGTTGATCCTCTCAGTCGTTGCATCTAATATACTCCTTGCTCGCTTATCGTCTTCGCTCTCGACCAGGATTGAGGGTTTAATCCCGAAATTTTCTGTCTCAAAGTACTCGGCGACTAGGTTGTGCAATGCTTCTTCGGCAGTTGTCTTAACCGTGAGACAAGTTTGAGGTGCCATGTTCGTTGCTTTCGTAGTGGGCCCGAAAACTACCCATCCCAGTTCTGTTTTTGCAGCAAAAGGTCCTGTCTCGTACAGTTTAACCGAACTTGTTGGCAATCCCAAGTGACAATGGTCAAGACCGATTAATAGCTTAGGTTGAACATTATAATATGGCTTTGGGGGCAGTTTTCCAATCTGGAGTTTATCGTAGTTAAGATCTCCTTGACTTAACGTCTGAGTTGGGAGACAGAGATTGGCTACACCATGCACGTTCTGTAGAATATGCTTTCTCTTCATACCTACTCCGCTCACATACAGACTAACCACTACTGAAGGCTCTTGTACCGTTCTGCCTCCGACCCACTGTATACCCAACTGGTGCTGTCGACCTTTTAATCCCAACTCACTTATCAATGTGCTATCTAGCATGGTTACTGAAGAACCTTCATCAAGTAGGGCGTACGTATCAATGGTTTTGTTTTGCCCGTAAAGAGTAACTGGTAACACACGAAACAAAATGTGATCACTTGCTGCTTGACTTGTTGCACAGTTCAGAACTGACTGGCTCTCCATTTCATTCGATTCCATCGCAACTTCATGAAGCAGCTCGTGGTGCTGTTTCTGACACCCAACGACAGGGCACCTCAGTTTGCTACGACAAAAGCGTGTCGTGTGCCCAAACTTGAGACAAGTGAAGCACAGTCGATGACGTTTTATGATATCCCATCTCTCTGGGACGGTGGCATCAGTTATACGCTTGCACTCCGCTACTCTGTGTTCACCTTGACATATAGAGCATTTTATTGTTTGGACTCGTTGATTTTCTATTGTGTGAAGTACTACTCTTCGTCTTGGTTCCCTAACGTCCTCGTTTAGTACTGACTGTAGAAGGCTTGCGACCTGATTTATCCAGTCACTAAAATGGACGATTGTTGGATAGGGTAGTATTTGCGAGGCGTAAGCAGCCCATTCTAGTTTTCTCCCGATTGGCAATTTTGCGATGAGTTCATCTAATAAGATTGGATTAGCCAGGTGTCGGGCCCCGTCTGCAGCCTGGAGGAAACACACGAGATTCCTCATCTTTGTGGCGAATGGAATCAGGAGGCTGAGAGAATCTTCAGTGATCGGCTTGATTAGTTGAACTTGACTTAGCTGACATCGAATGAGTTGTTCCGGTCGACCAAAACGAGAACCAAGTAGTTCCACGACCGCGTTTACATTGTCTGGAAAGATCAAGAGAGATTTGACAGAGTCTAATGCCACGCCTGTGAGACATTTTTGCAGTCGTTGGTGGTTTTCCAAATTGGTATATTTATACGCCACTGTAGTTTGCTTAAATGACGTGAAGAAAACTGGCCATTCTTCCGGCTGACCACTAAAACTGGGAAGGTCTTGCAATTTTCTTGGGAGAAATGCTTGAGTCGACTGGAGCACGTTAGTGTTCGTGTTCAAAAAGGCAACATTATTATTCGTTGCATAATTTAGACCTGCACACGAGTTGCTTGTCGATGTCGTTGAGTTGGCCAAATTATTAACGTTTGTTTGTGCTCCAGTGGGCTTGGTGGAAGGATTTTCCACAGCTGGTGACGGATACGTCATCACATTGGCGGGCACGCTGACTGGTGTCGTAGTAGGCGGAAGGCTAGATGGTGACGCTGTTTTTAAAATAAACTCATTGACTTGTAGTTGGGCATGCATTAGTTTATTTTCTAAAGTCGCGATTTGTTTCTGTAGAACCAGAATAAGGTTTTCATGTTCGGAAACTTGGCTAGGTAGATTATCGATTGACATTTCCTTTGGCTTGGCATCGACACGAACTGCTAGGGCAGATTGATTCGCTTCGGCAATTGACATAGGCTGGGCGGTATTAATTGACGCGCGACTAGGTACTACTGTTTGTGCAGATGGCGATGGTTGAGTAGCTCGAGGCGCTTGGGCAGCTAGAAGCGCTTGAGCAAGAGATGGCTGTACTTGGATGGCAATTGGCGTTTGGAAAATTGGCGGCTCTTGGGCCACTGGCAACTCTCGGGTTGCTGGCGGCTCGTGAGTAACTGGCAGCTCTTGGGCATCTACGATTACTTGTGCGGCTATATTTTGTGCCTGGGCGGCTGTAGGCTTTTGGGTAGCTGGCGGCTCTTGGCCAGCGGTGATTATTTGGGCGGCTATATTTTGTGCCTGGGCGGCTAGAGGCATTTGAGTAGCTGGCGGCTCTTGGCCAGCATGGATTAATTGGGCGGCTATATTTCGTGTCTGGGCGGCTAAAGGCATTTGAGAGCTCGAACTCGCCTCCGGGTCCACGTTTAGCTGTACATCGGTGACCGGCAGGGTCTCATCAGGCATAAGTGCATCTCCAGCGAAACGTGGACTCCTTCGAGGTGGTGTTCTCTCCATTTATGGCGATACGTGGCGGCAATTTATGCTATTTCGGAAATTGCGAAATAAAATTTGTTGCAAATTGAAGTCTAAGATGAAGTTGAAATGAACGCAAGTTCGTTTATTTCTGAAATATTGTAAAGTATAAAAATGAAATAGATATATATATAAATGTCTACTCACCGCAGTTCTTCCTTTGACTTCTGCTCGCTTCGGTTGCAACAATAAGAATGGCGTATGATTGTGAAAAAGAAGATGTCGTGCTCTCCTGGCGGAAATGCCACGAGTCACAAATATTAGATACTCGAAATACGAACAGAAGTCGAAAGAAGAGCTGCGTTCACAAGTGGTTCACAATGTGTGTCATTTCATGCTGCTTCGGGATAGTGTAGTGTCGGCAACGTCGGTCGTTTTCGGCAACAGATTGGGTGGCCCGTGCGTCGTGAGCAGGAGGGATTCGCGAAATTGATGGTGAAATTGCGAGCAGAGGAACCAGGACTGTGCCGAAATTTATTGCGAATGGATTGCAAGCGATTTGATCACCTTTTAACTTTGGTGGCTCCACATATACAAAGAAAGATACAAATTTGCAATGGAAAGCAACATTATTTAAGAACTACTCCAAATTTTTCTTGTGTCGTTTTCATGAAGTTTTCATAGATCTACAGAAAAAATTAGTTTTCATTCTGTCCGAATGGAATGCTAGCGTTAAGATTAGATTTCCGAGAATAGAATACAAATACGAGTACAACAAAATATTTCCCTTTGTTTTATTTCGATTTTAAGTTAACCGGCCAGCGGATTACATACAAATTTAGCTAATTTTTTGATGCACCGCAGTCTGAATTCATAGCAAGACTTTTTCGCCTCTGTGGGCTCACCTGGAGCATTATAAATTTGACTACGCGATGTCATAAATACTCGTCGTCTGAGATCTTCTGCTACAGATTGCAAATCTGAATGAAAACTACTTGCAGCTTCGTCTAGAAAACATTGGTATGAATATTGATTCAATAACGAAAATAAATTCACTTACCAGTGACTTCTGGTATCAAAAAAGAGTTAACAATCTTCTCTGAGTCGGAAACATTCGAGAACTTCTTTTGTTCATCTGTTAACCAAGGAATATTTTGAGTTTGGTTTCTGCTTTTTTGGTTTGGTTGGCCTAGCATTTTGTCTTGCATTTGTTTCTCTGTGTCCAGGAAATCTATCCCCTTGGCTCGGTTTCTTATGAACATCCTCAACAAACGGCTTCGTATCCTGATTAGGTTTAGTTGTTTCAGCCATCTGGAATAATCGCACTTGATTCATGTGGAAATGGTCGTTCTGTAGAAAGATCATAAGTGACATACAGAAAGGAATATTATGATGTTATGCATGTCATCCATTTCACTGGTTATCTCATCTTTTTTATATGAGTTAGCATCCATAACTAAAAAAATGTTCACGTAATTAACACATTTTCTATAAAAACAAAACTCACCTTTAAATTTTCGATGAGTTTTGTAGTTGACAATCCAATTGTAGAGACAAGTGTTTTTTTTTTTCCTGTAATCCTCAGATTTGTCTGCCAATGAATGAATTTGTGAATGTTCTTCAAACTGGGTCTGCAAATTTATTTATTGCTAGACATTTGCAGAAACGTCAGAAAATGAACAAAATTTGTGTACACACGATTGCCACATCTGCAAATTAATTTCTCTTCAAAATGATTGATGAACTAATTTGGCTGCAAACTAATTTGGTGTGTACACGGTTGTCAGCTTGCGTGTACACGATTGCCAGATATCTGCAAATTAATTAGCAGATATTTGTCTACAAATTAGCACCCAAATTGTTTTTCTGCAAATTCATTTGGTGTGTACACGATTGTCAGCCATTCGAGACAAATTTTTCACTGACAAATCTGGGGTGGAATCACGTAAGGTGATATTTGATAGTTGACAGTCAAAACCAGGAAAATCGGTCTGCGTAAGCTGATAATCAAATTTGACAGTCATATTTTTGTGACTAATTGAAGTGATACCTATTTAGGTGTCAATTTGATTAAATTTGATAGATGAAATTTTACTATTCCTTTTTTTTATAAAATATGAATATTTTTGTGCCTGTACAATTTTCAATCCCACAAAATAATGAAAATCGAAACGAAAGAGAAAATAGGATGGTCAGGCTCACTCGTATTAATTTGAGGAGAAAATTAAATATATTTGATCTTCCTACAGTTAAGTAAGTTCAGACCTATAGCTTATTGAAAATTATTAACAATATGTTGCCTTCAATCTCTGTTTTCAATAGATTCATTCAAAATTTTCGAGTATCAAAAGATACTTTTAAAAGTTTACTACAACTTTTGGATTTGCCAGTTGGAATTCGTTCAACACGTCTTCACCCAGTCCTTCAGCTAGCAGTAACGTTAAATTTTCTTGGAGGTGGTGGGTACTGGATAGGTTTATGTCATTGCTATTGTGAAATGACAAGGAAATGTTAGTACGCCGGCGGATACATAGATGGCTTTCAGAGAACGGTTTGTTTTCGATAGTGAAGTACACCTGTGTATTACCGCTCAATGCTATAAATTAGATTATAGATTATAGATGACAGAATTCAAACATTTTCTCTTTAAGTGATACCAAATTAGTAGAAAAAAATTTTGATTTCAAATTGATCATCTTACACAGACGGAAAAGCTGTAACTATCAATTTGATAGCAAGAAAAAATGACAGTCAACTATCACCTTACGCGATTCCACCCCTGGCAATATTTGCAGATCAGGCAATCGTGTACACTTAGCTTTATACTGAATGTGTTCAGTACAGTACACAACAGTTTTTAGCACTGAATTTTCGTACTAAAAACTACGTTCGAAGAATGTTTCGGAGTTTGCAAATGACGTTTCAAGCCGCATACACAAGGTGTATTTCTTTACTGGAAATTTGCACGAAATGCACCGAAATTCAGAGAAAGTCAGTCTTAATGCCGTTCCTGCACACCGATTTTTCGTAAATAGAATAGAATTTTGCCCCCACTCTTTAAAATATGACAGATTGTGAATTTCTGTGCACAAAGTAAAGAAACAGACCTCGTATGTAAAAGTATTTTCGCAAGCAGTAGATACAAAAAAACAAAAAACGCGCAGTTTTTGACGTTCAAATGCCGTATTTAATTTTTTTTTACCGAGTTCTTATACTGAATGTGTTCAGTACTGTACACAACAGTTTTTAGCACTGAACTTTCGTACTACGTTCGAAGAATGTTTCGGAGTTCGCAAATGTTGATTGAAGCTGCATACACAATTATCAGGTTTAATCGGACTTTCTATTGAGAAAAAGAATTATGGTGGATTTACATGCATCTGCAAGTGCAGATGAAAATAAGAAAAAGACAAGATGTAAAATTTATACTTGTCTGATAGAGAGGGAACGAACTTCCTAGTTATTAACCACAATTTTTCATCTGCAACCATAATCCTACTCGTCTCTCTTTTTAACCTTTGTGCTTTGTAATCTTCATCCGTCGCGCTTTACTTTTCTGCACTTCCGCAGTTGCAGATGTATGTAAACCCAGCATTAATCTCTTTTTGATCCAAAATAACTGGAAATGGTAGTTTTGACATTTTTGATTTTGTTAAAAAATTTTGGATCTTTTTTGCATTATTCCGTTTTTTTTTTATTAAGATCAACTTCCTTATGCACCAACACCATCTCAATCATCTGTCACAAAAATAAATCACATCCCTCTCATTTGAACAAAATTACATGCCATTTGACAGACCTGCTAATTACCTAAACTCGTCCCAGCAAAAGCCTAGATCAAGTTAAAAACCCAGTGTCCCTGTTCTGTAACTATCGCATCGATAAAAATCGTCGAGAAACGGTGAGATTTGAAACGAAATTGGTTTTATCGCATCATCGGGGTTCTGTAAGCGATGACAGGCGATAACTTTATCACGCGAAACGAACTGGAATGAAAATACTGGAAAGGCGGTAAAAACGGGTTTCTGTATAGTCAAAAGTCGATATCCTTTTCATTTTATACGTCAAATTTTATCACTGGGTTCGTAGCAGGCGATAAAACAAAGAGGATGATTATGGCTGGGCACAAAAAGGTAAAATTAATATAAAAATATTGAGATGTTAGGGACTTATATTAAAATTTAAATTTTTAGAGATGTACGCGAATATCAAAAGCACAAAAAGAACTGTTGGTAGACTTCATGCTGCAAAATAAACGAGCGAATTCCTAAACGCAAGATTTGCCAAGCAAGTCTAATAAATAAATAAATAAATAGGGTGGCGCAACAGAGTGAGGAGCCCCTGGGCCTAGCGCATTTCTCACAACCAAACCTTGGGAGGGAATGGAGGGGACCTACAATTTTTGGGCCGGTTCCGAACGGCTAATTGAGAAAGCGCCTTTCATGGCAGTGAATTTACTAACGGAGGACTTGCCAATTCCTCGCGAAAGGCGATACCCGTGGAAAAACATTTTTGCCTCTGCAAGTCTAATGCTAAGCAAAAATAATCCCAAATAAAATTTGCAATGCAATTAAAAGTATGCAAGTGTTTTTTGATAGCTGCACAAATTCACTTACAACTGCGGAAAAAAGCAATACACTACGTCATAAACAAGATTGAGAGATAGACTTATCGCATTCCATTGGAAATTCCAGTCAAACTGAAACCGAAACTGAAAGTTATCGCAGGCACTTATAGAAACCCAGTTCTTTCCAGGGGCGATAAAGAGGGAATGAATCGTTTCATTTTTTAACGATGCGATAACTTATCGCCAAAGATACAGAACAGGGGCACAGGGCAAACTCAGAGCTAAAAAAAAACCAACTTGACATTCAGGTTTAGGTTTTATAAAAGACGCTTTGTGGCAACAACAGGGCGAATTCAGCGCTTTAACGAGAGAACCTTGTATCACAGACAGTAAACTGCAGCAAGTTAGTGACATTTTGCATATGTTGGTTTGTTCGTTAAAGATCTAGGGTCACCCTGGGGCACAGAAGAGGCATAAAAAGAGGCCAAACCACACACACAACGACCTTTGTTCTCAAACTGACTTCACAAACACCACTTTATTTTCGGATTTCAAACTGGTTTTGAAAATAAAATGATGTTAATAATTTCACTGACACAACTTTATATTCAGCTGAATACGTGTATCACCGATACAGCTCGTGTTACAAAAGCAACTGTAAACAAATGGAAGTTGCGGGGCAAGAGGAGAAATGCTTTGCCCTCTTGTTCTTTATTCTTCTAAGCCCTGCGGTCACCATAAAGCCTTGTGCAAACCAACGCGGTGAGTGCGTGCGATGCGATTGCGTTAAGTCAAATCTCTATGTAATCTTATGGACGTTTGACTTAATGTTAATGCATAGGGATTTGACTTAACCAATCGCACCGCACGCACTCACCGCGTTGGTTTGCGCAAGACTTAAAGCGATTTCAAGAAACCTAAAGTCTGCTTGAATGTCAAACTGAGTGTTTTTTGAGCCCTAGGGTTGAGCTGGGTTTGCCCTCAAATCGCCCTAGGTTTTTGCTGTGTCGATTTGAGGGCTCTCAAATGGCAGGTGTTTTTATTCAAATGACAGGGATATGTGGTGATTTTGTAGCTAAGCATTTTTTGAAAACTGGAAACCCCAAGTTTTTTTTGACAACCCATAGGGTTTACAAGAAAACCTACCTGGGTAAAGTTCAACGAAAGAACCATGTATAAACAAAATGCGGACGGGGACTTTCTTCATTTTATTGTCAGTTTGTTTGAAATAAATTTGAAAAAAGATAAATTTTGTTGGGTATGTTCACAGCCAGAAATATAAAAAACTTCATTAGAATTGAAAAGAATATACAATTTAAAAAGAGAATATAGTCAAGTTTGAATATTGTTTAAGTTTCATTAATACTTTTATTTTTCATTCTTTAATTTCATCTTGCAACTTGCATGTGCAAGAATTCAATACTTTTGTTTGTTCACCTAGTAACGAGAGCCACTGTGTGAACCATTGCTCCTACAACTTGCCAGAACTATAGGAAACTTGCGTATTTTTGTTGGCACGTTTTGTTTAGTTTGCGATTCCCACGTATTGACGGGAACTTATAATCAACATGGTTCACACAGTGGCTCTCCCAAAATATTTTCTGTACCTATAGCAAGTCAAGAATAAATTCATTACCTGTCTAACGTTAAAATACAACAGTCGTGTTTCTCTTGAGTGATTCGTTGAAATTGTCGTGTTCTTATTTTCGAATTTGCAATTTGTTTTTCTTTCGTTTAAAACATATAAACATTGGCGACCGTGACAGGACTTTCTAAAAAAAAGTATTAGTAGCCTGTATCAGTGTGTGTGTTATTTAAATAAAAAGGAAGGTGCAAGTGCAAGTGTAATTATCCGCGTAAAAAGAAATACCAAAATTAAAAAAAAAAAAAAATGGCTTATTCTAAAGAAAACCACACCATCGATGAGATCGCCGCTCAGCAAGAGCAAGTGGGCGAATCTATCTGCACCGTAGTCCGGAACTACAACAAGGATAGTTCAACCAGGAAGACGCTGGAATACCTGAATAAGAAGAAAGCGCAACTAGAACCTCTCTGGGAACAATTCGACCAGAATGATTCGATTCTGCGAGAGAGGTTCTCAGAACACATGAATCATCCATATTTCGAAAAGGATTATTTCGAAATGGTACGAAAGGCAGCAGAATGCTTGACTGCCGACATTTACTCGAGAATAGAAGATTTTAAACGACATGAGACTCCAAACCAAGGTGATCTTCAGATGCAGATACAAGGTTCAGGAGGAGTAAAACCACTCAGGGAGAAACCTGCAGATGAAGTTTCTGCAGTTGGTAAGCAACAAGGTGCAATTCCCAAACCCAAGAAGGGGATTGTTACAAATTCTAATCAAGAGTCAACCTTTCCTGGCGCGCCAATGAACTCCAAGGCACGATATATGTTGTTGACTAATATATTAAAAAGGTCAATTATCAAGATTCATGAACAGTCAGCCATGAATAATACTCAACAATTCTCCCAAATAAAGGCAAGAAGTTTGGAGCAGAATTGGGAGGAGATTGCAAACCTATATCGTAAGTTGGACCAGGAGTTGACTACGGTGGAAGTAGAAGAATACTTCAATCTGCAAGAGAGCGTTGAGGAGACGTTACTTATGCTTTTGCATGGACATTCCAGCAGTGCAAGAAAGTGAAGGTGGTCCAAGGCCGCCGAATGTAATGATGAAGCTTCCCAAAATCGAGCTGCCTAAATTTGACAGTGAATATTTGAATTGGTTGCAGTTTCATGACCTGTTCAAACAAATGATCCATGATCAGCCAATATCACCGGCACAAAAATTATATTTTTTGAGGGCAAATGTGACTGGAAAGGCCCTGGATTTGATACAAAACTTCAAGCCAACAGACAGTAACTACGAGGTAGCTTGGGGAGTACTAGTTGAACGCTTCAACAACAAAAGATTGCTATTGACTGCTCAACTAAACAAGCTGCTAACACAGTCAATTACAACATCGACGAGTTCAAGCTTAAGAAAGCTTCACGACATTACAAAAGAGTGTTTACAAGTTATAACAAATATGAATTATGATATCGCAAGCTGGGACCCAATAGTGGTACATCTTCTGCTGCAAAAACTCGACAAGGAGAGCAGAGAAAGGTTTGTGTTCGTGTTAAAAGATCCGAGAAACAGTCCCACCATCCAAGAGTTCCTGAAGTTTGTTGAGTCCCGATTCCAAACACTCGAAGCAATCAACTCCCGAGACGAAAAAAGAAAGTTCCATAGCCTAGAGGTCACCACTAGCAGCCACAATGGACGGAAGTAAATAGCCCCCAAGATGGATCTGGATAAGACACTGAATTGCCAATTTTGCAATTCTGGTAAGCATGGGATTTACAATTGTATTAAATTCTTGTCACTTTCAGGTTCGGACCGAGGAAAGGCTGTTCACAGGCTGATGTTATGCAGAAACTGTTTAAAGAAGGGCCACTACTCCCAATCATGCTCATCTCGAAAGTGCCAAAAATGCAACATGCCACACAACACACTACTTCACTTGCAGAAGCAGCAGCAAAACTCACCAAGTACGCATCAGTTGGGTGAGAAGGGTAGTTCACAACCAACACTTCAAGCTATCAATGCAGCAGCAGGAACACACTTCAAGAAACGTCATGTCTATTTAGCAACGGCAGTGGTCAATGTGATTTCATCACACGGTACACGAATCCCGTGCAGAGCGCTTCTTGATTCTGGATCACAACTGAATTATGTAACAACATCGTTACTACAGCAGCTAGGAATCAAGAAACATTACAAGGACACATCAATCTGCGGAATAGGTGGCAATGAATGCAGATCTGAGTTTGCGGCCACAATAAAATTGGAATCTAGGACGTCAACCTATCAAACAACATTAGAAGCGAACCTCATGCCTCGAATAAGTGATTACCAGTGTAGTCAAGAAATCGACGTCTCAGTTTGGAAGATTCCATCTTACATCGAACTGGCTGATCCATCTTTCTGCAAGTCCAAGCAAATCGACATGCTATTGGGAGCCGAACTATTCTTTGTTCTGTTTCTACCAGGAGAACATAGAGTTTCGAACGATCTACCAATCTTACGAAAAACAGTTCTAGGATGGATAGTAGCCGGAAGTGCTCCAGCTTCAAATTCATGTGCTCATTGTCACATAGTTACAAAGCCATCGTTAACATCGTTGGACAAACTCGTTCGCTCTTTCTGGGAAACAGAAAGCCATTACACTCCAACTAACACCCAGAGCGAAGAAGAACATCAGTGCGAAGAACATTTCCAGAAATACACAGTGCAAAATTCTGAAGGTAAATTTGTTGTTAAATTACCATTTAAAGACGATCCTACCATAGCATTAGGTGACTCTCTTCAAGTTGCAAGAAAAAGGTTTCTTTCATTAGAAAACAAGTTAAGCAAGGATGAAACGTTAAAAATATCTCACATCAACTTCATGGAGGAATATAAGACATTGGGTCACATGACGCCAATTAACAAGGACAATATTCCAAAGAGGCACTACGTCATACCTCATCACTGCGTGATGAAACCCGAAAGCTCGTCAACGAAACTTAGAGTAGATTTTGATGCATCAGCCAAGACTACTTCTGGTCACTCACTAAATGATATACTCATGGTAGGCCCAACTGTTCAACCAGATCTATTTTCAATAGTTCTAAAATTCCGGATGCACAGGTATGTTTTTACAGCAGATATAACAAAGATGTATCGGCAGGTCTTAATGCACGAGGATGATCGAGCATTACAACTTATCTTCTGGAGATCAAGAAATGATGAGCCATTACAGCTGTACAAATTAAACACCGTCACGTATGGGACCGCATCGGCTTCCTACCTAGCAACTAGATGTCTAGTTAAATTAGCAGAAGATAATCAAGATTCATTCTTTAGAGCATCACAAGCCGTTAAAAACAATGTATACGTGGATGATTGCCTGGCTGGCTCAGAGACTATTGATGACACTTATGAGTTGCTTAATGAGGTAATTTGTCTACTCAAGGCAGGCAATTATGAATTGAAAAAATTTTGTTCCAATCATCCTATGATTTTAAAGGGAATTCCTGAAGAAGATAAAGAGAAACTAGTAACACTTCATCAATCTGAGATAGTAAAAACATTAGGACTAATATGGGATCCCTCTCAAGATGTCTTTGATTTCAGCTTCAATGACGAAAAAGTAAACAAAATATGCACACAAATAACAAAACGAACAGTTTTGGCCGATCTTGCCAGACTTTTTGATCCTCTTGGCCTGCTTGGACCCCTGATTGTCATTGGAAAGCTGTTCTTACAAGAATTATGGAAATCAAAATTGTCTTGGGATGACAATCTTTCAAATGAAAAGGCTCAAAAGTGGATTAAATACATTGGACAGTTCTCCCTAATGAGCAATATAAGCATTCCACGATACGTTCTTCTTCCTTCTGCCAAGACAATTGAACTTCATGCTTTCTCCGATAGCAGTTTAAGTGCCTTTGGATCATGCGTTTACTTACGTTCAATCGATGAAAGAAATCAAACATTGTGCCAACTGCTTTGTTCAAAATCAAGAGTTGTTCCACTGCAAATTGTCAGCATAGCCCGCCTGGAACTACAAGCAGCAGTACTTATGGTGGAGCTGGTGGATAGGATAATTCAAATACTTCCAAAGAAAATTGACAAGGTATGTTTTTATACAGATTCTACCACCGTGCTGGCCTGGCTTAAATCACCATCCTACACTTGGGAAACTTTTGTAGCAAATAGAGTTGCAAAAATTCAATCACTCTCAGAGTTTCATCAATGGCAATTCATCAAGGGCCATTTAAATCCAGCGGATTTGGTATCGAGAGGATCAAATTTATCAGGACGATTCAAATCATCAGTATGGTTCAAAGGTCCAGAGTTTCTTCAAAATCGAGAAATCGATCAATTTGAGGAATGCGAATATCCTGACGTAGTCCCACAACGACGTAGGAAAAAATCGGTGCTGTCGGCAACAATTCAAAACGATCTAAGCTTAATCGAAAATATCAATTATAGGAGTTCATTTTTTACATTGAGAAAAATATTTGCATTCTGTTTCAGATTTTAATATAATTGCAGAAAATCAAATGAACTAAGAAACACAGGCCAGCTAACAACTGAAGAATTAAGAGGAACGCGATGGATTCTTGTTTACACGCAAAGAGTCTCATTCGCTGACGAATACCGTGCGTTAGAAGGAAAAGGGCTTGTACATAGAAACTCATCTATAGTTTCTCTTGCTCCATATTTTGATGAAAGAACAAAATTGATCCGAGTTGGGGGAAGGTTGACAAATGCCAAGATCTCTTCAGACTCTAAGCATCAAATTTTAATTCCAAAAAACAATACAGTAACTAAATTAATATTAACATATCTTCATTTCAAGCACATGCACGCCGCACATAGAGCGTTAATAGCCATCTCTCGACAACAATACTGGATCTTAGGTGTTGGACATGCAGCTCGACAAGTAATTAGCAGATGCATCTTATGCTTTAGAACAAAGCCAAAATTCATCAATCAGGTGATGGGAAACATGCCTGTGGAAAGGGTGAATTCAGCAAGACCATTTTATTATGCTGGGGTGGACTTTTGCGGTCCTATAAAAACTCACTACAAGGTCAGAGGTAAGACTCCTACAAAGTCATATTTAGCTATTTTCGTTTGTTTCTCTACTAAAGCCATACACATAGAGGTGGTAGGAGATTTATCTTCTCAATCATTCATATATGCTCTAAAACGATTTATAGCACGGCGAGGACTCTGCCACACAATATTTAGCGACAATGCAACGAACTTTGTTGGTGCCAAGAATGAATTAGCAGAGCTAACAAGAGAATTCAATTCCAGTAGAATGCAAACTGTTGTCATACAAATCGAAGCTATATTGAATTCTCGACCTTTGACACCATTATCATCTGATCAAAACGACGTGGAAGCTCTTACACCCGGTCACTTCTTAATAGGAAGTCCTCTTACAGCAATGGCAGAACCAGATGTAACAAACTGTGAAACGAATAGCCTAAATAAATTCCGGCGAATTCAACATATTCAACAGCACTTCTGGAAAAGGTGGTCAGATGAGTATTTACATCTTCTGCAGCAAAGATTTAAGTGGAAGACTGAATCAAACAACCTCAAGCCTGACACCTTGGTGCTTATCCCAGAAGAAAATATTCCTCCAATGCGCTGGAAACTAGGACGTGTGATTGAAATCTTCAAGGGAAGTGATGATAAAGTACGCGTAGCTAATGTTAGAACTCAAACCGGTACGTACAAAAGAGCAATACATAATCTTTGCCCACTTTCAATAAATGAACCGGAGAATGAAAACAAAAATACAGATTGCTCCAGTGTTGAACCAACTAGAAGCACGAGACGTTTAAGACCTAGAAAAGCTAAAAAATTGACGTTGCTTTCGGTTTCACTTGTAACACTTATAATGATACCTGCATCCTTAGGTCAGACTTTGACACAGGAACAAGTAAATATCAAGAAACTTGATGATGGTGTTGGCATGTACTTTGAAGATATTGGCAGGATTCGCACGGTAAACACGTACTGGAAAATTTTTGTATTTTACAATTTGACAACGTACTGGCAAGAATTCAATGAGCTTAAAGCATTAGGTCTGTGTAAATTATGATCGATTCGATCTTTTTGATTCGATCATTCAAAAGTATTGATGATCGAAATCATTCCAGTCCGAATCAATCGATCTCAATCAATCTCGATATTCGATCTCAATTTCATTATTCTATGCATTTTGATTCGATATTTCATTTCCATTTAGTCTCGATTTCGATCTTTTTGACTCCATCTTATTCTATTCATTTTGATTCGATATTTCATTTCCATTTAGTCTCGATTTCGATCTTTTTGACTCCATCTTATTCAATCATTTGAATGTGTAAGTACGAAAACTTTACGTTGCTCTCTCTATCATGGTGCAGTGAAGGGTGGAGTCATAAGCAATGTAGGAATGATGTTGATGTTGGGTAGATGAGAAATAATTTTAATGGATGTTTGTACATATTATTAGATATTAGTATTTAATATTTTTAGTGAAAACGATTAGAAATTAACTAAGTGAAGTATGTAGGTATGTATGCGTCAAGCATTTCTAGCGGTGTGTGATAACTTCGGGACATAAGGGTATAGCTTATCGGAATAATGTTGAGTAGATGTAGGATGCACTACTATTTGAATTGAATGTACATACACACATGTATGTTTGTTAACTATTTCAGTGTGAGCAATTTTTCAAGTTGAAAGATAAATCTTCCCGAGCAAATGTTGCTTGAAAAAATACATTGTTGCCTATGCCTCCACATCACCAAACCACGCCTTCGGTTGAGTTGGTTTGACGCATACATACCTATTTCATTTGGTTCAATTCGAATCGTACGAACTAAAATGATTGAAATCGAAACAGAACGAGAAAATAAAAATGATTGAATGATCGATCGATTCAAATGATCGAATCATTCAGCAAACCGATACTTGATCGATTCGATAATCAAAAATGATCGATTTACCCAGGCCTATAAAGCATATGTCAACAGAATGCAAGATATAAGCACAGAAGCTCCTGCAATTCAAATGTATTACAAGCCAATAATAGACACACTACGAAACAGAATCGCAGTAATCGAACACAACAATGAGTTGCTTCAAAATTATCATGCACCAAAATATGAAAAAACAAGGATGGCAAGATCACCATTTGACATTGTAGGAACTCTGGCACATAGTTTGTTTGGTATCCTTGACCAAGAAAGTGCAGACAACATTCAGGGTCAAATCAACAATGCCTTCAAGAATGAAATTCATTTGATTGAGCTTTTGAGAAAACAAAGTTCAATTGCAGATGCTACGTCAAATATTTTAAAACGTGATCACATTCAAGTTCAGGATCAATTTAAAGCTTTAAATGAACATCTCCAAAAGACTTTTGCAATCATCAACGAGAAACAAAAGACTAATGGGATAAAGCAGAACCTCGGAACATTGACCTCTTATCTAATTCTTGTTCTCACAAATTTCGAGCATATACAAGAAATGCTTTTAGATGTTCTTTTGGATTTAAATCACGGAAAAATTAATCCACAATTAATTACACCCAAACAATTAAGTGAGCAGTTGCAGCTTGTAAGGAATAATTTACCTTCCTATTTATCATTGCCAGAAGGTTCAGTCACTGATATGTATAAAATCTCAACAGTGAAAGGTCGGTACTTAAATGATTCAATTGTGTTTGAAATGCTATTGCCATTGACGGACTCAGAAGAATTTCAACTTTTTAATCTTATTCCCATTCCTATTATTCACAGAAACAATACCTTTATAGTAAAAACATCTGCGCCATATCTAGCTGTGTCATTACCTAGAGATAAACATTTTTTATTGAGTGATCTCGAGCTGGGAGCATGCAAACGAATGACGTCAACCAACTACATGTGTAATCAAGTTCATCCTACTAACATCCAACAAGGAACTTTGGAGGTCTGCGAAATGATTTTACTAAATCATTAAGAAGAGAGTTTCAACAAATGTACCTTGAGGGAAACGCAGTCACAAAACGTATGGAAAGCACTCAAGTTTTCAAACAGTATTTTCTCTATTCCATCAAAGGTTTCTGGCCATCTGATTTGCAACGATGTAAGTACAGCTATTAATTTATATGGAAACGGTGTGCTGGAGTTCAAGAAAACTTGTGTTCTTCAACTGCCCAATGTAATCATCAAAGGTAAAATGAATTATGAGAGCAAAATAACTTCACCATTTATTCCGAGATTAATTACAAGTAGCTGGAACATAACTATAAGCCAAGGAAAAACAGCAAATACAACAGATATGAAAATAAAGGATCGCATTGACCAATCCGAGTTTGAGAGCTTGAAGTCCAAAATCAGAGAAGTAATTGAACATTCTAAGAAACTGCCTGCCCCCACTACTGACATCAACGCCCATGACTATCATCACTATGGAAGCAGTTTGTTGTTATTGTCATGCATGATTGGGATCTTCATCATTTTTTTTCGTCGCACGAGAAGACCAACCCCTCGGCCAAGAAACTTCGAGGTCAACATTTAAAATTAAGCTATATTTATTTTAAAGTTCAAATTTAGAGAGTTAAGAACCCTCAAAAGGGGGGAGTATGTTTAAGTTTCATTAATACTTTTATTTTTCATTCTTTAATTTCATCTTGCAACTTGCATGTGCAAGAATTCAATACTTTTGTTTGTTCACCTAGTAACGAAAGCCACTGTGTGAACCATTGCTCCTACAACTTGCCAGACGCAATAGGAAACTTTCGTATTTTTGTTGGCACGTTTTGTTTAGTTTGCGATTCCCACGTATTGACGGGAACTTATAATCAACATGGTTCACACAGTGGCTCTCCCAAAATATTTTCTGTACCTATAGCTAGTCAAGAATAAATTCATTACCTGTCTAACGTTAAAATACAACAGTCGTGTTTCTCTTGAGTGATTCGTTGAAATTGTCGTGTTCTTATTTTCGAATTTGCAATTTGTTTTTCTTTCGTTTAAAACATATAAACAAATATGTTTAACTTTTAGCTCGCAAAATTGAATTTGTTAAACTTTAAGCTACTAATTAACCCTTTCACCCAGCTTCTGAATCGGTGGTCACAAAATCCAGAAGACCGTCCAATGAGGCGAATGTGTTTACCGAAAACAAATGTTTTTAGACTAAAAATAAAATACGGTTAGTGTGTGCGATTGCAATTTATTTTTATGCTTTATTATCAAAAGAAAAGCAAATGAGAAACAAAAATGAATTCCAAATTCTTTTTTTTTCATAAACGAAAAGATTCAAAAAGGCAAAAAAACATTATAAAACCTAATTACAAAACTTAATCAACTTATATTTCTATTCAGTTCAGTTATTTAAACCAGTAGTTGGTACAGCAATAATTCCCATCGCGAATAACAAAAAATCTTGTACTAGGTACCAAAAAAAAAATCATAGTGAATAATGGGAATGATTACGATGGATAAAAAGATTTTAGTACAAAAACCAGCTTTGAAAAAAGCCCGGCTAATATAAACAAGGCCTTATTGAAAACATTAGATTTTTCTGGGTTCATAAAAATACTTACGACTGTAACATAAAATAAGCAAATATTAATTCGTTAAATCAATTTTTTAAATCTTTTTGTTGATAATGTTGAAAAAAAGTTAGGTCTCAGGTTCTGGAAGTAGTGGAATTAATTTTTTGTTATTTTACACAAACATTAATTGTGTGTCCAAAATCAAATGTTGGTTTATGTATGTTTTCGTTTAACAATGAAGAAAGGTGTCCATTGATTCTTAATGTCCACTTCCGTCTTCTCGACTTCTAGAAAAAACGAAAAAGAACCTGAATTAAAATGCAGTTAAAGCGTTTTTAAAAAGTGAGATTAAGATGCCACCTTGAAGGCCTTGAGAAACGAAACGAAGCTTTAAACGTTTTAAAAAAGAATAGTTGCTATTAAAATCTAAATGAAGAAAGAAAGGTAATACGTTACGCAAAGGCTATGGTTGCACGGGGGCCTATGAGTTACTACCACACGTAAAACCAGAAAAGAAATGCCTAATTTAAGGACATATTCTCTGAACTTCAATATTGGAACTCTTTTGGACCTTTTTTGTCTGCACTGTTTACATTACTAACACTATTTCCACACTTCCAAACAGGTAGAGCTATCTGCCGACTCCAGATAGCACTACCAAACAAAGCAACACTATCAAACACCGCAGCAAATAAAATTCGGCGACCTCAGATTACGCCTCCAAACGAGGCACCACTAATAAAGCCTATGCTTGGCACGGCTCTGTACAGCCGGCTCTGTAAGACTGTGATTTCGTTGTCCACTCATTATAACTTAAGTTTTGTTTGTAAAACCTAACAAATAATAATTGACTGACATTTTATTAAAATAAACTGTACAGTTAAGTCACAAGCATAACAAGTCTTTTCGTGTTTCATTGCTTTGCTTTGCGGTAATCTTTTGGATTTTCTAATTTTTGGTCTACTTCATGAATGTAATCATTCTATGGGCGGAATTTTTTCGAGGTTTTTCAATGACTTACACTAATTTTTGTGGTACCATTGGTGTGATGGTTAGCATGTCTGCCTGTTAACCCAGAGGTTCGTGGTTCGAATCCCAACAGAGGCAAAAATGTTCTTCCACGGATATCACGTATCGTTAGTAAATTGATTGCCATGAAAAGCGCTTTCTCGATTAGAGGAAAAAACCGGAAGAAAATTAAAGGTCCCTTCCATTCTCTCACAAAGCATAGTTGTAAGAAATGAGAAAGGCCCCGGGGCTCCTCGCTCTGTTCCGCGCCATCCTATTTATTTTACTTATTTACACTTATTTTCAAGTTTCTAATATCATGTCGATGCGTTTCTTCAATTTAAAATCAAATTATGTAAATTCAAATAAAAACTTACGTCTTGCTGCATGTAGTGATAAGCTCGTCGTAATCAGCTGCCGATGGAAAGATTTTTGTTTTCCTTTATTTTCCTAACACATAATTTGTCATGTTTCTGCTACAATGAAGAAGAGATTGGAGTTTTTTTTTCGATTTATACAAGTGAGGTAGCTTCTGTAAGTACCATTTTTTAAAACATTATCGTTGAACCAAAGCCTTTGCCATTGTAATTCCGTGGCGCCTGTAGTGAGGCAATGTTTCCCAAGGTCAGCTTATAGTGCTACAGATTAAACAGTAACACTTACGTCATCATTTTCTTCTTTCTTCAGCAAATAGGCAACGGGTAAAGGTTGCACCTTTACTTTTGTAATCCCAATGCATAACATATACTCTCTGGATGGAAGCATATCTATTGTTTCATCGTTGAGTATGATTATAGCTGTTTGTCCTGTTTTTGTAGGTGTTCCCAATTCCAGAACTTGCCAATCATCACTAGGGAAGTCAGGGTTGAGTGTACGCAGGAAAAGTTCTAGCCTTTCTTTAGTCATGCCCGGTCCCCGGATATTTATTCGAGCTCTGGGTCTGGTGGGAAGTTCATATTTAGATACGACTTTCAATGTTGCCCCTTGAACAAAATCTTTCATTTCTGTGATCTTGGCTTTAAGCCAGAATAGAGTGTATTCATCAAGGCAAGTTAGAATATTAAAACCATTTACTGTCGACATAGCCCCGAAACTGGGAAAAAAGTCGGTAAAGGTAACCAATTTGCTGTGCAAACGATCCAGTAGCACTTCCTCTAATTGAGTCCACTGCGTATCGCTTAGTCGTTTTATTGGATTGCCTGCAATCACAATTGCCACCTCAAGATTCTTCTTGTCTTTCAGCTCAAACGACGTACCTTGTTTTGTGTTTTTGGAGTTTGAGGAACTTTGGTATATTTTGTTGTCTGTTTGTGTTATTATTTCGGTCAGTTCAGATACGTTTGGATGATTGCTTTTGGCTTCCATTCGAGTTACAAACTTTCGAGCCCAGCTCAAACGTTTCCAGTCCCGAAAAGAAAGCTTTCTTGTATCACCCTGACCATATCTGCGTATGGTTCTTTTGGCATTTTCTAACCTTTTCAGATCAGGATCAAATTTAGTTAACTTGTTCTTTTTCATCGGACTCAACAAAACGTCTTCTTCTGAGCTATCGGAGTTGCAGAAAGTGTGTGTTTCATTTTGATCCTTAAACTCGTCACTCGAACTGTTGAATAGTCTCTTTGAGGCTCTAAAACAAAAATAAATAGCAAAAATTAATTGTGGGGATTGATAAAACAAAACAATTATGAAGAATTAAGCAAAAAAGAGAAATTGTATTCATCAAATACATAGCTGCGTTTCATTTCTGTCATCAAAACTTTTCAAACAAACAAGAAGCTAAAAAATGTATGACATAGACGGCCCAAGCATTGGAAGTACTCTCTCCTAAAGCAGGTTTTAAAGGGTACCGGAGAATCGGTTGAGCGTCTGTTAATAAGTCTCAAACAAAGACAATAATATATATAAAAAAAAACCCAAATACATTTTTTTATTTTATCTAATTGATGTTAAAAATTCGGAGAATTAATGTTGTTTCCTTGCAGTCTCTTAGGAGAACAATGACTTTTGTTTCCAAAAATCTTCAGCTTTTTACGACAAAAGTTACTGTCTGAACACAGTAGTGGTATCGATACCATACAGCAATCATTGAATGAATGCAAATTCAATCTCATTAGAGAAAGTTATAGGTTTAGGACTTCCGGACACACCTCTTTTGATGAGGTGATATCTTTCATATATTGGAATATACTACTATTTTCTTTTCACTTCGTACCTTCTTCAGAAAGGTGGAAGATAAAGATATGGAGGAAAGACATAGAGGAAAAAGAGGAGGGCGAGAGGTTGTAAATCGCCAAAATTAAGAAATAAATGTGCATTGATTTCATTTTCAAAGTCAAGCACAGACTACGTTTACCTTCGATGTCTTAAGTACTCCGAAGTCCTGAGTCAACAAACTACGTTGTTGATATTCCGGTGTTCTTGGATCAGGACGGTGTCTTCCCTTCTTACTTTCCTAAGACAGGAAAGAAGTGAAACCAAGGCCTTTATTAAGTCTTGACATTGAATCTGGACGAGCTAAGAAACTCGTCCTTGTTTCTATTTTCCAGTTTCACAGCGGATACAGCTTTAGAATCTAATGTAACATCTAGGGAGTTTGATTGTGTGCATTTTTTTGTATCTGTTTCCTTTTCATCCTCCTTGTACACCCGGAGGGTGATAGACCTGTATCCAAAATGAATTATTCCTTCCGTCTTCGCCAAAGGGACAAGGGATTCTCTACTGATTACAATGATTGCTCCTCTATAAGCACCTCTATGCTCAAACAGCTTCACAACCTCCCAATCATGAGTCGAAAGTTGAGGATTACTGAATTTTATTATTTGAAGAATTTCATATGGCGTGCAAGGTTTCTTTGGAACCCACGCCAACGCTGTGAGTCTATTTGGAGTTTTGTTTCTGACAACCACTTCAAGTTTTGCCCCAGGCCACACTTCTCCAAGCTTGTCAATTGCAATTTTGAAAAGATCACAAGATCTTTCGTCTTCACATGCCATTAATTTAATGCTGTTTTTATCCCAGCCTCCGTCGCAAATCCTCGGAGGTTGACCATGGTTTTCTTTCATATCTTTAAGAAAAGTAACGGACAGTTCGCACTCAACCAAAGTCCAACGATCAAAAGTTATTGCACCATCGGGTGCGCTGCCATCGATAACGGCTACGATAATTTTTTCTTTAAGAAGTTCACCATACGACTGTAACTTAAGACGTCTTAAAGCCTGTATGTTCTCTCCCACTTCATTACTTTTCGGATTTACTGTTTTTTCAAGAATGTATTTCGCCCAATGAAGTTTACTGATCTGCTGCTCGGCTGTTCTCTCTTTCTCCGGAATATCTTTAATGTAATTCAGAGGTCGGGCAGAATTAGGCTTGTCTATAAGCGATCTTTGAGCAATCGCAGATGGTGAGATGTTTCCTTTCCCGAGGTCTACTACTCCCCGGATGTCTTCTTTATCCTCGAAATTAGTTGGTTCCCCATTCGTTTCTTCATTGCCGTCAATCTGTTGCTCCTGTTCTACGGATGGTCCCTTTGATGCACTATTACAAAAATTAAAGACAAAAATTCAATCTCATTGATGAACTTTATTAGAAGCATTATTATTGTACTTTAGTGAAAATCATGTTCATGAATATAAATAAAAGTAATCTTAATACACAAAATACACAAACAAATTTAGAGGCGTTTCCCAAAATTTAATTTTAAAATATTCTTTAAAGAAAAAGTGCTTGTTATTAAAGTTGAAGTATCATTCACAAAGCATATGAAATTAAATGTATGGTTATGGCAGTGGTAGTTTTTTAAAGTAAAAAGATTGTGAAATCAGCGAAATACAATTTTGCATTACAAATGTACATCAGAAGAAATAAAGGCAAAGAAATAGAAAAACTTACGAACCCAAATGTAGGAATTTCTTTATGAATATTCTTTGGCAATAATTGTTAGCAATTTATTTAGGATATTTTTCAAGTTTCATCTAAAGGAAAAACGTTTATCGACTTGAATTCCAGGGAAGTGTCAAATTTATTCTTCGACTGTGTGGAATATTAAATCTCAGTTATTATAAAAAATGCTTATTGCAAAAAGGTAAATATGTAACCTATATTAATTTTCAATGCATCAAAATATTTTTGACAGTAAAAACAAGTACTCATTCATCAATATTTCAAATTTTTAGAGTTAGAGTTAAAAAATTCAAAATAACAACTTGAATCAAAAAAAATCCCCAAGTTGAAAATTAACTTTGATTGAAGAAAACAGCCCCAAATAAGACAAATCATTAAAACTATTAATTTCATTCATAAAGATATTTCAAAGTTAGTTCCTCGATAATAGTCCCATTAAAGTGCATTCACTTACTTTATCGAGCGATCTACTTTGAAATTTGTTTAAGGATAAGTCGTATGTACATAAATACATTATCACAAATTTTTTACAAACACACACACATTTTAACATCTTTTTTAAAGAAAAGCGTAAAATCTACCTAAATTGGGAGTTGATCTCTTTTAATTTAATATCATTGGCAACTTTTGCCACTTCCAATTCCATTCTTCGAACATCGAGCTCTTCCTTTTTAAGGCAATTAGCAGCTTCAACTTCTTTTATTCTTGCCTGACATAGTTCTCTAATGGCATCCCTTATTTCTCCCAATGTTTCATTGGTTTTCTTCGAACTTTGTATCTGACTTAAAAAGAAATGTTCTTGAAGTGCTAGCTGTTTGCTTAGAATATCTTCTTCTTTCTCTTTTCTTTGAGAAGCTCTTTTAGTGGTCGACGTTTCATGTAAAATACTTTCTGAAACCGTTTCTGGTGTTTCAGGCATTTCTTCCACTATCTGCTCAGGAGCGTGATCCTGATGTTCTTTGTTTTCTATTAAAAAAAAAACATTATACGTATATATAAAATAACATTATTTGTGTACTACATACCTTTTGAACTGCTACCAAAAGCCAACGCTCCAACAATGCCACTAACCGACGCTGCCATACCACACGCATTTACAATAGCTACGTCCGTTTCGTCCAATGTCTTTAGATTTAATGGACGACCACCTGTTTTTTTGATGGAATTTTTATTGTGGGTAAGCTTTTTCTTGGTGCTGTATTTCCGAAGCGTCCAAACCTAGTTTCATTGGATTTGAAGTTCAATCTGCACCAAAAATTAGCATATTATGTTTGTTATTTACCCGTTTCCATTCTGTTATCGATTTTATTGGCGGTCCATTGCTATTTAGTGATAGAGCTAATTGTTCCCATTGCTGCCTCTGGGTCATTCCTCCACAAATCGTTGCAGGATTATAGGACTTAGCCACTTCCGGATTTTTTTCCATGAATGCTGAAAGTATGGCTATTTGTTGACGTGTTGCATGAGACCTGCAAACAAAAAACAAGAAATACTGATTGTTAAAAAATGTCAGAAACTAATAAACCGTTTGATACTACTTTCTTTTTTCGATTTAAAAAATAAAACCACAGAGAATTTCACTACCGAGATTGCAAAGAGGTGTGAGATAAACTAGCTCTATATATTCTCTCTATACAAAACTTAACCTCTATTCAGTCTATCAAACTTAAACTATGTACATATAACAATTTTTGAAATCTTTCTTTTTTAATTTATGGTTTGGGCCGCTCTTTTTGCCAAACTCAACAATGCATAGTGATTTGCTTGTCCTTCGACTATTAAAATAAACAACTCATTTTCCAATTAATGTCATTTGATCCGTGCACAGGAGTCCCGGGTTTTTAGATAGCGAAGCGAAGTGTGCAATATGAAACTCCGTAAGATCGTCTTCCAAATCTGAAGAAGAAGGAACACTAATAGGTATACAACAACAACTGACTCTCACTGTAAAAACGTTTCATTTCACACATTTTCTTCTTATTCATTTTCGGACTGATCGTGAACTTGAAGAGATCACAGCTCTCCCACTTATCTGCTTCACAATAGTGTTCCATCCTCATATTTTACAGATCTACTACATTTATAAAAAATTTTCTACGCGAATATTTTATATCGTGGGCGCTTAAAATAAGAAATAAAACCAGTTTTCCTTCAAAGAACCATTTTGTGTATAAAGGCTCATTAATTTTTTTTTTGATTCGAGAGAAAAGTCTTTTCTATTAAAAAAAAAAAAAAAAAAACCACTTGCTGTATCTTTTACGGTCAGCTGAGACTAAATGAATTCTAGGAGAAAAATGTAGTATCATACGGCTTTAATTGAAGTGAGTATAGTGTACTTACATGTGTTTCATAAACAAAATTTATTAAACTAGCAAATCTTTTACATATAACTGACAATTTTTGCAGTCATCAAATATAAGTGGAGAAAATATTATTTATATTATTTATATTATTTGACACAATTGTAGGCATTTTAAACAAACGAACAATTTTTGGTCGCTTTATACATAGCAAAACAACACACTACTACAAAAGTCAATTACGAACAAGGCCCTCATTGCCCAGGGTTTTAGACCAATCGTTTATCGTCAATTATATTCTCAAAGGATTGTTACAACTCCCATTGAGGGGTAAATGTTTTACAATCGTCTCATAAATTTTGATAACTCTACGTTTTAAACAGGTTTTTTTCTGCAACTAGGTTTTGGACGACAGTCGTCTTAAAAGTTACTCGATCCAACCCTAACAACTATTTGCCACTAGGATGTGACGATATTTTGTTTTCATGGGAGTGGTGCTGGTTTAACTCCTGTTCGTAGATGAGCCCAGGGCTTGATATTTGAACCCTAGACAGATAAATTCAGTTAGTTGTGACTTACGAGAGACAGTTGTTCTGGTTCAGTGAGTAAGTTCATTAGTTATGGGATCGGAAGTAGCAATATTTTCATACCAAAATTTTGCGTTCCTCTTTGTTAAGCGATTATAAAATCCCACATTTTCAGTTGTCGTCTAACGTTTCAGCTGACACCATCATTCCATTTTCGTTGTTCAATAATTTAATGAAGGTATATTACGGACAAGTCTAAAAATATCAACTTGCATAATATTTTCTTTTATCTGTTCTTTTTCTTATTTATTACGTCAAGTAACTTGTGTGAATCGGTTTTACTTGAAAGCTTACTGAAGGCTTCTCATTATTATCGCTATGGTTTTTGGATTGAATATTGACACAGTAAGATGCGTTCTCAATGCAATGTGTAAATTTTATGATGGCCTTAATATCTTTTAACCAAATGCTGGTAGTCTTAGATCTAAATACACAATGTTGTATCAAATGCTTGGGACGTCGAAAATGGATGTTTTGATTTGATTTGATTCTTTATTTAGCTTTAGCTATTTGCTACAATTATTATATATACTTAAATTTAAAAAAGAAAAAAAAAAACATGTTTTATATAAAGCTAGATTTACCAAAAAATAAATTCATAGGTATATTCAAGAGTAATTTGATCTAACATGTAATATTAACTTTTTTTTAAAAACAATTAGGTTATTCTCAGTCTTAAGTTCATTTGGCAAGGAATTAAACAATTTGAAACCTTTATAAAATAATATGTTTTGAGCTCTATATGTTGAGAAAAACGCTAATCTAAAGTCGTTTCTACTTCTTAAATTATAAGGCTGTACATCTGCAACATAAACAACTCGATTGAATAAATAAGAAGGTAACATGAAATGCTTTATTTTGAAAATAAAAATTAGGACATTCAATATTGTTCTTTGGTTTATAGTAAGCCACTGAAGAGCATTTAACATATAATGAATAGGCGTTAGTATATTGCACAATAGAACACATCTCATACCTCTATTTTGCAGTTTTTGCAAACGATTTGCCATTTGGTTATTTCCTAAAAAAAGTATTGTTGAACAATATTCAAAACGAGGCTTTATCATAACATTATATATTTTTATTGCAGAAGCCATTGATAATCTACGCCTTATTCTTTGAAAAAAACCAATTTTTTTTGCAATTTTATTACAAGTGTAGTTAATGTGCTGTTCAAAACTAAGCTTTTTATCTAAAATCACTCCTAGATACTTTATTTCATCAACTTTGTTAATTACTTCATTATTAATAATAATATTATCTATTGAGTCTCCATTAATTAAAATTGCCTTCGTTTTAGACGTGTTTAGCTTTAATTTGTTCATCTTGAAGTAACATTCAACCCTTTTAAGATCAGCATTCAATAGTCGAATACACTCCTCAGCAGAATCACCAGCAATATAAAGTAACGTATCGTCCGCGAATAACCTAGCTTCGGTATGTTGTAGCACTTTCTCCAGATCGTTGATGTATGTTATGAAAAGAAGTGTTCCCAACACTGCTCCTTGAGGTACACCCAGTTTTACTCCACGAACTTCCGAAACTTCATTCCCAACTTTTGTTCTTTGCGTTCTGCTCGACAGATAACTTTTAAACCATTCCAGTTCCACTCCTTTAATACCGTATCGCTCCAGTTTTTGCACCAGTATGTCTCGATCAATGGTTTCAAAAGCTCTTTGCAGGTCCAAGAAAACTGCAACTATGACTTTTTTCTCATTGATTTCAGTTTTCCATTGTGTGACCACCAGGTTCAAAAGAGCTTCACAGCTGTGTTGTTGCCTAAATCCAGACTGATAATTAGACAAGAAGTTGTTAGCTTCCATGTAATTCTGTAGCTGAGTATGCACTATTTTCTCTAGAATCTTACTCTCAGTCATAAGCATGTTAACTGGACGAAATTCAGCAGGGTTAACCGTTCCCTTTACCTTCTCAATTGGAACTACTGTTGATCCTTTCCAGTGATTAGGAAAAACGCCACTACGTAATGATTTGTTTATTAAGTTGGTAAAACAAGGACCCAAAATATCAAACGCACACAACATCATATTAGTTGACAAACCGTTAACGTCTCTTTTATTATTCATTTTTTTCATTATGTTTTTAACCTCGTTCCTGCTAACCATATCAAACTTAAACGTTATATCACTATTTTCAATTATCAAGTTTTCATACTGTTCAAACTGTATTCTATCATTTACTTCTTCAACACTGTTAATAAAAAACTTATTCAATTCATTGGCGATCTCTTTTTTATCTATTATACCTTCACCATCACACTCAATCTCTCTTATATCACTTATTTCTTCGTTAAGCACTAAAGATTTTATTGTTCTCCACATTGATTTTTGATCGTTAGACTGGTCAATTCTTTTGTCAATAAAGTTATTTCTTGCTAATTGAAGTTCACGCACGTACCTATTCCTTAAAAGTCTATAACATTCCCAATCACTTCTGCTGTTAGTCCACACTGCCCTTTGATGAAGTTGAATTTTCGATTGCTTCATTACATAAAAATATTGATTAAACCAACCCATGTTCTTGTTATGTTCAACTATTGTTTTTGATACAATCATTTTACTCAAAGAATTCATCAGAATAGTACTAAAGGATTCTCCAAATTCATTTACTTCATCACAAAACAGATTTGATATTTCATTAGCACAAAGTTCCCGACGAAAAACGTTTTCTTTAAATATCAATGATCTTATTACTTTTTTTGTGCATTCTTTGCTAACAAAATTTTTTTCAAGTGTTATTAGCAAAGACTCATGGTCGCTTATTTTGAAATCCTTAACAACACATGCCCGAATATCATCACTGTTTGTAATTACGTAGTCTATTAAGGTAGCAGAGGTTTGCGTAATTCTTGTTGGTTCTGTCACAATTTGTTTACTTGCAATGTCCGTGATACATTCGAAAATTCTTTTTTTATAAGAACTATTCACAAACCAATCAATATTGAAATCGCCCATTACAATTAGATCGGAAAATGAAAGAGAAATGTCTTCTATTTTGTTTTTAAAAAAATCACAAAAAACGTGTTCCGGCGAGTTTTGCTTGTGAGGCGACCTGTAAACTGCTACTAGTATGATGTTTATATTATTTAAACAGACTTTTATCACCAACCACCAGATCATTTTTCCAATTGCTATCTTACTCAACAATTCAATTTTCCACTCAGGTTTAACATACAAAAGCACTCCCCCCGTATGAGAGGAGATACTATCACATTTGAGAGCTCACTTTGAAGAACTGTTGATTACCTCTTCAGAACATTTACTTTGGAGTTATGCGTCGCCACATGCCGAAGATGATATCCTTGACGGGCAAATAACAACGCAAGAAGTGGAATCAATATTAGATTCACTTAAAGATGGAAAAGCAGCTGGAACTGATGGGATTCCTTCTGAGTTCTTCAAATATACAACGTTTGAGTTTAAGCAAAAATTATCCCAAGCTCTCAATATTATCTTCAACTTCGCTGTTCATCCCGACTGTTTTGATGAGGCTATTATATGGCCAATATTTAAAAAAGGTGATCCAAATGTTCCAAAGAACTACAGGGGAATATCATTTCTTAATGCGAGTTTGAAAATCTACACCTCAATTCTCAACAGAAGACTTACAACTTGGGTGAATGTAAACGAGAAGTTAAGTGAATACCAGGCAGGATTTCGGAAAGGTTATTCTACAACTGATAACATTTTTGTTCTTGGCTCCCTAATTCGAAGCAAACTTAGCCGTAACACAAAACTTTATACCTTCTTCGTAGACTTTAAGGCTGCATTTGATACGGTTGATAGAAAAACCTTGTTCTACAAGCTTTGCAACATTGGCGTATCTTCAAGGTTCATAAAAGCCCTCGAAAAACTGTACAATCGAACAACGGCTAGCGTTCAAAACGGATGTGATAAATCGGAAGAGATACGAATAAATCGAGGACTACGCCAGGGCTGTAATTTGAGTCCAATATTATTTCTTGATGATATTGTTGAATGGCTTCCATGCGGAGTACAGTTCGAAAATTGGAGAATAAAAACAATCATGTATGCTGATGACATTGTCATTTTGGCGGAGTCTCCGGCTTCACTTCAACTAATGATAAACAGGCTGAGTGATTACTGTAAAAGATGGGGATTGGAAGTAAATGTAGCGAAGTCTAAAATAATGGTTTTCCAAAATGGCGCAGGGCGGATCGCAAGAGGAGAAAGCTGGAAATTTGAAGGAGAGGAGCTAGAAGTAGTAAAGGAATACGTTTACCTTGGAATGACGCTAACTTTTAACCTAAACATGGATAAACACCTCAAAGCTAAGGCCAATGTTGCTAGAACCGCTATTTGCTGTAATTGGAACAAAATTTTCAGCAGTAAATACATTTCAATAAATGCTAAGTTTGAGGTATTCAATGCAACAGCAAAAGCAGTTCTATTTTATGGAGCACAGATCTGGGGTGTTCAAAAATATGAAACAGTGGAAAATTTGCTTCGATTCTTCTTAAGAAAAATATTCTTGCTAACAATTAGTACACCCAAGTACATGTATCATTTGGAAACAGGGCTGCCGACACTCTTCGTTTCAACTTTAAAGCTGAGTGCAGACTATATGGTACATGTGTTAAGCATGAGCGAAAATCGGTTGCCAAATTTAATGATGAGAAGTGCCATGCGTCGGAAAACTGGATTTTACAAGGATTGGATAGACCTTGCGTCGAATTGTGGAATTATTCTTGATTTGGATGGCTCTAATTTAATCCAGGCGAGAAAAGCACTGTATGAAGTCATACAATGTATTGATGAAAATGAAAGATACTTTTTCATAGAAAAGGCGAGGTCATCTACAGAAAGGACTATCTATCCCAAACTTAATTATAACTTATATGAAAATAATTATTTTAAAAACGATTTTCCAAGAAAAAGCATTGCAACTATTTTTAAAGTTAGAGGTGAACTGCTAAGCTTGAATTTTTTGCCGCACAGAAACGATTTGGTATCCATTTGTTCTTTGTGCAATATGGGGGTGGACGAAAACATTATCCACTTCATCGGAGTGTGTCCCATGTTAAAGGAGCTAAGGAGAATCTTCTTTGGAAAAAATTGTCTCAACGAAAATGAAATAATAAATTACCTTAATGGAGAAGACTGGTTGCCGCTTCAAAACTATACAGCCGAGGCCATGTCCTATAGACGAAGAATCATCAACGAAAGCTTCTGAGTTCATATTAGTATGTTTTTTTTTCTCTTTATTCCTTTTGCTATACTAGATGCCATACTTTTCTTTTGCTTAAACTTAAAGTGCATAAGTCTAAACTTATTTTTTTTTGTAAAGTAGATACAGTTTTGAATATATAGAGTCAAATTCTTGATTATTATTATTTTTTGTTTTTTTTAAATATTAATGAAAGATGTATTGAAATTTCAAAATGTTTTTATAAAATTAAAATAGTATGTAAAGTAAGAAATGCAAAGCTTTATAACATTGTCACTAGGGCAGACGACATTTGTGTCATGCCTTAAATCTTATTCTTTTAAATGAAAATGTATATCACACATTTTTGAAATATTGAATAAAATAATCTATCTATCTATCTATCTATCTATCACATCTAATTACTCTATAGTTTTTTAGCTTCACTTCACAGTCTTCAATATCTGACGTTAAATGCGTTTCAGTTAGACAAATAAATTCAAAGTCATATTTTAGTGTTATTACTTCTAATTGGGTGAAATTTTTCCGAAATCCACCAATATTTAAACAAAGGCACTTTATCGATGAGGTTAGTTGCTAATAAATCACTTTTTCGTTTTCGATTTTCAACTTGCGTTGAAGCGAAGGACAGTCACTATCCCTACAGTCGTGATTGAAATCAATTTCACGTAAATTAAGTCTTTCTTTTGCTTTCTTACAGTTTACACACTTTTTGAAATCATTCGTACAATCTTTGAACGAATGACCCTCCTCGCCACATTTTGCACAGACTTGGTTAGTTTCTCTACAACGGCTAGACGTGTGGTTGAATCCCCAACACTTGAAACATCTAAGTACGGATAAGTTTTCATAGATTGGACATCTGTCCCACTCAATATTTACTTTATTTAAGCTTCTTACCTGATCAAAGCCTTTACTGTCAATTTCTAAAAGAGCGCTGAAAAAAATGATTTATATACCTTTATGCATTTGATTTCACTACAATTTATATTATTTTGTTTTTTTAGTGCATCTATTATTCTTTCACCGTCCATTTCTTCACTTATTCCTGTAATTATTATTTTAGGAAAACGCATTTTGGGTAAGTGGACATCATAGTTTTCACTTAATTTCTCTTTCATTTCATTAGCTAAAATCGAACGCGCCTCATTACTTTCACACCGAATTGCAACCGCACCGCCCTGTCAGAGGCGGCAGAACACTATTTTCTTAGGTGGGGAGCATGATAGAATGAAATAAGGTATGGTAGTTTTATATATGCATATATATACATTATACATATATCTATTCAAATCATTCAAATATATCTATTTACTTACTTACTTAGGTGGGCATTACAGTTCGGGGTGAACCTGGGCCTCAACCAACATTCTTCTATAACGACTTCGATTTCGGGCGAGCTCTCTCCAGTTTCACACTCCAAGTCGGTTGAGGTCTTCATCCACTTGATTGCGCCACCTAAGACGAGGTTTTCCCCTTACGCGATTTCCCTGCAATGTGCTTTCGAACACCCGACGAGCCGGAGCGTTTGGGTCCATCCGCTCTACGGCATATACTTCGTTTTGCCCTCATTAACCATCAACCCCTTTTTGGCCGATTCTGTTTCAATACTCGCAAAAGCACCTATGACATCACGCTTTTTTCTTCCCATTACGTCATTTGATAGATTGTTCCTCTGGTGTTGACGTTTGAGTTTCTTACAATCTGTTCAAACGAGTTTTGCAGGAATGCCGAAACTAGACATGGCTCTGTACAGCTCATCTCTGTAGATACTGTCATACGCGGCCTTGAAATCGATAAAGATATGGTGAATATCGATATTACGTTCTCGGGTTTTTTCCAAGATCTGCCGTAATGTGCAAATTTGGTCTATTGTGGACTTCTCTGGTCTAAAACCAAATTGATAAAGACCTATCAAGTTGTTGACGTGGGGTTTCAGACGTCCACACATTACAGCAGACAAGATCTTATAAGCGACGTAAAGGAGGCTTATCCCTCTATAATTGGCGCAATTGTGAGGGTCTCCTTTCCTTAGGATCGGGCATACGATACTGAGGTTCCATTCATCGGGCATGCTTTCTTCCGACCATATCATGTAGATCAGCTGGTGCATGCTCCTTTCCAATTGGTCTCCAGCTGCCTTGAAAAGTTCGTCATCAAGGCCATCTGCACCTGCAGTCTTATTTGACTTAAGTTTGCATATGGCAAGCTTAACTTCTTCTAGGTCGGGAGGACGGCATTCTTGATCATCGTACAAGCTGAATGGGGCAATCTGCCTGACAGCAGAATTTGTGTCCTCATCGCCGTTAAGCAGTCTGCAGAAATGATCTTTCCATATCCTCAGTAGCGACTGTGACTCTATAACTATGTTTCCCTGCTGGTCTTTACCTGCTTGAGTTCGGGGTTTGCCACCCTGGCAGGATCTTTTTACCTTTTGGTAAAACTTCCGAATCTCGTTCCTGTCATGGCACCTCTCTATTTCCTCAAACGATCGCTTCTCATGCTGCTTCTTTTTCTAAATAATAATGCATAACGTTGAGTCTATGACCGATAAATAAATGATTCAAATCACTTGGTCAGTCTCAATCAAACAAAAATTAGTATAAACAATATTCATAATTTCATAACATTTTTTTTTTGCCTCATTTAACGAAAAAAAATTGGTATATTTCCAAGGCCAGAAGGTGGGGTGCACCCCATGCTCAGAAAAGTTAGGTGGGGTCTATACCCCACCCACCCCATATCTTCTGCCGTCCCTGCGCCCTGTCTATTGGCAATTCCACTCACTCCTACATTAAGATCAGATGGTTTAATTTTTTTTTTAATTTCATTTTTTGTTCTCTCACTTTCTTGTTTTGATTTTGGTTTCAATATTACCGGCGCACTCATTCCCACAGCTTTCTTTACTTTATCGGCATATGATACTTTGTTTACATCACTACACTTTAATTCTTTTACAATATCTACTCTCATCTCTTTCACACTTTCGATCACTGAATTATTATCATCTTTCATTCTTCTCACATCATTGCATATTTTCTCACTCTGCTCTTTGAAAGCTTTGCTGTATTCATTTACTTTTTTTATTTCCCCAACACTCTCTTCACATACTTTTTGTGCATTCTTCATCTCACTTATTCTTTTAACATAACCCTCCTCAATAGCCTTCAGTAAACTCATAATTTCCCGTTTGTTATTTTCTAGTGCCGTTTCGAATTCTTTTTTATATTCATTTAAATAATCACTGTTCTTATTAACCGCCGATGAAATGTCTTTTAATGCAAAGTCTACATTATGGATATACACAATGCAATCCGCGCACACAAATCTTATATTTGGACAGGTTTCCAATACGTTTGCACTGAAGTTATCTACTCCGCTACAACCAAACGCATTATGGAACACTTTATCACAAACACCCGCACATCTAATGCCTGATTCGCCGCGAATCGCTTTATTGCACTTTCTACAATTATTGTTCATTTTAAATGTTAAATGTTTTTGATCAAAGCCAAAGTCACAAAAGATGAAGGCTTATGCCTTAAGAGGAAAATTAGATTTGTTTTTCCTTTTTTTTCCTTTTTTACTAAAAACACTCAGAGCTCTTTACAAACACGTCTATCTCTCACGAGATCTCTCTCATCAATTCAATGTTGTTATGGTATCAGAATCCTGGCTTAACTCAGATGTTTCCTCTAACCTTGTCTCAATTCCTGGTTTTTCTTTAATTCGTAATGATCGTAGAAATCGTGTTGGAGGGAGTGTCTGTATGTTTCTAAAAGAAAGTTTGTTGGGGAAGTTCGTTTACTCTTCTTCTTTGACTGATATCGAGTTTCTATGTGTTCAAGTGAAAAATGAGTATGAAAAGTGTCTATTGGTAACAATATACTGCCCACCTTGTAAGTTCAAAGAGGAAAATTTAAAAGAGTTAGAAGGTACCTTAACCCAACTAAGTCCTTTATATAATAGTATTTTTATATAATAGTAAGAAATGTTGGCCCACTTGCTTTCAGTCCACAAGTAATCCGTCTTTAATTGATATGTTTTTAACAAACTCGATAAATTGAGTGGTAGGCTACCTGGTAGGTAATGATCAAGTCAGGCTTACTTCAGACTACTTTTCACTGAACTAACTTTTTGTCAAAATAACTTCTAAACAAGATCTAAGACTTTGCATATTTAGCTTTTAAAAAACTGTTTTTCAAAAAAAGTTAAAAATAAAAAACCGTTTTTTGAAAAAACTGGTACAACGATTTTGATTAAATTCTCATCATTCAAATGTATTACCAATTGCAAAAGAATGGCGTTTTTAAATTTTTGGTTGAAACCTTGGGAATATTTAGGGTGGTATTCACCAAACAATCTTAAGAGCGCTCTTAAAGCTAAGAGGCTCTTAGTTTTAAATTTGAATGTGCTATTCACCAAGCAATAATAGGGTCTAGTCTAAGCTAATTCGAATATTCGAAAAATAAGGGTGTTGAGCCTCTGAACGCACACTTTTCGAACTACTTCGAAAATTTCAGTGTCAATTGTCAAAATCAGCTGTTAAGCAAACCAAAAACAGAAAAAATTTTCGGAAATTTAAGAAAAGGTAGAACGTAAAATTAATTCATTTTAATTAACAAATAATTAATAATTAATAAATTCATAGTTTTGCTTCCTAGTGCCTCGCTCCATTTTGATTTTTGAATAACAACTACAAATGACGCTGTCAGTAAATTTCGAATTTTCGAAGTTATTTGAAACAACAACCGCTCATAACTTAAGAGTGGTAGCGACCACTCTTAAGTGTTATGAGCGCTCATAAATCTGCACTAATAGTGGTCGGTGAATAGGTTTATGAGGCACTTAGTTTAAGATTTCTTGGTGAATACCACCCTTAATAATTTAATTTTTTCAATATTTTGCGTGATTTAATTCAATTTTTATAATTAATGGGTGGTTGGCAACCCTGTACCACAAAATATATTATGAAGAGTGAATACCAAAACTTTTCACTTAGCCCTAAGATTTTGATGTCGTATTTAGAACACAATCGCAAGTTCGTGCGACCCAGTCGTGCCCATTTTCTTTTTTAATACTATCTTTACTTATTTCTGCATAGTTTGGCATCATTTTTATTCCCCCTTAAGGTTGATAGCCGTGGAAATACAGCTGTCAAAAATGTTGCCTTACTGCGTGAACACAATGCTTAGTCTGCTATTATACTGTAACGTGAACCCAACATTTTATACCAATTTCCTAATCGAAAAACGTTCAACCGAAAACACAACTGGCAACACTATAATGGAATGGTATAAATGACATTCGTTGCTTGTAAGACAGTGTGTGTGAGTGTAGAGATGCTTGACAGCAAATGTGGAGAACATGTAGAAGTAACTGGAGAGTTCTAGATGGCATGTCATTCGATATAGATAGCCCGCCCGAGGCAACCAGAGGGCAGTTTTGTTTATAGAGTGATAAAGTTAAGAGTAAATACAAGTGATAGTCCAAAAGTCGAGTTGAGTTCGAATAAAGTGTATATCGAAAGTAGATACTGAATAAAGTGGTAGAATTAAATTAAAAGGTAGAGTTTTATTTTTGCGAACTAAGCGCACGTTACATTGGTGTCAGAAGTGTAAATAAAACTTATTTGACTAGTAAAGTGTAAAAAAAAAAAAAGTAAAAAGAAAATAATAATTATATACAGTGAAAATGGGTAAGTTGTTAGAAGAGCTCAACTGCATTGAGCTTAAAAGTGAGTTAGGTAAGCGAAATCTTTCTAGAACGGGATCGAAAAATGAGCTCGTCCTGCGCTTGCGTAACTACTTGGAACAGCAAGGGGAAGACGTAAACACTTTTGTTTTTGAAATAGAAGTGGAAGAAGAGGAAGTAAATGAAAGTGTAGATTTTTCTAGTATGATGAAGCTTTTTTTAAAACAACAAAAGAAGCTGATTGAAGAGCAACAGCAGAATATTCTCGGACGTCTGGAAGAGCAACGAAACGATCAAAAGAAGGAACAGCTGAATGTTCTCGAACAACTTGAAACACAACGAAGCGAACAAAAGAAGGAACAACAAAATATTCTCGAAAGACTTGAGGCGCAACAGAATGTTTTAGAAGGTCAGAAAAACATTCTAGAAGGGAAATTGGGTAATATTGAGAAAAATGTTTGTGGCCTAGAAAAACGCATTGAATGTGTTGAGAAACGATTTTCCAAGCTTGAGAGTCAATGCGAAAGTCAGCTTGCCACTTTGGAGAAACGAATCGAAAACATGGCTAAGGAACTAGAGATTGTGTAAGGCAAAGAGAAGTACAACCACCAACATTCGACGGCAGTCATCTTGGTCAGTTTACAGGAGACAATTCGAGGCAGCTGCGACAGCAAATGGCTGGGTTGACGAAGACAAACACATAGCACTGACTCTTGCTCTTAGAGGACCAGCAGCTGAATTACTTCAAACTGTTCCAGCTGGTAAGAGCAACGATTTCAGTTCTCTCGTGGCAGCTATAGATAAACGCTTTGGTGATAGCCACTTGAAAGAAGTCTTCCGAGTCCAACTCAATAACAGAGTCCAGAAAAGGGGTGAAAGTCTACAGCAGCTCCAAGCAGACGTCGAAAGACTGGTTCACCTGGCATACCCGGATGCTGGAGAAGAAATCATCAACCATCTGGCTGTTGAGTCCTTCGTTCGTGCCATTTCTGACAAACATCTTCAGAGATCTGTGCGAACTGCTAGAACACGAACTCTTTCTGAAACTCTAGAGTTTGCATTAATGATGGAAGCATCTGAGCAGGCTTCTCAAATGGTACATTGTCAAAGAGAAGCCGTATTTGAGGCTAGATCATGCCCAGGAATTAAGCTACAAAGGAACCAGCGGAACGGACTTGCCAGATGTTGGAATTGTAATAAGACGGGGCACTTACAGCGACAATGCCGGTTGCCTCCAATTAAAACTGAAACTGCTTGTCGACGTTGTGAAGTCCAAGAAAATCAATCCGCGAGCTGTAGAGTAAGACCGCAGACTTATCAATACCGAATTGGACATCAGGTAGAAAACCCCCAATGGAATTGCTGGCGGAAAGTAGAGACCAAGACTCAGCGGATACGAATGGAACCCATGTTCGAATGGAACAAGGAAGAATTGAGGTCTGCTCAAAAGAAGGATCCAGACATCGGACCTATTCTCAAATGGAAAGAGAACAACACGAAACCTGACTGGAACGACATTTCTGACCAAAGCTCTGTTGTCAAAGCCTATTGGGCGCAGTGGGACTCGCTTCGCGTGCAAGAAGGCGTACTCCAGCGCAAATGGGAATCTCCTGACGGTAAATCTTTTGTAATGCAGCTTATTGTTCCTCAATCGAAAATCAAGGAGGTTTTACAAAAGATGCATAGAAGCCCTACAGGAAGCCATCTGGGAGTCAACAAGACGCTGGAGAACGTGCGAAAACGCTTTTACTGGCTGCATGTTAGAGGTGACGTGGAGAAGTGGTTCCGAAATTGTTATGTCTGTGATTCAAACATAGCGGTGAGAAGGCTTACAGATAGATTTAATAGAACAGGGACATGGGCCACAGTGTATAGAGACCGAATGAGGACACGGTATGACACAAAAGCGACAACGTCAGGATTCCAAGCAGGAGATCGTGTGTGGCTCTATAATCCGCATCGTCAAAAGGGATTGTCACCGAAACTTCAGCAAAACTGGGAAGGTCCTTATACGGTTGTCACGAGGATTAACGACGTGGTTTACCGCATCCAAAGAGGACAAAGAGGCAAGTTAAAAGTAGTTCATTGTGACAGGCTGCATCGATATAGTGGCGGGGCTGCAGATGGAATTATTCGGGACGAAAAATCCTGAGGAGGGGGCAGTGTAACGTGAACCCAACATTTTATACCAATTTCCTAATCGAAAAACGTTCAACCGAAAACACAACTGGCAACACTATAATGGAATGGTATAAATGACAGGCGTTGCTTGTAAGACAGTGTGTGTGAGTGTAGAGATGCTTGACAGCAAATGTGGAGAACATGTAGAAGTAACTGGAGAGTTCTAGATGGCATGTCATTCGATATAGATAGCCCGCCCGAGGCAACCAGAGGGCAGTTTTGTTTATAGAGTGATAAAGTTAAGAGTAAATACAAGTGATAGTCCAAAAGTCGAGTTGAGTTCGAATAAAGTGTATATCGAAAGTAGATACTGAATAAAGTGGTAGAATTAAATTAAAAGGTAGAGTTTTATTTTTGCGAACTAAGCGCACGTTACATTGGTGTCAGAAGTGTAAATAAAACTTATTTGACTAGTAAAGTGTAAAAAAAAAAAAAAGTAAAAAGAAAATAATAATTATATACAGTGAAAATGGGTAAGTTGTTAGAAGAGCTCAACTGCATTGAGCTTAAAAGTGAGTTAGGTAAGCGAAATCTTTCTAGAACGGGATCGAAAAATAAGCTCGTCCTGCGCTTGCGTAACTACTTGGAACAGCAAGGGGAAGACGTAAACACTTTTGTTTTTGAAATAGAAGTGGAAGAAGAGGAAGTAAATGAAAGTGTAGATTTTTCTAGTATGATGAAGCTTTTATTAGAACAACAAAAGAAGCTGATTGAAGAGCAACAGCAGAATATTCTCGGACGTCTGGAAGAGCAACGAAACGATCAAAAGAAGGAACAGCTGAATGTTCTCGAACAACTTGAAACACAACGAAGCGAACAAAAGAAGGAACAACAAAATATTCTCGAAAGACTTGAGGCGCAACAGAATGTTTTAGAAGGTCAGAAAAACATTCTAGAAGGGAAATTGGGTAATATTGAGAAAAATGTTTGTGGCCTAGAAAAACGCATTGAATGTGTTGAGAAACGATTTTCCAAGCTTGAGAGTCAATGCGAAAGTCAGCTTGCCACTTTGGAGAAACGAATCGAAAACATGGCTAAGGAACTAGAGATTGTGTAAGGCAAAGAGAAGTACAACCACCAACATTCGACGGCAGTCATCTTGGTCAGTTTACAGGAGACAATTCGAGGCAGCTGCGACAGCAAATGGCTGGGTTGACGAAGACAAACACATAGCACTGACTCTTGCTCTTAGAGGACCAGCAGCTGAATTACTTCAAACTGTTCCAGCTGGTAAGAGCAACGATTTCAGTTCTCTCGTGGCAGCTATAGATAAACGCTTTGGTGATAGCCACTTGAAAGAAGTCTTCCGAGTCCAACTCAATAACAGAGTCCAGAAAAGGGGTGAAAGTCTACAGCAGCTCCAAGCAGACGTCGAAAGACTGGTTCACCTGGCATACCCGGATGCTGGAGAAGAAATCATCAACCATCTGGCTGTTGAGTCCTTCGTTCGTGCCATTTCTGACAAACATCTTCAGAGATCTGTGCGAACTGCTAGAACACGAACTCTTTCTGAAACTCTAGAGTTTGCATTAATGATGGAAGCATCTGAGCAGGCTTCTCAAATGGTACATTGTCAAAGAGAAGCCGTATTTGAGGCTAGATCATGCCCAGGAATTAAGCTACAAAGGAACCAGCGGAACGGACTTGCCAGATGTTGGAATTGTAATAAGACGGGGCACTTACAGCGACAATGCCGGTTGCCTCCAATTAAAACTGAAACTGCTTGTCGACGTTGTGAAGTCCAAGAAAATCAATCCGCGAGCTGTAGAGTAAGACCGCAGACTTATCAATACCGAATTGGACATCAGGTAGAAAACCCCCAATGGAATTGCTGGCGGAAAGTAGAGACCAAGACTCAGCGGATACGAATGGAACCCATGTTCGAATGGAACAAGGAAGAATTGAGGTCTGCTCAAAAGAAGGATCCAGACATCGGACCTATTCTCAAATGGAAAGAGAACAACACGAAACCTGACTGGAACGACATTTCTGACCAAAGCTCTGTTGTCAAAGCCTATTGGGCGCAGTGGGACTCGCTTCGCGTGCAAGAAGGCGTACTCCAGCGCAAATGGGAATCTCCTGACGGTAAATCTTTTGTAATGCAGCTTATTGTTCCTCAATCGAAAATCAAGGAGGTTTTACAAAAGATGCATAGAAGCCCTACAGGAAGCCATCTGGGAGTCAACAAGACGCTGGAGAACGTGCGAAAACGCTTTTACTGGCTGCATGTTAGAGGTGACGTGGAGAAGTGGTTCCGAAATTGTTATGTCTGTGATTCAAACATAGCGGTGAGAAGGCTTACAGATAGATTTAATAGAACAGGGACATGGGCCACAGTGTATAGAGACCGAATGAGGACACGGTATGACACAAAAGCGACAACGTCAGGATTCCAAGCAGGAGATCGTGTGTGGCTCTATAATCCGCATCGTCAAAAGGGATTGTCACCGAAACTTCAGCAAAACTGGGAAGGTCCTTATACGGTTGTCACGAGGATTAACGACGTGGTTTACCGCATCCAAAGAGGACAAAGAGGCAAGTTAAAAGTAGTTCATTGTGACAGGCTGCATCGATATAGTGGCGGGGCTGCAGATGGAATTATTCGGGACGAAAAATCCTGAGGAGGGGGCAGTGTAACGTGAACCCAACATTTTATACCAATTTCCTAATCGAAAAACGTTCAACCGAAAACACAACTGGCAACACTATAATGGAATGGTATAAATGACAGGCGTTGCTTGTAAGACAGTGTGTGTGAGTGTAGAGATGCTTGACAGCAAATGTGGAGAACATGTAGAAGTAACTGGAGAGTTCTAGATGGCATGTCATTCGATATAGATAGCCCGCCCGAGGCAACCAGAGGGCAGTTTTGTTTATAGAGTGATAAAGTTAAGAGTAAATACAAGTGATAGTCCAAAAGTCGAGTTGAGTTCGAATAAAGTGTATATCGAAAGTAGATACTGAATAAAGTGGTAGAATTAAATTAAAAGGTAGAGTTTTATTTTTGCGAACTAAGCGCACGTTACAATACGGAGAAATTTGTTTCATGAAACAACTTCGAATTCTTCTTTGTTCTGTCATTCCGTGTCGCAAGTGCTATTATACGATGAAATCCAGTTTCATGAAACTAGTTTCACATTTCTCTTTATCTTTCATTCGCTGTTTTTATTTTTGGGGAAAAATAGTTATCTAGTAGTGCCTGGTTGCTTCAAAACCTCTTTTATTGGCAATTGAAAAACAAAGAAGTCATTATTATTAGTATTATTACTTATTTTTGAACCAAATGAAACAGAATAAACAAAAACACGAACAAAGACAAAGAGAATAGTGATGTGTCGGTATCATAAACCGAGTCAAACCGAGTTGAACCCAAACCGAGTTGACTCGGTTTACATTTTTTCAAACCGAGTTGGCAAACTGAAGAAAAAACCGAAGCGTTGAAATGAAATGAATGCAAGCAGACCGAGTTAACTTGAACATAATCAAAACTACCCTCCTTTAGTTGCGGTCTGTGCCAAACACAATGCACTTATACAATAAAGTCCATAGTCGACCGGTAGTAGTATATAACATCAAAGCAAGTGAGTTACTTGCGCAGGCATACAGAAACACACACATCTGTTAAACTAGATGTTTTTTTGTTTTTTTGATTGTCGTCTGTTAATAGGTAGACGGTTTGACTGTTTTGGGTACATATTGCTACTCGAGTTAGGAATTAATTGTCTGTAAAATATCCAGAGTCAAGTCAAACCGAGTTGGACTGCGCATTGCGTTAATTTCTTTCTTGTGTGACTTTTTTTTTATTCATTTTGATTAAATCCGTTTATTTTGATTGAAAATTTTGCTTTGTTTCTATTTTTCAAAACATAGTATTGAAGGAAAAAGCGTAAATTTATTTTTGTAAACCGAGTTAGCTAACTCGAGTTACAACTCGGGTTAATCAAAATCCAACTCGGGTTAACTCGGTTTGTAAATTTTACGGTTTGGCACATCACTAAAAGAGAAACGTCAAAGCTGTTTCACCAAACCATAGCCCATGCGACACAGGGTAGCTCATTGCTCGCGTTCAACGCACCAGATCTTCGAAAACTACTGTCAGTTTTCGTCGCTCTGATTGGTCCAAAAAGTCAGAAGTTTCAGCTGACATTTAGCTGACAGTTAGATTTTCAGATTTTTTCCAGATTTTCGAACATAGATTTTCAGATGGAAAAAGCAGTCTGAAACTTCTTAAAAAAAGTTCTAGTTGTCAAAACAAAGAAAACAACGTATATGACAATCGGACTTTACTCGGTCTTCTTGGGTTAGTTTTTTGTTTTACTAGTTTTTGCTTAATTGTTGCATTGAAATTGATTATTATTGATGTTCGGATATTCTCTTTTGTAAATTGATATTGAAAGTGAAATTATCAGCAACGAAAATATATTTTTGAGGGCACATGATTTTAATTTTTTTTATCAAAATTGATTGAAGTGAATTTAATTTGCATTCTACCTTACACAAAAACGTGGAAATCGAATTCCTTAATTTCAAAGTGCGAAAATCTGTATGTTTTCCAATTGCTTTTACCACTAGCTATGTAGAACTGAAAGGTGAATCGCAGTACAATTTTATATATAACACAGAGCTTAAATTGCGTTCAATAACTGACAGATTGAATATCGAAGATTCGAAACTGCGTTGAACGCGAGCATTGTCCATCTCTCTTTTTCAAACTTTCGTTCTCTTTTGCACTTATGGTGTTCGAACAGTTTCATGAAACAAATTTCTCCGTATAATAGCAGACATACGCATACGCAACGGAGCCGGAGCCGCAAGAACTGTCAAAATATTAAAAAGTAGCAAATCCATTGATGTGAACACAATGCATACGCAACGCACTACGCGCCGCAAGCCGCAGACGGAAGAGTTGGCTAACTTTTAACTTTTACGTGCGTACTCAATAAAGTTGTTTTGGTTTTAAAGGCGGTAGAAGATGGACGAGTCGGAAAAAATTATTGAAGCAGTGCGAAGCCGAGAGATGTTATGGAATTTGTGTAACAGAAATTATAAAAATGTTAAAATGAAAGCCAAGGAGTGGAAAAACATATCTGAGGAATTGAATTTTTAGTTTCATAATATCCTTCGGTTTTTCTGTTTTGGTACAATGGTCGTACCCACCATCTTCGTTCTTTTTCTTTGAAATATTGTAAAGCCAGATAACAAATCTGGATTACACCCATCAAAAAAACCATCTCTTCATTTTCTTTTTCCATTCTAGCTTTTATTTTATTTTCACAAACTCAAATTTGATATACTCGTAAATTAGATTTCATGCAGTCAGCTGACATCAATACAGACTTTATGTCAAAAAACACGTACGACGTCCAGCTGCATTGTGTGCAGTTTTTAAAAAACACGTACGACACAGTTTGACAGCTCTTTCAGCACCGGCTGCGTATTGCGTCTGCGGCTCCCATTGTGTTCACGCAGTTAATTTCGCGACAAATTTAATGCCGTTTTCGTTTTGTAAAACTAGAGTACCCTTTTTTTAGAGTACATTGATTTTTGACATCTCAAACGAACATGAAATCAGAGTACTCCGTTTTTGTCAATGTATGTGTGCGTTTGACATATAGTTTGCTTTCATTGCAATTGACTACTTTCAGAAACATATCTCTGCGTATTTCTTGAGCAATTAAGTAAACATTTTTTGAATGGAGTAAAAACTGAAAAAAAAGAACTTATATCTAAAAAAAGATACGTAATAAACTTCATAAATGTCCAGATTGTTTTTATACAAAGGTAATTTAAGGCAATAAGAAATAACAATAAGAAACAACAAAACCAACATGGACAAGTTATGCAAACTAAAACCGATAGGTTTGTGAACGCCCACGTGAACACAAAATTCGAAATGAGATGCCAAGAATGATAAACGAGAAATGTCATTTATGTTAGTGCGAGTTTACTCTGAAAAAATTTCTAGAGTAGCAAAACTTGCTCTGAGGGTTTTTTCTTTAAATGGATTTCTGTTATACGTTATTGCGTACATTGGAAAAAATGAACAAACCGAATAGTTTCTCTTTGCTTTTTAACTGTGTGCGTGCAGATAGTAAGTAAAAAAAACTTTGAATCACATCCGCATAAACTCCGCATAAAGTGATGCGGATGCGGATGCAGATGTTGAAATCAATGCGAATAATCCTCGATTGCGGATGCGGATGCGAATATCTGCAACACCCCTGTCGGAATTATTATGGCCCAAAAAAGTTGAGATTTCGCTTAAGGTGCAAATGATTGGGTGGTTCACCCTACCTAAATCTTTTAAGATTATTGTTACATTTTTCTACTTGTGAGAAAACTGTTTTATAAATAACACGAATATTTATTTGTAAACTTCATACTTGAATTATATTCTGATACTTATCATAAGACTTAATATCTTGAAGTACATTGTTAGTCAAAATTAAAATAAATAATTTTATGTTCTCAAACTATGTACTTGTTTATTGTTCACTTCGTTTTCAATAATTTAAATTTTTCTTCAATTAATATTTTTTTATGTCAACTATTTTCTTTCTAATTACATTCATTCAATTAAATGGTTTTTAAAAAGATAGCTGGTTTTTTAATTCACTGCTGAATATTTATTAAAACCCTTAAACGAACTGCCGGCAGCCGGAAAATTTGCTATAAACCCCAGAAGAGAAGAACTCCTCCAAGAAACATAATTATGAGCTATGTCTTAGGCCGCGTTTCCATTTGCAAGTAAACTCGCGGAAGTCTTGCAGAAGTTTCTTGCAGCAGCGTTTACATTGCTGTATGAATTCTTGCAATTTCTTCTGCAATAAATGTCTTGCAAGAAGCTCGCGCATCGTACTGTCGCAATTTATTGCAGGGGTATCTACACTGGGGAGTCATTAATGTCGCAAGAAATTGGGTTATTTACTTAAAATTCAAATCATGTCGAGAAGACGTAGACGTTTAGCAGCTGCAATTACAATTTTATTGATGAAAAAGAAAAAGAGATCAACTTTGGTGTGCGACTGGATTTTAAGAAGACGGGAAGCTCGTGCTTTCTTTAATTTATTGAACGATCTTAATATAGAAGACGCTCAGCAATACTTCAATTTCACTCGGATGACCGCGGTTGATTTGGAAGCTTTGTTATTGAAAGTGGGACCTACTATAAAAAAGCAGGACACTCGATTCCGTGATTCTATTTCAATTCTTTTTTTTTTAATTCATTTTGCCATTGGCTCCTTAAACTATGAAGCTTCCAAGACACTTCATTCTCATTTGCGAGGAACTCTTCCGCGATCTTATTGAGTATTGAATTTTTCTTAATTCAATTGATTACATTGAATTTTTCTTAATTCGATTTTTATAATTTTCGTGCCGGTTATTCCATAAACACGTATTGCATTTGTAACTTTTAATTAACCGTATTGTTTCTTCGCCAGATCATTCACATTTTCCCTATGGGCTCATTTTTTATTGTAAACAAAAATTAACCCAGCCGCGAGTGCAATATATACGAAACTATTCCGGTAAGCTGCAAGAACTGTCGCGAGTCAATGCAAACCTGTTTCAACCTGCAATTTATTGCACTCGCAAATACTCGGAAGTATTATTTTTATATTAAACGAATTTAATTGATTAAAGTTTATTTGATAAAACTAACTACATATGAGAAAACATTTGATAAGAATAAAAATGAAAAACAAAATATTAAGCTGAGTATAAAAACAAGAACTTGATCAAAATTAAAACTGCTTACTTAAATATGTAAAGAACCAATTAACAAGGGAAAGTGTTGAAATTATTATAATTTAATGTTAATTTAAATTATAATAATTTCAACAGGAAGAACTTATGCAAGAACTGTTGCAATCGAACTTGCCTCTCAGTTTCCACTTGCAAGTCACTGCCGGACAGACTGTCAGACATTTCTTGCAGAAGTTTTCTTGCAAATGGAAACGCGGCCTTAGACATGACGCAAAAATAGTCCATGGAAGGAGAACATCGTTGGAAATACAAAACTATCAAAAATGCATTAGGCTACCGAGACATTTGACGTCAAAATAGGCATTCGACAAGGCGATAAACTTTCATGTGATTTCTTTAACACCATACTCGAAAAGATTGGACAAAACTCAAATTTTCACACCAAAGGAACGAGAGGATCGAGAAACTCAGAACTTTCGAGCAATCCTCAGCTTAGCCCAGCGGGTGTTTCTGACTTTCTATGGTTCAACCACGATTAGAGTATTTGTATTTTTATTAAATTCAATCGGACGACTACCTTCTTGTAGAAGAGGTACAAACGAAGAGTATGCTCACAGCCATTCCGAACAACCAATCAGTATCAATCCAGCAAGCCACCAAAGATAAAACAGTGGAAAACAGGCAATATATTGTAATTTTGTACATACCGTTTTCCAGATGCTTGATTATAATGGCGGGCAGCTATTCTAGGAGAGCGTTTCTCATTTGATCTCGATGTTGATGGTACATCCTCATATTCTCCATTGGTACTGTTGTCCTCAAACGAATGTTGGTCTTGGAACTCATATCTTTCCTCATCAACTATGGAATCATCAAATGGTTCTTGTTTGATAATATCATCAACATCAACATCGTCACCGAAATATTCGGATTTTACAAACGATTGTGTATGGTTAGGCATTCTAAATTCCCAAAAATAAATTCGTTTCAAGATACAACTTTGGTTACCAAGGAAAGCCAAATGAAAAAATAAAGTCTTTTATCAACTAACACTGTTAAAATAGTTTTTTTTTTTATTGTAAAATTGCAGAGGAATAATTACTTTTTTAACAACAAAATGCAGAGAGGAAAGATCGATGGTCAATGTTTTTGACACGAAAAAGCTGATTTATCCGAATTGACAGTGGATGTGTCCAGTGGTTTTTAAAAATTGGAATGAACTTTTATACTAAAAAGTGCGTTCGAAGATTATACGAACTTTTTTCGGAGTAAGCGTTTACTTTTGGCGATGTTTATACTGGTCGGTTTGCAACAATCGAACAAAATGATTACATTGTTCAACGAATCGTCCACAAGTATATACCAACAAATTGGTGTAACAGAGAAGGAGAACAAGAAAACAATTGCATTCATTCGCACGAAGATTCAACAAATCGACCAATGTGAACTTCGTCTTTATTGAAGCCTCATAACGACTCGTTTTGACGATATAGTGATGAGTGTGAGTGATAACAGAAGAGAAAAATTGCAATTTCATAAATACACAGAGTGAGAGGCAATGGAAGGGACAAACAACTTTCTACCGATTCCGTACGGCTAATCGAAATCGAGAAACCACTTTTCATGGCAATGATTTTACTATTAGAGGTATTGCCAATTCCTCGCAAAGGGTGATACCTGTGGGAAGCAAAAATCTCCCACGTAACAGATAAAAAATGTTAGCCATTATGCCACGGGCACCATACCCACACAATTTTTTATAATCAGTTGAAGGTCAATACAATTTTCACATTATTTAGCAAAAACCTATTATTTTACAGCTATTGATTCTTTGCTGAACTCGTCCTATCATTTTTGAAGTAAATTCAGTGCTGCAGTGAACGCTTTCTGTTTCGCCTGTCTCTTGTCAATTGTTATAAAAACAAAACAAATTTGCCGGATCCCAAAAAAATGAATAACAATTCAGACGAGGTAAACAAAATCCCTGTTTTTATACATTTCTTATTGATAAAAGCTTTTTAATTGCAGATCTTTTTTGAGTTGTTAGACTCATTTTCGAGTGATGATAGTGATGAGATTTTTGAGCAATTCTTCAAAAATAGTTTAAGTTCTGATGATTCTGCAGCAGATGATGAAAACTCCGACGACACTTCGAGTTTTATCAAAACCATCGAAAAGTACAGTGATGCCGAATTTAAATTAAACTTAAGAATAAACCGCTCAACTGTAGAACAATTAATAAGTAAGAAATTTGTTGTTTTTTATTTATTTAACAAAGTATCATTCATCACCAAATATTAATCCATCACAAAAAAAACTTCAATGATTTAACTTTATGTTTTATAGCAAATTACTCTGTTTCGGAAATTTCTCCAAACCAAAATTCAAAACATGGTGGCAAACCAAAGATTGATGCAAGGAGACAGGTTTACTTATATGTGTGGTACATTAGCAACACCATGTCATTCAGGCAATTGGGAGTTTTGTTCGGTGTTGCCCAGTCTTCAGCTTGGAATGCGGTTAACCGTGTAAGTTCTTGGCTAATTTCAAAAGGCAACAAATACATCAAATGGCCACAAGGAGATGCTGTTGCAGAAACATGTCGCAAATTTGAAGCAGAAACAAAAATACCACAAGTAATTGGTGTCATAGGTTGCACCCATATTACAATAGCCGCTCCTAGACGTAACAAAAACTCCTACCGCAGTTGCAGAATGAAATTTCAAAAGTTTTCTTTGGTTTTACAAGCCGTTGTTGATGCTGATAAAAAATTTATCGACATATGCTGCGGTGAGCCCGGATCTTTGAATGATAGTCATGTTCTAAGGAGGTCTTCTTTATACAAAATGGCATTCACCCATTACAATCGACTGTTCCCGGCAAATACCTTCCTTTTGGGTAATACGCCATATACTCCTGTCAAATGGATAGTACCACCTTTTAACGAAGACTACCAACTTACAATCCAGAAAAGATCCTTTAACAATTTACACTCCAACGGAAAAAAGATCGTTGAAGACGCTTTTGATTTGCTTAAAGGAAGGTTTAGGAAGCTAAATGAATTTACGGAACAACGAAACCAGAGCTCAATTAAAAAAATTATCGCAAGTGCATGTATTATGCATAACATATGCATTATGAACAACGACCAATACACAGACATACTCGAAATAAGCGCAGTCGATTCCACGGAGCATACAGCAAATCTTAAAAAGAGGTTTCCTTACAACAGGCGCCAGCAAATTTTGTTCTCTGATCTTTGTAAAAAAAATATAATTTGATGAAGTAAGTACCCACATTATGCTGTTTTATTTCTTTTTATTAAAAAATTTTTCCATCAGTTCAAGTTTCTTTTTTTGCCAGCTTAATTTATTTATTTGATATTGCCTCCAGCGCTCAGCAGTCGCTTTCAACTCGCGTTCTCTTTGGTCCAACCGCTTTTCAAAGTACTCGGCTTGTGTAATTTTTCTCTTTACAGCTTTAGCGGGTTGATTCGCACTTGTAGACGTACACTCAAAAGGTGCAAAGAAATGCTCTGTTTCAAAAGATTGAAGTACCTCAGAAGAGGATGGTGGTGAACTCTCGCTGGTGCCGCAGACATTTAAGTTATTTGGGGATGTGCGCGTATCCGGTGAGGCTGGAACAGAATCATTAGACACGTTCTCTGATTCCTGATAAAAGAATAAAATATTTAAGTTATATTCTTTCATGCACTATGAAACGAATATAAACGATTTCTTACATTAATCAGATTCTCTGTACCGTAATTTACTGATTCGTTTGAATCAATAGGTTTATCCTCAAATATGTCTTCCAGTTCTTTCGAGAATGGAGATACGGGCCACGAATTATTTGATTCTTTGTTTTTCGCTTTGGCAATTTTATATGCCCTCAGCAGGGTTTGTATTTTGATTTCCAAATGATTCACATTTTTATTTAGATTCTAAAAAGTTTATAAGTTCATTTTTTTAATACATCTTGACAAACAAACTAATCAAAGTACTTACATAACCGGCTGCAAGCATATCGTTCAAGACACGAGAAAATGCCACTCGCCTTTTACGGGGTTGACGAAATTCAGGTTTTCTTGCGAGATAGAAACGTAAGAACGTTTTCGTCTCTTCCGTCGTCCAACGTACGGTTTTTCTATGGGATACAATTTTTGGATTAACATTATCATGCGAAGTTCTTTTTTTTTTAAACTAAATATTTCATCAAATTTAGGATTAAACAAAAAACTTAAAAAAACATCCCAAAATCAGTATCAATTTTGCAAAAACAAACATTTAACAGAATTTCATCTCCAAGTTAATATATGGGAAATTATAGCCTGCTTAGTCAACATTGTACAAAAGAGAAGGGAGATACACGATAGCAACGGTTGGAACAAATTGACGACATACACACACTTTGAAAATGGTTAGGCGGGTATTGGGTAGCAAACTCCAAAAAAGCATTGGGATCCATATTGAAAAACATCGTGATCCTTTAGATAATTTGCATGTTGTGCTGGTCGACTTCTAAAAAGCATTTGGTCGACATGGTCCTCAGACAACGAGGATTTCTGGAGGTTGATGTGAAGGTTATTCGTATTTTAGATGTCCAGCTTTTTACCTTTTGGTAAAACTTCCGAATCTCGTTCCTGTCATGGCACCTATCAATTTACTCTTTTCATGCTGCTTCTTTTTCTTTTTGAGATTTCGGTGTTCTTCTTTTCTTTTTGTAAATCTCGTTCTACTGATCGTAAGCAGCCCTTGTTCGCTTTTGCATCAGGATTTTTCGTGCTTTTTGTTTGTCTCTATTTACCTGCCTGCATTCTTCATCGAACCATGGGTTTGGTTTTGGGGGCCGAGTGAAACCCAGAACCTCAGAGGAAGCTGTTCTGATGGCTTCTTGGCATTGACGCAACTGGATGCAAAGATAATTGAAGGACACCCGATTGGAAAAGGCATTGGCAATCTCTTGCGGTTGTAGCTTTCCGACGTCATATCGCTTCACGGCGTTAGATCGTGCGAGTCGTGAACAAGATATCCTTATTCGCACATTGGCTGCAACAAGGTAGTGGTCCGAGTCAAAGTTGGCCAACTTATTATACGCTCATTAATTGGATTTTGGCTAGCAACCTTATCCCTGAGTCTTCCTCCAACGACAAAACCGCACCCAAATAAGCGTTGTTTCTGTTGTCTGTAGCAGTCGCACTTCTTTGATGGCGGTTATGTCTGCTTGGCAGCAGTCTAGGGCGTCCGCTAGTTGCACGTAATCCGTTAAGAGATCTTACGTTCCACGTGAGCAAGGTATCCTCGTTCGCATATTGGCTACAGCAAGCTAGTGGTCCGATTCAAAGTTGGCCAACTGGCGGTCTTTGTCATTTTTACGTTTGCTTGGGTCGTCAACTTTGAAATCATTATTGTTATCCGAGGCTGTAGGTTGTTTCGGAACCATATTTTTCCGTGGTTGGGTAGTTAACCCCACGCAAAACCCCCAACCTGTAAAGGGCTGGAATACCGAGTGTCAGTATCCTACTGCAAGGGTGTGAGAGCTGCCGTTTGTCTCACCAGGAGCTCATCCGCCAACATCTCTACTTTAATATCCTGTCCCAGCATTGAAAGACCCCGAAAGGCCTTTAAGATAAATATGTTGGAGTAACTCATTCAGGGGTTTCTGATTTTTTTGACTGCTGTAGTCTACCGTTGATTCTGTAATTCGAACTCATCTACTGGAACATTTCCGAATTGCTGTGGTAGACCACTGAGGATCGGGCAGTCAGTCATTACTCGCACATTTCTTTTCTTTCGCATTCCTTTGTCAACACTCGCCATTAATATAGTTTAGCAGGTCAACTCCGAGATTAAGAGATTATTTTTCATAAATTAAAATAAATAAAGATGGTGGCGCAACAAAGTTTTGAAAACCTCGTGGCTTAACGCAATTCAAGGACCTACAATCTTAGAAATTTGAAAGCGCTTTTCATGGCAATGCAATTAATTACTCTCTTAAGAGTTGGCAGTTCCTTTCGAGAACGGAGATGCGGGCCATGAATTATTTGATTCTTTGTTTTTCGCTTTAGCAATTTCAAAATGTTTTCCTTTCCTTTCCGTCACTAAGTCTTGAGTGTTGTGTACGTTGTTTGGTTTTTGGCGAAGATCGCATTGAATTTAATGTGTTTGTTACATGAGTTAAGTCTGGGAAGGTGATTTATATCTATAATGCTATGGGATTCAATGCATAGAGGTGGTGCAGTATTATTGAGTAATATAAGGCCTTTGTGTTTTCATATTGATGAACTATAAACAGCGTTCCACGAGTTCAAAATGCTGGTAGTGTAATGTTCAGGTAGGCGGAAGAAAAGGCTTAAATTCAACCCTTTCGAAAAAATTTCACTTCCTACGCCACCATTGGACCCGCCAGTGTAGAAGTGTAAGGCTTCATTATCCAAAAGAGTACCATTCTCCCAAGCTTCTCTTGAGGGAATGCTTATTTGGAAATTATTATCAAAAACCAACTTAGAGGTGGTGTAGTCTAATCGATCTGGGATGAATCTTTAGTTGTTCAAAATATTAGTGTCATCAATTTGATTGATGGCCCACTGTGAGTTAGCTTTTAGTCGAGTAGCTGAGTTCGCTGCTGACTGTTTCCCGAAAATGTCTAGGGGTGTAAGGTTTAGTAGTATATCTCGGACATCCGAAGGAGTTGTCCTTACCACCCCGCTAATGCACATACATACTTCCTGTTCGCTGGACTTTGACAAGCTTGTTACAGTTTACCTGTTTGTCAAGTGCGGTTTACCATGTTACTACTCCATAGGTTTGCTTATGTAGGTTTTATGACCGATGTTTGTAGCCATCGAGCAATATTGGGAGAGAAGCCCCATTTGCCGCTAATAGCCTTCTTACATGAGAAAAGTGTAATGTTAGCTTTATTTATTTTATCCTCTTAATTGGTCTTCCAGGTTAGTTAGTTAGTTCCCAGAGATTAAAATGAACTAAGTCTGCTTGTGAACAATGAGTATTTACTTGAAAAAAACGAGTTTGAACAAGCTGAGTCAGCCCACAAGCAAGTCAATTTGAACGATCTTATTTGTGAACCAAGCAACTCTGCTCAACCCCTATTTTTAAACGAACCAAACAAGTAGACTTGCTTGCAAGTCAAAATGAGTTTGAATAACATTGAGTTAAGCTGCTTGTGAGTAAAGTGCTTGTGAGTAAAAGTGATCACAAGCAATTTATTCGTAAACAAGCAATAAGTTCATGAGTATGCAGTGTGCTTGTGAATAAGCAGTGTGTTTATAAGCAAGCAATGTGATCATACCAAATAGGGTAGTTTGTTGGCGTGTTCGTTTTGAGTACCATAAAAATCTAGGTATAGGTAAGAAGTACGTTTGTTTGATAGCTTGGTTTTTTATTCTTTTCTTTTATATGAAGAAAAAGGTTATTATACAGTAGATATGGAAACAATTTATTGTATTCATTGAAGTAGATAGTACAGGTTTGTAAGTATATAAAAACAAAAAGTTTTAAGCGAACAGAAAACTGAATTAGAAGTTAAAAAAAGCGAAACAAAATCATGATAAATAAGGAATAATTAGAAAAAAAAAAAACAAAAATGCAACAAAAAAGACTTATTAAAAATTTCTTTTACTTTAAATTTTATTAATTTTTAAATTTGAATTTGCAACCATTAAATTATTAACGGTTTCCGGGTTCAACCTGGTTCGTTTTTCAGTTATCACATTCTGGTCTAATGTCTTCCACAACAAGTTTAACGGAAGCATCAAACATCACTTTTTTGTCCAAAGGAGACACAAGCACTTAATTTATTAAACTTGGCTGGTTTTCTTTGTGGCACTTATGATAGATAGATAGATAGATAGATTGTTTTATTCATTCCTTAAAAAAAAGTTACATTTACATTAGCGCTTTATAAAATTGAATAACTTAAAGCATGGCATTACTGCCGTCTGCCCGAGTGACTGTTCTCTAATTTTTTGATTTATTACATTGTTTTCTTTCCTGATAATTCATAATAATTGTTGGTTTATACATACTAAAATTTGTGGAAATATTTAAATTTAAATCCAGTATTTTTACATATTTTAGTTTAAATAAAATTTATTTGATTTTTATAATGACTTTTAGTTTAGTTAAAACGAAATATTTTTTTTTTTTTTTGACTTTTAGTTTAGTTAAAACAGAACAAATACGTGTATTTTGGGTACACAATAAAAAGGAATTACAAAGAGCTTTATGATTACAGCTTTTAGTTTAATGAATGACTTTTAGTTTAGCTAAAACGAAACAAATAATTTTTTTTTTACTTATTTTTTTTGGTAATTCTATTTTCGATTCTGAGAGCAAAGCGCTTTATTTTGAGTTTAAAAGTTTTCATACATAATTTTGCTTCTGTAAGACATCGCTTCAGTGGTGAATTTGAATAGCCGAACCCAGTCTTCTCCATTTAGAATAAGTTTTAAGTCTTCTTCTTCCAGGTAGTTCTTCTCATAAAAAACTCTCCTAAGTTCCATCAGCATTGGGCATATTGCAATAAAGTGGTAAACGTTCTCCACAACACGCATATTGCAAAGAGAGCAGATACCTTCTAAATCGTTCCTGTGCGGTCTATAGTTGAGTTTTAAGAGTTCCCCCCTTACTTTAAAAATGCAACTCACAACTTTTCTTGGGTTATTGTCATTGAAGTAGTTTCTTTCATTTAAATTGTAGTTAAGCTTAGCATATGTTGTTCTTGCTATTGATGATCTTGCTTGTTCTATGAATGTATATCTCTCGTTTTCGTCGATACATTGTATTATTTCATAAAGAGCCATTTTCCACTGCTGTGCATTTGCATCGGCTAAGTCTAGACTCCATCCACAGTTAGCTGCATGGTCAATCCAATCTTTGTAGAACAACGATTTTCTACGTACTGCATGCATAAGCACCCGTTTCGGCAATCGACTGTCTTCCATCGTTTTTATTCGGATCAAGTAATCTGCATTTAACTTTAGAGTTGAAACGAAAAGCGTTGGTAGTCCTGTTTCCAAGTGATACATGTATTTTGGCGTATTCATCGGTAAAAGAAAGATTTTTCTCAAGAAAAAACGCAGCAATGTCTCCACCGTTTCAAATTTTCTAATACCCCAGGTTTGAGCTCCATAAAAAAGAATAGATTTAGCGGTTGCATTAAAAACTTTGAATTTCGAACTTGTTGAAACGAGTTTGCTGTTGAATATTTTTTTCCAATTTGCACAGATGGCGGTCCTGGCTACGTTAGCTTTAGTTTCCAAATGTTTTTCCATATTTAAATTATAAGTAATCGTCATTCCCAGGTAAGTGTATTCTTTCACCACTTCTAACTTGACCTCACCATATCTCCAGTGTTCCTCTCTAGAAAGTCTTCCTGCACCATTCTGGAATACCATCACTTTGGACTTTTCTGTGTTTACTTCTAAACACCATATTTTGCAGTACTCAAAAAGTCTGTTCACATTCAGTTGAAGCGAAGAAGGAGATTCTGCCAATATCAAAATATCATCTGCATACATAATAACTTTGATTTTCATATTTCCATATTCAACTCCACAAGGAAGGCATTCTTGAATGTCATCCAGAAAAAGGGCAAATAACAACGGACTAAGAGTACAACCCTGTCGAACTCCGGAATTTATTGTAATGTCATTCGATGTTTCTGCTCCATTAAATACGCGTCCAAATGTTCGTTGATACATTTTTTCCAAAGCTTTACCGAATTTAGTGGAAATACCAAGATTATAAAGTTTATAAAAAAGTGCTCTTCTGTCCACTTTATCAAATGCAGCTTTAAAATCCACGAAAAAAGCATACAGTTTTTTGTTTTGGTTTAGCTTTGAACGGACTAAACATCCTAGCACAAAAATATTATCCACTGTCGAATAGCCCTTTCTAAAGCCGGACTGGAATTCACTCAGTTTATTATTTACATTTACCCAATTATTAAGCCTATTATTAAGGAGCGTTGTATATATTTTCAAACTTGCGTTTAAAAAAGAGATTCCTCTATAGTTTTTGGGGTCACTTGGGTTACCTTTTTTGTGAATTGGCCAAATGAGAGCTTCTTCAAAGTGATCCGGATAAACAGCGAAATCAAAAATAACATTAAGTGCTTGAGTAAGCTTTTCTTTCAGTAACGTCGAAGAATATTTGAAAAATTCCGTAGGTATACCGTTAGAGCCAGCCATTTTGCCATCTTTAAGTGTTTCCAGAGTTTTTTCTACTTCTGACATTGTGATTTCTTCGTCTAAAATGTTATCGACAATTACAGGTTTTGCATAGCTCCAAAAATGCTGATCATTTTGTGAGTTCAGTAACGACGCAAAGTGTTCTCTTAAAACTGAAATTTCTATCTCTGATGATTTCGGAGCTGCTTCTTTTCCATTGATTTTCTTTGTTATTTTCCAAAATTCTGCAGAGTCCTTGCATTGGCTTAATTTTTTTGCTAAGTTTTCTTGATGAATTTTTCTTTTTTCATGGCATAATCGCTTGTATTGCTTAGTTTTTTCCACATATTTTGTCCGTGTTGAGACTAAATTGACTTTCCTTAGTGAGTTTAACAAACTCAGTGATTGTTTTCTTAGTTTTTCACATTCGTAGTCGTACCAATCCTCTTTTCGTTGCAATTTTTTGTTTTTCTGCATCACCTCAGCTGCTTCTTTAATTATTGTTTCAAGTTCTATTAAGGGTAGATAGTTGATTTTACTACAGCATATCTTTCCTTCCAACAAGTTATTTAAATTTGATGTATAGTTGCCTTTGCAGCGAGGCAACCATTTCAATTTTTGCACATCTAATGTTTTATGATTTGTGTTACTGCCTTGGATACTGTCAATTTCAATTTGGACTTTAATTGGAAGATGATCCGAATAGGCAATGTTTTCCACCTTAAAATCTTTCACAATAGAAAGCCAGTTTCCACTGATAAGACAAAGATCTATTGTTGAGCAGCCCTGTTTACCAATGAAAGTGAATTCACCATTTTTGTCTCCTTCCATAGTTCCATTTAAAATACTCAAGCCAAAATCGTTGCAAAAATCTAAAACTTTTTTTCCTTCTGCATTTAGTACTTTATCCTTAGAGTTGCGATCTCTTAACTCCAGTTTAAATGCTGATTCTTTATCTGCTGTTCTAGCATTGAGATCACCAATTACCATTAAATCTTCAGTTTTCAATTCACACAGAGTATCATACAGTGTTTCAAAATCGGTTTGCCACTTATTACAGTTCAAGTAAACTGGTATGATGAAAAATTTTTTGTCATAAACTTTAAGTTCAATACTCATTATTTCTTCATTAATTTTTACAGTTGAAAAGTTAACTACATTTTCATTGATAGCAGCCATCATTCCTCCACTTGCTCTACCCCTAGCTGCTACCTTTATAGCAGGAATCCAAAAGCATTTGTATTTTGGAAAATATTTTTCAAAGCTTGAACAATTATCTTTAAGAACATGCGTCTCTGACAAAAGTATGATTTCAGCTTTGCACAATTCATTAAAGAAATCAGAAAAAATTATTTTATTGCTCAATCCCGCAATATTATATGCCACGATCGAAACATTAATTAAGCTACGTATTTTTTTGTTTTGTTTTTTATGTTTTTGAGTTTTTTTGTTGCGTATGCCCTCCCTGAGCTATTCTGACCGAGCAGCATTTGTGCCTGCCCTAATAGCATCCACATGGCTTCCACGATCCACAGTCGCTTCTGTCAGTGTTCTGTCGTTGTCACCTCTGCTACCACCTGCTACCGAATGTAAACAACTTTGAAAGAAGTTTGGAGACAATTTTAACATCTCGGTTAATTTCTCAAAACCACACATTGCGCCGTGTCTTAATCCTTTTGTATCGTTCCATAGAAATTCCACACCGTCGACGATTAACTTCTCTCCTTTTACTACAGCTTTCGTGTTTTTTCTATCGCGTTTGATAATCTTTCGGATGTGTAAAAGTTGTGCTCTTCGTCTTCTAATCATTGGCGGATAATCCCTCTGAATGGATACTTTTGTGTTTTTTAGCTTATAAGCATTGTTTAAAACCGCGTAGAGATTGTCTTTGGTTTTGAATTTAGCAATAAAATTTTTAAATTTTGGATTCCATGTTTTTATTTCAAAGATTTCTCCCGGGGTTAATTGGCTTACTCCATTTGACAGCTGTTTGCATGTATCCACCACTTCTTGTATTTGGTCAACTTCGTGCTTTGATTCTATTCTTATTATCAGATTTTTTTCGTGATTTACTTTTTGTATGTTTGTTATTTGTTGCTCCAGATACTCCACTTTGGATTGCAGTTCGTAAACATGAGTCTTAAGAGTTTCATTTTCTTGCTTAAGAGAAAGTATATCCAAACGAACTTCTTCAACATCCATTTTCGTAGCCAGATGTTGTTGCTTCTCATCAAAAATTCTTTTTAGATCATGGATGGTCATTTGGGAAACAAGGTCAGCTGAGCCTTTTTTTTCCCTTTTTTGTATTACATCCATTGGTTGATCAGGAGAAGTTTCGTTTACGGAACGTTTAAACATAACGTATATATAATCAAATTTCTTTGTTTTAAATATAAGTGACAGTCAATTTCCTTTGTCACAGATGAGTTTGTAGGTATATATTTTTCTTTCTTTAAAAAAGGTATAAATTCAAAAACTTGCCTGTAAGACTTTTAGCTCAGTTCGTTTTTACAGCGATTAGTTTCGTTTTGAGCTTTTCTATATGCAAAATTATTCCTTTTTTACTTTTAAAACAATTATTTTTAGCAGACCTATTTTAAAACTTGACTTAGCACTTCACACCAGTGTTGCCACTCTTTGTGGCACTTATGTCTCAAAAGATTGGTTGTGGCCTTACATGTTAATTTGAAAACTTTTTTGCAGGATCTGCATGCCACAAAGTTGGGAAGAATTTCACCGTTCTGAGTTTTTATTTCTCCAAACGTTTCCCAAACCTTACTTCTGCTATTTTTCTTACTGCTTATTGAGAAAGTACCTTCAAGAAGGTTAAAATTTACACTTTCTTCGTTCATTTTAAATTTTTTACACAAACACTACTGCTAACAATATTCCACTAAAGTGATTTTAATTTTTAACGTAATCTTTATATACTTTCTATATTCGAAATCAGGTACCAAAAAAAATTTACGCTTCTAAAATAATGATCAAAACCGCATTTGCGGTTTTTTATGATACATTCAGGTCACTTTTTCTCAGATCTTCTTCTTCTTCTTCATTTTCGGCGTTACGAGTAGTGATCTTGAAGCGATCACAACTCTCCCACTTTGCTGCTTCACACTAGTGATCCGCCTGTGGGGTACGCCGCGTTGACCTCAGAAATCGTCGGCAAGCCTCCCGGTTTTGGATTGTTCCATGTCTGAGGCCAACCAAATGCTGCTGTTTTTGCATTTGCTTGTACCAGGAGTGTTTTGGCCTGCCTTTTCTTTTTCGTCGCGAATTTGTTGAAACGTTGTACGATATTGCCTTTTTGACGGGGTTCTGCGGATCTCTCCTTTGAACATGACAATACCAACTGAGCCGGTCGTGCTGAATTTTGTCCAAGATGGTACTTTTGACATGAAGGCTTCCACGGATCTTAGTACTTCTAATTCGATCAAGCTTTGTTACTCCTGCTGTCATCCGAAGCATCTTCATTTCGGCTGCCGTCAATTTGCTCTCATACTTTTTGTACATTGTCCAACATTGTGAACCGTATGTCAGAGGACGGACAACTGCTATGTAGAGTCTTCCCTTCAGCTTAGGGGGCATTTTTCGATCACAGAAGATAGCGGAGTTTTCTCGCCACTTCATCCACCCTACGCTTACTCGATGATTGATGTCGTCATCACAAGATGCTTCACTATTGATCATAGATCCCAGATATTTAAACTTTTCACACTTGGGAAGCACATTTCCATTCAAATAAATGTCTGGAATAGGCTTGTCTGGATCAGAAAAAGGGCAGCACAGGTATTCAGTCTTTTTAGCGCTAATACGGTACCCATTTCCTTCCAGAACATCAATCCAAACGTCAAGTGCTCGTTGCAGGGATGTAGGATCCTCGCTTATGATGGCTCCATCGTCAGCAAAGAATAATTGTTGTACTTTATTGTCCGTTACTTTTCCTTCGAGCAAATAATCCAGAACAGCAATAAAGAGCAGTGGACTCAAGACACTTCCCTGATGTACACCTACTGTTATTTGGAATTCTTCGGTGACTCCAGCTGGGCATCTCACTTTTGTAACTGCTCCCTCGTACATGTCCATAATTATTCGCACATAGGCTTCAGGAACTCCTCGGTGTCTGAGGGCCACCCATATCAGATCTCGTGGTTGTCGATCGAATGCCTTTTCGAAGTCAACCAACACAATATGCAAATCCTCTAAGGCATCTCGGTGTTTTTCCATAATGATCCTTATGCTTTGGATTGCGTCTGTAGTTGACTTACCCGCGACAAACCCGCATTGGTCATCAGACAGCCTTATTATTTTCCGCAGTCGGCTATCCAAAACCCGCTCAACGATCTTCATAGTGTGGGACATCAACTTGATCGAACGATAGTTGTCACAGCTTCTGGTATCTCCCTTTCCCTTGTACATTGGAAGAAGAAAACTTTCCCTCCATTGATTAGGCAAACTGTCACCTCTTACAAGTTTGGAGATGAGAATCGTGAGCCATCTTAACCCGATGTCTCCCATATTTTTCCAAAACTCATATGGTACCTCGTCTGGCCCAATCGCTTTGCCTTTTTTGGAGTTCTTAACTGCCTCCCTAACTTCTTCGACTGTGACGTCGGATACTTCCGTAAAGTTAGGTGCAGCTGTTGGAAAGTGGCGCCGCGCCGAGGAAACTGTTCATTCAAAAGATCATCACAATACTGTCGCCACCTGTGAAGAATTTTGTCGTCATCACAAGTAGCACTCCTTGAGCATCATTGATGAACTTCGGCGAACGAATCTCCTGCGCATTTCTCCTTCTCTGAGCGGCTATTTTGAAAATGGTTGCTCCCTTATTCAAGTTGCTTTGTCTTAGCTCTTGGATTGCCTGATTTGCTTCAGCAGCTGGGGCAGAAATCTCTTCCAGCTCTCGATACAGGCCCTCCGTGCTTTTTGCTTGAAGTTGGGCGCACTTTTTCTTCGCTTCTTTTCTGCAGCTCTTGTATTCCATTTTGAAACGCGCTTTTTCATTTGTATTTTTTGAGGGGCACTTCGACCAAGCTTGGAAAGCTGCTTTCTTCTTTCTAATCACTGCTTTAGCTTCATCATCCCACCACCAGGTTTCTTTAGCTTGTTGGTGGTGTCCTTTTGAGACTCCTAACAGTGATTTGGCTCTCTCTAAGCAGGTTCGTTGTAGGCGATCCCACATATTTTGTGCCGTGATTGCATTTGAAACTGCGTCGATGGTATTACACAGCTGACTTTGCATATACGAAATGAATTGCTGTCCTTTGGTTTTCTCCAGATTGTACCACTTGATTCTCCTAGGAGCCTTTGTTTGTTTGACTTCCTTTACCGCATCCGTAAAAAATTCTGTTAAAAGAAGACGGTGTTGTTGAGCAGCAGCTTCTCCTAGTATCACTTTGCAGTCTTTCACCCGAGATTTCATGTAATTGGTTACCAAATGGTAGTCAATCTGGGTTTCATTTCCTCCACTGCTGTAAGTGATAAGGTGTCGGTCTTGTTTGATGAACATGGTATTTAGTACGATTAGACCGTATGACTTGCACATACTTAGAATATCTTCACCAGGAGTGTTCCTGGTGCCGAATCCCAAACCTCCATGGCAGTCTTCATAATCCTCGTTTGTCTTCCCGACATGTCCATTCAAATCTCCTCCAACAAACAAATACTCTTCTTTTGGGATGTTCTTAAGTAGGTTATGAAAATCAAGCCAGAATGCATCTTTTTCCTCCTGCTCACACCCTATTTGGGGAGCATATGCACTGATTATATTCCAGACCTTTCCTTCCATCACCAATTTAAGAGACATCAAACGGTCACTGGACTTCAAAATGGTCAACACGCTGTTACATAAACTTTGGTCAAGGATGATACCGACTCCGTTCCTACCTTGTTCCGTTCCATAGTAGAACATCTTGTAAGCCTTGGTCTTTGCATCTAAGAAACGGGCTTTGTTTGCTGTGTTTCGCCATTTCGTTTCCTGAACACACAAGATGTCCACTCGCCTCCTTCTCATCATCTCTTCGAGTTCAAGACTTCTACCAGTCATACTTCCAACGTTCCAACTCGCGACTCTAAATTTTCGTCCAACTCGTCGCATTACTTTGCTAGCCCCCGGAATCCGTATAGCTCTGACCCGAACATTGCTGCTCGGTCCAGGATCAGCTCCATGCATAGCAATGGAACTGCCTGGCGGGGTAGTGCTTGTTATGTTCGCAAGTACTTCCATAATGCTCAAAATTTTTCAAAAATTTTCTTTCATCCTTTTCGACACATGCATGCTCCATTTAATGAGTTTGATTTCCCTTTTACTACACCGGTGATCTCCAGTCGTGTAAACCCCGGGATCTGCATGCATACTTGGGGAGAGTTTTTAGGTGGTATGTGTGTCGCTAGACTCACTTTGATGTTAGTCGTCTAGATATGATTGTTCCTTTAGTCGCCTTTTACGACAAGCGGGGAGGCGCTGCAGTGCTATTCTAACCCGACACTGCACGGGGAAATCACTTTTCTCAGATAAACTCATAAACTTCATTATGCATAATTCCGAAAAAAAAATCTTTAAAACTTATTTCGTCAACGACGTAAATACCCACACGTTTATAACTCTAATTCATTGATGACCTTTAATTTTTGTACCTAGTAGGTACAAAAATTAAAGGTCATCAATGAATACACGAATAGTACTACCTACCTTCATAGGTAGGTAGCTTAAACCCAAAAATTTGCATGCCATAAAACGAAGGAATTAGCAATCACTTAAAAAACTGATAAGCAAAATCCATTTCCGCAATAAAGTCATATAAATTTATTATATTGTAAAAATTATTTACAAACACTTTTTTAATTCCTGGAAAATAGTAACATATACATACAAAAATATTAAAAAGGGAAATTTTGGAATCAGAAAATAAAATGTTTTATCATCCCGCAATGCATCCAATCCGTTCTTTCTCTTCTCATAAGCCAAAACCAGCCATTTGTATGCCTTTCTTTGTTTTTCAATAGAATTATAGTTAGGTATAAATGTTCAACGCATTGCTTTCCGATGAATACACTGCCTGCTTATAAACACACTGCCTGGGCCCTATTTCATAAACATTGACAATTGCGACAGGTGACAGGTGACAATTTGTAAATGACAACTAGGAAATTGTCTATATCCTGTCCCATAGAAAAATTGACAATTTTGTAGAATTGTCGGGAAATCTGTGACAATTGTCGTAATTTCGTTTCATAAAAAAATTGTCATGACAATGAATTGTCAGGGATATTTTTAAAATTGTCATAAATTCCCCGACAAATTTGTAGTGACAATTTTTTTATGGAACAGAAAAAGTTATACAAATTACAATTTTGTCAGTATGTAATTGACAATTGTGACAGGCAACTGAGTTTCGGTCGAAAAGTGACAAGTTTCTTTGTCAAGTGAAAGCGATAATGAGTCTGACATACAAGATCGCGAAATACGTCGTCCTCGAATTTTTAAGGACAGAATTAACAATGATTTTGCTGCATTAAGTGATTCTCAATTTAATGAAAAATTTCGCGTTGCATATAGTTTCTTGTAGCTAAATTCAGTCTCTTGCATACACTGCAAGAAATTTGTCAAAATATATCACAATGACAAAATTTTCACGACAAATTTATCAGATAGTGACAAAAATGTCACGACAATTATATCATTATCTGACAGTGACAAAATTGTCACGACAAATTGATCATAGTCTGACAACGTCAAATTTGTCACTACAAAATTGTCATATACGACCTGTCAATGCGATATGAAATGGAAATTTGTCAGATAACTGCGACAAATTTGTAGAATTGTCACCTGTCAATGTTTATGAAATAGGGCCCTGCTTGTAAGCACGCTACCTGCTTGTGAACACACTGCCTGCTTGTGAATATTTTGCATGCTCATGAGTATTTGAATATATTCAAGTAAGTTCAAACAAGTCAATCTGCTTGCAAGTCATTTGCTTGTGAGTGCAATACAGAAAAAATGACTTGTGAGTATCCTTACTCATTTAGTTTGTTCACAAGCAGTTTTTGCTTGTGAGTAAATATGCTTGCGAGTTATTTGCTTGTGAATAGGGGTGGAAAATGATCAAGTCTGAGCGATCGTTGAGAAATTTTGGATGTGTTTGAACTAATTTGAACATACTCATTTTGATCTCTGGTCAGAACCACTCAGCGATCCAACCTAACCTTAGCTGACACCGTCTGAAATCGTAAGGACTAAGAAGTTGTGGTGAGCATTTCCCGCCCGTCACCCACTTAGAGGGTTCGATCGATCTTACATAAATAAGACATTTTCATCAAATTGCATCAATTACTAAAAGACCAAGAAATTAGTGGTTTGAAAATAAGAATTTGATTTTATTTCCAAAGCAAGAGCTTAAAAATATTACATTATACACTGCTTATAAAGTACACATCAACGTGTATTTACTGTTTGTATTTTGAAATATTAAAACACCTTTAGACCTAAAATACAAACAATCTTAAATAAAAAATTGAAATTATAAAGAGAGAGTAAAGAAATTTAAATAAAAAAAGAAACAAGACCATAGAAAGATAATAATTTTAGTAAAGTGAGGCAGTTTGAAGAAAAAAGAAATGAAGAATCACTCAGCTGTCATTTGACGTATTCTGCACGCCAAGCATCTTAATTTTTTCCTTTGTGAGTTGTACATTCAAGTCATGGAGTTCTTTTGAGTCAGCATATTGTTGTTCCATAATAGACAACATTTTTCTGTTTACTTCGTAATTGTTCTGTGAAATTGTTTCTATACTTTTCAAAAATTTAATTATATCGGATTGGCCTTCAGTTTGGTGGGCGATCGCTTCTAATATTTGATATTCCACATTCGTTGGGCTTGCTATTGGTACAGGTATAGTTCGAACAGAAGGTGAACTAGTTTCGTTATCTGAATTGGATTTTTTTACAAATTGCTTGGCGATTAATTCTTCCAATTTCGAATCCACATCCGTTGTTTTTGTTCTACAGCTTTGACGAGAGGATGAACTGCTTTGAGATACTTTGAAATTGCTTATTGCGTTTGTTTTAGATTGTTTATCATTTCGCTGGACGTTTGCTTCCAATGTTTTGGATCCCATGTGCGATTTTCTAGTTCTTAGTTTTCGTCCAGACGTTGAAGTATTTTCGGCTAATATGGGAGTGCTGTTTATGCTTGAGCTGTTTGGCGACGCATTTTGCTGATAATTTTCAAAAATGTTTGTTCCCGTTGGTTGGCCCAAAGCTCTTGCTGTAGTGCAAGCAGCTTCTTTGAGCTTGATTATTGATATCACACTCTGGAATAAAGGAGGAAGTGCGACCTCTCCGGATGTAGATCTACCAGCGGCTTTGGCATTTTTTTTATTATTTAAAAGCCTTCTTTTGAGGTTTCCTTTAAAGTGAATCCATACCTGCAATGGAAATGATAAATATTTGATTTGGTAAGACAAGCGGACATAGTAGTAATATACCCTCTGCCACTCTGGCATTGTTCTATATGGAGGCCCGATACTGTTTAGTTTGATAGAAAATTCCTCCCATAACTTCTTTACAATTCTTTGCTTTTTGATGCCGAGATTTCCTATTCCTATCGCAAGATTTGGATGTTGCTTCATTAGAGAAACTAGCATTTCAAATTGATGTTTGTTTGTCACTTTTAGGCTATCAATATAATAAGAAGCCTTTATGAAGCTTGACTTTTCAATTTTTTTTTTTTTTAATTGTATAAGTTTTTAATTTAAAAAATATCACCCGTGTAACTCAGTGCACGTGCACTTTTCGTAGTAATTTATTCAGTTTTATTTTTTCTAATTATTGGGAGAGATAAACTTTTGGTGCAGACTGGCAAGAAATAAAGAAAATATAATTCACAACACATCAAAGTTAAAAGAGTGATTTCCAGATAAAAAAAGGACGAGGTTTTATGTGTTGATAAAGGCTGTTATATTCGGTTAACATCAAAAAAATTAATCACCAAGTAATCGACGCAAGGCCTCTAATATTATAGATGTCCAAACCTTCCAAAGGACCAAGATTGACTCCGACTACTACCTTATTGAAACCAAGGTATAAATGAGGATATGTTGTGAAGAGATATAAGTTTACAATCAAAAGAGTAAGATAGTGGCTTTATCAATCGATTGTCTTTCCAACTGTCTTTTAATCCTTATATGTACCAGAAGAGCGTATCCGTGCTCGAAACGTCGTTAACCATATAACAATATTGTTTTTATTGACCTTGAGCCTGCTCAAAGACAACTTTATTAACATTCAAAAGGTCGCACAACACATTCCTTAAATTTAAGTACCAGATATACAAGCATCGAATATCAAAGACCAGTTGTCAACAAGCCACCAGAATCAGAACCGAAGCTTCTGGTTATCACTCTACCACCAAAACAAAAGCCTTTTTTCGAAGAATGGCAAAAGCATTTGAATAAGAAGCACCTCAAAATGCAATTGCAAAGGGCTCTACATGCACAAAGGAATTGAAATACTTTGTATTCTCATTAACAAAAAGGAAGCGATTGTAAAGAAATCACGTGGTAAGCCTCGAACTGAAATCTCTTAAGAACAGCATTGTTGAAGCATATTAGTACAATGGCAGTCGCTACTGAGCATTTTGAAAAACAAATTCAGCATGGTGTTTAGCGCCCACTATGACAGAATCACGCTGCTAGGCGCTAGGCAATGCCAAAAATCAATTTGATGATTAATAATTCTGACCTGAAAGAATTTATATTTTTGCATTTGGTATGTAAGATTAAAATAAATAAAGCTGCAGGTGTAGGTGGCTTTGATGCCGATTGTTTAACAATAGCAGTATATCAGTTGGAAAGGAGCATTCATAAATTGATCTGCAAAGCATGGTCGGAAGAAAGCAATATGGTTTATTCGTTTTTAAAATGGGAGAACCTAAAAAATTTCGACAACTCTCGAAGAAACAATCTTACGTGAAAAAAAATTAAAAATTAAAATATTATCTGCTGTAATGTGTGTACGTCTGGAACACTACGACAACAACTAGATAAGCCCTTATTAATGCTGTTTTAGGCAGTAAATCGCACAATCTACCAAATATTTACATTAAAGTATATTTTAGGAAAATAAATGAGGTGTCTTATCTGGAAACACAGCTGTGTGAGACGATGTTTCTTACGCTTTAACACGTGCATTTCCGCGACTTAAGTGTAGTAAGGTCACCTGTCACAGTTTCTTTTATAGCTTTTTCTACAAACAGTGCTCTAGTGAAATAGCCAGCTGCATTCCTCTCATGAAACAATTTAACCGCAACACCCGCCTCGGCAGAAATGTTTTACCTTGGTCGTTCGTACAGTCAAGTATAGAAATTCAGTTTTTAATCGCACCACCCGAATGTGGAATGCTCTACCTGACTCTGTTTTTCCCCCATAGTTCGGTTTACAAAAGTTTAAAAGCAACGTGCATCGATGTCTCCTTTTAGATCCCCTCTTATCTTCTTAAATACTCGCACTGTGTTTTACAACATTTATTAGGGTATTCATAACCCCTTGATGATTGATGTGCGCGTTAGTTATAAAAAAAAAGTGGTTTTCAGCTAATAGCAAGCTCATGTGTACGAACACATCTGCGCTCTCTATTCATGATGGTAAAACAACGCCAAAAGAGGCACAAAAGGAACGTATGGGATACATTACAATTTACAACAAATGAAGTACTTACATTAATAAAACAAAATCAACCTCAACCTAGGTAAACATTTTTAAACAAACACTCAAAGTAAAAATGAGATTAGCTTACAAAAATAAATATTGAATATTAATCATTCTAGTGAAACAGTTTTCCTTTCAAAATATTAAAAAAAAAAAAAAAAAAACTAACGACTCGTGTATACCAAAATGTTTGTTTGTTAAACTAAAACCAGAATTGAACCTGGTTTCCGTGACAACCCTTTGAGTTTATAATAAAACCTGGGTGTTCGGTTCTTCAAAAATCATAAACCACGAAATCGCCACGAAGATGCTTTGTAGAGCTTTTACGAAAAGATAGATGATTTCTTATCATTCTTTAATGACTTTTTGGTGTTTCTTTCTGTTTCCTAATTTTGGGTCTGTATCTGTACTCGCCGGCGGAATCCCGAATTATCCCAAAAAGTGTATTTTTACTTTTTTTTTCTTACGTTAATGTGATAGAGCTTTTGAATTTTGTCTCCTTTTATTCATTTATGCATGAAAATAATTTTCTAGTGCACTTTCTTGCTTTTCAAATCGGCTGTTTGTGAAATCAGCTGATCGAAACTATTTGTTTGAATTCAAATTTATATCTATCTATCTATCTATCTATCTATCTATCTATCTATCTATCTATCTATATATATAAAGTAGGATGTATGTATGTCCGGGGTAAACTCCTAAACCACCCAACGGATTTTTATGAAATTTTCAGGGTAGACATAGTTTAGTCCAGAGATGGTTCCTGACAAGGTTTGATCTCCATATTCCCACAGGAACGGTGTTGGGAACGGAAAATTAGAAACTACTCCACAGATTTCAAAAGTTCTTTCAGCACTAGGGGTGCTACATTATCTCCCTTCATCAGTAACCTAAACTATATTTCATCCCTATAATCCCACAGGAACAGAAACAGGATCGATAACGGGAACCATAAGGTTGACGGATTTCAAGAATTCTTTCAACTCTAGGGTGTAACATTATCCTTCAGTGACATAGATTTATATTTCATTCACATATTTCCACTGGAACGGGAGATTCCAACAGGAATGGGTTGAGAACGCAAACTTAGGAACTACTGAACAGATTTGAAAAATTCTTTCAGCATTAGGATGCCACAGTAAGAAAGATTATATTTCATCCCCAAGTTCTCACGTAAGAGGAAAAACGAGAACGGGAGCCTTAAAACTACAGACCCGAGCAAAGCCGGGCGGCTCAGCTAGTTTGAAATAAAATGAAAAACATAATCTCTGTTGGTTTGAAAATACAAAATAATGCTAAGTGTGCAATGTAATATTGCTATGAGCTCATTTTTATACTTTTCTGAAACAATGTTGTTTGTATGAATATCTCAACTGAGAGTGCATGATAAATGTCACGGAGCCAGAAACATCCTGAAATGCGTATATTTAGCTTTCACTTCCGTATATAGCTTACAAAAACAACATTAAAAAGCTCGAGCCAAACTTTTTCCAAGGCTTTTCCCAAATTATATCCAGAAAGTAAAGAAGCACACCTTTTAAGTTAGAGTAGAGCACATTCGTGAAAAAAGTTTTAAAATTAGCTGTTAACATTAGCTTATCAGATCTGACACTGAATCAGTTAAACTAAAATCAGATGTTAAATTATGTTCGGCTCCAATGTGAAGTATTTTTGTTGAAATAGATACCAGAAAAGGTCACATATTTGTTGTTTTTTTCAACAGTCTATTGAAATGACTATGTATTTGAAAGTGTTTGTGTATTTTGCGATTTTTTATTGATCGAAATTATTTATTATTGATGAAATCATTCAAGCGGGCCGTGTTGCCTCTTAGAATATATTTGCCAAATAGACAAAAGTTACGCGCCGAAAATATACATTTTTGAGCCTTATATACGAAAGGTTAACGCGATAGTACTCTGCACGACGTTCGTAGCTATGAATGTCATGAATGAACATGGACGGGTAGTAACGAATAAAGAAACATTTTAGAATATATTCTACTTGTGACAACATGAAATAAAAAAAATTAAATTTTTTATCTTCAACAGCATGTAATTGCATTTTTGAAAATATAAAGTTTAAAGACTAGACACACGTTATATAGCTATGTTTGGTTTTGTTTTTGCAATAACTGCAATCTATACACATGCTCTATTTTAGCGCGTCGTTCATTATTTTCGAACGCCTGCTTCTTCTGCTGTTGTTCCATTTCCAGTATTTTCATTTTTTTACAATGCTCTTCCATCAGGAAATCCATTTGTTTCTGTCTTAATTGCTTATCCATTTCAAACAATTCCATTCTAGGAGACTGAAACATTAAAAAAAAAAGTTACACTAGACCTGCAAAACTTTTTCAACTTCAATAAATAAATTGATCTTACAATTGGTTTTTCTTCTTTGCGAAGACCTTGCTCAGCAGAACTTGAGAAGGATGTAGAAAGTCCAATACCGTTCTGCAATTTGACTCCTCTTTCGATATCTTTAGATTCATCCTTAAATTAAACAGTTGTTATGATTTCTGAAAATAGATTGATTCTAAAAGTTTACATACTAATGAATTTGGCATAACAAATTCATTGTGATCCATTTCGTTTCCTTCTGAAATGAGTGCCAAAAGTTTAACATTTGGAGGTTCTTGTAACTTTTGCGGTCGTTTGACATTTTTTGCACCCTTAATCGAACGCCATTGAGCCCTAAGTTGATCAACATTCCTTTTGACACTGCAGCATTGATTGAATCTGAAATTATGAAACATTTGGATTAGATTCTCAAATATTTCTATGTGGCCTGAGGTATAAAGAGCTTACGCATCACAAATTTTTTTCCAAGCAATGCGTTTAGCCACGGACGTGCTGGTATCAACAGACTTATTTTCTATTATAGAGATCTTTCGCCTTATCAAATGTCGCAGGAGTATCTAGAAATATAAAATAAAATGAATGCTTTAGAATAAGTTGATGAAGATACAGCAATAGTACATACCCTATCAGAGGCTATCCAGTTTTCCGATCGTTGCCTCTTTCTGGATTCCTTGGTTTGCAAATTATTTGAATGTTGTCTGACAAAAACATATAAATTCAATTCCAGCACAAAACAAAATTATGTGTATAACTAGACATTATATTTTTTATTTAGAATTTCCAAACTCAAGCCCGATGTAAACGCTCAAACTGTGCGAGTTCAAATTCCTAGCAAGGTCGAGTGTTCTTCACTTCATGCGTTTCCTTCAATCTTTGTGGTTGTGCAATGAGTTGATCTAGGCAGCCTAATCTTGTTTAAAAATTATTATTGACAGTAAGACCAATCTGGTCGTGATACGCTTTCTGCTTTTTTATTGCTTTGACGTTAAACAAAAAGGTCTTAAGTCAAAAAATTGCATTTTGGGAGGGTTTAAGGGGGTCATCCCATGTGATGGACTAAAAAATTGCCTCACAAATTGCTTTCTTAACATGTTTAGAATACGGTAGTAAAGTGGACCGGGCATAAAGAAGATGAAAAACTGTGACATACTATGGCGACTGCTACAGACAACAGAAACAACGCTTATTTGGGTGCGGATTTGTCGTTAGAGGAAGACTCAGAGATAGATAAGGTGATTAGCCAAAATCCAGTTAATGAGCGTATAATGACCATCCGCATCAGGGCTAAATTCGCCAACATTAGCAGCCAAACAAAAAGCACGACAAATGCTGATGCAACAACGAACAAGGGCTGCTTACGATCAATATAACGAGATCTACAAGGAGAAAAGAGAGGAAGAACACCGACTTCTCAAAAAGAAAAAGAAGCAGCATGAGAAGCGCTAGTCTGAGGAAACAGAGAGGTGCCATGACAGGAACGAGATTAAGAAGTTTTACGAAAAGGTAAAAAGATCCTGCCAGGGTGGCAAACCCCGAACTCATGCCTGTAACAACCAGCAGGGAAACATAGAGTCACAGTCGCTACTGAGGATCTGGAAAGATCATTTCTGCAGACTGCTTAACGGCGATGAGGATACAAATTCCGCTGTCAGGCAGATTGCCCCATTCAACTTGCACGATGATCAATAATGCCGTCCTCCCGACCTAGAGGAAGTTAAGCTTGCCATTGGCAAACTTAAATCAAATAAGACTGCAGGTGCAGATGGCCTTGATCCCGAACTCTCCAAGGCAGCTGGAGACCAGTTGGAAAGTGTATGCACCAGCTGATCTGCATGATATGCTCGGAAGAAAGCATGCCCGATGAATGGAACCTCAGTATCATATGCCCGATCCTTAAGAAACGAGACCCTCACAATTGCGCCAATTATAGAAGGATTAGCCTCCTTAACGTCGCTTATAAGATCTTGTCTACTGTAATATGTGAACGTCTGAAACCCCATGTCAACAACTTGATAGGTCCTTATCAATGTGGTTTTAGACCAGAGAAGTCCACAATAGACCAAATTTTCACATTACGGCAGATCTTGGAAAAAACCCGAGAATATAATATCGATATTCACCATCTTTTTATCGATTTCAAGGCCGCGTATGACAGTATCTACAGAGACGAGTTGTACAGAGCCATGTCTAGTTTCGGCATCCCTGCAAAACTCGTACGACTATGCAGGATGGCTTTGGAAAATTCACGCTGCTCCGTCAAGATCGGTAAAGAACTCACCGAGAACTTTTATGTCGTAAAAGGCTTTAGGCAAGGCGACAAACGGTCATGCGATTTCTTTAACATCATACTTGAACAGATTGTAAGAAACTCAAACGTCAACACCAGAGGAACAATCTTTACTCGCCTATGCAGACGAAATTGACGTAATGGGAAGAAAAAAGCGTGATGTCATAGGTGCTTTTGCGAGTATTGAAACAGAAGCTGCAAAAATGGGTTTGATGGTTAATGAGGGTAAAAAGAAGTATATGCTGTCGTCAAACAAGGACACAGAACATCGACGAATTGGACAAAACGTCACAATAGACAGACATAACTTCGAGGTAGTACAGGACTTCGTCTACCTAGGATCCGTTGTAGACACGGACAACAACATTAGTGCGGAGATCAAACGGAGAATAACTCTTGCCAACCGTTGCTTCTTTGGGTTAAGAATATGTTTTTCAAACTTTCCTCCATCGTATCTTCAAAACGGCTTGACCAAATGACTTGAAATTTGAAATGCACACTCAGCACATTTAAACGCATGAACGATTATATTATTCAAAAATTAAAAAAAAAATATCAAAATGAAAAAAAAAAAAAAAATAAATAGGGTGGCGCAACAGAGCGAGGTTCCCTTGGGCCTAGCGCGTTTCTCACAACCATTCCTTATGAGGGAATGGAAGGGACCTACATTGTTCTGCCGGTTCCGAACGGCTAATCGAGAAAGCGTTTTTCATGGCAATGAATACTAACGGAGGACTTGCCAGTTCCTCGCGAAAGGCGATACCCGTGGAAAAAACAGTTCAGAACGCTGTAACTCATGTTCTACTCAATATTTTTAGCTGAACATTTTGTTATACTGTCGATATATTATATGTTAACAAGTGATAATAAACTTAAGGCTCTATCTATTCACTGGTCTTAGAAAAAAATATCCCTAAATAACAGGCCATAACATGGGCTAACAACTTTACTCAATTTTTTCCCCCGCTGTCGTTTGACTTAAGTCTAACACAACTGCTTCCAATCGTATTAATTTGATATTTAGGGTGCAAGTCAGAAAATAGCATATTTGGTTGGTCTTAAGTTGATTAAAGTGTTTGTGACCGATTTCTCTGAATCATTTAAGATTCTTATGGGGACTAAATTAATAACCATTTTTCAAACATTGTTTTCAATCTTATATGAATATTTTTTTTCTTTCAAAATGGCGGCTACGATCATGTTTTGCCTGTTGCCTCCGTCGGCGAGGTCCCAAACTAGATTAAATATTCAATACATTTACTAATATTTATTTACTAAACATAGCTAGCTAAGAAACTATAGCCTCGAAAAAAGCCGGGCGATAAACGATAGAAATGAAACGAAATTCTGTGAATTTAGTAGGATTTCGTTCCGGTTCTCACTGTTTCTCGACCGATGTTATCGATGCGATAGTTACAGAACAGGGGCACAGTTTATAATTTCTTTCCCTTTGCAGTGCAAACAGAGGAGTATGCGCTACGATGAAGTAACCGTACTGACCAAACCATAAAGAGGATGTGGGATCTTCTCTGCATCTTCTTTCCACACAGAATTCCCTATTTTTTAGGCTCCTGAAATGTTCGCTGAAATACTTCGAATATGCATTTTAAACAACTTAAAGTTTCATAACATTTCAGAAATTCAGAGTACAAAACACTTTTCCACTAAAAATTTTCTTAAAGAGGGAAATGTTCAGTAGGATGTACCAACGTATATTTTTATTTTCTCATGCACAATTGATTGCTTCCAGAGTATATTCCCGATTCAAATTTGAGAAGATTCAAAGTTTAGAAACAATAGAAACTGAAGAGTCTACCAGTTTGTACAAGGAATGAAAGAACTTTTTTTTATATAAAATTAACATTGTTTTTATTTAATATAAAATAGTCTGGCCTTGATTAAAGCATGTACTTATAACGTACATTTTGATAATACGATCGCTTTTAACAACTGTCCATTCATTATTCTATACTTAAATAAGCCTAGTCTCTTGCTATGCAAAGCTTCGTTCTCTTGGCTTGGACTTGAGCTTGGGTATATAATCCGAAAACTTCTCTTAAAGAATCACAAAAACAAATTGGCTTAAACAAACAAAAACTAATTGAGTTTCTTAACAATTATTTTTTCCATTTTTTTAAGAAACTCTTCCAGCATCTTAATTTTCCTTTCTTCTGCATTTCTTAAAATTTCTTGCTGAGCTTTGCAGTTGTCATCCAGAATTTTTTGCAATTTTTCAAAGAGCTCCATTTTGTAAGCTTTTTTTGGCTTCACTTCGTCTTTCTTTGTGTGTTCTTTGGATGTCGATTGTTGTTTTAGCCTCCACATAGCAATTGGGATTGGAGTTGATGATGGAGTGTTTAACATTGTGGGGCTGGAAGAAAGTTCATCCACTCTAGATTTGCTAAACTCAAGTGCAGAAGTTTCACCGTTTCCGAGATGAACAGTATGATCATTGGAAACGATTGGCTTGTCACCAAAAATTGCATCCATTTCATCCATATATGGAAATGAATTTGAAATGACACCCATCGCAAGTTTTTCTTTTGCAGACTTGTAGCCATTACATAGGGTTCTCATTTTTCCTTCAAGTACTAATGTGGTAGTTTTGGAATCCTTAAAACAAAAGGAAAAATATTGAAAACAATGTTTGACTGTTTGACAATACATTAAACAAGAAGATAACTAATCATACCGTAATTCCTTCCGAGATCATGTCTTTCAACACATGTGAATACGCAAATACTTTCTTTCTGCTGTGTTGAAACTCATCTTTCCGCCGTCGATAACACTTCAAAAATCCCAAAACTTCCTTCTTGGACCATACTTTCCGTTTACTAAAAAATAAATAGGTTATAATTTGGTTGACTTTGAGCATTTGTATGATCAATTCGGTACCTTTTTCGTTTGAGTAATTTCAATTAAAAAAGAAAAGCTCTAAGCGTTTTTTAAGTAAAATTTTGAATTTTTTTTAAATCAAAAACTTGATCCTATGGAAATAACAACTTTTACTTTTCGACAGACCGTTTAGGGAAAACGATACACGCATATATGACTTTCGGCCACACTTATTCAGGATTATACTCAGAACCGATTTTTATCACATCAGAGGCAAAAATATTTTTTTTCAGGTATTGCCTTTCGCGAGGAATTGGCAAGTCCTCCGTTACTAAATTCTTTGGCATGAAAAGCGCTTTATCGATTAACCGTTCGAAATCGACAGAAAATTGTAGGTCCCCTCTCACAAAGCATGGTTGTGAGAAATCCGCTAGGCTCTGGGGCTCGTCGCTCTGTTGTGCCACCCTATTTATTTTGTTTTGATCTTTATCACATAGGCAAAAATTGTATTGTTTTCTTGTCGCTTTATCTTAGAAAACTGTAAAGTATGTCATATTTGATTCGTTTGTTCAAGCCCTGATGTTGCCCTGTAGTCGCAACAAAGCTTTTTTTTAAAAAACGTCAAATTGACTTAAGAGTCAAACTGATGTCACTTTCCATTGAACGAAAAGAACCGTCCAGGAGCGCCCAGAAGTATTCTCAAACAGTTCCATTGGTGCAAAAAGATCGCTTCTCTTGATTCTGAGGAGTCACAGTTACTTCTCGATTTGAAGTGAGAATCCACTCAAGAAGCATTAACACATGTTACTCAAAAGTCAAAAAGAAAATTTTCTTCAAGGAATATTTTTTAAGAGCCATAGGTGTTTCACTCACACAAAAGAAATTACGTTAAACTGAACAGAAACAATTTTGGGTGTTCCATTGGTTTTTAAAATGAGTGCTTCCCCGAGTAAAACCAATGGAAAGCGACATGAGTATTTTTTTTAGTCCTGGGTTTGCTTGCCTTCAATTCGCCTTAAAGTAGCATTGGGTTTTTGCTGGCCCGAGTTCAGGTATCGAACAGGGTCAAAAGGCAATAACTTTTCTTTAGGTGACAAGCATATGTCCTGGTTTTTTGATCAATGGTTTTTTTTTTTTTTTTAACGGGGGACCCAGGTTTTTTTGAAGACTCATGGGGTTGTCATAAAAATCTGGTCGTCGTTCGTTGGTCTTTCTCATGTGAATAGTCTCTTAGACCCAAAAACTAATAATTATTCGGAAATAACAACATTTATCAAAATATTCAAATGCTTGCAACATAATAAAAATAAAAATTGGCTTTTATGACTTTGCCATCAAAAGGGGGTAAAAGGAAATCAATACAAAGGATGAATTTTTATTGCACAGATCGGTTAAGGGGCTACTTATAAAGAAAAACCGGGGAGAGCTATTAAATAAGAGGGTACAAGTCGGATACATGTATGAACTCATCTTATATCCGATCGGAATATTGATTGTCTTCATCGTCACCAAATCAGAGAAGAAATTTACGGCAAACAACGCAATCGAGATTTGACATCCAACTTTTTGGAGGAATATTTGAACAAAAGAAATTACTTACTTATCGTTTTATTCGACCACTCAGTTTTCAATTTTCAAACAATTTATTTTGTAACTTTTCCACACTTTCATACTTTTTCACTTTCGGACAATTTTTAACTTTGATTTCTTGTCGTGACAGATCAGAAAGAAAATAAGCGGGCACGAGTACGATAACTTTGGCGACAAGAAATAATAACGGTTTTTGGTGGAGGGGTTCAATGCAAGCATTTTTTACTGCGGGTCTATTTCCCCCCCGTTTAGGCAGTAGGGGCAATTTATAAAAAATGACTTCAAATCTAAAAAAAAATATTGCAGAACAACGGGAAAACTAACAGATACAAATTATACTTTTTATGAAAGCCAGAAATCTGCACTTTATAATAAACTAGCTGTGCCCGCGACTTCGCCCGCGTGAAATAGTGACTTTCGGCAGCATTCTTAAGGCTACTTATTTTGCAAATAAGACACATTCATGCGTTTTAGTAAACTATTGTTATATTATTTTATTTAAGTATATGTTTGCACAATAAAGTACAACAATTATTCTTTGCTGACGATGGAGCCATCATAAGCGAGGATCCTACATCCCTGCAACGAGCACTTGACGTTTGGATTGATGTTCTGGAAGGAAATGGGTACCGTATTAGCGCTAAAAAGACTGAATACCTGTGCTGCCCTTTTTCTGATCCAGACAAGCCTATTCCAGACATTTATTTGAATGGAAATGTGCTTCCCAAGTGTGAAAAGTTTAAATATCTGGGATCTATGATCAATAGTGAAGCATCTTGTGATGACGACATCAATCATCGAGTAAGCGTAGGGTGGATGAAGTGGCGAGAAAACTCCGCTATCTTCTGTGATCGAAAAATGCCCCCTAAGCTGAAGGGAAGACTCTACACAGCAGTTGTCCGTCCAGCTCTGGCATACGGTTCACAATGTTGGACAATGTACAAAAAGTATGAGAGCAAATTGACGGCAGCCGAAATGAAGATGCTTCGGATGACAGCAGGAGTAACAAAGCTTGATCGAATTAGAAGTACTAAGATCCGTGGAAGCCTTCATGTCAAAAGTACCATCTTGGACAAAATTCAGCACGACCGGCTCAGTTGGTATTGTCATGTTCAAAGGAGAGATCCGCAGAACCCCGTCAAAAAGGCAATATCGTACAACGTTTCAACAAATTCGCGACGAAAAAGAAAAGGCAGGCCAAAACACTCCTGGTACAAGCAAATGCAAAAACAGCAGCATTTGGTTGGCCTCAGACATGGAACAATCCAAAACCGGGAGGCTTGCCGACGATTTCTGAGGTCAACGCGGCGTACCCCACAGGCGGATCACTAGTGTGAAGCAGCAGAGTGGGAGAGTTGTGATCGCTTCAAGATCACTACTCGTAACGCCGAAAAATGAAGAAGAAGAAGAAGAAGAAGATATGTTTGCACACGACGTTCTTAAAACGCAACTTAAAGCGTCTGGGCCTTATTTATAATGACCACTCAGTGGGAATTAAAGGAAAACGGGGAATCAAAACGTTTTCTTATTTTGCCGTTCCAGTCATTATTAAAATTTTTATTTATCTATATCATTATTATCCCAGATGTGTAATTTGTAGCTGTGTACAATTCTGGATTACTCATTATTGGATTACTGGAACACCAACTTGCTGCCACTCCTAATAATTCTAAGAAATTGAGAAACTCTATAGTGTATGATGAGACTTGCTCAGTGTCCATAATATTGTCTACTGATAGACATTCGACAACATCCCCCAATACGTGAAACATAATTTATTAGTTTATATGGTTAACTATCTCATCAGTCGGCGCCGAAATCGACCTTCCACACAGCCATTCCCGATTGCCAATTTTTATTTGAAGATCAATATAGACATTTCTTCTCAGGTCAAAAGTATTTTCGACAGTTTGACAGAAATCACCCCGCAGTGAAAGAACTTTTATCGATCCAGCAGTTTCAAGGTTCCTGTTTACGGTGTCAATCCCGTAGAAATATAGGGATTACTTACTATGCCCATGTCCTTCCTCAGGCTCTAGTCTATCTTTGAATAAAATTCCATTTAAATCGGATCAGTAGTCTGGACGGGAGATGGTAACAAAGAAACACGAACAGACAGAGTTATTTTTGATTTGTAATATTAGTAAGGATGTCAATCTTCAAGTTCTAGACTGTCTCTGTACCAAAATTAATATAAATAAGTTCAATAGTTTTGGCGGTTAATGGTAACAAAGAGAAATAGACAGACAGATTTAACTTCGGACTTATAATAGCCTAGTTTTATTGGGAATCTATATTCACTTATATTCACTTAAGCAAAACATCGCAAAACATCGCTCATGGAAAAACAACAACTCTTAGGTGAATGTAAGTGAATAGCGTTAGTGGACAAAAATAACTCACTTACAGAAGTGAACAACAGGGATGGTTGATAAATGGAGTTTGTGAAAGTGAACTTGGTAAGTGAATAAATATAGCCACATAAAGCGTTTTATTGAGACTCGCAAGTGAAGTGAATATAAGTGAATATACAAATTCCTAATAAAATTCGGCTAATATAAGTAAAAACTCCCGTCCCCGTAGAAACATGGTGACCGTTCCCGTAAGGAATATGGGGATGAGTTAGATTTTATGTTATTAAGGGATTATGGAGCATTCCAACGGTGGAAGAACTTTTGAAATCGGTGCTGTGGTTTCTAAGTTCCCGTATACGTTCCCGTGGGAATATAGGGATAAAATATAAAGCCTATGTCCTTCCTCAGGTTCTGAACAATCTTTGTACAAAAATTAATTTTAATCTGTTCATTAGTTTGAGCGGGAAATGGTAACATAGAAAGGTGAACAGACAGAGCTACTTTTGCACTTATAATAATAGTGATGACCGGTTCCCGTGGGAATATTCGAATGAAATACAGCCTATGTCCGTCTTTAAGTTCAGAACAATCTTTGTACAAAATTTCATTTAAATCGGTTTGTTAGTTTGGGCGGGAGATGGTAACATAGAACGATGGACAGAAAGAACTTCTTTCACACTTATTATATTAGTAAGGACTCCCGTTCCCGTAGGAATATGTGGATGAATTAAAGTTTATGTTACTCTGGGACAGTGAAGCATTCTATCGGTGGAAAAAAATTTGAAATCGGTGTTGTAGTTTCTAAGTTCCCGTATACGTTCCCGTTCCCGTGGGAATGTAGGGATAAAATGTATAGCCTATGTCCTTCTTCAGGTTCTAGACTATTTCTGTACAAAATTTCATTTAAATCAGTTCTGTAGTTTGGGTAGGAGACGGTAACATAGAAAGCCGGACAGACAGAGTGACTTTCACATTTATAATATTAGTTAGGATTTTAAACGAAGTGGTTTCAATTTACGGTTTTTGAAATAACTGACTTCAAAGTCAAAATTTACGAAAAAAAAAAAATAGAGTATTATGTTTCTCATGATTAAAAATGACAATAAAAAAATAATTGATGTAGTTAGTTACTTTAATAAATCTATCTATCTATCTGTCTATCTATCTATCTATCTATATCTATACAGTCGACTCTCGATAATTCGAAACTGGAGGGACTCTTAAAATACTTCGAATTATCGAATGTTCGAAATAACAAATGGTTCGAAATTTGTGAGAGAAAATAAATAAAACTTCGAATTACAAGGTATTGATCATTAAATTACATATTATTTATTAACTGCTATTCTATAGCTATGAAAAAAAAAAAATTTAAGTGTACATGTACATTCGTAAACATAAATAAACTTATTCATAATGTGAACTAATTAATGTTTTTGAAAGAACTCTCTAATACTCGTTTGCTTCAAAACACATTGCTGCTGCTCAGACTGCTCAATAACTTTTTTTAAGAGAAAAAGTGCCTGAAATGCGTTTTCATCACTTTCGTTTTGTAGACAGAAGCGTTGTAAGGTATCGAATGATGATCGTGCTTCCTTAACTGACTCCTCTGTTAAGGGCTCTGATGTATCGTCCTCATCTTCACCGTTGCTTTTTTCATTCGTATCTGTCGCAATTAAGATTTCGCCTTCGGTTAGTGCACCTGAGACAGCAACATCGTCATCCACTTGAACAAAGTCAGAAAAACTCACACCGCTGATGTCTACTAATGGTTCTACTGCTGATTCTTCATAAATTATAATCCATAAGTATTGGAAGATATTCTTTTAAGAAACCGGACCTTTTTCTCTCTGCAACTTCGAATTGTCGAGTGTTGGACGCCGATGAGTTCGAATTACCGCGTCGTTTTATTATATAGCAATGATTTTTTCGTTCGAATTACCAAGTGTATAAAAATGTACTGATTTAGTTCGAAATATCAAGAGATTTTGTAGGGAACTCGTGATAACTTTGAATTATCGAGAGGTTCGAATTATCGCAAGTTTGAATTAACGAGAGTCGACTGTATATATAAAGTAGGATGTATGTATGTATGTATGTATGTATGTATGTCCGAGGTAGACTCCTAAACCACCCAACGGATTTTTATGAAAATTCCTGTCAAGGTTTGATCCCCATATTCCCACAGGAACGGGGTTGGAACGGAAAATTAGAAACTACTCCACAAATATCAAAAAATCTTTCAGCACTAGGGGTGCTACATTGTCTCCCTTCATCAGTAACTTAAACTATATTTTATCCATATAATCCCACAGGAACAGAAACGGGAACGAGGACGGGAACCATAAAGTTACTTACTTACTTACTTAGGTGGGCATTACAGTTCGGGGTGAACCTGGGCCTCAACCAACATCCTTCGATAACGACTTCTATTTCGGGCGAGCTCTCTCCAGTTTCGCACTCCAAGTCGGTTGAGGTCATCCTCCACTTGATTGCGCCACCTAAGACGAGGTCTTCCCCTTCCGCGATTTCCCTGCAATGTGCTTTCGAACACCCGACGAGCCGGAGCGTTTGGGTCCATCCGCTCAACATGGCCCAACCATCGTAGCCTCGCGATGCGTACTCTTCTGGCTATGCCCATGTCGCGGTACAGCTCATACAGCTCGTTGTTGTATCTTCTTCTCCACACATTGCCTTCGCATACGGGACCAAAGATCATTCGGAGAATTTTTCTTTCGAAACGACCAAGGGTTTCCTCATCCGCTTTCGATAAGGTCCATGCTTCCGCGCCGTACAGCAGGACTGGGATGATTAAGGTCTTATATAGGGTTACCTTGGTTTTTCTGGAGAGGGTTTTGTTTCTCAATTGCCTTCTTAACCCAAAGAAGCAACGGTTGGCAAGAGTTATTCTCCGTTTGATCTCCGCACTGATGTTATTTTCCGTGTCTACAGCGGATCCTAGGTAGACGAAGTCCTGTACTACCTCGAAGTTATGTCTGTCTATTGTGACGTTTTGTCCAATTCGTCGATGTTCTGTGTCCTTGTTTGATGACAGCATATACTTTGTTTTGCCCTCATTAACCATCAAACCCATTTTTGCCGCTTCTGTTTCAATACTCGCAAAAGCACCTATGACATCACGCTTTTTTCTTCCCATTACGTCAATATCGTCTGCATATGCGAGCAATTGCACAGACTTTTGAAAAATTGTTCCTCTGGTGTTGACGTTTGAGTTTCTTACAATCTGTTCAAGTATGATGTTGAAGAAATCGCATGACAGTTTATCGCCTTGCCTAAAACCTTTTTCGACATCAAAGGTCTCGGTGAGTTCTTTACCGACCTTGACGGAGCAGCGTGAATTCTCCAAAGTCATCCTGCATAGTCGTACGAGTTTTGCAGGGATGCCAAAACTAGACATGGCTCTGTACAGCTCGTCTCTGTAGATACTGTCATACGCGGCCTTGAAATCGATAAAAAGATGGTGAATATCGATATTGTGTTCTCGGGTTTTTTCCAAGATCTGCCGTAATGTGAAAATTTGGTCTATTGTGGACTTCTCCGGTCTAAAACCACATTGATAAGGACCTATCAAGTTGTTGACGTGGGGTTTCAGACGTTCACATATTACAGCAGACAAGATCTTATAAGCGACGTTAAGGAGGCTTATCCCTCTATAATTGGCGCAGTTGTGAGGGTCTCCTTTCTTTAGGATCGGGCATACGATACTGAGGTTCCATTCATCGGGCATGCTTTCTTTCGACCATATCATGCAGATCAGCTGGTGCATGCTCCTTTCCAACTGATCTCCAGCTGCCTTGAAAAGTTCGGCATCAAGGCCATCTGCACCTGCAGTCTTATTTGATTTAAGTTTGCATATAGCAAGCTTAACTTCTTCTAGGTCGGGAGGACGGCATTCTTGATCATCGTCCAAGCTGAATGGGGCAATCTGCCTGACAGCGGAATTTGTGTCCTCATCGCCGTTAAGCAGTCTGCAGAAATGATCTTTCCAGATCCTCAGTAGCGACTGTGACTCTATGACTATGTTTCCCTGCTGGTCTTTACAGGCTTGAGTTCGGGGTTTGCCACCCTGGCAGGATCTTTTTACCTTTTGGTAAAACTTCCGAGTCTCGTTCCTGTCATGGCACCTCTCTATTTCCTCAAACGAGCGCTTCTCATGCTGCTTCTTTTTCTTTTTGAGAAGTCGGTGTTCTTCCCTTCTTCTCTCCTTGTAAATCTCGTTATACCGATCGTGAGCAGCCCTCGTTCGTGTTTGCAAAAGCATTTGTCGTGCTCTTTGCTTGGCTGCATTTGCCTGCCTACATTCTTCATCGAACCATGGGTTTCGTGTTGGTGGCCGAGTGAAACCCAGAACCTCAGAGGCAGCGGTTCTGATAGCTTCTTGGCATTGCTGCCACTGGTCTTCAATGTTTAATGCTGGCGGCATGGGATTCAAGGATAATTGAAGGGACACTCGATTGGAAAAGGCATTGGCAATCTCTTGCGATTGTAGCTTTCCGACGTCATATCTCTTCACAGCGTTAGTTCGTGCTGGTCGTGAACAAGATATCCTCATTCGTACCTTGGCTACAACAAGGTAGTGGTCCGAGTCAAAGTTGGCCCCTCGGAAAGTTCGGACATCTAGCACACTGGAAGAGTGCCTTGCGTCGATCGCAACATGGTCAATTTGGTTGACGGTTAATTGATCTGGGGATCGCCATGTGCCTTTATGAATTTTGAGATGCGGGAAGCGTGTACTACTTACAACAAGATTTAGCCCCGCAGCAAAATCGATTAGCCTCAATCCGTTTTCGGAGGTTTTGTCGTGGAGGCTATGCTTACCGATTGTGTTTCCAAAGATGTCCTCCTTCCCTAGTTTTGCGTTGAAATCGCCAAGAACGATTTTCACGTCGTATCTAGGGCATTGCTCATATGTTTCTTCGAGGAGCTCGTAGAAACAGTCTTTGGAATCGTCGTCTTTCTCTTCTGTGGGGGCGTGGGCGCATATAAGGCTAATGTTGGCGAATTTAGCCCTGATGCGGATGGTCATTATACGCTCATTGACTGGATTTTGGCTAATCACCTTATCCCTGAGTCTACCTCTAACGACAAATCCGCACCCAAATAAACGCTTTTTCTGTTGTCTGTAGCAGTCGCCATAATATATGTCACAGTTTTTCATCTTCTTTATGCCCGGTCCATTCCATCGCACTTCTTGGATGGCGGTTATGTCTGCTTTGCAGCAGTCCAGGGCGTCCGCTAATTCTCCAGCTGCACCTAGTCCGTTAAGAGATCTTACGTTCCAAGTGCAGATCCGGAGGTCGTTGTCCTTTTTTCGTTTGCATGGGTCTTCAACTTTGAAATCATTATCGTTATCCGAGGCTGTTCGTTGTTTCGGAACAAATTATTTTTTCCGTGGTAGGGTAGTTAGCCCTACGCACAACCCCCAACCTGGAGGGCCAGGTCCTTTTGGATCCCTTCGGACACAAAGGGCTGGAATATCCAGTGTCAGTACCCTGCTGCAGGGGTGTGAGTGCTGCCGTTGGCTCACCAGGAGCTCATCCGCCACCATCTCTACTTCAATACCCTGTCCTAGTATTGAAAGACCCTGAAAGACCTTTAAACCAAATATGTTGGAGTAGCTCCTTCAGGGGTTTCTGCTTTTATGGCTGCTGAAGTCCACCGTTGATTCTGTCCTTCGAATTCATCCGCTGGGACATTTACACGAAAGCTCTCGTAGACCACTGAGATTCGTGCAGTCAGTCATTGTTCGCAGAGCAATTATAGTGTTGATCGATCACAATTCTTTGTTCCGGATTCCCTTATCTCAACACTCGCACTTACTAGTTTAGCAGGTCAGCTCTGGACGGAGCATCCCAGGTCCCAGTGGATACCGCTTGGAGGTATAGTAAGCACAGTTGACGTGTACTATAAGTTACAGCGTCTGGGCGCCGCCAAGTTAGCACCAATCAGAGCCTACCCGAATAGTACAACGCCCATCCACCATAAAGTTACTTGACGAATTTCAAAAATTCTTTCAACTCAGCTCCAGTAGGTAGACTTACGTTTCATTCACATATTTCCATGGGAACGTAAGAATCCCACAGGAACGGGGTTGCGAACGGAAACTTAGAAGCTACTGGATAGATTTCAAAAATTCTTTCAGCATTAGGATACCACTTAGTCCCACAGTAAGACAGATTATATTTTTTCCCACGGAAGAGGAAAAACGAGAACCGGAACCTTAAAACTACAGACCCGAACAAAGCCGGGCGGCTCGGCTAGTTTTTTATAAAACTCCCCAATAAGCGCAAAATGCAGTCCGTATTTCGGCAGTTCATTGCATCGCATACCTTTCACAATTTCAACGCGCCTATGTACAAAATATATTAAATTTTTGTATGCCTGTTCGATTTAGTCGTCGGAAGGATTACAATTATAAGAAATACGAAGAATTCGATAGAGCCGTTTGGTTTAGTTCTTGTTTTGTTGGAAAAATCATTATTTTACTAAACAAAAGGGTATTTTAAGTTAATTAGTTGAAAGTTAAAAAAAAAAAAAATGGCACGTGCACACCCGAATCCCGAACTATAATTTTTTTTTTAATAAAGCGGTTATTACTACCCTTACAACGTGTAGTGCGAGCATTTAGGAAAGGAAAGAAGGACATGTCTAAGAGACACCGATGAATATTACATTTAAACTTTTGTGAGTCGTGTTGATAGAAAAAAAGAGTCTGGTAAAACATTTCACATTGTGGTTTTTTACTTACTTAGGTAGGCATTACAGCTCGGGGTGAACCTTCAACCAACATCTTTCGCCAACAATGTCGTTTTTCAGCGAGCTTTTCCCAATTTTGTACTATTGAGTCGATTGAGTCCACATAAAACGAGGTGTTTATCTTCCACGATTTCTCTGGAATTTACTTTCGAGAACAGGTCGAAACCGGTTTGCGTTAGGGTCACAACAAACCACAAACTTTATATCGGTGGATAGTTTGGTCGGGCTTATAATCAGTATGAAGATGTATAGTGAAGATGTAAGTCCGTATACTACAACGATTTGATATCGGACGATAAATAAGTTTGGGTTTCATAATTACCTTCAAACTCAACCAACTCGACTATTTAGTTGGCGTAGTGCGCACACTAACAGCCCAACCAGACCGAACTATCGGCCGATAGAAAGTTTGTGGTTTGCGGGCCCTTAGATGCCCCAACCATCACAGTCTCGCGCTGTGTACTCTTCACTACACATTGTCTTTTTCGAGACGACCAAGGTTTTCCTCATCCGCTCTCGATAAGGTCCATGCTTTCGCGCCGTAGAGCAGGACTGAGATGATCAAGGTCTTATACAGTGTTACCTTAGTTTTTCTGGAGAGGGTTTTGCTTCTCAAATGCCTTCTTAACCCAAAGAAACAACGGTTACTTACTTGCTTACTTACTTAAGGTGGCGCTACAGTCCGGGTCGGACTAGGGCCTCAACCAACATGCTTCTCCAGCCAGCTCGGTCCCTAGCTACCTGCCTCCAGTTTTGCACGCCAATTTAGTTGAGGTCCTCTCCTACTTGCGTGTGCCACCTGAGACGCGGTCTTCCTCTACTGCGCCATCCCTCGGGATTGGATTCCAAGAAGCAACGGTTGGCAAGAGTTATTCTCCGTTTGACTTCCGCACTGATGTTGTTATCCGTGTTTATAGCAAATCCTAGGTAGTCGGTAATACTTCAAAGCTATGAGGGTTAATTTATTGTGACGTTTTGTCCAATTCGTCGATGTTCGCTGTCCTTGTCCTTTTTGGAGCTTCCTTCTCAATGTTTGCGAAAGCACTCCTATTACCTCGCTCACACTTCTACCTATTACATCATTATTCTCTGCGAGATCGAGTAAAATTGTACAGGTTTTTAAAAGATTATGGCTCTGGTGTTAACGTCTGAGTTTTAGAATCTGTTTTAAGAATTATGTTATAGAAATCGTATGACAGTCGGTGGCCTTGTCGAAAACCTTTTTCGACATCAAAGGCATAAGGGAGTTCTTTAACGACCTTGACGCAGCAGCATAAATTCTCCGAAGTCATCCCTAGTCGTACGACTTTTGCAGGGATGCCGAAACTAGACGTGGCTTTGTACGGCTTGTCTCTGTAAAAACGGTCATACGCCGCTTCAAAATCGATAAAAATCGACATCGTACTGCCGCGTTGTTTCCAATCTCTGCCGTACTAAGATAATTTAGTCGACTGGTGACTTGCCCACTATAGAACAAATGAAATTGTTGACGTTGGGGCTATAGACATTCACATTTTACCGCAAACAAGTTCTAATACGAGACATTGCGGAGGCTTATTCCTTTTTGATTGACGCAATTACTTAGTCTTTCTTTTTAGGATGGGAAGATTCTAATTTTTCTCCTGTCCATGCCATGCAGATCATTCATCAAATGTTCCTTCCCAACTGATATCTATCTGACTTTAAAAGCTAGTTGTTATGGCGGGAGGTAAAAGATACTCACTAGCGACTGCGATTTCATCACTTTCGAATCTCATTTCTTTCATGGCATCTCTCAATTTCCTCAAACGAGCGCTTCTCATGCTCTTTTTTTTCTTTTTGAGAATTTGGTGTTCTTTTCTCCTTGTAAATCTGGTAGGTAGCCCTTGTTCTCTTTTGCATCAATATTTGTCGTCCTTTTTTATTTTTTACTAGGAAACATTACGGATTGCTTCATAAAACTTCCAACTAACCGGGAGAGGAGCTGGTTTGCCACATTCTATTTTGCTCAATGGAAGCTAAGAGATTTTAGACGAATATTTGACCGCCAAGAGTTCGGCTTTTCAACATTTTGCCGAAATCTCATTCCCTAATGTTTTCCAAAGCTGTTTGTTGCGATATTGACAATAGCTATTGACAATAGCCCGCAAAGCCGTATGATGCTGGACACATGCAATCATCTTATAAACATCTTGATTAGATAAATCCGAAATCAGTTTTTTGACATTATTATTGTTTTCGTTAGTTGAAACTTAAACGAATACCCAGAACAATAAAAAATTTCACGAGAAAATCAGCAAACAAAAAGAATCAGTTTCTTCCACAAACACCGTGGAAATTATATTGGTTTTTAGTTTTTTAGGTAAATATGTGGGTCAATAGGTTCGTTTTTGTCGCAACTCCAGCAATACTATAATCAGTTTTACCATCGGACACAAATCAATATGTAGTGGCCAGAGGACTTTTAGACAAGTATTGATTTGTTTTTGTATTCAATGGATAAGGATTTTATAACATTTTACAAAGTCTAGCCTACATGCATTTTTCAAACAAACAATTGACTGGCAAAAAACTTTCTGTGCAATTGTGTTCGAGTGACGTTTGAAAAACCAAAGGTAGGTACATCCGAGGGATGCCATAGAAATGGTCAATATTTACTTACTAAAACGAATTTATATGCTTAAATTGTTTAGATAAAAGCGCATGTGGACTGAGTTGGGCGATTCTTAAATCTTAATTTTTATGTCAACGTAAATAAATCAACAGAAAATGGTATAGAATGTTGCCTGTTAAAAGAATGGGCAGCAAAACTTAACTGTTTGTAAAATATTACTTACCGTCTCCCAGCAGATGATGATTGAGCATCTTCGGGGGAAATTAATTCGTGTTTTCTTTTAATGGATCCTGACGTAGATGCTACATCTTCGCTTTCTCCTTGAGTACTGTTGTCTTCGATTGAATGTTCATCTTGTTCTTCTGTATCTGGTTGTAATCCTTCTTCAACTACATAATACTCAAAAGTTGGTGGTTCCTCTTTGATTTCCAAACTTTCATCATCATGATCTAAAAATTCTGCTTTCACAGCCTCTTCATCCATTTTTTTTAATTTATCGTAGTGAAACAGTTGTTTGATATTAAGTAGGCATTTAATGTGTATAATGAAATAAGAAGAAACAGATTTGAGAAATGAGAAACTTGCTGGAACATAGGACAAGTTTTATTTTAAACTTTGGAAAATAAACAAAAAACCGCGACGACAAGCACAAAATTTCAACTGACCGGAGTGGGAATCATGAAAAAAGCAAATTTTCGCTGAGATAGACAAATGGACGTGTTCAGTGCAGAGCAAATTGAAGCACTAATAAAGTGCCGCATCTACTAAGTTTACACGATGCCTTCGAAGCTTTGCACTTTCGTTGACTTTTTATGTGGTATGCAGCTCCAACGTCTAACGGCTCGCGTACACTAAATCAGACATCGTCCGAATTATAATCGGCCGTTGTCGGCCGAACTCTGACGTTCGAACCAAACATGTGTTAAACAAAGAGAGCACGTACACCACTCCAACCGACAACGTCAGATGTCGTCCGATGTCGTCCGACTACATCCGATCAACAGACAAATCCGAACTTGTTTGGATTTATCGGACGTCGTATGTCAGTTTGCCTATAGAAGTACACAATGGATAGTGAAAAGTTAATAAATTTCGTTTTTAGTAGGACACCACTGTGGAATGAGTTTTCTAGGGCGTATAATAATATAGATATCACTAAAAATCTATGGAAAAAAGTTTCAATTGAACTGAAATAAATAAATTCAATATCAGGATGTCTGTCAGTTATCGTCAGAGAACGGCAGCAGTGTATGCAGACGAACGCCCGTGATTGTCGTCCGAACAGTTCCGATCCGATATCGCCCGATAAATCGGATTTAGTGTACGCGAGCCGTAATGCTATGTCCGCACCTGAAGTTAACCTGGGTTTCGTTCCAGTTTGGTTTGAGTTAACCAAGTAGTGTCCGCATATGCCAAAAAGTTTTAAGTTTATAGTATGTGTTTTTTGACCTTTATTAAGTATTTTAATTTGTTTGTTTATGGGCTACAGGTCAGTAGGTAAAAAGAAAACAAATTCTTTTTTATTAAGACGACGTTTCGTTCATGATTATGAACATCATCAGGTCCGACAGTTTTTATTGCTTCTAACATGTAAAGAAATTATTATATTATATTATTATATTATTATATATTATAAATGTATCATAATTTCTTTACATGTTAGAAGCAATAAAAACTGTCGGACCTGATGATGTTCATAATCATGAACGAAACGTCGTCTTAATAAAAAAGAATTTGTTTTCTTTTTACCTACTGACCTGTAGCCCATAAACAAACAAATTAAAAGTTTTAAGTTTATCTTTTTGTCTTAAGTTAAAAAGAGACAGACATAAAGTGTGAGCAGAACGTCAACGACGTATGAGAGAGTTCATTCTCTCTCCACTCACTTCCACTCTCTTAAATGTCAAATTCAATGGAATGTTGGAAATAGTGCATTCAGCGCGCTTGGTTTCGAGTAGGTTATCTCGAAACCCAGTGACTAAAAAGGTTTCGTTTTGTATGGCAAACCACTTGGTTATCATGTTGGTTTGGGATTGTTTTGAGATAACCCAGGTTAACTCTCAGGTGCGGACATAGCATAATGCTATGTCCGCACCTGAAGTTAACCTGGGTTTCGTTCCAGTTTGGTTTGAGTTAACCAAGTAGTGTCCGCATATGCCAAAAAGTTTTAAGTTTATCTTTTTGTCTTAAGTTAAAAAGAGACAGACATAAAGTGTGAGCAGAACGTCAACGACGTATGAGAGAATTCATTCTCTCTCCACTCACTTCCATTCTCTTAAATGTCAAATTCAGTGGAATATTGGAAATAGTGCGTTCAGCGCGATTGGTTTCGAGTAGGTTATCTCGAAACCGAGTGACTAAAAAGGTTTCGTTTTGTATGGCAAACCACTTGGTTATCATGTTGGTTTGGGATTGTTTTGAGATAACCCAGGTTAACTCTCAGGTGCGGACATAGCATAAAAGGCCAACTAGAATACACTTAAGGGCCAACTATAATGCACTTTGCCGAGTTTACGCCTATTCAAGCGAACGAGCCAATACACTGTTTTATATGACACTAGCCAAAATAGACTTTCTGCTCAGTTTCGTTAAATTTCGCTAACTTTCGCGCAATTAAGGAAGAGCCATTGGCTGCGTTCTGACGCACCATCTTCGAAAATCTTAACTTAAAGGGCCAACTATAATGCACTTAGCTCAGCTTAGGCTAGTGTCAAAAACCAGACGAAAAGTTTCCGAAAGTGTTCGTTAAACAAAGAGCAACTATAATGGATTCTGGCTACTTAACATGTAAATATGCGTTGAGCTGATTTGAGTTCAGTTGATACCACAGAAGAGATACACAAAAAAAAGGCAAACCACACCACACAATGTAGACAAATGGCAGAAGTGTTTGTTTTCTCTCTTCTTTTCTTCTTCTATGGTTGATACGCTTTAAATTTGACATTTACGTAAGTTCGAGCCGATTGAATGGCTCTTGCTTAATTGCGCGAAAGTGAGCGAAATTTAACGAAACTGAGTAGAACGTCTATTATAGTTACTGTCATATAAAATAGTGTATTGGCTCGCTCGCGTAAGTAGGCGTAAGCGCGGCAAAGTGCATTATAGTTGGCCCTTAAGTTGCTGTCAGTTTTCCATACAAAAGTTCAGCTGACAATTCAGATTTTCAGATTTTCGAATTTAGATTTTCAGATTTTCGAACATAGATTTTCAGATGGAAAATCTTGGCTGAAAATCTGAACTTAAGTTTTTTCTTGTCAAAACAAGGAAAACAACATACATGACAATCGAACTTTACTCGGTATTCTTGGGTTATTTTTTGTTCTACAAGTTTTCGCTTATTTGTTGAATTGAAATTGATAATTATTGGTGTTTGGATATTCTGTTTTGTAAATTAATTTTAATAGTAAGTTTGTCAACAAAGAAAATACATTTTTGAAGGCACACGATTTTCATTATTTTTATCAAAATTAAGTAAAATGAATGTAATTTTAATACTGCTTAGTTTGGAAACACTTGGAAGTCAAATTGTTGAATTTCAAACAGAAAAAATCTGTGTTTTACAATTAATTTTACTACTAACTATGTAGAATCGAGAGGTGAATCACAGTTCCACTTTAAGACAAAAAAAAGTTCAGATGGTCGTTCATAAACTGACAGATAGCAACTTAAGTTCAGATGGTGCGTCAGAACGCAGCCATTCCCATTGCTCACGTTCTTGGCACCTATCTTCGAAAATCTTAACTTAAGATTCTGTCACTTTTCCCTTGTAAAAAGATTCAGATTTTCAGATGACAATTCAGATGACAGTCATCTGAATTGTCATCTGAAAATCTGAAACTTTTTGTATGGGAAAAGTGACAGAATCTTAAGTTAAGATTTTCGAAGATAGGTGCCAAAAACGCGAGCATTCAGATTTTCAGATTTTCGAACATAGATTTTCAGATGGAAAAACTTGGCTGAAAATCTGAACTTAAGATTTTACTTGTCAAAACAAGGAAAACAACATACATGACAATCGAACTTTACTCGGTATTCTTGGGTTAGGTTTTTGTTTTATTAGTTTTAGCTTACTTGCTGAATTAAAATTGATTATTATTGATGTTCAGATATTTTGTTTTGCAAATTGATATTGAAAGTAAATTAATCAGCAACGAAAATTTATTTTTGAGGGCACATGATTTTTATTTTTTTCATCAAAATTGATTGAAGTGAATTTAATTTGCATACTACGTTACACAAATACTTGGAAATCGAATTCCTTAATTTCAAACTGGGAAAACCTGCATGTTTACCAATTACTTTTACCACTAACTATTACCTCGTTTCCACTTAGAATCGGGTAATCGGATCGGATTATGATTCAGATTTCGATGCAGGTATCTACTTACCCACTGAATCGAGTAATATAGGTATACAACACACTATTTTGAATCCATCCAGCTACATGAGCCGTATGTCTGCTATTATACGGAGAAATTTGTTTCATGAAACAACTTCGAATTCTTCTTTGTTCTGTCATCCCGTGTCGCAAGTGTTATTATAGTCTGCTATTATACGGAGAAATTTGTTTCATGAAACAACTTCGAATTCTTCTTTGTTCTGTCATTCCGTGTCGCAAGTGCTATTATACGATGAAATCCAGTTTCATGAAACTAGTTTCACATTTCTCTTTATCTTTCATTCGCTGTTTTTATTTTTGGGGAAAAATAGTTATCTAGTAGTGCCTGGTTGCTTCAAAACCTCTTCTATTGGCAATTGAAAAACAAAGAAGTCATTACTATTAGTATTATTACTTATTTTTGAACCAAATGAAACAGAATAAACAAAAACACGAACAAAGACAAAGAGAATAGTGATGTGTCGGCATCATAAACCGAGTCAAACCGAGTTGAATCCAAACCGAGTTGACTCGGTTTACATTTTTTCAAACCGAGTTGGCAAACCGAAGAAAAAACCGAACCGTCAACCAAATAATTAAAATGAAATGAATGCAAGCAGACCGAGTTAACTTGAACATAATCAAAACTACCCTCCTTTAGTTGCGGTCTGTGCCAAACACAATGCACTTATACATATAAAAGTCCATAGCCGAGCGGTAGTAGTATATAAAGCATCAAAGCAAGTGAGTTACTTGCGCAGGCATACAGAAACACACACATCTGTTAAACTAGATGTTTTTTTGATTGTCGTCTGTTAATAGGTAGACGCTTTTTATGTTTTAGGTACATATTGCTACTCGAGTTAGGAATTAATTGTCTGTAAAATATCCAGAGTCAAGTCAAACCGAGATGGACTGCGCATTGCGTTAATTTCTTTCTTGTGTGACTTTTTTCTTACTTTATTTTGATTAAATCCGTTTATTTTGATTGAAAATTTTGCTTTGTTTCTATTTTTCAAAAAATAGTATTGAAGGAAAAGCGCAAATTTATTTTTGTAAACCGAGTTAGCTAACTCGAGTTACAACTCGGGTTAATCAAAATCCAACTCGGGTTAACTCGGTTTGTAAATTTTACGGTTTGGCACATCACTAAAAGAGAAACGTCAAAGCTGTTTCACCAAACCATAGCCCATGCGACACAGGGTAGCTCATTGTCCATCTCTCTTTTTCGAACTTTCGTTCTCTTTTGCACTTATGGTGTTCGAACAGTTTCATGAAACAAATTTCTCCGTATGTCTGCTATTATACGGAGAAATTTGTTTCATGAAACAACTTCGAATTCTTCTTTGTTCTGTCATTCCGTGTCGCAAGTGCTATTATACGATGAAATCCAGTTTCATGAAACTAGTTTCACATTTCTCTTTATCTTTCATTCGCTGTTTTTATTTTTGGGGAAAAATAGTTATCTAGTAGTGCCTGGTTGCTTCAAAACCTCTTTTATTGGCAATTGAAAAACAAAGAAGTCATTATTATTAGTATTATTACTTATTTTTGAACCAAATGAAACAGAATAAACAAAAACACGAACAAAGACAAAGAGAATAGTGATGTGTCGGTATCATAAACCGAGTCAAACCGAGTTGAACCCAAACCGAGTTGACTCGGTTTACATTTTTTCAAACCGAGTTGGCAAACCGAAGAAAAAACCGAACCGTCAACCAAATAATTAAAATGAAATGAATGCAAGCAGACCGAGTTAACTTGAACATAATCAAAACTACCCTCCTTTAGTTGCGGTCTGTGCCAAACATAATGCACTTATACATTAAAGTCCATAGTCTAGCGGTAGTAGTATATAAAGCATCAAAGCAAGTGAGTTACTTGCATACAGAAACACACACATCTGCTAAACTAGATGTTTTTTGTTTTTTTGATTGTCGTCTGTTAATAGGTAGACGGTTTGAATGTTCTCGGTACATATTGCTACTCGAGTTAGGAATTAATTGTCTGTAAAATATCCAGAGTCAAGTCAAATCGAGTTGGACTGCGCATTGCGTTAATTTCTTTCTTGTGTGACTTTTTTTTAATTCATTTTGAAAATCCGTTTATTTTGATTGAAAATTTTGCTTCGTTTCTATTTTTCAAAACATAGTATTGAAGGAAAAAGCGCAAATTTATTTTTGTAAACCGAGTTAGCTAACTCGAGTTACAACTCGGGTTAATCAAAATCCAACTCGGGTTAACTCGGTTTGTAAATTTTACGGTTTGGCACATCACTAAAAGAGAAACGTCAAAGCTGTTTCACCAAACCATAGCCCATGCGACACAGGGTAGCTCATTGTCCATCTCTCTTTTTCGAATTTTCGTTCTCTTTTGCACTTATGGTGTTCGAACAGTTTCATGAAACAAATTTCTCCGTATAATAGCAGACTATAATAGCAGACATACGATGAAATCCAGTTTCATGAAACTAGTTTCACATTTCTCTTTATCTTTCATTCGCTGTTTTTATTTTTGGGGAAAAATAGTTATCTAGTAGTGCCTGGTTGCTTCAAAATCTCTTCTATTGGCAATTGAAAAACAAAGAAGTCATTATTATTAGTATTATTACTTATTTTTGAACCAAATGAAAGAGAATAAACAAAAACACGAACAAAGACAAAGAGAATAGTGATGTGTCGGTATCATGAACCGAGTCAAACCGAGTTGAACCCAAACCGAGTTGACTCGGTTTATATTTTTTCAAACCGAGTTGGCAAACTGAAGAAAAAACCGAACCGTCAACCAAATAATTAAAATGAAATGAATGCAAGCATAACATAATCAAAACTAACCTCCTTTAGTTGCGGTCTGTGCCAAACACAATGCACTTATACATAGTCCATAGTCGACCGGTAGTAGTATATAAAGCATCAAAGCAAGTTACTTGCGCAGGCATACAGAAACACACACACCTGTTAAACTAGATGTTTTTTTGATTGTCGTCTGTTAATAGGTAGACGCTTTTTATGTTTTAGGTACATATTGCTACTCGAGTTAGGAATTAATTGTCTGTAAAATATCCAGAGTCAAGTCAAACCGAGATGGACTGCGCATTGCGTTAATTTCTTTCTTGTGTGACTTTTTTCTTACTTTATTTTGATTAAATCCGTTTATTTTGATTGAAAATTTTGCTTTGTTTCTATTTTTCAAAAAATAGTATTGAAGGAAAAGCGCAAATTTATTTTTGTAAACCGAGTTAGCTAACTCGAGTTACAACTCGGGTTAATCAAAATCCAACTCGGGTTAACTCGGTTTGTAAATTTTACGGTTTGGCACATCACTAAAAGAGAAACGTCAAAGCTGTTTCACCAAACCATAGCCCATGCGACACAGGGTAGCTCATTGTCCATCTCTCTTTTTCGAACTTTCGTTCTCTTTTGCACTTATGGTGTTCGAACAGTTTCATGAAACAAATTTCTCCGTATAATAGCAGACTATCGGATCGGGTAATCCTATTTCAATTCGATCTAGGTATACACTGGCACTAATTCGAATTGAAGTGTGATTCAATTCTAAGTGGAAGCCAGAGATAAGAAATAATTAGATGGCAAACTTCACACACACATTGAAACTGCCTACAAGCTGATTTCACTACTACTACTTTGAGTACAGCTTCCACGGTTGACTTTACACAAAATCTCACTACTACCACTTTGAGTACAGCTTCCAACACGTTCCCCCATTTTATTTCTATAAATTCCATCTTAAGGCCACGTCTGGCTGCCGTTTTGTATTTTGAAAGCAAGAAACATTTAGTAAAAACTTTTCCATATATATTAAAATTGTGAAATTCAAAGCTTGGCCACGCGGGGACTTCAAATGCATACGCACATGCCTAAAACCCGGTCCACCATCAGACCAAAACTGTGAGCATCAGAAGAAACTCCTATATTGTTACAAAATCTCTTCTTTTCAAAAAAACGTTTATTAATTTATCAAACTTAAAGAAAAGAATATAGAAAAATTGTAGTGTGAAAATAAAAACAAAAGTTTCTATAAAATGTTTTAAGGATAGTAAAACCCTTTCAAAATACAAAACGGCAGCCAGACGTGGCCTTAAGATGGAATTTATAGAAATAAAATGGGGGAACGTGTTGGAAGCTGTACTCAAAGTGGTAGTAGTGAGATCTTGTGTAAAGTCAATTCACAGACAGAGGATGTGATTACAAAAACAACAATGTAAACAGATGGTTGTTGCGGGGCAAGAGAAGTAAAGGTTTGCCATCTAATTAATTTCTTATCTCTGGTGGAAACGAGGTATATGTAAAACCGAGAGGTGAACCACAGTACTATTTTATATCTGACACAGAGCTTAATTTGCGTTCAGAGATAAGAAATTAATTAGATGGCAAACCTTTACTTCTCTTGCCCCGCAACAACCATCTGTTTACATTGTTGTTTTTGTATAGATGCGATAGATTTAAAGCATGTGGAGACCAGGCGTTAGGAACGACTCGATGTTACACTTTGTTGGTCTGTCAAAAATAAGAATAAAGTATGTCTTAAAATATAAAACCAGATAAAAAAAACATGTTTTTGATGAAGAAAAAAGAATTCTGAAATGAACAAGATTGAAAATTAATAACTGCTTACAGAATTTTTAAAGATTAATGAAAAAAAAACCAAACACAAATCTGAGCAACAACAATTTTAGAGGGGTTTGACAGATCAACATCGAAACTCAAGTCCCAGAGATGAGTTGGAAAAAGTTACGAAACGTAACATTCTGACACTTCAACATTGCATTTAGGAACGACATCGATGTTACATCGCGTAACTTTTTTGCATTTAGGAACGGCATAATGTTACCGGATGTTACATCGCGTAACATCCAAGAATAAAAGAACAGACCACAGATGTCGTCCGACTACATCCGATCAACAGACAAATCCGAACTTGTTTGGATTTATCGGACGTCGGACGTCAGTTTGTCTATAGAAGTACAAGATAGTGAAAAGTTAATAAATTTCGTTTTTAGTAGGACACCAATGTGGAATTAGTTTTCTAAGGCGTATAATAATAGAGGTGTCACTAAAAATCTAAGGAAAAGTTTCTATTGAACTGAAATAAATAAATTCAATAACAGGCTGTCTGTCAGTTATCGTCAAAGAACGGCAGCAGTGTATGCAGACGAACGTCCGAGATTGTCGTCCGAACAGTTCCGATCCGATATCGGCCGATAAATCGGATTCAGTGTACGCGAGCCGATAGAATCTGTTGCGTCCGTTCGCTGCCGGATTCAACTGACAGCTGTGAGTTTTGCCGGACACAACGGATAGGGGTGACCCATAGAATCCGTTGTGTTTTGACAGATAAATTTAATCAAATTTGTTTTGACAGATACATGGCTGTTCTCATTTTCGTACGGATTCAAAACGGAAACCGAAATTGAATCCGTCCGGATTTAAAAAGTGTGTTCTTATTTCCGAACGGATTCAGTACTGGTTTTTTGTCACAAAAACGTGTTGGAAATTAAATTTTTGTGTTCATTAGAACTGTTTACAGCTTTAGTACATGTTCGTGCTAATATAAGTTTATTATTTTTCATTTCTAGCAATAAATAATGCTCTACAGAATTCATTAACCGGATTCAATTCCGCTAACAAAATGATAAGCGAATTGAAAACGTACGGATTCGGAATTGAGAACCGCAAAAATTCTAAAACGGGAGGATATGGTATCCGAACGAAAATCAGAACAGGGGTGATAGATTTAAAAATTTAAAGTGAACTCGTGAAGCAAGAAGTTGGAATACTGGAGCATGAAACACATTACCGGGTATATTAATTACCCTTCCTGTACTTTCAGATCCAAGAAAAGCAAATATTGAACCTTTATTACTTGTTACCCAAAGCGTATGGGCATACATAATCGGAACAAACAATTGCACATTCTCTATAAAATCAGATGTCCAAACTGTTTTTCCACTTTGTAGGTATGTCGATGCCAATTACCTTATTGTCTTTAGTCACCATGAAAATTCTTTCGCCTTCTTTTTGTTTCTCTGCAGGAATAAGAGGACTATAATATGAATTAGTTCATCCAAATTTTTCTTCCTGCTTGCTGTTCATACATTGTGAACACTTTGCTCACAAGCAGACTTGGTTCATACACGACGATACTTACTCTGCTAGTCCTTCAAAATCTTAACCTTAATCTGAAAGCAAGTAAATAAAAACAATCAATAATTAACAATCTAAATCTATATTACAGTAATTTACAGTATTTTACAGTAATTTACATTTACATTTACAGTAATTTAATTAAAAAAACATATTTTCAGTTGAATTAACTTCTTTCCCGACCATTTCTAGGAATTTGAGCTTCAGCCGGCCCTGCTGAATCGCAGGCAACTGCAGAAGATAGGAATACAGCCTCTTTAAATAGTCCGTATTTCTGCTCTTCTCTTCCGTCGTCTTTTTGCTGACAATCTCCTGTACAGCACCCATCAGCACCTTTAAGAAACAATACATTTAGGTATTTCAATTTAATTATAATCTAGTAGTACTTACCTCAAATCTGGCCGATGCTTCTTCAGGCCTCACCCTCTTCCTCTGTGCTGCTGCTGTTGGTGGCGATGTGTCAGCAAAGCCTTCAAAAAGGATATTGGTGGAATTTAATCCTGTCCTATTCCTCTGTGCTGCTGCTGTTGTTGGTAATGTGTCAGCAAAGCCTTCCAAAAGGCTATTGGTGGAATTTAATCCTATTTCGCATTCTCAATGTAAACCGCTTTCGTCTGCGGATGCTTCCTGTGAAGTGAAAAAACTGTTGTTGCAGGTCCTGTAAAAGAAAAGTGTATAATTAGGTATAAATATTATGTAAATATGTATGTTTAAATGTTTTACCTCCTTGGAGCGACGTAATCGTTCAAAAAAGCCATCGATTCGAAGTGTTTCCAATCGGCAACTGGCACGTCCGCTCCGCTGCCAGACGGTGGTTTTTTTTTACTTCCTTCAGGTATCTATCCCGCAAGGATCTCCACTTGGTTTTACAAACCTCCTCTGAAAATGAAGTAAATGTTAAGCTATTTTTTCTAAAAATATTTCACAATCTACTTACCCTCCAAACCTGTAGAGACAGCCACATCCATCCATGCCTTTTCTTTCATTAATTTATTTCTGTATAAGTCACCTTTGTTGAAAAGGCATGGATGGAGTTTGATTGCTTCAATTAAATGCTCCTCCATGGATCTATGTAGTTACTTTTATTTACAGATTACTTTTAACTAAACTCAAAACTTTTTCCCACAACGTGCCGCGCTTTTGTGATTGTTTTTTTTTTTTAATTTTATCTTTGGTTTATTCATTACAAGATTCGTATACACTTTCTATTTCGCTATCCTTTAAAATTATTTTTATTTTTCTATCTGCGTTTGATTTCATTCCATTCCTTTCCATTATCATTAGGTTCCATAGTCGTACTTCAGTTCCAACGCTTAAGCCAAGCCTCATTAAGTCCGTCTTTTGAGCGTGGAATACAAAGTCATCAAATGTAAAACTTTCGCTCAATATGGTTAGTATGGACTGCTCGTCAATTTCTTTCGATTTCAGCCATTCGTCAAGCTTTACATCTGTGAATTTGTCCCTAGTTATCTTTTTTTTTTTTTTTATTCCCTTATTTTTGGTGCTTCCATTCTTTGTTGGTTTCTTAACAGGGTGAATTCTGAATGTTTTACAGATTTTGTATAAATTCTCTAGTCCAACGTTAACCTTTTCAAGAATACGAATTTCTTCCTTTTGTTGTTCAGCATTTGATTTTAGAACTGTCTGCATGCGTTGTTGAGACTCTATTAGCTTTTCAATTATTTGTCCGATTTCCTTCATCAGTGAGTTTTCAAAACACTTTTGCTTTTCGTCAAAAGAGGAGCTAGCGCCTTTAAGCTGATTTTCATATATTAAAAAGTTGTCATCGTTACTTGCCACGTTTTCCTGTCCCGCCAAATTAGCTCCAAGCTCTGGCGAAAGAATCATAATTCCAGCTTGCACGGCCCTTTTAACAAGATTGTCTAAGGCAAACATCCAATGAGGTTTAATGCAATGCGATCTAAGTACACTTATAACCGCCTCTTGAAACGAATACAGCGCCAGATGCAAATGATCTAGGGCCGTTTGGTCAAAATCTAAGCTTCTCTTAAGTTCACTAATGGCTCTTTCAAAATGTTCTCTTTTTTCGTCAATTATATATTGCCTTAGTCCTCGAATCATTTCACAGAGGTGCATTTTTGTTAAAGCAATATTATTTTTGTTGTCGATTTGCAGTTTATCCATCCAAAGATCACAAATTGTTACTTCGTCGTTTGAAAGAACTTGGGAAAGTGTTTTTCTTCTTTGTGAGTCTTTTTTAAGCATATAGAACCCAACTGCTTCATTGGATTCAGAGAAAGTATTTTTTGATATACTGCCTGACATTTCAATCTCAGGAGATAATAGAACACTGGATGAGTTTCTTCTATCCATTTCTAATGGCTTTTCTTCGCAAATTATACTAGAAAGTTCCAGCTCTGGAGTTGTAGGTGTATTGCAGCTGCTATTTGAATGATGCTTCGCGACTGGGCCGGGTTTACAAAAAAGGCGTTCCACTGGCACTGAAATACTTCTACTAAAATCATTGACACATTTTCCAACGCGCAGTTTTGGATGTTTCTCCGACAAAAAAGGGTCTTCTAACAAGCTGGCAGCTGTTGGGCGATCATTTACGTTAACTTCAAAGCAACGGAGAATAAAATTTCTTGCAGCAGATGAGAGTTCTGCGGGTATATCAGGATGCTTTTTGTAAAATCCAACTTTAAACAAAGCTGCCTCAGCTGAACCTAGTTCAATAAACGGAGGTTTTCCAGTAGCCATTTCTACGTTTGTACAGCCGAACGACCAAATATCAGCTGCAGGTCCATATCCACGAAATCCTTGGTCAATTACTTCTGGAGCCATATATTGCAATGTTCCGGTAAAAGTTTCCATAATTGGATTTATTCCAGCGAGTCTCTTAGAAGTTCCAAAGTCAGATATTTTTACAACTCCACTATAAGTGTTAACAAGAACATTATCACCCTTAATGTCCCTATGAACAATTTTTTGTTCATGCAAATAACGAAGGCCTTCAAGGATTTGCTTTGAATAAAATGCCATCGTCGATTCACTATCCTTAAGAGGTCCCCATTTTTCTCTTAATAAATCGGAAAGAGACCCTCCAGGTACTTGTTCCATGAATATTTTAAAATAGCCACTTTCTGATATGGAGCCTAAATATTGAACGATATTTCTGTGACGTAATTGTGAATGAAGCTTTATTTCTTCGTGCAACGGCTGCACATCTTGTGAGTTTTTCTCGGGAACTTCCTTAATAGCTATCCGAACTTGTGTTTGTAAGTCTCGTGCAGCGTATACCACACCGTAGTTTCCCTTTCCTAAAATAATTCTTTTATTTTGATCATCAAGATCGTATTCGTACTCTATTTGCGTTTCGTTGATTGAAAGATTTACAAAAACTTCTTGATCCGAGGCCATTTCCAGAACAAGCTCATAAAATTTTTGTCGACAATTAGTTGAAGGGAAGTATATTTGGAAATCATCCGAATTATGGTGAACATACAAATAAGCGCATCTTTCATCCCTCTTGTACAAGCTTACTGATTTAATTTGACTCGCGGTAAATACAAAGTCGTGAAGTTTTTTACAAGACTTTGTAGAGTGCATTAAACATAAGTTAACAATTTGAACGGATTTCTCGTCTGCGTCCATGTTTATGGTTATATAGCTTGGCATGTTTATTTTGTGAGGCTCAACAACTAGGATCGGAAACCGTACATTATTTGGTTCTTCTGAACTAGTTGCATCTAGAAAAAAGTCGATCCAAAACTGAAAAATTTGTTCTTTTACCCCAAAAGGGTGGTCATCTGTCCTTCTTCGGAATCGATGAATCAGGGCAATGTTTCCGATAGTTGACTTCAAATACCAATTAGGTGGTTTCAATTTAAACATACACTCTGCCGCCTGAATTGCTTTCGTGTAATCCTCGGCTAATACGGAAATTTCAAAAAAAGTTGCCACATCCCAATATTCAGTTAATGACGAGAGACTTCCTTTTTTTCCTATCAAGTTATTTAGTGTCATAGCTATATGCTGCAGTTCTTCGGTATTGCTAAATTCCTTCCCATCAATAACCAAAAGTGTAGCTAAATTAATTCCTGCATATTCATTGGGTTGAACCTCAAAACTTTGTCTGTACCATTTGATTGCGTTTTTTAAACTATCGGTGTCAGTATAATCAGACTCTACGAAAATGTCTTTGTAAATTCTTCCGCAAAGACAAAGCATGTCTGGAAACTCATTTTCTTTTTTCTCTAATGCTTTCAAAGAGGATTCTAAAGCCTTTTCACGATCTCCTTTTTCGTTTCTTCTATTAAGGGCGAAAGCATAGAGAAAACTCATATTACCGGTCTCTATATATTTTCGGGTGCTAGGTATAGTCTTCAGATCATTTACCAATCGCACCATCGAGTCATAGTCTTGAACATCACGCAAGGAGCACATAAAGCTATGAACAATCTCTCCAGATACAATGTGAGGATCATCTAACCGCTTGCGCATTTGTTGCAATATTTCCGTTAATTTTGGAGTATTGGAAGCATACTCCTCTCGGAAGCCTCTTAGATCCGCCAAAAATTTTTCCCTCATGTGAGCCTTTGATTGAACTTCCACATCTTGGAGAATCCGTCGCAGTCGCACGGTAAGTGAAGACTGTTTTAAGTCTGTCTGGTCCTTGTTAAACGTTGTAACGAAGCAAAATCCTTCATCACTAAGTTTGTAAGGCAGAAACGTGTAATTTCCGCATGATATCTTTAAGCATAATGTCTGTTTTGAATGAACATCATTGTATGTTAAAATATTCCCTTTCATTCCAAAGCTTTCCCTCACTCCTAAGTGATAAAATAATGAGCTCTGCTGTGCTTGTATGCTAAGATCGACAACAACAACATCGGCGTTGTAAAATGTTTCAAGGACTTTTGTTTCTCCGAAATCCAATCTCTCGAACTGAACCCTTTGAAAGCTTACATTTGGAGCCCCACATATTTGCTTTATTTCTTGTAATGCACAGATTCTATCTTCCAAATTTTCACCAAATTGAGTGTCGATTACACACGCAATATCCATTCGAAAAAAAGTACCCTCAAAATATATATTTTTATAAAATACTAGTTAATAGGCAAACGTCATTTACCTCGTTTCCACTTAGAATTGAATCACACTTCAATTCGAATTAGTGCCAGTGACCAGTGTATACCAGAGATAAGAAATTAATTAGATGGCAAACCTTTACTTCTCTTGCCCCGCAACAACCATCTGTTTACATTGTTGTTTTTGTAATCACATCCTCTGTCTGTGAATTGACTTTACACAAGATCTCACTACTACCACTTTGAGTACAGCTTCCAACACGTTCCCCCATTTTATTTCTATAAATTCCATCTTAAGGCCACGTCTGGCTGCCGTTTTGTATTTTGAAAGGGTTTTACTATCCTTAAAACATTTTATAGAAACTTTTGTTTTTATTTTCACACTACAATTTTTCTATATTCTTTTCTTTAAGTTTGATAAATTAATAAACGTTTTTTTGAAAAGAAGAGATTTTGTAACAATATAGGAGTTTCTTCTGATGCTCACAGTTTTGGTCTGATGGTGGACCGGGTTTTAGGCATGTGCGTATGCATTTGAAGTCCCCGCGTGGCCAAGCTTTGAATTTCACAATTTTAATATATATGGAAAAGTTTTTACTAAATGTTTCTTGCTTTCAAAATACAAAACGGCAGCCAGACGTGGCCTTAAGATGGAATTTATAGAAATAAAATGGGGGAACGTGTTGGAAGCTGTACTCAAAGTGGTAGTAGTGAGATTTTGTGTAAAGTCAACCGTGGAAGCTGTACTCAAAGTAGTAGTAGTGAAATCAGCTTGTAGGCAGTTTCAATGTGTGTGTGAAGTTTGCCATCTAATTATTTCTTATCTCTGGTGTATACCTACATCGAATTGAAATAGGATTACCCGATCCGATACAGCTCTTGTAGCTGGATCGATTCAAAAAGAGTGTGTTATATATACCTCGTTTCCACTTAGAATCGGGTAATCGGATCGGATTATGATTCAGATTTCGATGCAGGTATCTACTTACCCACTGAATCGAGTAATATAGGTATACAACACACTATTTTGAATCGATTCAGCTACAAGAGCTGTATCGGATCGGGTAATCCTATTTCAATTCGATCTAGGTATACACTGGCACTAATTCGAATTGAAGTGTGATTCAATTCTAAGTGGAAACGAGGTATGTGGTACTATCGAAAACAAAAACTGTCCCTGAAAGCCATCTATATATCCGCCGGCGCTCTAAAATTACAGGGGAATGTTAGTACGCCGGCGGATACATAGACGGCTTTCAGGGACAGTTTTTGTTTTCGATAGTACCATAGATTCCATATACAAGAAAACTTCAAATTGGTTGTGACTGCGCATGTCTCTCTTTTGCTGGACGCAAAAAGTTAAAAGTTGGGCTACTTTTTGCGTTGCGTCCGTTGCATCCGATGCTTATGGGTCACCTCTCATGAGATCGTGTGTATTTAATCGAGCTGTCAGGTGAATCCGGCAGCGAACGGACGCAACGGATTCTATGGGTCGGGCTCTTTAGACAACTGTCCAACTAGACGGTGTCTAAAGGCGATGTTCGTACTGGTCGATTTGTTGAAGCAACAAATCGACCGAAATGTTCACATTGTTCAACGAATCGACCGCCAGCCAATACCGATAAATTGGTGTAACAGAGAAGGAGAACAAGAAAACAATCGCATTTATTCGCACGAACCTTCAACAAATCGACCAATGTGAACTTCGTCAAAGAGTTGGACAACCCTTAAGGCTATGGCCCAATGACTCCGTCAGACTTCAACTTCAACTTCAACTTCAACTTTAAAATATTTGAAAATTTTGAATGGCCCAATGAATCCGTCGCGTTAATGCGCTTTTGTTACACAGAGCACCATGTGTGTGAGCATGTGTGTCTACCAACCAACAAAAAAATACCAATAGCAAATGTCAAAGTCGTTAAGTGCGTTGATATTAAAAATGTTTTAATCTCAACGCGCCGCCACGGACGTCACGTACGTTGGTGTTTTATAACATGTTCAACAAAATTGTTTTTTGCTGTAGCAAATGCCACTTTAGCCATAGCTTAGACAACCAATTTCGGTGTCTAAAGTTAGACGTTCATTAGACAGCGATGAAAGTGTTTATAAATAAGATGGCATCTTATGTGGGATAAAAAACAACATTTCCAAAAATCTTACTTTTAAAATTAATGGAAGCAAAATTATAATAGATTTTATCATAAACGCGAAACATTTTATTATATTACCTATTTATCTAAATTTTAGTGGATGGAGTTCTGACTTTGAGGAACTTCAAAATTTTCTTTTAACTCAAAATAATGATAATATTTTAATAATTGGGGACTTAAACAGTCGAATAGGTGTCTTCCAGAACATTCCTTTTACCAGTATTGAACATTTTTTAACCGAAAGAAGCTCCTTAGATAAGTGCATTAATGCAAATGGAAAAGGTTTGATGGATTTGATAGTCGACTTTGGGTTTTTCATCTTAAATGGTTCTTCAATGAGTGATAGTAACGGTAATTTTACATTCATATCCGCTCAGGGATGTTCTGTTATTGACTATTGTCTTGCAAAGGGAGAGTGGCTTCAAGTAGTCAAAAATTTCGAAGTACTCCCGGCTAATTATTCAACGCACCTACCTATCGTTGTGTCGTGTGATTTCGAAACTAATGAAAGTGATATCCGATCTCGAACTGAAAATGTCAGCAACAAAATTCGTTGGGTTGAACGAAAAGCAGATATTTATAGAAGAAATCTAAATAACCATGCAATTAACTTCTCAAATCAAATCATCACTCAGGATACAGTAAACGAAGCAACAAATTTAGTTCTTGAAATCATAAGACAATCTGCAGTCACATGCTCAAGTAATGTTTTTAATACTTTTAAATGTAGTTGGTATGATGAACAATGTAGAAAAAGTAGAGAAAGATCTTTCCGGTTGCTTAAACTTTTCAGAAATACAGGTAATGAAGCTTTTAAGTCACTGTATCTGCAAGCAAACAATGCTTTCAAAGAACTTTGCAAGAAAAAAAAGGAACTATTTCTAAGAAAATCTGCATCGAATCTTCTTGAATGCAGGGATTCTAAAGTTTTTTGGAACAATGTTCGAATTTTAGCAAATCGTAATAAGTCGACAGTAACAAATTATATTAGTGTTGATATTCTAGCATCGCGTTTTGAAAAACTTTTGTTACCAGATCCCTTGCAAGTGTGTATAAGTTTTGCGCTTCCATTAATATATATAGAGGAATTGGATGCTCCTTTCTCAATGTTAGAGCTTCTTACTGCGCTTAAAAAATTGAAAAACAATAAAGCCTTGCCCAAACCAACGCGGTGAGTGCGTGCGATGCGATTGCGATAAGTCAAATCCCTATGTAATCTTATGGACGTTTGACGTAATGCATAGGGATTTGACTTATCGCAATCGCATCGCACGCACTCACCGCGTTGGTTTGGCCAAGGCCTAAAGCTTCCGGGACGGATAGCATTCCATCTGAGTTTTATAAGAATGCGACTTCGCAGTTTTTAGAACACATTTTAACTCTGTTTAATAAAATGTTCGATGAGGAAAGTTACCCAGATATTTTTCGGTCTTCAACTATCTCAGCAGTTTTTAAAAAGGGTGACCCTAACCTTGCCGAAAATTATAGAGGAATTTCTGTTCTCAGTTCTTTTCGAAAACTTTTTACACAAATTCTTTTCTTCAGGCTTGTTAACTGGGTTGAACGAAACAACAAAATAAGCTGCTGTCAAGCTGGATTCCGACCTAACCTCTCGACAATCGACCAGATCTTTACTCTTACTAGTGTAGCTAGACGTTTTATAGAGAAAAAATCGAATCTGTATGCATTCTTTGTAGATTTTAAGGCAGCTTTCGACACCGTAAATAGGAGATCGTTATTGTTTAAGCTCGCAGCTATAGGGGTATCGACTAAATTCATAAGAACGTACGAACAGCTTCTAACAAATACGACTGCTATGGTATCTAAGGGTAGTAACCCTCTAAACAGTTTAGGTCAGATGCAGGTGTTCCACAGGGCTGCATTTTGAGTCCACTTATATTCTCACTTTTTATAAATGATATTGAAGATCATATCCCTGGTGGTGTTACTTATGGGGATCTACAAATCAAAGTTTTGCTCTATGCGGATGACCTTGTTATTTTAACTGATAACGCGGTCACACTTCAGCTCCAAATTAACAAGCTCAAACAGTATTGTGATATGTGGGACCTTAAAATAAATACAGCTAAGTCTAAAATAATGGTTTTTAGATCTCAAAACCGTAGTGCTCGAAGTGACCGTACGTGGAACCTCAGTGGCTTCAATTTAGAAGTAGTGACAGAGTACAAATACTTAGGATATCTAATAACACATAATTTGAATCTGCGAGCGCACATTAAAGATAAACTAGCTGTAGCAAAGGCAGCAATTAATTGTATGTGGTCAAATTTTTTCAACAACAAATGTATAGACCCGACTTCAAAATTCAGAGTATTTGATGCAACCGTTAAAACCTGCTTTTGCTATGGTAATGAAGTTTATGGATACAAACAATTGGAAGAAATTGAATCTATCCAAAGATTCTTTTTTAAACGGATCTTTAGGCTCCCATATAACACACCTAATTATGCAATACACGTCGAATCGGGATTGCCTCCAATGCTTATCAGGAACCTAAAAGCAAACGCAGACTATATCATCAAAGTCATGCAAAGGCAGAACACCAATCTGCAGAAAAGAATTCTTTTAGTGTCATTAAGATGTCGGTATACTCCTTTTAAAGATTGGTATGAATTGTGCTCGGCACATAATTATCCTCTGACTTTGAATGTGGAAGCCTTAGATACGTGGAGGGCTGCATTCTATGATTGCATCTCTACTATAGATGAACATATCTTTAAGGCATTTTTAGTTAGGGCAAGGGAGTCTGTGTCGAGAACAATTTATAACAAACTTAATCTCAGTTTGGGGGAAGCCAATTACTTTCGAGAGGAATTTAATGTTTGGGAGATGAGTTTGATTTTCAAAGCTCGCACAGAATTGTTAGAACTCAATTATAGGCCACACAGAAATGATATTAATCCCCACTGCACACTTTGTAATCTGAATCAATTGGAAAACATCTTTCATTTTTTGGCAATATGTCCCATCTTACAAGAAATTCGGCGACTTTACTTTTCATTTTCATTTTCAATTCATTTTTATTAACTTTATCTTATAACTACTTACATGCTAACAAAAATGTGTAAGACTAGCTTATATAATAACTTAATTAACTTACTGACCCTAGGCGGGTACTCTAAATTATTCAATATCTCACTACTAATGCCTTTCGGCCTTAAGATACCTTATTAATTACAAACTAGAACTAGTTAAAACTAAGAAAATTTTTAAAAAACTGAGTTTTCTTGATCACTTTTTTTTTTGTTTTCTTAAAACTAATTAAAACTAATTAAAACTACTTAAATCTACTTAAAACTAGGGCAGCCACAGAAGCTTTCGGTTTTTTTTTTTTTTGATTTGTATTTTGTAATTTTTTTGAATTTTTGTATTTTTTAATTTTTTTTGGTTTTTTGTATTTTGTATTTTTTTTTTTGTTTTTTTTTTTTGATTTTATGTTTTTTTTTTTTTTTGGATTTTTTGTGATTTTTTTGTTTGCCACTGTGCCCACCCCCATACCCTAAGACTTACCGGGCGACTTTACTTTAACAAGAGTTATTTGTCGTTAGAGGAATGTTTCGGTGTTCTGAATGGAGAGGGTGGTTGGAAGCAGGGATGTAAAATCGTCTTTAAGAATTGTATCGAAAGCAATAGAAAAAGTGTATCGAATTGTACTTTTTCCATTTTTTCATAGTATGGATTTTAAGATATATAATAAATAAAAAAAGCTTAACTTTCTTAAGTATAAATAAGAAGCTTATCGATTTCAATTCAAGATTGTAATCAAAAGTGAGACAGTACGACAGTACGAGTAAATAAACCTACTATATATTACTTTTTTTTCATTCCAAGAGATGTTCTTGTTTTAGAGGAATATTTTACACATTTGTTGATAGTATTTTACTGTCTATGTTTATACTGTGGCAAGAATGAGCATTTATTAATTTTTTTGTTTCAATAAGAGCCTAACATGTTTCAATTTGTAAAAGTTTTCTATATTTTTATAATATTTTGAAATGAAAATATTCTCTCAACATTTGCTTATCAATGTGCGGTTGAAAAAACACCTGGAGCAATTCAATAAATAATTCTAGGCAAACATTTATGGCGTTTTCCATTGGTTTCACTCGGGGAAGCGCTCTTTTTAAAAACCAATGGAACACCCAAAATAATTTCTGTTCTGTTTAACGTAATTGCCTTTGTGTGAGTGAAACACCTATGGCTCTTAAAAAAATCATTATCAAAATCAATCTTTTTTCTTAAATCTTCTAGGAATGATACATAAAATGCTTCTACCTTAGACTTAAAATCTGAGATATGTTCATAATTTCTTTCTTTCAATATACAGGATGTCTTGCATACGATGCCCAGGACAGATAGGTTGGGTCGAATCAAGCAAAAAGTCATATGGGAGGGGGTCTATTAGGTGCGAGGGGCATTTTTATAAAAAAAAAAAGAAGCACTCCGGGAATGCCGACGGAAGTGAAAACAGAATTGAATTCTCAGTAAATATTTTAATGTACGTACAGGAAAATCTTTTATAATATACTTATGTAGATGTACATATAGAGGAACATCAATAAAACTTATGACTTTTCATTCACAATTCCATCTCTACAATCATCGTATTCTAATACTGAAATAATAGGTCTATGGCAACTTAAATAGGAAACGAACAATTTTGTCTCAAATCTATTTAAATACATCGCAAGGACTGCATCAATTGTCGCTTTATATTTCGTTGTACTAAGGCTGCGGTCATTCGTCATTGTAAAATAGTATTCTTCTTTTAAAAATTGAAAAAGTGGCAAATTTTTAGCATTGCCGAAGTTGATGCTAAAAGCACCACTCAAAATCATTGGGAAATCATCAAATGTCTCCCCAATTTTATCGTGAAGGTATGCAGAAGCGTCTTCAGACTAAATAAATAAATTTTTATATAAAAACTGTCGCATTGCACTTGAAGACGTAGTCGGTGAACTATAAACCCCTACTGTTATAACTTGCTGTCCATTTCCAGAAAGGCAACGATAAACACACAAATCGCCGATATCAAAAACATTACTACTAAACATATACTAGTGTAGGTACCTCGTATGCAAATCCATATGATTTGAGCAAAATATGGCAGTTGTATCAGACAACCTTTTACAGATAGCTGCTCCTGCTGCTGGACGATCGTGCCTTCTGAAACTAGCAACTAAATTGGAATCTGGAATATCATATCTATATTTCTTCGTCACTCTTGTAAAGCTCTGTTAAAATCAATACATTAAATTTTTTAACGATAGTCGATAGTATCTACAGATTTTGTAACTGCGCTCGTAAACTTTGACAATAAAGTGAAAGGACAATGCATTAAGTTTAGAAACAAAATTAGTGAATATTTGAGTAATGGTTTTTCAAACTATTTTCATGCAACCATTTCAATTTCATCGACAAATCATCGCGATGAGTTGTTGATTTCTTTTAATTTGTTGTAAAGTTCGAATCATCGACCAGTGCGTCTCCTACTCTGCCATGATTCCAGCTTCACTTCATTGAAATGGTAGTAAAATATTTGGTGCTTTTTATTTTTTCTGCGTTGCATAAATTTTTCTCTGTCCTTCAATTCAATTCCTTTCTTTCTTCTCTGTATTTTTCCGAGTCGGTAAGTATACTAGGTAATGTTGCTATTCCATTCTTTTAAGTCATTTAGCAGCTCAAAATTAACGTGTTTCTTGGCTCAATGGTAGAGTCGATGGCTATTTTTTCTTAGTTATTAATTAGTTATAGTTTGAAATAGAAACATGGTATCTTTAGGCCGAAAGGCATTAGAAATAAGTTATTGTATAATTTAGAGTACCCGCCTAGGGTCAGTAAGTTAATTAAGTTATTAATAAGCTAGTTTAATCATTTTTGTTAGCATATAAGTAGTTTTAAGAGAGAATTAATAAAAATGAATTTAAAACTAACTTTAAAACTAGTCGATGGCTATTAAAGTAAGGGTCCCAGGTTCGAATCCCAGCCGTGACCACAATTTTTGTTTATGTTTTCACTTTAAATAAATAAAAAAATGGAAGTCATTGCTGGGAATCGAACCTGAGACGCTGGGCTATGACGAATTTACATACGAAATACAATGAGCCAAAAAATGGTGTCGGTCGCCAATTCATTGCTTTACCCCCATCGCAAAAGTGCCAAACGCGCCTAAAGAAGTTTTCACTTCAAAAATTACTTCAAATGAAAAACAAATTAAGTTACCTACGAAAACGTGCTACAATCGTTTTGAAAGCTGATGCTTCGTTTTTGAATAAATTTCTTAGTTCAAGTAGTTTGAGTGAATGGTTTCTGATATATCGGATTTCAGAGTACAAATTTTGAAAAAAGTTTCAAATATTTTTCATTGAATTAAATTTTTAAAAAAATTTGCTGTTCTAAGATTCGCATTTTTTTTAGATATGCAATGCTTTTTTTACACTTGATTCAAATACTAAAAAACTAATGCAAACAATTTTTTCGTTTTTGAGACATTGAAAAAAACGGAAGGTACTTTTTATAGAAAACCCATTTTTAGGGTTATTATTCTTTTCCTCCGTTTTTTAACTACTCCAAAACTAAGAAATCCGGTTTGACAGTATTTGACTCATAATTGATCAGATCAAAATAATATTTTTTTTTTCATCTTTTTCAATTTGAGATTTATTTACTCAAAAATCATTCACTATAATAGCTTGAAATAAACTTTAAAGTTAAAACAACAAAACATTAGCTATCAAAAACATTTATATAGTACGTATGTAGGTGCCATAGCTGGTTTTGAATAATTTTCATATTAAGTGAATTTTTATAAAATTGCACCTCCTGTCAAAACGGAAGGTGATAGACCCCCTCCTCCTCCCCCGTCCTATACGATTTTTTTCTTGCCTCAACTTAACTTCGCATCTTATGTAAAACATACAGTGGAAGTGCGAAATTGTATCGAATTTAGTACGAGTGTATTTGTGTACTGAAGCAAAGCGAAGTGTATCGAAAAAAGTACAATCGTATCGACTTTTGCAACCCTGGTTGGAAGCTGCTTATTAGATTTATATCCCATTTGATTGATTATAGAAATACATACGTGAATCTTTTTTGAATGCTCATGAAGATAAAATCTGATTTAATTTGTTTTAGCTAAACTAAAAGCCTGATTTTTGTGAATAAAACCTAACTTAATTTTGTTTTAGCTAAACTAAAAGCCTTTTTTTTTTCTTTTTTTTTTTAACTATGCAATTCAATTTAATTTCATCTTACCGAAACTAAAAGTCTGCGATATCAGCTAATATTGCAAATCTCTTACTGCTTCCATATTTTATTTTGTTTTAGCTAAACTAAAAGTTTCCCAATTTGTTAAATATTATATTACGTTCTCATAAAGCAATATGACTTAATATTGATATTTATTACTAATTTTGTTTTAGCTAAACTAAAAGCCCGATTAAAGTCTTTCTTTTTTATATAGATTATGTTTAATTCATTCTTTATTTTTGTTTTTTCAATAAATATTTTTTTCAAAAATCGTGTTTAAAACGACTTCTTTGTATTTTTAATTTTTGCTTATTGATACATTTTCTCTCAAATTGTATAGATTCATTATTTATCTAATTAACCGGCAGACGGCTTAGGGCCATGCTTGTAATTCTTTTTTTTTAACTTTAAGTTTATATTCTTTGGAAAAAAAAACAATAAAGATAATAAATAATAATAATAAATACGATTTGGAGTTAGACACTGTTCTTAGAGCTGTCCAAAGTTAGACATACTTTGGAATGCGATTATAAATACGACTGCTCGTTTCCATTTAGGTATCTACTTACCTCACCGAATCGAAAAATCTACGTATACATACACTCTTTCGAATCGATCCAGCTACAAGAACTGTATCGGATCGGGTAGTCCTATTTCAATTCGATCTCGGTATACCCTGGCACAAATTCGAATTGAAGTGTGATTCAATTCTAAGTGGAAACGAGGTAAAAGGTGCTATACAAAAAGATTCGTTCGTTGCGGCCTTAGATGAATAAAGAACAAGATGGAAAACCATTACGTCTCCTTCCCCGCAACTTCCATTTGTTTACATTGTTGTTTTTGTAATCGCAGCCTCCATCTGTGAATACGTGTGAGCTGCAGAAAAAAGGCGCGAAAAAGTTGTGGAAGTATATGTGTGGTGAGTTTATTTTCATTTGACGTTTTAGATTTCAGTCATTTTATTTATTTTTAGAAGATTAATTTCTTTACAGTCGGGATCGTAATACATTTTTCCTAAAAAAATACCATAAATTGTGTTAAAATTGTATATTAAAGTGACCACTATTCTATCTTCGACAATCGAAGATAAAAATTCAGCGTCATAGTTGCATTTTTGATGTGAATTTTTAGTTTATCATACATTTGTGCGTTTCGTAAATGGAAACAAGATTCTTCGTATCATGAAGTCGGTTGGCCTTAAGCCCGACATCCCAGAGGATCTGTACCATTTGATCAAGAGGGCTGTTGCTATGCGCAAGCACTTGGAACGTAATCGTAAGGACAAGGATGGCAAGTTCCGTTTGATTCTTGTTGAATCAAGAATCCACAGGCTGGCCAGGTACTACAAGACCAAGAGTATTCTGCCACCAAACTGAAAATACGAATCAAAGACAGCCTCTGCTTTGGTTGCTTAATACCCTTATTATGGATGTCAACTCAACTGAAATTGGGTTGTCTTCTCATATATATAACACGGGCACACAACCCAATTTTCAGTTGGGTTGTCATCTGTAATAAGGGTGTAAGTTCAGTGATTTGAAGAAACTCTTTTTCAATTTTTCTCTCTCTAAAAGACTGGAATATCTTCGAGCTTCGACATCATTACCGCAGAGTGCAAGTAAAATGACTTCGGGATTAATGGCAGTGCATTACGAACACGAGCTGAGCGCTGAGCTCGTTTGGTAAAAATCTCTTGCCCACTGATATGGGATCATCAGACCCATATGCGTTGCTTGCAGGTGTGTACTTAAATCTTAAGTTTAACAATGTCACATTTCACAATTTTTAAACTTCTTTTTTTTGTAGCCAACGTATTGTATGACGTTTGTGTAAGAGAACAAAAATCAGACCGACTGTTCTAGGCACTGTGTTTACTGCAATATGTTCTGAAAAACAGTCCTAGTAATTTCCATGTAAAGTTGTTGTGCTTGAAAATCTATCACATTTTCGGTTGCATAACGAAGGATGACCCCAACAAAAGATACAGACACTGGAATTGCTGCAACAAGGTATATAGGTGAATAACCTGTTCCAGAGGACAGGTCTGTAAATTACGTGTTACGTAGAAGATTTCTAATAAATTCTTCGTTTCTAGTCAATTTGCTCCCTTCACGACTTCATCTGATGCTTGAACTACCGTATGAAAAATTCTTCAGCGATCTATCACAATTCATTATAGACCTGCATACAGGCAATATAAAAATGAAGCAGTGCAAAGTGATAAGCAATAGTGTCGTTGATGAAACATTGGTGTTTTTAGATGCTATTAAAGAAAGTAATAACAGCGAAGATAACCTTTGGTGTCGCAGGTCGGTGCAGCAAAGGATTTCAGTTGCAATTGAGGTATTTAAAAAAAAAAAATCTTTTGGTTCAATTGTCAATTAATTTGATTGCTTTGTTGTTACAGATTCTATCCCTTAATGCGTTTATTTTGTCTATGTGTCATGAACGGTTTGCAATAACATCACAAAATTCACAAGCTAAGAAAAATAAAAAGAAAGACGGCAAGGCATCCCAAAACGATGAAAAGGTTCCCACAAATATCATGAATGAAAAAGAACGGATGCTTATAATAGTCGAACTGATGCGTCAACTTAAACAACATTTACAAATTACATTTACGTTGAAGAAATGGAAGGAGTCAACTTTTCCAAAATGAGATATACACAAAGTAGGTATCTTGAAGATCTTCAAGGCAAAATTATTGAAAGCACACTGAGAAATGGTGAAGCAGTATTGGTTATTCAGTATCAAAAGAAGATCTATTGTTCATTCAAAATGTTTTGTTAAATAACAATGAAAAATTACTTGGATAAGCCTTGATTAATTTATTACTAGTATCATTGTGAGTTTAATTTTGGTATTTTTTGTCATGATGTAGGTACAGATAGAAGTCATTATATTTATATTATATAACAAGAAAAGATATAAAAGCTTTTGAACTGGCTTTTAAAAACACTTCATTTGAAAAGATTGACCTGTGCTGTGTGTAACGATCAATAATAACCAATTATATATTTAACAAAAAGAAAGAAGAACAAAAGAAAAACACAAATGTGTACAGTGTAAAATGCATTTAATTGTCGTAATAAAGTGGAATTGCATGTTTATATACAATAAGAAAGAATGTATTATAAGCATAAAAGATATATTTTTACTACAAATGTACATTATGCTTTTATTTATTAAATTGCACAAAAAACTTAATCTTTTTATTGTTGTTTTTATTGAAATGAAGTTCCTGCTTAAATTGTTAATACGTTAGGCATTTAAAACTGTAACAACCAATCATCCTTTAACTTAAAAAGGAATAGTTTTTTCTCAGCACTCATGTAATTGACCTTGACATTCGCTTTCAGTTTTTAATAAGTTGTATTTTCTGCAGTAGTGATAAAAATGTCTATACCAATTATATCGGCTTTTAAAAAAAACGCTTTATAAACATAATACTCTTATTAGCTATCGCTCCACCAACAGGGTGGACAACTATCACATTTTAAAGAACTACATATTTATTTACTATCAATATTTTGTTGCTTATACTAGCAGTCAATAACCGTGTAGGCAACTCGATGAAGATGTGCGACATGTCTTTTTATTGTCAGATCTCTCAATTCTCTTTAAACTTTATACTTATTAAATTTAAAAAGTTAGTTGGTAGATACACCAAGTATTTTTTCAAGCAGATACATATTGTAACGTGAACCCAACATTTTATACCAATTTCCTAATCGAAAAACGTTCAACCGAAAACACAACTGGCAACACTTTAATGGAATGGTATAAATGACAGGCGTTGCTTGTAAGCCAGTGTGTGTGAGTGTATAGAGAGACAGACAGACAGAGAGTAGACAGCAAATGTGGAGACAATGTAGAAGTTACTGGAGAGTTCTAGATGGCATGTCATTCGATATAAATAGCCCGCCCGAGGCAACCAGAGGGCAGTCTTGTTTATAGAGTGATATAGTTAAGAGTAAATACAAGTGATAGTCCAAAAGTCGAGTTGAGTTCAATAAGTGTATATCGAAAGTAGATACTGAATAAAGTGGTAGAATTAAAAATAAAAGTAGAGTTTTATTTTTGCGAACTAAGCGCACGTTACATTGGTGTCAGAAGTGTAAATAAAACTTATTTGACTAGTAAAGTGTAAAAAAAAAAAAAAAGTAAAAAGAAAATAGTAATTATATACAGTGAAAATGGGTAAGTTGTTGGAAGAGCTCAACTGCACTGAGCTTAAAAGTGAGTTAGGTAAGCGAAATCTTTCTAGAGCGGGATCGAAAAATGAGCTCGTCCTGCGCTTGCGCAGCTATTTGGAACAGCAAGGGGAAGACGTAAGCACTTTTGTTTTTGAAACAGAAGTGGAAAAAGAGGAAGTAAGTGAAAGTGTAGATTTTTCTAGTATGATGAAGCTTTTATTAGAACAACAAAAGAAGCTGATTGAAGAGCAACAGCAGAATATTCTCGGACGTCTGGAAGAGCAACGAAACGATCAAAAGAAGGAACAGCTGAATGTTCTCGAACAACTTGAAGCACAACGAAACGAGCAAAAGAAGCTGATTGAAGAACAACGAAACGAACAAAAGAAGCTGATTGAAGAGCAACGAAACGAGCAAAAGAAGGAACAACAGAATATTCTCGAAAGACTTGAGGCGCAACAGAATGTTTTGGAAGGTCAGAAAAACATTCTAGAAGGTAAATTGGGTAACATTGAGAAAAATGTTTGTGCCCTAGACGAACGCGTTGAAGGTGTGGAGAAACAGCTTTCTGTTGTAGAGAATCGTTTCGAAATCGTAGAAACCCGATGTGATAAACAGTTTTCTGTTCTGACCAAGGAATTGGACCAGATCCGGAAAATCAAAATTCGAGAGTCTGCTGGGGAGTTTGTAAAGAAAAAGGAGATGAAACCCCCAACATTTGATGGACAGTCTTCTTGGCCAGTCTACAAGAGACAATTTGAGGCAGCCGCGACAACAAATGGCTGGGATGACGAAGACAAGTACATTGCACTGACTCTTGCTCTTAGAGGACCAGCAGCTGAATTACTTCAAACAGTTCCAGCTGGTAAGAGTGGCGATTTCAGTTCTCTCGTGGCAGCTATAGATAAACGCTTTGGAGATAGCCACTTGAAAGAAGTCTTCCGAGTCCAACTCAATAACAGAGTCCAGAAAAGGGGTGAAAGTCTACAGCAGCTCCAAGCAGACGTCGAAAGACTGGTTCACCTGGCATATCCGGATGCTGGAGAAGAAATCATCAACCAGCTTGCTGTTGAGTCCTTTGTTCGTGCCATTGCTGATATACATCTTCAGAGGTCTGTGCGAACTGCTAGAACACGTACTCTTTCTGAAACTTTAGCATTCGCATTGACAATTGAAGCAGCAGAACAGGCTTCTCAGGGAGTACATCGACTTAGAGAGGCCATAGTCGAAGAATGCTCGTGCCAAAGAGCTGAAATACAAAAGAACCGGAGCGGACTAGCAAGATGTTGGAACTGCAACAAGACCGGGCACTTACAGCGTCAATGCCGACTACCACCAAACAAAGCCAGTTGTCAACATTGTGGAAGCAAGAGATCCAACCCAGAGCAAGGTAACAACAACACCAGCGTTGCCTATCAGCCCGTTTCCCATCAGGGAAACGAGTAAGAACCAACTTCGAGGGGCGGAGGCTGGTTTCTTGTATCGATGGCCCCAGAACCACCATCCAGGTCTCTCAGACCAAACGAGACAACAAAAGTCTGACTGTGGAGACTACTATTAACGGGAACAAACATGTGGCTACCATCGACACCGGTGCCACAGCCTCCATAGTACGTCGAGACCTGGTAAAGACGACGTGGCTTCATAACACCAATAGCTACCGTCTAAGAACCGCAACGGGAGAAGCAGCAAGAGTATATGGAGAAGTGTGTCTTAAGATCCGACTGGCCGACCTAGTGTTTACTCATCAATTCCTGGTGGCAGATATATGTGACGAGTGCATCATTGGAATCGACTTTATGAAACAGCACGGAGTTATTTTGGACATCGGTAATCAGGTTTTGAAGTACCAAAATAAGGAACTTCCAATGACCTATTCGAACGAAAGTACGTCGACACTGAGAACTGTCATCAGGGAAGATCTGATTCTGCCTCCTTCTTCTGAAGTGTTCGTTTGGACGAAACTGAAGGGTGAGTTTGGAAGCCTTCGATACCTCATGGTGGAACCAGACCCAGAGTGTTCCTCCCAAAGCGTCATCATTGGGAAAACACTGGTAGCACCGAAAAACAAAATGGTCCCCGTACGATTACTAAAAACCAGACCGTACGATGTAAAGTTGAAGAAAGGAGAAGTCGTTGGACGTTGCGAATCGGTTGCAGCAATTACGAAGATCACAGACGAAGCCCCGAGAAAAACTATAACTCCGGAGGAGCTCAGAACCATCAGAGCTAAAATACTGAATTCATCCAACCTTGATCACCAACAAACAAGGATGGCTGAAAGTCTCCTACAAGAGTACACTGATATCTTCGCATCGCAAAAGGGGCAATATGGTAGGACACAGTTGGTGCAGCATCGCATCAACACAGGAGATGCAAGACCGATTCGTCAACCCGCAAGACGCCTTCCACTGGCCAAACAAGGTGAAGTTGAGGACATGATAACAGCAATGAAGAAGGATGGTCTTATCGAAAATTCCAAAAGTCCTTGGGCGTCACCAGTGGTGCTAGTGAAAAAGAAAGATGGAAGCACTCGTTTTTGTGTGGACTACCGAAGGCTGAATGATGTGACTAAGAAGGACAGCTATCCCCTGCCCAGAATCAGTGATACCCTGGATGCCATGGAGGGAGCCCAGTGGTTCTCGACGCTGGACTTGAAGAGTGGATATTGGCAAGTTGACATCCACCCTGATGATCGGGAAAAGACGGCATTTTCTACAGGTAATGGGCTCTGGCAGTTTAAGGTTATGCCGTTTGGGCTATGCAACGCTCCGGCAACATTCGAGCGTTTGATGGAGTGCGTTCTTCAAGGACTGACGTGGAAAGCTTGCCTAGTCTACTTGGACGATGTCATTGTTTACGGGAAAACATTTGACCAACATTGTAAGAACCTTAAAGCCGTGTTTCAGAGACTTCGAGAGGCTAACCTTAAACTGAATCCAGAAAAATGTGCACTTTTCAAAACCGAAGTCAAGTATTTGGGACACATCATCTCATCCCAAGGAGTAAAGACTGATCCTGAAAAAGTTGACTCCGTCAAAAATTGGCCAACACCACAGGACAAACATCAACTCCGAAGCTTTCTGGGACTTGCCACATATTACCGACGTTTCGTTAAGAACTTCGCTGGAGTTGCAAAGAGTTTGCATCAGCTCACCGAAAAGGGGAAGCAGTTTAAATGGTCAGGTGAGTGTGAGAAATCTTTCCAGGAACTCAAATACCGCCTCTGTAACGCTCCAGTGCTGGCACATCCAACACCTGGCAAAACATTCATCGTCGACGCAGATGCAAGCAACGTTGGAATCGGGGCGGTACTATCCCAAGTGCATGATGGCGAAGAGAAAGTGGTGGCATACTACAGCAAGGTCCTATCGAAACCCGAAAGGAACTACTGCGTGACCAGAAGGGAACTGCTAGCTCTTATCTTGGCAACAAAGCACTTCCATAAGTACATCTATGGACAGAAATTCCTTCTGCGGACAGACCACGGTGCTCTGAGCTGGCTGTTGAACTTCAAAAATCCAGAAGGTCAAGTCGCAAGGTGGATAGAAAGATTGCAGACCTATGACTACCAGATCCAACACCGCAGAGGAAAGCTGCACTCAAACGCCGATGCATTATCACGAAGACCTTGCAAAGTGGACTGCAAGCATTGCAAGCGGCAAGAAGACAAAGAAATCATTACCGCTCAGCGACTAAGAGCTGATCCAATAGGCGGATGGAGCAATGAGGAAGTGAGGACTGCTCAACAGGAGGATCCAGATATCGAACCCATTCTCGCATGGATAGAAAATGAAGAGAAACCGGAATGGGGAGACATTTCTGACAGGAGTCCAGTTCTCAAAGCCTATTGGGCACAGTGGGACTCACTATATGTGCAAGAAGGTGTCCGCAGGCGAAGATGGGAATCCGCTGACGGTAAGTCATATGTGATGCAGCTGATCGTACCGCATTCGAAAGTCAGTGAAGTTCTTCAGGAGATGCACGACGGACCTTCTGGAGGCCACCTGGGGGTAAACAAAACACTGGAGAAGGTGCGACATCGGTTCTACTGGTTACATGCTAGAGATGAAGTGGAGAAGTGGTGCCGAACATGTGACAAGTGTGCTGCAACCAAAGGACCTGGTAGGAAGATTCAAGGTAAGATGCATCAGTACAACGTTGGATCGCCTTTTGAGAGGATTGCAGTAGATGTGGCTGGGCCTTTTCCAGAGACCAACGCTGGAAACAAATACATTCTGGTTGTAATGGACTATTTTAGCAAGTGGCCTGAGGCGTATGCCATCCCAAATCAAGAAGCCAAAACGGTGGTCGACCAGATTGTGTTTAACTGGGTGAGTAGGTTTGGCGTGCCTATGGAACTCCATTCCGACCAAGGGAGGAACTTTGAGTCGAACATCTTTCAAGGAGTGTGCGGACTACTTGGCATTAAGAAGACTAGAACCACACCGCTTCATCCACAGTCTGATGGGATGGTTGAAAGATTCAACCGGACCTTGAAAGAACACCTCACCAAGGTCGTAGGCGACTACCAAAGAGACTGGGATAGGCATGTACCGCTATTCCTGATGGCCTATAGAAGTGCAGTACATAGCTCGACGGGACAAACACCATCTGACATCCTGTTCGGGAAAACTATGCGGCTGCCCAGCGAACTTAAATTTGGATGCCCCACAGAGGAGCCACAGGACACGAACGAGTATGTGGACGACCTCAAGGAGAGACTCGCTGACATCCATAAAAGAACAAGGGAACGGATGAAAACCTACAGCGACCGGATGAAGACACGGTACGACACAAAAGCGACAACGTCAGGATTCCAAGCAGGAGATCGTGTGTGGCTTTATAATCCTCATCGTCAAAAGGGATTGTCACCGAAACTTCAGCAAAACTGGGAAGGTCCTTATACTGTAGTCACGAGGATTAACGACGTGGTTTACCGCATCCAAAGAGGACTAAGAGGCAAGTTAAAAGTAGTTCATTGTGACAGGCTGCATCGATATAGTGGCGAGGCTGCAGATGGAATTATTCGGGACGAACAATCCTAAGGAGGGGGCAGTGTAACGTGAACCCAACATTTTATACCAATTTCCTAATCGAAAAACGTTCAACCGAAAACACAACTGGCAACACTTTAATGGAATGGTATAAATGACAGGCGTTGCTTGTAAGCCAGTGTGTGTGAGTGTATAGAGAGACAGACAGACAGAGAGTAGACAGCAAATGTGGAGACAATGTAGAAGTTACTGGAGAGTTCTAGATGGCATGTCATTCGATATAAATAGCCCGCCCGAGGCAACCAGAGGGCAGTCTTGTTTATAGAGTGATATAGTTAAGAGTAAATACAAGTGATAGTCCAAAAGTCGAGTTGAGTTCAATAAGTGTATATCGAAAGTAGATACTGAATAAAGTGGTAGAATTAAAAATAAAAGTAGAGTTTTATTTTTGCGAACTAAGCGCACGTTACAATATGTATGTATATACTTCCCTCGTTAGTTGTGAATTTGCTTTACCATTTGAGTAGGTATAGTACTTTACATAAATTGATTATCCACACTTTTTTACTACTTAAACTGCACTGCTGTTGTTGTTTTGAACCACTTTTATTTCCTTTTCACAAAATAAGAAACAAAAAAAAAATCAAGTCACATCTGCAAATCGAATCAAAATCTTTGGATAGGCGTTCTTTACCAGCAAAGAAAATAAAAATATGCATTTTTTTTTTGGGACTTAGCGATAGAGGAATGACTCCTGCTCGAGAAGAAAGCGACAAGTGTTTTCGACACCCTTATAGTGTCAGAACCCCAATGCTTCAGTCCGTAATACACGTATTTCTTCAGCAGATCCAAGCGCTCGCTGCTGGTAGGGTCCCAGGGTTTTTGGTATTTGATTTCTTTGAAAATCCACGGTTTAATCAAAGCACTTCGTGTTCTCACTTTCATGACGTTTCGTAAGAGCCTATTCTTGAGTTAGCTCCTTGACTATGGGCACAACACAGGCCATTTCTCCGTACTTAATATCAGCCCCAAACTCCTTGCAAATACGTCGAAATGGAAGAATTCCAACCGTTGTCAACGGACTTAGAATCAATTTGTTAAAAATGTCTACGTTCTTCTTATTGGCAGCATCACGACCTAGGGATTCTTCATCAACAGCGCATCCAACAGACATTTTATTTCCATTCGCTTCCACAGCACCACTAGTTTGATTAGGTTCTCCATTTTGGTCAGTTTCATCCGCTTCCATTGCCACATCTTTGATATTATCGATGCTTTCATATGTTTTGATAATATCATTCTCCGTCTTGGTTTCTTCCTGGTCACATTTTTTATTTGTTTTTTCTTCTGTTCATCCTTGCGTCGATCGCAATCCGAAAGAATTTTTTTACATCTCGAGAAGTCATAATCTCGTTTACGCAGCTTAATTTGGAGTTCTGAAACAGTGATATATATTCAATAACAATATTTCCATGGAGTTTTTATTTTTTACCCGTTGATATCATATTGAAAGTAGATGTTTTTGTATTTGGATAATAAAAACCAGCCTTCATGTTTGAAAATTGAAACTATTGTTTTTGCTTGTCAATTTAAAACATAACCTGAAATTTAATTTTCACCACACTACTGAAACCTCTTAAGGGCAGGGTTTGAACAACACCAAAGTTATAGTTTTTTAAAAACTCAATTTTTTTTGAAAAGCTGGGCAAAATGTGAAAACTCATAAACATGCAACTATACTGATTCTATTGGGACTCATTATAGTGTGATTCGCTCCCCCAGCTCGGTTATTTGTCTTAACTTTTTTTTTAATACCAAAACTTAAACATCAAACTATGTAGACATTTTTTGAAAAAATTATCACAGTCAAAATTTTGAAATGCAGCAATCTTGTAGATATTATGGAGAGCTCAGAAAGCCTTCATTCATCTCTGTAGCACAATTATTAACAAAGCACCAACACTTTAAGTTTTAATTCTTAACACAAAAAAAAATTAAAACTTAAAGTGTTGGCGCTTTGTAAGTAATTGTGCTACACAGATGAATGAAGGCTTTTTGAGCTCTCCATAATATCTACAAGATTGCTGCATTTCAATATTTTGATTGAGATAAGTTTTTGAAAAAATGTTGTAATATGGTAGGGGTTGAAGGTTTGGGAAAGGTAGTTGGATAAAGGAATAGAATTGGGAAAGGTAGAGGATTGGGTTAGGTAGTGGGAAAGTTGAGGTAGAGGAAAAAGTATAGGATTGGAAAGGAATATGGAAAAGGAAAGGAAAGAATAAAGGAAAAGTAAAAAGAAAAGGAAGGAAACGGATATTGGAAAAGGAAGGGAAAAGGAAGTGTCGTGACGAAGAGACCTGGCACGCTTGCGATGCTCAGCTTAGCTCGCCGGATTAGGGGGGGATCTTGCCTTTTCGCCAGACGGAAACCACATTACAAAAACATATATCGTGCCAAAAAAAACCACCACCACAAAAACCTTACCACACTTCAGGCACTGCATGGTGACGTCGCAGTGTGGCCTGTAGCCCACCCAACCATGGAACTCGGTCGGCCATGTTGTCGAGTTCCCCGAACACGATCACTGCTGCCAGGAGAAACCAATCACCAACGATGCATCGCCAACCTCCTCATCCCCCTGGAATCGTGCTTAGCACGCCATCACGATCGCCGAACAAAAAAAACCTCAATTTCAACCTATCGGCGTGATGCACATTTTATTTTAAACAAAAAAAACTAATAAACAAAAAATGAAATCTAAACAAAAATGAACCGAAACAATTCCAATAAAACTAAAATGAGACTAAAATTTAAACAAACCAGAAAATAATAATTTAACAGAAAAAAAAGAAAAAATAACAAAAATCCTAAACCTAACCTTAATACTATATTGTTTTTATGTTTTTCTATATGTTTTTATGTTTTTTTTTGTATTTTCATGTTTTTATATTTTTTTGTATGTTTATGTTTTGAAGTGTTTTGTAATTTTATCCTATTTTTGCTTGTGTTTCTTTATTATTCTTATAACCTTTTTGGTAATTCTCTTTATCTTCTTTTTTCCTTCTTCTCTCTTCGACTTACGACCGATCTCTTCACTACCTTGGCTCGACGGGATTGTTTCCACCAACCTACTTCTAATCCTGCCAAAAAGGAGCTCCCTGTAGCGGATATATGGCCGCAAGTTGGCCTCGTTTTAATATGCAAAAGAGCCTAAGTACAGATAAGGAAAACGATCGCAGCCCTATACGACAAGGAACAAAAAAAACCAACAAATCCACACAACAAAAAAAGGAAATCTCAACAAAAAAACGAAAAAAAATGAATAAAATGGTATAAGAAAAATAAAAAAAATTGTAAAATAAATATAAAAAAAAATTACTAAAATTAAATAAATAAATAAATAACAAAAAAAAATCACGCCGAACACTTATAACTAAATTCAGCGAACACAGGAACAAAAAGTATGTTGGGGCCCTGCCGGCGCTTTACACCTCAGGCCGGACCTGGCCTTGCACTGGCACTCGGCCACTGGTGCAATGTATTGTTTTTGTTTCTTATTGGCCCCTTATATGCTCATATGATGGGCATACATATATTTGTGTTTTTTTCCTTTTGCACAATTGGCTTGATTTGAATGTTTAAATAAATATAAACAAAATGTACCCACGGCTCTGGGATTTTTTTATAAAATTTACTTGAGGTGCCTGGGAACCCACAGGCTCATATCCAGCTGTTAAGATTTATTTTCTCGTTCGTATGTTTCCCTTTATTTTGTGGGTTCTTTCGCTATCCAAATTAAATTTGTCGGATATGTTTGACTCCCAGAACTGCCAAAAAAAATCCACTTCATAATCGCCCTAAGTAATTTGAATTTAAACTTACCCGTGGAATGTGCAATCAATGCCTGTACAAATATACATATGTACCTAAGTATTCGCTGCCTTATTTTGAAATTTTGCTTCTCCCTCCTTTTTTTTTATTTCTCACAGGCACTATACACTAAAATATTTGAGCAAATCATAATTCTACACTGCGTATATAAATTAAACTATAAAAACTGCACTTACATTAAGCGAATAAAATTTTTCAAAAAAAAAATTAAAATTATTTTAATCAACCACTTCTTTCTCTGATCTTAAATGACTTTTTGTGCATCTTCAAAGTCGAACGGTGACTTCTCCATCCACACCATTTGCTATCACCAGCCTCTTTAAAAAAAAAAGGTACCAGTCGACTCACTGTGGCGTCTGGCGTAGCATCGCTAGTGAGAATGATGTGGGGCGTTTAAGATTTTAATTTTTTTATTTTTAACCAAAATTATTTCAAAATACTACATAACGTGCGCATATCAACTTACAATACAATAATAAATACTTACATAAATACATAAAATACTTAACTTAACATAAACTGCCTATGCACATACAATACATAAATAAATGCGCACATTAGAAATACATAACAATACACTAGAACATAACATATAAATAAATAACTAACTAAAATAAATAACACTTACCATAATAATACATAAATAAAAACTAAATACATAAATATAACAAATAAATACCTAAATACCTAATATAAAAATAATCTATTCCACAAAAACTCCTACCCTACTGTCACTTCATTAAGCAAAGGTGACAGCAACTACCAGTTGACAAGTTCCACTTGCCATGGAACTACTCCCAAACAAGTTCCACATTCCACTTGCCATAGAGATACTCTCTACTCTACCCAAAGTTCGGTTTCTCTTATTTGCTTCTTTATGGCAAGTGACACTTCTTGTTTATTTATTTTTGTAGCGACATTCTGGCCGAGTATTTTTCATTTTTATTTGTGTTTTTCAATATTTAATAAAGCATTTTGTTTCAATATCCTTTTCTTTTTATTTTTCAGGTATTATCTAGACATTATCAACACATGGGACAAATAAAATAAACAAGAACCAGGCTGAAGTAGGATAAAGAACTTCCAAGGTAAGTTTGTTTACGTTTCGTGTGCAGTATTTCACATATCTTTTTTTCTCTTCCCATACAGGTATCCGTAACAAAACACCGGCGTAGGAGACTACATCGTAGTAGACTCCGTCGGTGGCAGGATGGCTGGAGAACGTGGGGAAGAACCCACAAAACATAGCCGGGCATCGGAGCTAAAAACAAACATATACATAGTACCTGCAAGGGATATACAACGTACACCAAATGTAATGTATATATGTATATAAGTTGTTTTGTTTTTTTTTTTTTCAGTAGACGTAGTTAACTTTTTGTGTTTGCTTTTAATAAATAACAGATAATAAACAATAAATACGTAAAATATACCTAAGAACATACCGATTTTATTAAAAAAAACGTACTAACACAAAAATAACATATAAATAAACTACCAAAAAAATAAATAACATAGATCTGTTGACAAGTTACGAAACACGTACTTATCAACTAGTATCACATAATATAAGGCTTAGAGCTATCACAATACTTAAAAATAACTAACCTACGGGTATAAATAAATATAAATAAATAACTATACTATATAAATAAATAAATAAATAAATCTCTGAAAATAAATAAAAAAATAATAAGAAACAATACTTAACACATACCTACTTAGTCTTATAATAGTGCAGTGAGAGTGAGTGACCTATAGATTGCCATAGCTAGGGGAGGGAATGTTGAGTAGGCAGTATTCGTTCAGGAAAAGTTTGTTTTGCATCTAAGTGTTTCTGTATATGCATTTCATGTTTAAGAAAAATTGTTTTCGTTGCGTGTAAGACAAGACTTGTTGCAGTCGGGCAAATCAATGATTTAGTGGAATCGGTAGATAAGTGCATTATTGAATTCGTATACATAAAGGACAACAGTGACATACATATCACAGTAGAAAAAAAAAAATTTGCCTTCGAGGCTATTGAAACAAAACATAAATCAGGTACATTGGGGTATGAGGATATGTGTAGATATCACAGATTTGTATTGCATTTAAAGTTTTTAACTTCTACCTAAATCAGGTACGTTTGTTTGAAAAATAGACACATAAGTGGACAAGAATAAAATATATATTTGATATCACAGTTTGTTTATTGCACTTAACCTTCGGTCTTTGACCTGTTTTAAAAAAAACATAATATCAGGTACATAGTGGACAACAGTCGCGTAAAGCGGAACATCTTAAACTTCTAAATATCACAGTGTCTATTGCATTTTGCCATTAAAAAAAAGTAAAACAAATCTTAAAAATGATATCACAGGGGTAGTTATTGCACGTATTGATTTAACTTAAGCTAATTCTATGTATAGTGGGACAAAAAAAAAAAAAAATATGTAAATAAACAGAGATATCACAGGTGTTTGATGTAAAGTTACATGAAGTTAGAATACACATAGATATCACAGATGTTTATTGCTTCAGGTCTTTTGCGTGATAAACGCCTAACATTTTACCGTTGAGGTTTTCGACCTCATACATATTCTTTCCCACAGGCTTAACAATACGACATTTAACATATTTTGGACATAACTTGGCACTTAAATATTTTGAAGTGTCACTTAAAATAAAGTTTCTCTTGAACACTTCTTGTCCAGGTTGATATTTTACGTCTCTTGACCTCATGTTATATCGTATTGCACTTTTTTCTTGGGAATCCACAATGGATTCCTTAACCTTTTGCCTAATAATTCGCAGCCTGTCGTACCTCGGAAGGGTCATCAGCTCACCGTCCTCCACCGCATCTAGTTGTTCAGCCAACCCGTAACTACTGGCGTGTGTCATCATGTTTGTACCAAACAAGGCAAAATATGGTGACACACCAGTAGATGAGTGCACTGAACTCCGCAATGCTGACGCGATCTCGTTGAGGTGGATATCCCATTCGCGTTGATCGTCTTTAAGATATGATCTTAAAGCGGCAAGCAATGTGCGATTGACCCTCTCCGAGGCGTTGGATTGCGGCGCGTAATTCGCAGTTTTAAAGTGGCGGATGCCGAACTTCTGAAGCAAGTTCTGGAACTGCTTCGACAGAAACTGCTTTCCATTATCTGAATGGATTATCTGAGGTACTCCAAAAGTGTTAAAAATTTCATTTTTCAAATAATTTACTATGGCTTGTGAATTTGCGGCTTTTAGTGGCTTGAAAAACATGAACTTTGAAAAATGGTCAAGGACAACAAATATATAACAATTACCGATTTTTGATCTCGGGTAGGGACCAAGAAAATCAACATATAGTTTTTGAAACGGACGATCAGTACAAAAATTGGTAGACATAGGGGGACGTTGAACTTGGTTGGTAGGTTTGCATTGCTTGCATATTGCACAGTTATTTACAAAATTCTTAATTTGGACTGTCATGTTTGGCCAGTAAAAGTACTGCCGTACTCTGTGGAGGGTTTTGGCAATGCCACCATGAGCAGACTTCGGTGGTTCATGGGACTTGGCGATGATTTCTTCGGTGAGACCAGAAGGAATCCAGAGTCGCCAAGTGTGTTCCTCCAGCCACTCTTCACCACTTGGAGGTAACCACTTCTTATAAACGAAGTCCCCGTCTACCTTCAAGTCGGGCAACTGCTCGTGGTTTTCTCTAATCGTTTTAATGAGATTCATGTATTCTTCCGACTTAAACTCCTCCGAGTCCAGGTCAATTATGGGCGCTACTTCTTCCAGCTCAATACTCTCTAAGTGTGCCCGAGAAAGAGTATCCGGCACGACATTTAGCGCTCCCTTTCTGTGCTCTATGTCGAAGGTATAGGATTGGAGATCTAGGCTCCACCGGGCCAGACGACCGTTCAGGTCTTTCATATTCATTAGCCACTTAAGGCTTGAGTGGTCGGTGATGACAGTAAAATCCATACCCTCAACATAGGGCCTGAAACGTTTGATTGCCATTACAGCAGCCATGCACTCTTTCTCGGTCACACTGTAGTTTCGTTGACACGAGTTGAGCTTCTGGGAGAAGTAAGACACTGGACTCTCTTCATCGTCGGTTTTTCTTTGGAAAAGCACTGCACCAATACCTGAATCAGAAGCGTCACACTGGATGTAAAATCGCTTCTTGAAATCCGGGTGCGTGAGAACAGGGGCTGATGTTAATGCCGTTTTTAGTCGTTCGAACGCTGCTTTTGCTTCATCAGTCATCTCGAACTTGGTGTTTTTCTTTTTCAGCGTATCGGTCAACGGAGCCGTCAGGGTAGAGAAGTCCTTGATAAACCGTCTATACCATCCTGCTAGACCAAGTAGCCGACGAACCTGTCTTTGGTTCTTGGGAAGCGGAAAGTCAACGACTGCCTCGACCTTGGCCGGGTCAGTCTTTAACTTTCCACCACCTACGATATAACCTAAATATTTAAGCTCTTTAAAGCAAAACTTAGACTTTTTTAGGTTTATCGTGAGGTTTGCTTTTCTCAAGCAATCAGCTACCTGTTCTAGCAGACTGATATGCGTCTCAAAGTCCGGCGCGATGATAAGCAAATCGTCTAGATAGACGAAAACTCGATCTCTGAGTCGTGCAGGAATCACTTTGTCCATTAATCGGCATAACCTTTGAGCGGCATTACACAGCCCAAAAGGCATAACCTTAAACTGGTACAAAGGTCTCCCCGGTACCGCAAACGCAGTTTTCTCCCTACTCTGTTCCTCCAGCGGTATCTGCCAGAATGCCTCTTTTAGGTCCACACTACTTATAAAGTAGGTGTCCGGTAGACGACTGAGGAGCCCTTCGATATGGGGAAGAGGGTTAGCATCCTTTTTTGTAACCGAGTTGACCTTACGAGCGTCAAGGCAAAACCGGTATTTTACGGCGTTGTTTTCGCCTATCTTCTTAATAAGGGCAACAGGTGAACACCAAGGGCTCTCGCTCTCCTCAATAACGCCGAGCTCTAGCATTCTGTCCAACTCCTGGTACAATATGGCTTGCACCGCTGGGGAAACAGGGTAGTGACGCTGCTTGACAGGTAACGCATCCCCGGTATCTATGACGTGCTCCATCAAAGACGTCTTACCTAAGCCGTGACGGTCATAGTCAAGGAACTTCGTCCTGACAGCTTCCAACCTCGACTGTTGCTCAAGAGACAACTGATGAGCGTTTAGCAGGTCGGCTTGTTCTTCCATTATTGAAATTGTGCTCACCACCCCCGGTGCGATTTGGAAAGCTTTCCAAAAATCTACACCCAGGTACAACTCCTGATCCAGGTTTGGAACCAAATAAAATTCAATCAGTGCTTTTCTTCCTTTGTATAGCACTTCTACCTTAATTTTGCCGACTATTGACTGCAACTTGCCGTCAGCTGTCTTAACACCTGATTGATGAGGAAGCATGGGAATCTTGAGTTCCTCCAACAAAGTCTTACAATTTTTGCCTAAAATGCTTACGCTAGCGCCACTATCGAGCAAACCTAGCAAGTTTTTATCGCCTATAGTGACCCTAGCGTAAGGCCTTGGGTCGGAAGACACGTCGACCACCGTCGACAAAATGCTCTTCCTAATACTTTTTCTACGTTTGAACCTTTCTCGGGTTTTTAAAATTCTCCTTGAAACTGCGCTACTCTTCTGGTTAAAGATCCTATCCCTAGCTATATAGTAATCTCTTAACCTAACGTGAAGAGGTCTGATCTCGTACCTCTTTACTTCATTCAGCTTCTTTTCTTCGTTTTTTAAAATTTGTACTTTGTTCTTTTCGTTTTCTTTAGATGTTATTGCGGGGCTTGGGTGGAACGTGACTCCCCCGAAGACTTCACGTTCCTGTACCGGTTTTCCGGATTGCACTTGGGGCATTTTGGCGTGATTACCCCAGCCTCACCGCACCTATAGCAAAACAAAGTTCTTGCGGCTGTGCAATCCTGGTACAGGTGACCTGGCTGCTCGCAGTTCCAGCACTTCAACGCAGAAGTATCGTTGTTTAACCGATTAGATTTTGGTCTAGCTCCCATGTGCTGAAACGCGGCCAATTGGTCTTCGGGGTGCCTTCGCTCCTCCGGCTCGGTCTCCAGCTCGTATACTCTGGGTCTTATTGCCTGTCTCTCTTGACGGGGACCATCTCTCGTCACTGGAAAGGTGTACTCGGCATCTTTGCACGCCATTCTCAGCTGGTCCATTGTAAAAATGACTTGTGGGTACACAAGTCTGCCTAAATGTTGATTTAGATTTTTCTTGAGGATGCGCACCAGCTCACCTTCAGCAATCTGCATCCTGAGCTGAGATCTCATCCGGTTGATGGCAGCGAAAAACTCATCAACCGGCTCCCAGTCGCCTTGCCTGCGGTCCATAATGTCCCTAACCACGTCGAAATCCGACCGCACGCTCTGAAATTGCCTCTTTAAAGCGTCGCGCAATGTGGGCCAGTCGGGACGAGAAATGGACCGCTGGAACTGCCAGTACCATTCATAGGCGGCACCTGAGAGGAGAAGATGGAAATTTCTCAAAATCTCAGCCCAGGCACAGTCGTACTGACTTTGCAGAGTCTCTACACGGAAGACGAACTCCTCCGCGGTCAGCTTGTTGGAATCTCCATCGAATTTCAAACCCCACTTGTCAACCCTGACGGGGACACCTTGCGGGTTTGATGGGTAATTCGAGTGACCGTAAGGACTTCGTCGATACCGGTTCTGCTCTGGGTGAAAGTGAGCTTGGTACGCTCCATTTTCACCCCTAAAATCTCTATATTGATTTGGTTCCCTTGACGGAACAAACGGCCTCGCAGACTGATCCAGCTGAGAATGACCGTTGCCATTGCCAGCATTTTGCAACGCGGCTCCACGACTTGGAGGAAGTTGCCTTTCTACCGGCGGTGGTACTAAATTGTCAGGTCCACTTAAGCTCTTCTGGAATTCCGAGAAACTGACCCTCATCAGCTCTGTGAGAGACTCTGTCAGTTTCTCCCCGAGAGAGCTTACATGGGCCTGACAAGCGTTTCCCACAGCCACATCGATTGCGGACCGCAACTCCTCAGAGATGGTCCCGCTCGTTTGGCCTTGGTCGGCATCCACTCCAGCCTTACTTGCTTCACCCTCCTTGCCTGAAGGCTGAGGGTTCTTCACTGGAGACCTGCCCCCAAAACCTCGCTTTGTGTTTCTTGTATCAATTGTAAAAACAACTTCTTTTTCTTTTTCAGAACTCATGACTGTAAACACTATCAAAAATGAAACATCAAAACGAAGAACAAAGAAGAAACCAAAATCTAAACGCAAGAGTTGAACTAAATCCTAACTAAAAAAAAATTTATGAAAAATGACAACGAAAAAAACTTAAAAATCCTAACAAAAAAACGACTACACTAAAACCTAACAACGAAACGACAAAATGAGAAATGGATTTTACGAAAAAGGTATCAATTTGTAGGAATTTGTTTTATATTGTTTTAATTTGGTTTGTTTTTCTATTTTTCAATTTGATCCGGGGGATGTGGAAGGCGGATTTGGATGCATCGTGGTTGGCTTCATCGTTGAGGTGAAGATCCTGGCAGCAGCATCATACTTTTCACATTGATATCTCTCATCTGAAGTGTGGTAAGACATAGAGAGACAATAACAAAATTAACAACATAAAAACTTTAACAGAGGATTATTGTTGATGTTGTTCAGTTCAAAAGTCCTCGTCGCGATTGGTCAGGCATGCAAAGGCTTCCTTTTCCAAGACTTACGATTTTTTCTGAACCAAACACCATCAACTTTCGAAATAGAATAGGATATAGGGTAGGTTAGCCACTGCTGTTTCATGGTCTTGATTCAAGTCGCTATTCTGGCGGTATGTCAGAGACTTTCCACCAGAAGACATACAAGAATCTTAACCTTGAAACTGCAGAAGCTATAACAACACAATTTAGGAAGGATAGGATTGGATAAGCCAGTCACCACTGTTCTGGAGTTCGAATCCAAGTCGCGATTCAAGTGGTATGTCTTAGGACTTTCCACTTGACGACTTACTTGGTTCTAATATCCAAAGCTGCGGTAACTATAACTTACCCAGGGAGGAATGATTCTCCAAGTGACAGCAGAATGTGTCGTCGCAAATGAAAAGGCATGCTAAAAAGCCATCCTTATCATGACATACGACTCACTCTGATGCCGCTTGGAAAATCGACTAAGGTTATGACAAACACTTTGGACAACACGTCTGGGCGCCATTTATAATATGGTAGGGGTTGAAGGTTTGGGAAAGGTAGTTGGATAAAGGAATAGAATTGGGAAAGGTAGAGGATTGGGTTAGGTAGTGGGAAAGTTGAGGTAGAGGAAAAAGTATAGGATTGGAAAGGAATATGGAAAAGGAAAGGAAAGAATAAAGGAAAAGTAAAAAGAAAAGGAAGGAAACGGATATTGGAAAAGGAAGGGAAAAGGAAGTGTCGTGACGAAGAGACCTGGCACGCTTGCGATGCTCAGCTTAGCTCGCCGGATTAGGGGGGGATCTTGCCTTTTCGCCAGACGGAAACCACATTACAAAAACATATATCGTGCCAAAAAAAACCACCACCACAAAAACCTTACCACACTTCAGGCACTGCATGGTGACGTCGCAGTGTGGCCTGTAGCCCACCCAACCATGGAACTCGGTCGGCCATGTTGTCGAGTTCCCCGAACACGATCACTGCTGCCAGGAGAAACCAATCACCAACGATGCATCGCCAACCTCCTCATCCCCCTGGAATCGTGCTTAGCACGCCATCACGATCGCCGAACAAAAAAAACCTCAATTTCAACCTATCGGCGTGATGCACATTTTATTTTAAACAAAAAAAACTAATAAACAAAAAATGAAATCTAAACAAAAATGAACCGAAACAATTCCAATAAAACTAAAATGAGACTAAAATTTAAACAAACCAGAAAATAATAATTTAACAGAAAAAAAAGAAAAAATAACAAAAATCCTAAACCTAACCTTAATACTATATTGTTTTTATGTTTTTCTATATGTTTTTATGTTTTTTTTTGTATTTTCATGTTTTTATATTTTTTTGTATGTTTATGTTTTGAAGTGTTTTGTAATTTTATCCTATTTTTGCTTGTGTTTCTTTATTATTCTTATAACCTTTTTGGTAATTCTCTTTATCTTCTTTTTTCCTTCTTCTCTCTTCGACTTACGACCGATCTCTTCACTACCTTGGCTCGACGGGATTGTTTCCACCAACCTACTTCTAATCCTGCCAAAAAGGAGCTCCCTGTAGCGGATATATGGCCGCAAGTTGGCCTCGTTTTAATATGCAAAAGAGCCTAAGTACAGATAAGGAAAACGATCGCAGCCCTATACGACAAGGAACAAAAAAAACCAACAAATCCACACAACAAAAAAAGGAAATCTCAACAAAAAAACGAAAAAAAATGAATAAAATGGTATAAGAAAAATAAAAAAAATTGTAAAATAAATATAAAAAAAAATTACTAAAATTAAATAAATAAATAAATAACAAAAAAAAATCACGCCGAACACTTATAACTAAATTCAGCGAACACAGGAACAAAAAGTATGTTGGGGCCCTGCCGGCGCTTTACACCTCAGGCCGGACCTGGCCTTGCACTGGCACTCGGCCACTGGTGCAATGTATTGTTTTTGTTTCTTATTGGCCCCTTATATGCTCATATGATGGGCATACATATATTTGTGTTTTTTTCCTTTTGCACAATTGGCTTGATTTGAATGTTTAAATAAATATAAACAAAATGTACCCACGGCTCTGGGATTTTTTTATAAAATTTACTTGAGGTGCCTGGGAACCCACAGGCTCATATCCAGCTGTTAAGATTTATTTTCTCGTTCGTATGTTTCCCTTTATTTTGTGGGTTCTTTCGCTATCCAAATTAAATTTGTCGGATATGTTTGACTCCCAGAACTGCCAAAAAAAATCCACTTCATAATCGCCCTAAGTAATTTGAATTTAAACTTACCCGTGGAATGTGCAATCAATGCCTGTACAAATATACATATGTACCTAAGTATTCGCTGCCTTATTTTGAAATTTTGCTTCTCCCTCCTTTTTTTTTATTTCTCACAGGCACTATACACTAAAATATTTGAGCAAATCATAATTCTACACTGCGTATATAAATTAAACTATAAAAACTGCACTTACATTAAGCGAATAAAATTTTTCAAAAAAAAAATTAAAATTATTTTAATCAACCACTTCTTTCTCTGATCTTAAATGACTTTTTGTGCATCTTCAAAGTCGAACGGTGACTTCTCCATCCACACCATTTGCTATCACCAGCCTCTTTAAAAAAAAAAGGTACCAGTCGACTCACTGTGGCGTCTGGCGTAGCATCGCTAGTGAGAATGATGTGGGGCGTTTAAGATTTTAATTTTTTTATTTTTAACCAAAATTATTTCAAAATACTACATAACGTGCGCATATCAACTTACAATACAATAATAAATACTTACATAAATACATAAAATACTTAACTTAACATAAACTGCCTATGCACATACAATACATAAATAAATGCGCACATTAGAAATACATAACAATACACTAGAACATAACATATAAATAAATAACTAACTAAAATAAATAACACTTACCATAATAATACATAAATAAAAACTAAATACATAAATATAACAAATAAATACCTAAATACCTAATATAAAAATAATCTATTCCACAAAAACTCCTACCCTACTGTCACTTCATTAAGCAAAGGTGACAGCAACTACCAGTTGACAAGTTCCACTTGCCATGGAACTACTCCCAAACAAGTTCCACATTCCACTTGCCATAGAGATACTCTCTACTCTACCCAAAGTTCGGTTTCTCTTATTTGCTTCTTTATGGCAAGTGACACTTCTTGTTTATTTATTTTGGTAGCGACATTCTGGCCGAGTATTTTTCATTTTTATTTGTGTTTTTCAATATTTAATAAAGCATTTTGTTTCAATATCCTTTTCTTTTTATTTTTCAGGTATTATCTAGACATTATCAACACATGGGACAAATAAAATAAACAAGAACCAGGCTGAAGTAGGATAAAGAACTTCCAAGGTAAGTTTGTTTACGTTTCGTGTGCAGTATTTCACATATCTTTTTTTCTCTTCCCATACAGGTATCCGTAACAATGTCTACATAGTTTGATATCCGCTTTCAATTCTTTTACTTTTGATTTTTTTTTTAATTCAATTAATTAACTGCTTAAATTTTCAACTCAGCTTCAAGACGAGAATCGAAAGCTTAAGTTGGAATCTCTTTCATCAAACAAATGCAAAATGAATTCATATTTATTGGTTACTGTCTTGCTTTAGTATAAATTTTTTAACAGTCATACTTTTCTGTCTATTTCTCTTAAGAAACGTTTTTTAAAAATGAAGAAATAGAAGGGAGGAGACTACTCAGAGAAATGTTTAACAAAAAAGAAAATATTTTAATATTTTGATGCTTAAATTTTTATTTCCAAATACTTTAAAAAGTATATAATCACAAATAAATTTTATTTACAAAACCCAAAAAAAAGTTTTAAATCCAAAAATTCTGCCAGACGTAGCCTTAAGGTGACTAAAAGTAAAAAAAAAAAAAAAAAACGGTTCCCAGCAGTGATGGGACTTTTTGGAAAAATGTCCGAAGTAGATTTGAAATAAAAATGCAGTAGATTCAACTGTTCTGCAGTAGATTTTTCATTTTCAAAACATGAACAACTTTAAACATAGATTCACATACATAAATAACTTAAGATAAAAAAATAAACATTTTTCTTCAAAGCAAATTCACTTAAAAATTCACATACTCATATGATTATCAGCTTTGAATTAAAAAAGTACTGTCATAATTGCTAACTATTTATTGCTTTTTTTTTATTGTCCGTCGACAAATAAAAACTTATTAAAATACTCTTTAAGGCCCACGGAATCAGAAGGTTCCCAACAATCTTCGTTTAGATCGTCCATTTCCTTACAGGGTATAGCATTTTCTAAAGTATGGTTATATTCAATTTGTTGCGAAGTTTATCCTTCACTTAACTAACTGTCGAAAATTTCCGATCTGCTGCGGTACTACTATGTGGCAGTGATCATAAACTTAACATATATGTACATAAACTATTAAATTATTTTCCCAAAAGTTTTTTCTTCATTTTTAAGTGTGACCCTAAAAGCTGTTATGTCAACAGCATCATAATATTTATCTAAAAGATATTGGTTTCCCAACAAAGACCTCCAAACAATGTTAAAATCTTCAAAATTTTCAATCAAATCAAATTAAAGAAAGGAAAAGACGCTACAATGGCCAAAACGAGGTCATTGTATAGAGAATATATCACTACCTTTGCATCTAAATACTTAAGAAGTTTTAATTGTGTATTATTAAAATTAAAACGCTTTTTTATTTAATCACAAATTTCTACATAAAATTGAACCAAAAATTTTTTTATTTCAAAAATTTTGCTTTCCTCAAAATTGTGAGAAGCAATATATCGCTAGAACTCGATCCCAGAATTCATATCCGTATAGGAAAGATAAATGTAAGGTACTTTCTAATCCTGCATTGGTACTGACTGAATCCATACTAATATAATATCTAAAAATTTCAATGTAAGGACCTGTTTAGTTATACATAGTCAACCGTATCTATAATCGCATAATAAACTCCGCACAACTTTAAAACACACTTAATCATTGAATAAAACAAAAATCGTATTTATAATCAATTTTTGTCAGTGAATAAGAACTGAATAGCTTAAACGCCGATATGCGTGTTTTAGCGCATAAATTTCCCTTGATTTTGAGTATTGAGTTTTCATTCAGTGGTTTATTTACAACTTGGAGAATTTTACTATAACTAAAATGGAAATGTACTCAAATTACATTAACTTTATAAATAATTTGGATGTAGTAATTGTGCTTCAATTGAAAGAAATATGCATTGTTTTCCTTTTTTGTAAATTGGTTTCTTACAAGTTTTCCAGTTGCGAAACGTCAACAAAACAACTAGAAATTAAAGCCTAAATATATAGAATAACGTACATTGTGTGAAATACATTTCATCTTCCATAGCTAAGAAAATATAAACAAAAACAGATTTCTGTTGTCAGTTTTAACCATTGAGAAACCAAATTAGAGAATTTCTTTATGATTTTGACATAAGGTATGAATAACTATAATGGGTGATGAAAAGGATTATACATTAGGATTTTTATTCACTGAATAAAGTTTTAATAAGTTCTTATTCACTGCATAACTATTTTGCGTTTTAAGCGTGTTATAGCGAAATCTAATAAATACGGCTGAGTAAGAACAAAAGTGCAGTAGATTTGATTTAAAGGCAGTAGATTTATTTTTCGAGAAAAATGCAGTAGATCTACTGCAATTGCAGTAAAGTCCCAACCCTGGTTCCCAGACGAGAATACCAATACTACGGTACAATTTTGTGTAAGCCCTGTGTGTGGATCCGAATATAAAGTGGTGTTAGTGAAATTTTGTGTAAGCCCAGTGTTGAGATCCGAATATAAAGTGGGGCTAGTGAAGTTTTGTGAATGAGTGCGTGCACCAGCTTGTGGGGAGGTATCAATGTGTTAGTGTGGTTTTCCATCTTGTTCTTTATTCATCTAAGGTTGCGGCTCTTGGGTCGCTTTGTGGCTGTCAAACTGTGGAAACTGGAATATTAGAAATAATAGCGGGGTTTACATGGTCCAACATGGTTTGACAACATGGTTTGACAACAGCAATGTTGGATCATCTAAACGCTAAAACAACCGCTTGACAAACCATGTTGGATGGTTTTTAAAATTTTTTAAAAACATGCTGGCTTGTCATACCATCCAGCGTGTGTAAACAGATGTTTGACAAACCTGACTCATTTTTCATTTGAATTTGCTTCGGTTACTGTGCAATGCAATTACTACAACGATTTTTGCAGGGAGTTTTTTGAGAAAATTCTTCCAGAACTTTGGAAGCAAAATCTGAGAATTATAAAATCAGAAAAGCGAAAACAGAGGAATATGAAATTTTATTGACAAAATATAAGAAGAATTCCTGCTATCTTTGGAATATTCATACACAACATTTTTACTTATTTACTTTTTACATTTTTACTTCGCAATTTTTAAATCTGTAATATCTTCGAAAATATTTATTTAAATCACATGCTGTAAAGGGCAACGTTTTTTCTTTCTTTTTTAAATTTTTATTTCCTCTTCTTCATCGTCAATAATTTCTTTCATTATAAGAGCAGGGGGTCGATTCTGTAACTGTGAAGCTGTGAAGTGATAAAAAATATCACAACTTCACAGCGAATCCGATTCTCGTTCTGTGAAAAAATGAAAACAAACGTCAAAATTTCTTCACATGATAAATTATTTATCACAACAGAATTTGTCAGTGAAGTTTAAATTTGAAAATTTAAATTCAAAAAAAAGAGGGCAAATGGCTTCAAAACAGTTTTTGATTGATTTTTTGGAGCAAAGGTAAGAATTGGTAATAACAAGTACATAATTAAAGATAATTTAAAATAGTCCTTATTTCGATGCAAAAAAGTTCCATTTGCAGACCTATAACTGTTGGCGGTTAACATTTTCGTTCAAACGAGTGGACGGGACTAAGTGTTCAGTTGAACAGCTTAGGAGGAACCTTAAAGCCTTGCCCAAACCAATGCGGTGAGTGCGTGTGATGCGATTGCGTTAAGTCAAATCCCTATGCATTAAGTCAACGTCCATAAGATGACATAGGGATTTGACTTAACGCAATCGTATCGCACGTACTCACCGCGTTGGTTTGCGCAAGGCTTAAAAGAGGGGCCGAAATGGAGGAAGTACATATAGGAAAGATCTTTTGTAAGTTTTATAAGTAAAAACATTGTGGCAGACATGAAATCACTACGAATAAGTGTTCAAAGTTACGACACCACCGCGAAGGAAAAAAAAAGACCTCACAGAAACAGACGGGCGAGAACAGAAACGATAAAGTTGAATGAAGTGCTCTTCTATTGTATTTTCAAATGGATATTGTCCATTTCGGAGTGACCGCCGCAGTATCCTCTGTTTCTTGCTGGGTAAATAATAACATATATGTATATAAAAAACAGCTTTTTCATAAGAAAAGACATTTTCGTAATGAAATAACCTTTGTTCACTACAGCCTCTACTGTTAAATACCAACTGAATAATTATGCCTGACATGTTTTGAAATATTTTTTCACAAATAAAAATTAAAATTGACGCAAAAATGACAAACATTTATCATTTAGTACTTTTTAGTACATACTGTCAGAGTGATTTATCATTATGAGTTCGGGAATCGCATCAGATTTTTTTGTGAAGTGATAAAATGAAAAAGCTCTGTGAAGACTGAAATGAAATAATTTTTATCACTTCACAGCTTCACAGTTACAGAATCGACCCCCAGCTAAAATTTTTTTCTCCATAACGTGTCCGCCTCGTTCGCGAAAAATAAACACACTGATGTTTGACAACATCGAATTTCGTGTAAACGCAAGGCTGATTTTTTTCATCCAACCATGTTGTCAAGCCATGTTGGACCATGTAAACCCCGCTAATGCTTTCTGCTTACCATTAGATTTTATGTCCCGACTTGAAGTTAAGCTATGTTTCTTCCAGGATTTTTGAGGAAACCTAGTTGTGCTCAGACATGAAAAAAAGTTTCGAGTTGATGTTTTTGTCTTAAGTTAAAAATAGACAGACATAAAATGTGAGCAGAACGTGACCGTAGTATGAGAAATTCTGCTCTTTCTCGACCTTCATAGAGAAATAAAGAACAAGAGGGAAAACCATTACTTCTCTTGCACCGCAACTTGCATTTGTTTACATATAGGCGAGTTTTATTGAAATTCTATGTGCACTTGTGTGCACTTCAGCAAAACATCGCTCATGGGAAAACAACAACTCCTTATGTCAGTAGCCTAAGTGCACATAAATATCGCAGTAAGCTAACTGCACAACAGGGATGGTTGGTAAATTTCTTTTTTTGGCATCCAGAGGTTGGCAGTCTTTGGGTTGTGTTCATTCATATTTCTGATTTTCGACAACAGATTGAATAAGTCTGTTTCTTTACTTTTTGTGCACAGAAATTTTTTTTTTAAGGAAAGGTTGTTAAATTCTTTTAGAAACTCTCTGAAAGAGCGTATTTGTCTTAAAAGTAAAGAAACGCCTTGAACAAAACATTCGCAGCAGCGCAACGCTTGGAAAAACGTCTGTTTGACAGTTGTGGTATTTGTTTTGGCTGTGCACGATTTCTGCCCACAGAAATTTTGGTGGCGGAAATTCGCAGGACGGGGAAATTTTTTTACTCTCTCGAGAGCACTCTCTTTTGTGCACTGCTACGAAAAATCGGAACGGGATTAGACTGACTTTCGCCGAATTTCGGTGCATTTCGTGCAAATTTTCAGTAAAGAAACACACCTAATAGCTAATAGATGAGTCAGGTGGTGACTTGGTGGGGACATAAATAGACACGCAGTTACTAACACACACACACACACACGGTCAGAAAAGGTGGTGGTAGCAGCAAAAGCAATGGTTTTCCCTCTTGTTCTTTATTTCTCTAAGCTTTTGACTTATTTAATTCATAATTCACTTACTAACTTATGACTTAATGAGTTTTTAATTCACAAACTAGTAACCGTGATATAAATACCTGCATCGAAATCTGAATCCTAATTCCTAATTCGATTCGATTATTCGATCCTAAAAATAAAAAGGAATCTTATTGAACACAGCTTTTGAGAAAAAAAAATTAAAGTGACATTTGTTTTGTTTACATCGAAAGTAAAAAGTTGAAATGCGGCAAATAAATTGAGAATCGAGAATTAAATAGAGAAAAATATAAATGGAAAGTAAAAGGTATGCATTTATATCCTTAGGTCGTGTGTGAATTGCGTTAAAATTTGCGTTAAAACTTCTACCACGATTAAAATTTGACGTCTTGTTTGAGGTGGGATCAAATTTAGCCATTTGCTGTGTGAATTGCGTTAAAACAATTATTTTAACCAAGATTTCTGGGTAGGTTAAAAAAATTTCCCTCGATCATTTAAGAAATTTCCCTGAACAAAAATTGGTATTCTTTTCACGGAAAAATAATTTCAATTACAAAACACATTTTTAAGAAAACAGGGTTAATAAAAAGTCTCTGAAACTGAAAAAAAATCTTTTTCTTTTATTGTTCTAGATTCTAATGTCATATTTTAAAACAACAATGACAAATATTCAAATAAAATTCCCATTTTGATTAATTGATTTACTCGGTATAGTAACACTGAAAATTAGTTTTCATGGCTGATATCTCTCATACATTTCAAAAGAAGCAAAACAATAAATTCGTATTTGGTTTAGAAAAATGACAAATTTAAAGTATTTTGTATTAATTCTTGCTTTTGTCATCCAGACTTATCCTAATTTCAATTAATTTAATTTTTTCTTCTTGAGACCCTAGAAAACAGAACCATTGAATTTATATAAATTAATTGATTTCTAACTGACATTTGATGTATGGTTTTCCAGCCTGCCTTCGTTTTTTTTCTTGATTCATATTTCGTTGTTTGAATTGAATGCAAAGCAAGAGCAAATTTCTCTATCACTAGAAACGTCAAATTTTAACACACTTTAACCTGCTCCACAGCTCGATAAATTTTAACCCATTTTATTCACCTCATTAGTGTCAAATTTTAACGCGGGTTAAATTTTAACACACATTTTAACGCAATTCACACACGGCCTTAGAATGCAAATTTTTAATGTTTCTTATCCTTAGAACAAGTGCAAAGGGTACCAACCTTGAAAGTTAAAACTGAAAGTGAACTTGCTAAGTGCATATAACCAAAAATCGTTTTATTGATAAGAGCACATAAGTGCACATAGAAAAGTTTCAATAAAACGCGCCATTGTCATTTGTCATTGATATTTGTTTTATGTCCCAGATGGGGACATAATCATATCTCATTTATGATGACGTAAGGTTGGACACTTTTCTAAAAGCTATATACCTATATTCGTTATTTGTACCTCTTTCAGTTTGAAATTTCTACCAGTCATACTTTCTATGTTCCAACTGTCGTATTGTGAATTTCGCCCAGTTCATTGGATTCCTTAGCCCACGGTTGTCACATTTTCATAATGATGAAATTATAAAACTTATAGAAAAGTTTTTTTTTTATTTGTATTTTTTCAACTCGTGCATGCTCCGTTTAAAATTTAAGGTACATTTTTTTGTCAATCTTAACCTGGGCCTTGCACAAAATTAAAAGTAAAAAAAAATCCAACCAAAAAAGCAATTCAATAAAAGAAAACCATTCACAAACAAAAGAAAATGTGCGGGTACAACAAGCAAAACAAATGATTTGATAAATTCTTGTTCTGGAAAATATATGTTTACTTCCTTCGAAATAAAAACGAAAATCATTTACAATAGAAGCAAATCACTTAGCTTTACGTTAAGGGTATCCAAGTTCTCCTGTATCCAACGCTCGTACTTTTTGTCCAGTTCTTCAGTAAAATCTTCCTTATATCCACCTACTTTACCCTTTCTTATGAAAGGCTCCCTAAAATAACAAAGTTGAACATTTATTTAAAAATTCTGAATCCATTAGCGGCAAATATTTCATAAAATTTATTGTTGTTTAGATTCTGTTTCGTGTGATTTTGAAATTTTGAAACTTTTGTACCCACTCTATAGACATTCACCGAAAGACAATCGCAACCGTCTAGGTATCAATTAACCTCCTATATTTTAACAGCACCACCAGAGTGGACTTGTTGCTTCAACTTTTAGAAATTCTCACTCCTGGGGAAACCTATGCTTAAAAAGCAAGCTTTAAGTCTATCTCGTATGCTACGCAAAAAAGCCCTACAACTTAAAAAAACAAACTTAGAAAAACGAAAACCTTGTATTCAGCCTTGAGATTTTGACATTGCACATAATCGCAAGTACGTGCAACACAGTCGTGCATTTTATTTTATTTGCTCTTCTTCTGTGTGTTATGTTTATTTTTCAACAAGCTAAAAAGATCTGCTTTTCACATTACGGCAGATCTTGGAAAAAACCCGAGAACGTAATATCGATATTCACCATCTTTTTATCGATTTCAAGGCCGCGTATGACAGTATCTACAGAGATGAGCTGTATGGTAAACTGGGGCACATTCGTTACTTTTTTTTCATAGGCCCATTTTGCCGTTTTTAAAGCCTTCAACAGAACTTGTTTTTTGTTCTCCAGGTAGTTTTAATAGTGGTAATTAATTCTTGGAAGAAATATTCTTCATATTATTCACCGTACTGGAACTCTAACCATTTTAAAAACTTACCTCTGTTTGATGAAAGTGCCCCGGCACGGGGCAGCTTCGTCATTCAACGGGGATCATTCAGCATCCTAAAAACGTCAAAGAAAACATGAAGAGTTAACTATCCATTTCATATACATATCGTCGGCTGAGTACTATCTTGTTCAATGGGCCATTTTTCACAAAATTCAGTTCGGTATTGCAGATTGGCGCAAACTATTTTGTTCAACATATCTCTTTTAGTTTTTCAAGTTATGGAAAACAGCTTTGTTCAATATGACACATTTCTAACTCTTTTGGGTGTCATTTTTGTTCATCTATTTTGGTCAATGTCCACTGTTTTTGTGTTTAATATTAAAAAAAATTTCCAACTTGTCATTGCTCCATACAATATTTTTTAATATCCAAATTGACTTCCATATTGATATTAATATATAACTCATTTAGAAGAAAAGAAAAACATTCAGTGTGACTTGTTTTAAAACTAAAATTGCCTTTACACGAGCAATACTTATGTTTTCTGGTTTGATTTCTCTTCAAAAAACTATATAGCCAATCTTCCGAAGCATCCTTAGATATGTTCTTCAGCGCATATTCATACGCCAGCTTTCGAAACGAACTGTAAGTCAACCCAAAGTAATGAAAAGCCGACTTCTTAACATAAGAAATGAGTTCTTCCCCTTGACCTCTAGTGAAGACTTGTTTGGAGGTATTCTTCGATTAAAATTTCACAGCACTTTCGGAGTCCGATGGCTCTTCCCAAGGGTCCCGTTTCAAGCCTTGATTGCAAGGTCTGACGTTTTATCATGTATTTTCTTCTTGCAGATGAAATAGTTTCATTTTGCATAAAGACATCTGCAACTGTCTTCTTCATGAAATTTTCGTTAATGGAGTTTCTATTGATTTTCCTTTTATTATTTCAAACCATATTTACACTAAAACTAGAAAGACTAAAATCAAAAGCTATTACAGTAAAGCTTTTACTTTATGCTGATGACTTAGTGATCTTTTCTGATAACCCAGTGACGTTGCAACTACAGATAAACAAACTGAAGCATTATTGTGATTCGTGGGATCTTAAAATCAATACTGCTAAGTCAAAAATAATGATTTTTAAACCTCAAAATCGATCTGATAATAATACACGAAACTGGAAGTTAGACGGAGTCAATATTGAAGTTGTTAGTGAGTTTAAATATCTAGGTTTTATTATCTCGCAAAATTTAAGTATTAAAGCCCATATTAAAGAGAAACTTACGATTGCAAAATCAGCGATTAATACAATATGGTCAAATTTTTTCTCAAAAAACTTTGTAGACCCTACTTCAAAATTCCAGGTCTTCAACTCTACAATCAACAGCTGCTTTTGTTATGGGAATGAAGTTTATGGTTACCAATTGCTGGATGAAATGGAATATATTCAAAGATACTTCTTCAAACGCATTTTCCGGTTACCGTTCAACACTCCCAACTACGCCATCTACGTTGAGTCCGGTCTACCACAAATATATGTAAGAAACTTGAAGGCTAACGCAGACTATCTTACTAAAATTATGCATAGACCTAATAGCAACTTACATAAAAAAATATTACTTATATCACTTCGTTGCGGTTATTCCCCTTTCAGAAATTGGCATGCACTTGCATTGGCACATAACCTACCGCTGAATTTAAACGTCAACAACAGAGAAGATTGGAAAAATAATTTCTACGACTGTATTTCTATGATTGATGAAGAAATGTACAGAAGCCATCTTGATAGAGCTAGGGAATCAGCTTCTAGATCCACATACCGTTGCCTAAATCTAAATTTGGGGAGTAGTAATTACTTTAATGAGGATATCTCAGTCTCAGATATGAGTTTGATATTTAGGGTGCGAACCGAAACTCTTCAGCTCAATTATAGGCCACATAGGACAGACATTAACCCAGTCTGTTCCCTCTGTAACCTCAACCAGAATGAGGATGTATACCATTTCCTAGCAATTTGTCCTATCCTACAGGAAATACGTAGACTCCATCTGAACAAAAGTTTCTTGTCCCCCGAAGAATGTTTTCGCCTTCTTAACGGTGAGAGTGGTTGGAAAGTGCTGGTACGTTATGTTTCTCACGCAAAATACTACAGAAACTCATATTTGAACATGTTTTGAATCAAATACATTATTCAAAGTCCAATAAATTAATTTTGTTTTAGCTAAACTGAAAGCCCTATATTCCAGAACTAAATGAGATAATAATCTTTAAAAAAAATTATAGGTTGTGATTTCGCAGTTCTTCTACCTCCATATCTCTTTTATTTCTATTTATTTTCTTTTCGATGCACATAAACTTATGTATAGCTGTAATTTAAACATAACTTTGATTTTGTAAAATAATGCACGAAAACCTATGTTATTTATTTATATAATAATATTTGTTACTTATTTTTTTTTTTATAAATTTAAGATATATTAACGATTTGTTGAATCTTTCTTAAAATCTAAAATTCAGATTAAATCCGGCAGACGGCTTTCACGCCATGCTTGTACTTCTTTATTCAAATTTATAATGTAACTTTCCTAATTTGTAAATAAAGAATTATCTATCTATCTATCTATCTATCTATCTAAAATCAAAACTTAATTTCGGGGTACATTCGGCACCTGCTCAAACTGCCCCAAAGCCATATGCCGAATCTTCCCCGACGTCACAAAATTGCTTAATTTTTCACATGTGCTTAGCAGTTTTAGAAACAGACTTTTCCCTTTCTTATTTTAACTTCCTAACGTATAATACTTGGTAATGAATGAAATCTGCATTCCATACGGCAATTTTTTCACTTAGAAAATCACTACTTACCACATATCCAAAATAGCAACGGAGAGTGGGAAAACACAAAACTGCACACAACTTTCTTGAATGCGAGACTACTAATGTCAAACTAGGAAGGTGTTCGTGAGTTCAGTAATAGATGCATTCAACGCAATTTTTATTTCTTAATTCAGCAAGCATCCAGTCGAAAATAGCTTTGACGAATGTGCCCCGATAATGAATGTGCCCCAGTTTACCATACAGAGCCATGTCTAGTGTCGGCATCCCTGCAAAACTCGTACGACTATGTAGGATGACTTTGGAGAATTCACGCTGCTCCGTCAAGGTCGGTAAAGAACTCACCGAGACCTTTGATGTCGAAAAAGGTTTTAGGCAAGGCGATAAACTGTCATGCGATTTCTTCAACATCATACTTGAACAGATTGTAAGAAACTCAAACGTCAACACCAGAGGAACAATCTTTCAAAAGTCTGTACAATTACTCGCCTATGCAGACGATATTGACGTAATGGGAAGAAAAAAGCGTGATGTCATAGGTGCTTTTGCGAGTATTGAAACAGAAGCGGCAAAAATGGGTTTGATCGTTAATGAGGGCAAAACGAAGTATATGCTGTCATCAAACAAGGACACAGAACATCGACGAATTGGACAAAACGTCACAATAGACAGACATAACTTCGAGGTAGTACAGGACTTCTGTTGAGCGAACAAACCTTTTAGCAGTTTAACAATGAACACAACTACAAGATAAAACAACTGCGACCAACTTCGTTCCTTATAAGATGATAGAAGCCGCCTTAAAAAAGAACGCCATTGCTTTTTCTACTTTCGTCTCAAGTTGTTCATTTAATACTTTTTGCTTATTACTTAGACTAAAATAAACAGTTTGTCTAAAACTAAACTTTGCTCTTTTGATTTGTCTAACAGGTTATGGGCCCAGACTGTATTATGGACGACAGAGTGTGTATCCCGAAGCTGAATGCCACGAATTGGCAAGTGTGGAAAATTCGTGTGGAAAGTTTCTTGGCACGAGACGATCTGACCACATACATCGTGGACGCGATTCCGGCCGACGAGGCCAAGATTGAGAAGTGGAAGACGGGTGACAGGAAGGCCAAGGGCACAATTATTCTTTTCCTTGGAGATAGCCAATTGTCTCTGGTGAAGAATTGTGTGCATGCGAAGGATGTGTGGAATGCCCTGTGCCGGCATCACGAAAATATTTCCCGGTCTACACGTGTTGCTCTCCTGAAAAAGTTGTGCTCTGTGCGTTTACAAGAACATGGAAATGTTGAAAAACATCTCTTGGAAATAGAAGAGATTTTTGACCGTCTGGCTGCTGCTGGTCATGTCCTAGATAAGGATACACAAATATGCATGATGCTGCAAAGCCTCCCGGACTCCTTTGAAACCCTGGTGTCCACTTTAGACAGTATGTCCGATAAGGAGGTGACTGTGGAATTCATCAAGCAAAAACTTATTGATGAATACCAACGGAGAGTCAACAGAATGGAATCATCGAGACCAGAGAAAGCAATGAAAACGGATTCCAAGCGAACAGTAGACAACAGAGCATGTTTTTATTGCAAGAAAGTAGGACACATTCGTTCCAACTGCCGTAAATATTTGTCCTCCAAAAACAAGAGTAAGTCTGTTGATGAGACAAATATAGCATTTGTAGCTGGAAGTGACAAACCTGGTTCGTGGTTGATCGACAGCGGCGCAAGTTCGCATATGACATGCAATAGAAGTTTCTTTACATCTTTAACACTGTTTGATGGCTCTCATGTTACTTTGGCCGACGGAAAACAAACAGCAACGGCTGGTCGTGGTGAAGGTGTGCTTTGGGGCCTAGATGAAGGCAAGAATCGAGTTAAGATAACTCTTCACGATGTGTTGCTTGTGCCAGAATTGGAAGGTAGTCTTGTGTCAGTGAGCAGATTGGTGGATAAAGGTTTGAAGGTCAGCTTTGATTCGTCTGGATGTCGTATCGTTAATTCTGATGGTTTTGCGGTTGCTTTGGGTGATCGTAAAGGAAATCTTTACCAATTGAAAACTGAAAAATGTTCTTTAGTATCGCAAGAACATGTGACAAACTGTGAACACCAATGGCATAGACGATTCGGTCATCGAGATTCAGCTGTATTTAAGCGTATGTTTAATGAAAATATGGTGAAAGGCCTACAAGTCCAAAAATGTAATGTAAACACCATGTGCGAGTGCTGTTTAGAAGGCAAATTGAGTCGAAAGCCATTTCCAGAAGTCGTCGAGAGAAAAGCGAAGAAAATCCTAGACATCGTACATACTGATCTGTGCGGCCCGATTAATGTACCGACTCCATCTGGAAATAGATATATCATGACCATGATAGATGACTTTAGTAGGTATGCAACAGTCTATTTATTGAAAAACAAGTCAGAAGCAGCTGAGCGAATAGAGGAACACGTGCGTCAAGTTGAAAACGTTTTTGGAAAGAAACCTACAGTTATTCGGTCTGATGGAGGGGGTGAGTATGATAACAATCGTTTACATAATTTTTATCGTACTGAAGGTATCAAGGCTCAGTTTACAACCCCTTACTCGCCTCAACAAAACGGCGTGGCCGAAAGAAAAAATAGATCTCTTATCGAAATGGTCACGTGTATGTTGTTGGATGCTGGTTTGCCGAAACGCTATTGGGGTGAAGCTGTTTTAACTGCAGCTTACTTACAAAATCGAATGCCATCAAAATCTGTTACGAAAACTCCATTTGAATTGTGGAATAATACTAAACCATCAATGCAACATCTACGAGTCTTCGGATGTGAAGCGTTTGTGCACGTTCCTGATGTGAAACGCCAGAAGTTTGATAGCAAGTCAAAGAAACTTACGTTCATTGGATACTCGGATCAACACAAGGGCTATCGGTTTGTTGATCTTGAAACTGATAAGGTAACGATAAGTCGTGATACTCGTTTTTTGGAACTAAAGAAGAAAGATATCAACACATTGCCAAATCCGAACGTTAAAGAAACATTCGATGAAGTCTACATGAGACTTGCTCCAGTTTCCGTTGTTCCAAGTTCAGACGAGAACCAATCTTCTGAAGATCGATCCGATGATGACAAGAGTTCCAGTGAAGATGAATTTTTTGGATTTGATGATCCGACCCAAGAAGAGCCAGCTGAAGTAAGACGTTCTGCACGAAACACGAAGAGTAAATTGCCTGCACACTTAAATGATTATGTCGTTGATATTGCATCAATCGCTTTGGATGACCCAAAAGATTTTAAAGAAGCTTTGGACACCCCAGAATGGAAAGTTGCAATGGACGAAGAGATGGAAGCCCATCGTGAATATCAAACATGGTCGCTCGTCCCGTTGCCTGCAGGGAGGAAAGCAATAGGTTCCAAATGGGTGTTTAAAGTAAAACGAAACGAAAATAATCAGGTATCAAAGTATAAAGCACGTGTTGTCGCTCAAGGCTATGCACAGAAATTTGGTGTCGATTACGATGACGTGTTTGCTCCAGTTACAAGAATCACAACATAAAGAACTTTTTTGGCGGTTGCTGCTAAACAACAAATGTTTGTAAAACATTTCGATGTCAAGACGGCGTATCTGAATGGAGTTGTCGAAAAAGACATCTTCATGAAACAACCACCTGGCTATGAGGTTCCTGGGGCAGAACATCTTGTGTGCCATTTGAAGAAAAGTATATACGGCTTGAAACAGTCTGCATATTGCTGGAACCAGACGCTGGATACATACTTAAGAGACCTGAGCTTTGAGGTTTCTACTGCTGATCCATGTTTGTACATGAAAAAGTTTGGAAGTCAGACTTTGTATCTTCTCGTCTATGTTGATGACATCTTGGCTGGATGTGTAGATGAAGGTAAAATAGACGAGTTTTACTTAAAAATTAAAGATAAATTTCAGATAACTTGTTTCGGGAATGTTCATCATTTTCTGGGGATGGAAATCGAACGATCAGCATCTTCGTTTCATATTTCACTGAAGAATTATACGAACAAGATGATTTCTAAATTTGGAATGAGCTGTGCAAAGCCTGCGAAGACGCCGATGGACCATGGTTACCTGAAAATAGATGAAACAAGACAACCTTTTTCCGATCCAGTGTTATATCAAAGCCTTGTTGGGTCATTGCTCTACCTTGCCGTCAATGCTAGACCGGATATTGCGGTAAGTACAGCAATTTTGGGCAGAAAATTTAAAGATCCGACAGAAAAAGATTGGACAGCAGCAAAAAGGGTTTTGCGTTACCTCAAAGGCACAATTGCATACAAACTGTGTCTTGGCCAATCTTGTGATGACAAACTTGTTGGTTACTCAGACGCAGACTGGGCCGGAGACCAAGAAAGCCGAAAATCCACATCAGGCAATGTATTTTTGTTCGGAGGTCCTATTTCCTGGACTAGTAGACGACAAAATTGTGTTTCTCTTTCGTCGATGGAGGCTGAGTACGTGGCACTCAGCGAAGCTTGTCAAGAACTTGTATGGCTTCGCCGATTATTAAATGATTTTGGAGAAATACAACATGAAGCAACCGTGATAAACGTGGATAACCAAAGCTGTATATCATTCGTTAACACCGAAAGACTAAGTCGAAGATCGAAGCATATCGAAACCAGGGAGCGATATGTACGAGAACTGTGCAACAAAAACGAAGTTCATCTGCAATACTGTCCAACCGATTCGATGCTAGCGGATATATTCACCAAGGCACTTGGACCTGTAACACAAATGGGCTTTTGCAAGGAATTAAATCTATTCTAAACGTGATGGTTCATTGAGGAGGAGTGTTGAGCGAACAAACCTTTTAGCAGTTTAACAATGAACACAACTACAAGATAAAACAACTGCGACCAACTTCGTTCCTTATAAGATGATAGAAGCCGCCTTAAAAAAGAACGCCATTGCTTTTTCTACTTTCGTCTCAAGTTGTTCATTTAATACTTTTTGCTTATTACTTAGACTAAAATAAACAGTTTGTCTAAAACTAAACTTTGCTCTTTTGATTTGTCTAACAACTTCGTCTACATAGGTTCCGCTGTAGACACGGACAACAACATCAGTGCGAAGATCAAACGGATAATAACTCTTGCCAACCGTTGCTTCTTTGGGTTAAGAAGGCAATTGAGAAACAAAACCCTCTCCAGAAAAACCAAGGTAACCTTGTATAAGACCTTAATCATCCCAGTCCTGCTTTACGGCGCGGAAGCATGGACCTTATCGAAAGCGGATGAGCAAACCCTTGGTCGTTTCGAAAGAAAAATTCTCCGAATGATCTTTGGTCCCGTATGCGAAGGCAATGTGTGGAGAAGAAGATACAACAACGAGCTGTATGAGCTGTACCGCGACATGGGCATAGCCAGAAGAGTACGCACCGCGAGGTTACGATGGTTGGGCCAAGTTGAGCGGATGGACCCAAACGCTCCGGCTCGTCGGGTGTTCGAAAGCACATTGCAGGGCAATCGCGGAAGGGGAAACCTCGTCTTAGGTGGCACAATCAAGTGGATGAAGACCTCAACCGACTTGGAGTGCGAAACTGGAGAGAGCTCGCCCGAAATCGAAGTCGTTATAGAAGGATGTTGGTTGAGGCCCAGGCTCACCCCGAACTGTAATGCCCACCTAAGTAAGTAAGTAAGTAAAAAGATCTGCACCTTGTAGGTAAGAGAGATAATGAATAGCCCTTTCTTAATGTTTTATATAGAGGTCCATTGAAATCAAAAGCCTAATACTTACCTCAACGGTTTCGGTTTGTCCTTTTCGATTTCTCCAAATCTATGTCCACGTATTTGTTCCGTTTCTTTGTAATGGTTACATTGGATATTGTCTACAATTAGTATGTTCTTAATCACTGGAGGCCTGAATTACAAGGAAAGACAAAATTTCTTACTTTTCATTTTTTCAAAAGATAAATGTTCCACCATTTGATCCATTCGTTTCTCAGTAATCGGAACATTCAAAAATTCACACAGTTCTTGAATGACTCCAGCTAGATTTGATTGCATTCTCTCATAGGTGGTATAGAAAACATTTGGTTCATTGCGAAGGGACCAAAACTCATGAACGTGGAGCCAAAATTCTGGTCTGTCAAGGAAATCTTCCAAAAACTCGTTTTTTGGTGGTAATGTTGGGTTAAGCTTCTGAGCATGGTAATAACCGGAAACAGCAGCATCTTTTGGATGTCTAAAAACATAAAGTATCTGTGAAAAGAAAGAAAGAATTTTAGTTTCGAAATTGTTAAGGAAAAGTACTTCACAAAGCCAAATGGAACGTCCAGAGATAAAACCCCAAATAGTTTTTATCATTAGACGTTCCATTAGGCTTTTTGAAGTATACTTGTGACTGTGAACAAAACCTTTGTTAAAGTAGTTAAGGACTAATAATAAAAATAATACTAAAAATAATCTCGAATACCGTAGTTGATGTTGAAATACGACACAGAATCAACAAAACAAGTAAATACACGAGTATCTATGAAGATAATATTCACCTTTGGTCGTTTTGTCCACAACTGATAAGGCAAGAGTGGGAGTGGCAAATGTGTTTTTATCAATCTAGGCGATGGACACTTTTCAACTATTCCAATTGAATCGAGGACACCATGTGGTAAAAGGGATTCAATTCTTGAAAAAAAGCATAAGCTGTCATATATTTTTACAACTTACTCCAAAAATGGTGATCTCTCATCGAGATCCGTTGTCAGTGCTTTATCGAAATCAAAAGAGTTCATTATAAGCCAGGCCATTTCTTGGATCCACGTAGTGCCACATTTTGGCAAAGTAACTACCCAAACATCATCGTCCCTGACTTCAAGGTCATGTATTTTGGCTAGGATGTATTCCATGCTTTTAAAAACTGTACACTTTCGATTATCCCAATCCTTGTCTAGCCACATAGAGGGCCAACATTTAGGTTTTACATCTACGAACTCCATGAAATGACTATTCTATGAAATCTTTCTGTTATTGCAAACTCCCATCGGATTATGGCACACAGCCAGAACTGGTTTCGCGAGTTTATGCCATTAATAAAACAAGAAAATATTGTTATCAAGTATAAATACAAAACCACATCCACATTATCTTTTGCCTTTGCTTGTTCTCATTTACGAGTGCGATGAACAGAAAAGATTTGATTACAGAATACTGGAGGGCTTTTCTTAAAAACAAATTAAGTAGCAGTTGCGTTAAATGAGATTGCCAGTGATTGTATGCATAGTTATGTCGCTTTCCATTGGAAGAAACGAAGAATCCGAGGACATTAGGGAGCATTCTCGAACTGTGTCATGTTTACAAAAAATCGCTTCTCACCAATCCTGAGGAGTAACGGTCAGTTCTCAATTTGAAGTAAAAATCCACCCAAGAAACCAGTGTTGCCACTGTTTGAAAAAATTTCCTAAGAAGATTTACAAAAAAAGTGCAGTAGATTACATTTTTATGCAGTAGATTTTTTTTTTTTTTTCAAAGAAATTCATTTATAAATATACAAATAAAATCAATGTTTTATAAAGTGGCTCCATTGGGACTTCCTTTTAAAATGCTGAAAACATTGAAGAAAATATACCATACCTGTACTGCAAAGGTCTGGAATGGCGTCAAAATATCAGAAAGTTTCGCAACCACAATACCACATCATTATTGAGGCAAGGATGAGTCTTAAGTACTCTAATTTTCTCCATCTACATAAATTATACAGTCTCCTGTTATAATAGAGGGATCGAAATAAGTGGAACTAAAATCAAAGTTTTGATGTACGCTGATGACTTAGTTCTGTTAGCTGATACTCCTATAAATTTTCAGATGATGATAAATAAGCTTGATGAGTTTTGTAAATTGTGGAAACTTACAACAAACCAAAGTAAGTCCCAAATAATGATTTTTGGTAGATGAAAGAGACAGAGGAATGGGAACTACCTCTGGAAACGGGAGAGGAAAGTTGTGGAAGTAGTCGATAATTATAAGTAACTTGGTGTTATACTAACTCCACAAAATAATATGGAACTTACCTTTGCAGAAAAATTAATAACTGCGAAAATTGGCATAAACACAACCTGGTCAGCATGTATGAAGGATAAAAATATAGGACTCCAAGCGAAATACGCGGATAAAGCGGATACAGTACAGCATGCTCTGAAAAATGGAAGGAACTAGCGGTGGATGTAGGATGAGCTGTGTCCTCTTAATCTTACGGGAGCTAGTCTAAAACAATACAAAGAAGTGCTTTACAATTTAAAATTTATTGAACAAGCACAATCATCAATATACAGAATATATGTATTACTCAAAACTGGAGCATGACCTTAGCACGATAAATTACTTCGAAGATAATGTGGATGCAGGCAAAATCTCAACAATTTCTTAAAGCTAGAGGCCATTCAATTACATACCCCACCGCCCCAATCTGCCCATAATCTGCAGCTTGTGCAATTTAAAAGATCGTGGAGATATAAGCAAACTAAACTTGGAAAATTCGAACTACGAAACGGATGAACTTCTTTAAATACTGAACAGTTGAGACTGGCCTACTCTTACCAATTTTGTGAAAACTGCGCTCCGATATCGAAACCAAATTGGTATTAAATGATGTTTTATTTTAAGCTTCTCATTCAGGGAGACGGCTTTTACCAAAAGCGCAGTAGATATTTTTCTAAGGCAGTAGAATCATTTTAGGAAAAAAAAAATGCAGTAGATCTACTGCAATTGCAGTAAAGTGGCAACATTGCAAGAAACACTTATACACGTAACTCAATATGTCGAAAAGAGAATTTTCCGCAAAGATTATTTTTCATGAGCTTTATGTGTTTCACTCACACAAAGACAACACGTTAACAAAACCGTGATACTCATATTGAAGGAGTTGTGAAAAGAAAAATGAACCTACCATTTTGTTGACGCCCATATTGGATTGCTTTTTTAATTTTATATAGAACTTTATCCTGCTAATCATGCTTTTTCACTTAGTACCAATATTGAGGAAGTACATAGTAGCAACTTGTGTAGAAGACATCAATCAAGTAAGCTTAGAGTGGACGAAGTGGCGGAAGAACTACACTATCTTCTGTAGTAGAAAAATCGACGGTGCTGAACTTGACAGCAACAGACATTAAGATGCTATGAGAGCAGAAGTTACAAACCTTGATCTTGTTAGAAATTTCAAGATCCGTGGTAGACTTCAAGTCCAAAACACCATCTTAGAAAGAACAGAACACAGCGGGCTTGGCATTGTCATGTCATGTTCAAAGGAGAGGTCCAGAGAACGGCGTCTAAAAGGCAAAATCATGCAGCGTTCAGACACAATCGTAAGGGAAGACAAAGAGAGGCAGACCAAAACTCTTCTGATACCGACAAACCCAACTATATCTATGTATTTTGCTAGCCTCAGACACGAAACCATTCAAAACAGTGAGGTTAGTCGAGGTATTCTGAGGCCAACGCGGAGTACTCTTTTAGTGTGGTCCAGGTGGAATACCCATCGTTATTCTGAAGAGGTGTTCTTCCACGCTGGCAAAACTACTGCATAAGCTTTTCTATCTATCCTTTTCTTCTTTAGACTCTTCCCGAGTAGATGGGCAGCTGCAAAGGCGAATCTTCCTCCCCTTCCCACGACCGTCCAATTGCACTAACATCCCTTCTTTCCAATGTCATTGAAACGCTTATTAACCGTCAACTCATGAAATATCTTGAAGAACGAAAGCTTCTCTATGACCGTCAGTACGGCTGTCGTAGAAAAAGGTCCATTGGTAATTTGATGGCATTTCTCACCAGAAATTGGAACCAATCTTTAAACTTTTTTGGTAACAGAAGAGTAACATTATTACGCTTGATTTTTCTAAAGCACTGATAGAGTTTGGCATCAAACTCTCTTATCGAAAATTGGTTCTTTTCGCAACGATGAATCTATTCTTTCTTGGATTAAAAATTACTTTTCCGACCGTTCAATACAAGTTAAATTGGATGTTTTCAAGTCTGATACCCACTCGCCACTCCGTTTTGTCTTCGACTCTATTCCTTATTTTCATAAACGATCTCCTATCTGAAACTTCTAATCCTCTTAACTGTTTTGCTGACGACTCAGCTCTCAGCTTCTCATATTCTCATATTCGTCTCCAAATTCACATCCTTGCTCTTCGGATGTGGATCTGGAACAATTGCCTATGATTAGACATTGAATTCTCCTCGACAGCATTGTTATATGGGGTAATAGAAACCGAGTAGAATTCAATGGTTCGAAAACTCAATGTTGTCTCTTGGCGATTTCTTGTCGTAGCTGCATCCAAGGAAATTTGAAGTCACCAAAAATTGGATATTTTTCACCCCTTTTGATCCGCCTTCAATTTATAAAGCCTATACATCCGCCCAAAACAAGAGTAAAATTCTCAATTCTGGTCAGGTGCTCCCTAAACATCTTTGCGCCTACTTGATAGGGTATCGCTTTTTTCACAAACAATGCTCTAGTGAAATAGCCAGCTACATTCCTTCCCTAAAACAGTTTATCCGCAACACACTCCTGTCGAGCCGGGTGCTTAACAGTTTTACCTTGAGATCAACTTCGGACGTACGGTCAAGTTTAAAGATTCATATTTTAGCCGCTCAACCCGAATGTGGAATGCTTTAACGCTCTATTTTTCCCCTGCATCACAATCTGGAAAGATTTCAAATCAATGTGCATCAGTGTCTCCTACTTAATCCTCTCCTATTTTCCTAACGCTCGCACTGTGTTATATAACATTATAAGGGTATGCATAGCCGCTTGATATGCGCGCAAATTATAAAAAAGAGTGGGATAGTTGTGATTCCTTAGAGATCACTGTGCTCCGCGGAAAATGAACAAGAAGACGGTTGAGGAAGTAATAAAAAAAATATATTATACAGCATTTCATAGATTTGGCCATTTTGTGGATTTGCAAATACAGTAAAACCTAGATAAGTGAGAACTGGATAAGTGAGAAAACTCTATAAGTGAGAGTAATAGCCAGGACCCGATATTTTGAGCTCCCAGAACCTCTATTAGCGAGAAACAGAAACCTCTGTAAGAGAGAGTCGTTTTTCCCTCATTGACCTCCGTAAGTGAGACTGCTACTTAACTATACCTCTCTAAGCGACAGTCGAGCAAACAAATTTAGCATCTGCTATTTTATGACTCTTTCTTAAGTTTCGTGGAACTTTCTACCATTGTTTTTGTATCGTTTTCTCGTCAATATTGTACCCATTCTATTTCGTGGAACTAAAAAAATTTTGTTATTTTATCGCATTCTTTTCGAATGGACACGTGTCCCTGTGTTTATGTAATTTTATCATTATTACATATTAATTACATTCGTTCTTGCTGTCACTTGATATTGCTGCGTACCTCTATAAGTGAGAAACGCTACCCTTGTGCCTTAATTAGCGAGAAACTCGGGTTAGTGAGAAACCTCTATAAGCGAGAATGAAATTGTGCTCCCTTGAACTCTCGCTTATCCATGTTTGACTGTATATCGAATGTATTAAATTCGAATGCCCTCAGAACTAAAAGTGGGAACCAAATTTTAGATCAATCCATCCAAAGGACGGGGTCATAGGTACTTCAATGCTCGCATTCACCGCAGTTTCGAATCTTCGAAGTTCAATCTGTCAGTTCATGACTGCAATTTAAGCTCTGTGTCAGATATAAAATGGTACTGTGATTCACCTTTCGGTTCTACATAGTTAGTAGTACAAGTATGTAATTGGAAAACATACAGATTTTTCCACTTTGAAATTAAGGAATTCGATTTCCAAGCATTTGTGTAAGATAGTATGCAAATTAAATTCCCTTCAATCAATTTTGATAAAAAAAATTAAGATCATAAAGGCTTGCCCAAACCAATGCGGTGAGATCGTGCGATGCGATTGCGTTAAGTCAAATCCCTATGCCTTAAGTCAAACGTCCATAAGATTATATAGGGATTTGACTTATCGCAATCGCATCGCACGCGCTCACCGCGTTGGTTTGGGCAAGGCTTAATGCCCTCAAAAATATATTTTTGTTGCTAATAAATTCACTTTCAATATCAATTTACAAAACAGAATATCCGAACATCAAAAATAATCAATTTCAGTTCAACAAGTAAGCGCAAACTAATAAAACAAAAAACTAACCCAAGAATACCGATTAAAGTCCGATTGGCATATACGTTGTTTTCCTTGTTTTGACAGCAAGAACTTTTTTTAAGAATTTTCAGACTGCTTTTTCCATCTGAAAATCTATGTTCGAAAATCTGAAAAATCTAACTGTCAGCTAAATGTCAGCTGAAACTTCTGACACTTTTGACCAATCAGAGCGACGAAAACTGACAGTAGTTTTCGAAGTCCCGGTGCGTTGAATGCGAGGAATAACTAGATTTGACCCAAAGAAATAAATAGATTGCAGTAATAACCTACAGTCCAGTAGTTATCAAAGCCTCAAAGCTATGCACAATCACCTCAAAAGTTGCCTGCGAATGCCTAGACAAAATAAAATAAACTGAAAGAAACAAACAGGCAGGCGAACTGTCAAAAACATCTTTCGGGGTATTGACCCGAGTGTTTTTTTTTTTTTTGAAGTTTGGTCTAAATTGGGTACAGTATGTGTACCAAATACCATCCAATAAGAATTTTGTGGGTTCAGCTAGTACCTAGTTGCAATAAAAATAATAAATAAATCGAATTGTAAACAATTCGATTATTTTCATAGCTTGTTACATTATAACCAAAAAAAAAAAGATTTATTCAAAGAAAGATTTAAAATGCCAACATATTATTTATAACAAAAGTAAATCACTGAGTGTTGTATTGAGGGGCTTCAAGTTTTCCTGTATCCAATGGTCGTACATCTTTTCAAGCTCTTCAGTAAAATCGTCCTTATATCCACCTGCTTTACCTTTTCTGAAGAAAGGCTCACTGTAAGAAAGAATTTGATGAGTTATTGCGAACATATTAAATAGTTGAAATAATTTTTGTTTGCCCAAAAAGATACGTTTTTTCAATTTTTTGACCATAGACCTGTTTATTAAAATCAATGCTACTTCAAAATATAAATTTATATTGGAAAAAATATGAAAGAAGTTATTGTGAAGCGCCTGGAAAAAGAATTAGAGCCGCACAGTGCCCATTATAACTCGGTACTGAATCATTCATTCATTAGATGAATGTTTACTCCAGGTAACGAAGGGTATGAATGGATTTTTCTAGAAAAAATCGGCGTATTTGTTGGAAAGCAGTGGCACTAGAGAAAACTCGAAAATAGCAAACTATTTCGTCTTTCATTGTCGGAACATCAACAAATGTTCTGCTGCTGACGAATTTGTTCATCGCATGTAACATACGCATGTGGTACCCGCGGCCTGATGATTAGCATGTCTGCTGTTAGCCCAGAGGGGCGTGGAGCGTGGTTCGAATCATAACAGAGGCAAATATGTTTTTGCCCGGGTATCGTCTTTCGAGGAATTGGCAAGTCCTCCGTTAGTAAATTCATTGCAATGAAAAGCGCTTTCTCGACTAGCTGTTCGGAACTGGCAGAAAATTGTAGGTCCCCTCCATTCCCTCGAAAGGCATGGTTGTGAAAAATGTGCTAGGCCCTGGGACTCCTCGCTCTGATGCGCTACACTATTTTATTATTTTTATTTATTTATGTAACACACCTATCGTTATTAAGGGGACGCAATTGGCCCGACTTTAAGGCCTTCATGGAAAATTACACTGAAATAGTGTAGACATTCATAAAGAATTATGTGAAAGATTGCTACCAAGAAGTGCTTAAAAAAATCCAAACCGCGCCCGCGGTAGAGGACGCAATATTTTGGTATCCAAAACGGTCGAGGTTACTGGTTAATGGCTAAAGTTTTGGAAAGTCAATTCAATTACCAATGTTAACAATTCAATGGGGCTGATGGGGCAAGATGAAGTTCGTATGTTCGTACATGAGAATGAATCACGATAAACACTATGTTCAAAAATGAAATATATTGCTTGCGTCGCGTCGCTAACGGAATATAAAAAAAATGTTTAAAGGCCCCTCCCATGTTGCCATTTTTAAGACGAAGGAACCGCAAGTTCCGTTTTCACATCATCCCGTGAAATTATTTGAAAAAAAAAACTAATTTTACATCAAAATAAATAAATTTTAAAAGGTGTTGACTCGATCAGCTTAAGAAAACTGCTTAAGCTTATCTTGCGGAATATTTTGCTCAGATAAAAAATAATGGCAGTGTTTGGAAGATGATGCAATCTGTGTTGTGCTTGCACATCAGCTCAGCCATCATACATACGTTTCTGGAATTGGTGACACGTCAATTCAAAAATTTATGTAAATATTGAAAGGATTGACGCGGAGAATTCTCTTCATTCCTTTATAGCTCATTTAGGGCGCTGAATGCTGTTAGCTAAGAATATCAAGAAGTTATTGGTAGTTTCTGTTATTGGAATTAAATGTCACACTATGCTTAGAATTGTTTATACATTCAATAAATGCCCTGATTTGTTAAGGCCAACCAATTCCCCTTTATCTTTGGTCATAATGATAAATACTTTGTATTCATAATTCAGCATCAAAGCGAGGCGTAAGCGCTATGAAAAACATTATAACTGACGTCAAAGACTTGGCAATGAAGGAAACATTTCTGTTGATGTGATTTTCCAATCTTTTTATGAGCTCGGCAATTTTGAACACAAACAGCGGCGAATGGAATTTGCTCAGGAGTCTCTTGACGAAGTCAACGATACAATGCTCGTGCTATAACAATTGACGAAGCATGTGTTTATGTGTTTACGTCTATCTTTGACTACTGGATGGACTCTCCATAACCACGAAATGTTTTAAATTTCCGTTTTTTCAGGAAGCTCTCATCATTTCTGCTGTTAGTGCAAAGAATGATCAATGGCCAGCGTACCACATACTGCGTAAGAGTCACATACTTATTTGGCATTGCAGAACGTTCTTAAGTGAAATCTATTAAATACAAAATTTAGAAACTATATTTACCCCGATGGTTTTTCCTTTCCTGCTGCTTCAAATCGAGATTTCGCTATCCGTTCCATTCCTCTACTTTGGTTGCATTGGATGTTGTCTAGAATTATTAGGTTAGGGTATTTAGCCACTATGAATTAATATGTAACTATACTTTTCATTTTGTCAAATGATAAGTGATCCAACATTCGATCCATTTGTTTCTCATTAATCGATGTATTTAAAAATTCACACAGCTCCTGAATGACCCCTGAAAGATTTGATTGCATTTTCTCATAAGTGGTATAAAAAACATTGGGTTCATTCCGAAGGGACCAGAACTCTTCTACATGCGGCCAAAAGTCGTCTCTTTTCAAGAAATTTTTCAAATATTCATGCTTTGGTTCAAATGTGGGACTCAATTTCTGATAATGGTAGTAACTGGAAACTGCGATATCCTTGGGATGTCTAAAAACGTAGATGATCTGTCAAAGAGAATAGAAATGTTAAGCTTCAAAATTTCTTAGAATGCCATTTTTGGGTTGTCAGATCTGATTTTCAAATCCATTCTAAAATAAGCAAAACAAATAATGAACAAATGAATCTAAGCCCCTCATAGAAATGTTAGAAATTATGCCAAAAATATTGTAACGTGCGCTTAGTTCGCAAAAATAAAACTCTACCTTTCAATTTAAATCTACCACTTTATTCAGTATCTACTTTCGATATACACTTTATTCGAACTCAACTCGACTTTTGGACTATCACTTGTATTTACTCTTAACTTTATCACTCTATAAACAAAACTGCCCTCTGGTTGCCTCGGGCGGGCTATTTATATCGAATGACATGCCATCTAGAACTCTCCAGTAACTTCTACATTGTCTCCACATTTGCTGTCTACTCTCTGTCTGTCTGTCTCTCTATACACTCACACACACTGGCTTACAAGCAACGCCTGTCATTTATACCATTCCATTAAAGTGTTGCCAGTTGTGTTTTCGGTTGAACGTTTTTCGATTAGGAAATTGGTATAAAATGTTGGGTTCACGTTACACTGCCCCCTCCTTAGGATTGTTCGTCCCGAATAATTCCATCTGCAGCCTCGCCACTATATCGATGCAGCCTGTCACAATGAACTACTTTTAACTTGCCTCTTAGTCCTCTTTGGATGCGGTAAACCACGTCGTTAATCCTCGTGACTACAGTATAAGGACCTTCCCAGTTTTGCTGAAGTTTCGGTGACAATCCCTTTTGACGATGAGGATTATAAAGCCACACACGATCTCCTGCTTGGAATCCTGACGTTGTCGCTTTTGTGTCGTACCGTGTCTTCATCCGGTCGCTGTAGGCTTTCATCCGTTCCCTTGTTCTTTTATGGATGTCAGCGAGTCTCTCCTTGAGGTCGTCCACATACTCGTTTGTGTCCTGTGGCTCCTCTGTGGGGCATCCAAATTTAAGTTCGCTGGGCAGCCGCATGGTTTTCCCGAACAGGATGTCAGATGGTGTTTGTCCTGTCGAGCTATGTACTGCACTTCTATAGGCCATCAGGAATAGTGGTACGTGCCTATCCCAGTCTCTTTGGTAGTCGCCTACGACCTTGGTGAGGTGTTCTTTCAAGGTCCGGTTGAATCTTTCAACCATCCCATCAGATTGTGGATGAAGTGGTGTGGTTCGCGTCTTCTTAATGCCAAGTAGTCCGCACACTCCTTGGAAGATGTTTGACTCAAAGTTCCTCCCTTGGTCGGAATGGAGTTCCATAGGCACGCCAAACCTACTAACCCAGTTAAACACAATCTGGTCGACCACCGTTTTGGCTTCTTGATTTGGGATGGCATACGCCTCAGGCCACTTGCTAAAATAGTCCATTACAACCAGAATGTATTTGTTTCCAGCGTTGGTCTCTGGAAAAGGCCCAGCCACATCTACTGCAATCCTCTCAAAAGGCGATCCAACGTTGTACTGATGCATCTTACCTCGAATCTTCCTACCAGGTCCTTTGGTTGCAGCACACTTGTCACATGTTCGGCACCACTTCTCCACGTCATCTCTAGCATGTAACCAGTAGAACCGATGTCGCACCTTCTCCAGTGTTTTGTTTACCCCCAGGTGGCCTCCAGAAGGTCCGTCGTGCATCTCCTGAAGAACTTCACTGACTTTCGATTGTGGTACGATCAGCTGCATCACATATGACTTACCGTCAGTGGATTCCCATCTTCGCCTGAGGACACCTTCTTGCACATATAGTGAGTCCCACTGTGCCCAATAGGCTTTGAGAACTGGACTCCTGTCAGAAATGTCTCCCCATTCCGGTTTCTCTTCATTTTCTTTCCATGCGAGAATGGGTTCGATATCTGGATCTTCCTGTTGAGCAGTCCTCACTTCCTCATTGCTCCATCCGCTTATGGGGTCAGCTCTTAGTCGCTGAGCGGTAATGATTTCTTTGTCTTCTTGCCGCTTGCAATGCTTGCAATCCACTTTGCAAGGTCTTCGTGATAATGCATCGGCGTTTGAGTGCAGCTTTCCTCTGCGGTGTTGGATCTGGTAGTCATAGGTCTGCAATCTTTCTATCCACCTTGCGACTTGACCTTCTGGATTTTTGAAGTTCAACAGCCAGCTCAGAGCACCGTGGTCTGTCCGCAGAAGGAATTTCTGTCCATAGATGTACTTATGGAAGTGCTTTGTTGCCAAGATAAGAGCTAGCAGTTCCCTTCTGGTCACGCAGTAGTTCCTTTCGGGTTTCGATAGGACCTTGCTGTAGTATGCCACCACTTTCTCTTCGCCATCATGCACTTGGGATAGTACCGCCCCGATTCCAACGTTGCTTGCATCTGCGTCGACGATGAATGTTTTGCCAGGTGTTGGATGTGCCAGCACTGGAGCGTTACAGAGGCGGTATTTGAGGTCCTGGAAAGATTTCTCACACTCACCTGACCATTTAAACTGCTTCCCCTTTTCGGTGAGCTGATGCAAACTCTTTGCAACTCCAGCGAAGTTCTTAACGAAACGTCGGTAATATGTGGCAAGTCCCAGAAAGCTTCGGAGTTGATGTTTGTCCTGTGGTGTTGGCCAATTTTTGACGGAGTCAACTTTTTCAGGATCAGTCTTTACTCCTTGGGATGAGATGATGTGTCCCAAATACTTGACTTCGGTTTTGAAAAGTGCACATTTTTCTGGATTCAGTTTAAGGTTAGCCTCTCGAAGTCTCTGAAACACGGCTTTAAGGTTCTTACAATGTTGGTCAAATGTTTTCCCGTAAACAATGACATCGTCCAAGTAGACTAGGCAAGCTTTCCACGTCAGTCCTTGAAGAACGCACTCCATCAAACGCTCGAATGTTGCCGGAGCGTTACATAACCCAAACGGCATAACTTTAAACTGCCAGAGCCCATTACCTGTAGAAAACGCCGTCTTTTCCCGATCATCAGGGTGGATGTCAACTTGCCAATATCCGCTCTTCAAGTCCAGCGTCGAGAACCACTGCGCTCCCTCCATGGCATCCAGGGTATCACTGATTCTGGGCAGGGGATAGCTGTCCTTCTTAGTTACATCATTCAGCCTTCGGTAGTCCACACAAAAACGAGTGCTTCCGTCTTTCTTTTTCACTAGCACCACTGGTGACGCCCAAGGACTTTTGGAATTTTCGATAAGACCTTCCTTTTTCATTGCTGTTATCATTTCCTCAACCTCACCTTGTTTGGCCAGTGGAAGACGTCTTGCAGGTTGACGAATCGGTCTTGCATCTCCTGTGTTGATGCGATGCTGCACCAACTGTGTCCTACCATATTGCCCCTTTTGCGATGCGAAGATATCAGTGTACTCTTGTAGGAGACTTTCAGCCATCCTTGTTTGTTGGTGATCAAGGTTGGATGAATTCAGTATTTTTGCTCTGATGGTTTCGAGCTCCTCCGGAGTTATAGGTTTTCTCGGAGCTTCGTCTGTGATCTTCGTAATTGCTGCAACTGATTCGCAACGTCCAACGACTTCTCCTTTCTTCAACCTTACATCGTACGGTCTGGTGTTTAGTAATCGTACGGGGACCATTTTGTTCTTCGGTGCTACCAGTGTTTTCCCAATGATGACGCTTTGGGAGGAACACTCTGGGTCTGGTTCCACCATGAGGTATCGAAGGCTTCCAAACTCACCTTCCAGTTTTGTCCAAAGGAACACTTCAGAAGAAGGAGGCAGAATAAGATCTTCCCTGATGACAGTTCTCAGTGTCGACGTACTTTCGTTCGAATAAGTCATTGGAAGTTCCTTATTTTGGTACTTCAAAACCTGATTACCGATGTCCAAAATAACTCCGTGCTGTTTCATAAAGTCGATTCCAATGATGCACTCGTCACATATATCTGCCACCAGGAATTGATGAGTAAACACTAGGTCGGCCAGTCGGATCTTAAGACACACTTCTCCATATACTCTTGCTGCTTCTCCCGTTGCGGTTCTTAGACGGTAGCTATTGGTGTTATGAAGCCACGTCGTCTTTACCAGGTCTCGACGTACTATGGAGGCTGTGGCACCGGTGTCGATGGTAGCCACATGTTTGTTCCCGTTAATAGTAGTCTCCACAGTCAGACTTTTGTTGTCTCGTTTGGTCTGAGAGACCTGGATGGTGGTTCTGGGGCCATCGATACAAGAAACCAGCCTCTGCCCCTCGAAGTTGGTTCTTACGGGCTGATAGGCAACGCTGGTGTTGTTGTTACCTTGCTCTGGGTTGGATCTCTTGCTTCCACAATGTTGACAACTGGCTTTGTTTGGTGGAAGTCGGCATTGACGCTGTAAGTGCCCGGTCTTGTTGCAGTTCCAACATCTTGCTAGTCCGCTCCGGTTCTTTTGTATTTCAGCTCTTTGGCACGAGCATTCTTCGACTATGGCCTCTCTAAGTCGATGTACTCCCTGAGAAGCCTGTTCTGCTGCTTCAATTGTCAATGCGAATGCTAAAGTTTCGGAAAGAGTACGTGTTCTAGCAGTTCGCACAGACCTCTGAAGATGTATATCGGAAATGGCACGAACGAAGGACTCAACAGCAAGCTGGTTGATGATTTCTTCTCCAGCATCCGGGTATGCCAGGTGAACCAGTCTTTCGACGTCTGCTTGGAGCTGCTGTAGACTTTCACCCCTTTTCTGGACTCTGTTATTGAGTTGGACTCGGAAGACTTCTTTCAAGTGGCTATCTCCAAAGCGTTTATCTATAGCTGCCACGAGAGAACTGAAATCGCCGCTCTTACCAGCTGGAACTGTTTGAAGTAATTCAGCTGCTGGTCCTCTAAGAGCAAGAGTCAGTGCAATGTACTTGTCTTCGTCATCCCAGCCATTTGTTGTCGCGGCTGCCTCAAATTGTCTCTTATAGACTGGCCAAGAAGACTGTCCATCAAATGTTGGGGGTTTCATCTCCTTTTTCCTTGCAAACTCCCCAGCAGACTCTCGAATTTTGATTTTCCGGATCTGGTCCAATTCCTTAGTCAGAACAGAGAACTGTTTATCACATCGGGTTTCTACGATTTCGAAACGATTCTCTACAACAGAAAGCTGTTTCTCCACACCTTCAACGCGTTCGTCTAGGGCACATACATTTTTCTCAATGTTACCCAATTTACCTTCTAGAATGTTTTTCTGACCTTCCAAAACATTCTGTTGCGCCTCAAGTCTTTCGAGAATATTCTGTTGTTCTTTCTTTTGTTCGTTTCGTTGTGCTTCCAGTTGTTCGAGAACATTCTGCTGTTCCTTCTTTTGCTCGTTTCGTTGCTCTTCAATCAGCTTCTTTTGTTCATTTCGTTGTGCTTCAAGTTGTTCGAGAACATTCTGCTGTTCCTTCTTTTGATCGTTTCGTTGTTCTTCCAGACGTCCGAGAATATTCTGCTGTTGCTCTTCAATCAGCTTCTTTTGTTGTACTTCGAGTCTTTCGAGAACATTCTGCTGTTCCTTCTTTTGCTCGTTTCGCTGTTCTAACAAAAGTTTCATCATGCTAGAAAAATCTACACTTTCCCTTACTTCCTCTTCTTCCACTTCTATTTCAAAAACAAAAGTGTTTACGTCTTCCCCTTGCTGTTCCAAATAGTTACGCAAGCGCAGGACGAGCTCATTTTTCGATCCCGCTCTAGAAAGATTTCGCTTACCTAACTCACCTTTAAGCTCAATGCAGTTGAGCTCTTCTAACAACTTACCCATTTTCACTGTATATAATTATTATTTTCTTTTTACTTTTTTTTTACATTTTACTAGTCAAATAAGTTTTATTTACACTTCTGACACCAATGTAACGTGCGCTTAGTTCGCAAAAATAAAACTCTACCTTTCAATTTAAATCTACCACTTTATTCAGTATCTACTTTCGATATACACTTTATTCGAACTCAACTCGACTTTTGGACTATCACTTGTATTTACTCTTAACTTTATCACTCTATAAACAAAACTGCCCTCTGGTTGCCTCGGGCGGGCTATTTATATCGAATGACATGCCATCTAGAACTCTCCAGTAACTTCTACATTGTCTCCACATTTGCTGTCTACTCTCTGTCTGTCTGTCTCTCTATACACTCACACACACTGGCTTACAAGCAACGCCTGTCATTTATACCATTCCATTAAAGTGTTGCCAGTTGTGTTTTCGGTTGAACGTTTTTCGATTAGGAAATTGGTATAAAATGTTGGGTTCACGTTACAATATGTAAAAAATGTTCACCTTTGGTTTTTTTGTCCACACTTGATAAGGCAAGAGAGGTAGTGGATAATGTGATTTTATCAACCTAGGCGATGGACATTTTTCAGCGAATCCAACTGAATCTACAGCACCAAGTGGGTAAACAGTTTCGATTCTTAAAAAAAAGATTTTTGTTACCATATTTACATTCAACTTCATTAACTTACTCCAAGAACGGGGATCTTTCGTTGATATCCATGGTTAATGCTTTATCGAAGTCAAATGAGTTCATTATAAGCCAGGCCATTTCCTGCATCCATGTAGTACCGCATTTTGGGAAAGTAACCAGCCAAACATCATCGTCCCTTACTTCAAAGTCATGTATTCTAGGCAGGATGTATTGTTTCCCTTTGAAAATTCTGCACTTGCGATTATCCCAATCCTTTTCTAGCCACATAGAGTGCCAACACTTTGGTTTCACATCATCGTACTCCATTAGTAGACTGAAGGAACAATAACTTAAGTCTGACTGTTGTTATAAACTGCTTTCGGATCATTATAGTAAAACTAGATATGGTATTTTAAATAAAAGATGAAAATGCTATTATCGTGTGGGAGACAAACCATATCTTTTTGCCTTGTTTGTTATCTCATTAACGAATTATAAAACTTTGAAAGTAGAAATCATGGGAACGTTTACTTAGTAATAAATCAAATGAATGTGGAAGACTAATTAGGAAGAAATGTTTATCAACTTCAACAAAATCTTTTTTTTAACTACTCTTAAAGTTTATTTTCTTTGTGATAAGGAAGTGTATAGTTGGGATATATGTTCAATGGGATTAAGGCCCATGTGTCGTTTTATGAGTAGGTATAATAATTTTTTAACAACTTAATTCTTCGGAGGTTTTTACTCTACTGACTGAAGCACTCAGACCTAAATACCGGTCCATTCGTACTACAGATAGCAACCTTCTTTTGTTATAGCTTTCCAGATGTTCGTAGAAAAGCCAATAAACGTTGCCATGATAAGGAGCCTAGGTAACCAGCTCTCACCACGTTATTGCGCCGAGTATATTTAGCCAGATACGAAAAAATGCAGGACATTCACAGAGGAAGGCGGTGTTTTCGTATCCTCTGCTCAAAACTTACAGAGGTTTGTATCCTTTAAGACGACCACGTTTAAATGCTGGCCCTGAAGAAGCTATCTGAGATACTTGCCTTGCAAATTCATTGACAATCTCGTTTCCAGCTGCCTTGATGGATTGGCACCCAAGCGAAACTTAAAGATTTTAGTCTTCCAACCGCATTCAGAGAAGTTTTGCTTTTTTGGGATCACTTTTGAAGCCGTAAGAAGCTTCAATAGTTATAAGCTCAATTAGGCTATTATAGCATACTTCTTTGCAAGAAAGACAGAAGCTTTTAAAAGACTTATTTTATCTAAAAGCGCATTGTTCGCCCCAATGCATTTTGCATGAAATGCATTACCACATACACCAAAGCATGCAAAAACAGGTGAGTTGGAGCTATCCAGACATTTAATTGTTGCACAATCCGTAGTTAGCCAGTAAAAAAGTATTTGAGAGCAAAACAAAAAAACTTTAAAATATTGAACAAAAAAATTTTTTTTAGGAATGACTGGTGAGTATTCTAAAAAGAATTAACGCTTTTACCAAATACACCAAGCAGACGATAATGAAGAGCTCTCAGAGTTATATAAATGAAATATAGTTAATGAAGGAAACTATAGTTTGCGGAAAAAGGATGGATGATTAATTAAACACAGTTAAAGGGAGAGGCAAATATTAAAATAAAAAATAACTCAAACTTCACTCAATTAATAGGAACGGGGAAAAAAAAAACTTTTTCTTGCCAATTACTTCACAAGTGAGCAAACTAAAAACTTGGAAATAGATAGAAATTAAGTTGATTTATAATTAAAAACAACACATCGAACAAAAACTCGAAATTAAAAACACTTACTCAACTTCCAGTTTATATTTAAAATTAGTAAACTACACGAGATAAATGAAAATAAATAAGATCCGATTAGAACAGAACTAAACACAAAAAAACCAGTGTTACCACTGAAGGTTGAAGGTCTAAACTCTAAAGGTTGAAATGAAACGAATTACATGTAGGTTTGGGATAGTTTTGAGTTAACTTAAGTTTAGATGGCTGGGGTGGGGACATAGCAGTAGTTATACATATTTGGGAATGAGGTTGCGAATACTAGGCTGTGTATGCCTTTTACATATAAAAAGTTGAAAATTGAAATGTTTCAGTTGTCTATCGGTTGTTCGTGAGGTGCAGTTTAATATACGCTTATAAGAAACTCAAAAATTCCACAATAATTGTTTCTTATAAGCGAACTTTTCTTATATCCTTAGAACGGATATAAGGAACAATATATTTTTTTTCTTATATCCTTAAACCTTAAACGGATATACGCAGGAAAAAATTTTTTCGTATGAAATACAAAATCATATTTTTCACAGTTTCGAACAATTTGCTCATAGCCTTATCTTAAATTTCGTATTTCCTTCATTCCTTTGGGAGATTTGGAAGAATTAATCTTAAAACATGAAAATTCTATGAGAAACCAACGCCAAAGACCGTTAGCGAGGAAGGAAGAGTGGTTTGATTTAGAATGTGAGAATTTACGGAAAAGAACTATGGCATGGCTTAATCTATTCAGAAAACATAGTTGTGAATCTTTTGAAAGAGAATATTTACTGAAGAGTAAAGAATACAAACTCCTCTGTAAAAATAAGAAGACATTGTTCTACGAAGGCTTAGCATCGAGACTGGGACAATGCAAGGACTGCCGAATTCTGGAAGTTAACAAAAAAAAAATTAATGGAAGCGAAAACACAATTAAAACTAATCTCCCTCTAGAACGTTTCAAACTCTATTTTGAAAACATTTCAAAAGTCAACGAAAACGTATGCCAAATCTCGTACGCAGCACCAATGAATTTTGTTTCAGAACTGGACCTAGAATTCTCAACTGAAGAAATTAATAATGCCCTTTCGCATATGAAAAACAACAAAGCACCTGGAAGCAACCGAATCCCTACAGAATTTTATAAAAACGCACCTGAAAATTTCAAAAAAGCTTTAAAAGATGCACTTAATATTATATACAACTTTGGCACTGTACCTGATTATTTTAAAGAGGGATTAACTATTAAATTTTTCAAAAAAGGAGACCCGAACGATCCTGCAAACTATAAAGGCATTGCACTTCTGAATACGGCAATGAAAATCTATGCTAAGATCCTCTCGGATAGACTGAGTAAATGGTTAAAAACAAATAATAAAATAAGCGAATATCAATCGGGCTTCAGATCAGGATACTCCACGGTTGATAATATATTTTCGTTATCTAACATTGTTCAGCTACGTTTGATGAAAAAGAAAACTACATATGCCTTTTTTGTAGATCTAAAAGCAGCATTTGACTCCATTAACAGAAAGCTGCTCTTTTATAAGCTGTACAATCTTGGGGAATATAAGTGGACTTACAAAAACTCATTTATAACATTTATTCTGTATGCAAGTGCTTCATTACAAAACCCTAAGAGCCTTTTCCATTGACTGCCATTGAGTATCAGTCTTATTTCTTCATCTTCTAAAGTTGATTTATTCCAATACACCCTTCTAATTTCTTGGATTATAGGACATCTTCCTAGGAAGTGGCTGATATCTTCACGCTCTCTTGAATTGCACAAACTGCATTGTTGTTCCAGATCCGCTCTATGCGGGCGATAATTAAGGCTAAGCAGTTCACCCCTTGCTTTAAAAATTGTAGATATTTCACTTATGGTGAATGAGCTGTTGAAATAGTTATTCTCGCAGAGGTTGTGGTTTAATGTTCCATGAATCTAGCTGAGGAACTCTGTGCCTGTTCAATAAAGTTTTGCCTTTTTGCATCATCTAGTTTCTGCATCAGTTGGTAAAGTTGGGGCTTCCAAAAATTGAGGTTCGCAAGATCCAAAGAAAGTTCACATCCACACTCCCTAGCTAGATTGTGCCATTCTGCAAACCAAATTGAGTTCTTTCTAAAGACTTGTATAGCGGTCCTTTTTGGAAGCCGATTATCATCCATTTCTACAACTCTTAGCAGATAATCAATTTGTAGTTTGAGGGTAGTCATAAAGAGTTCAGACAGGCCAGTCTCTAGATTGATCATATAATTTGGCACTGTGCTAGGTAGTTTGGACATTTTCTTAACGTAGTACCTTAGCAAGGATTCTACTGACTCGTATTTTTTATAACCCCAACACTGTGCACCATAAAACATAACGGCTCTAGCAGTTCCTTGGAAAACTTTGTATTTAGCTTGGTGTGGTATGCAGTTGTTGTTAAAAACTCGTTTCCAGTTAACTGCGATAGCAGCTTTGGCCTTTTCTAACTTACTGGTTATGTGTTTTTCCGTGTTGAAATTATGAGTAAGCTTTATGCCTAGATAAATATAATCTTTTACTATTTCCAATGGTTTACTATTTCCAATGGCTGTCCTGAGCCATTTTTGAAGATTAAAACTTTCGATTTTTGGGCGTTTACCTCTAACATCCAGTGCGTGCAGTAAGTTTCAATTTTATTAATCATCAGCTGCAATGACTCGGGAGATTCTGCGAAAAATACAGCGTCATCAGCGAATAATAATCCTTTTATATTGTCTTCTCCTAATTGCACACCGCAGGGTAGATTTTCTGTTATGTCATTAATAAAACAGTTGAAAAGGATTGTGCTTAGATTACATCCTTGGCGTAAGCCAAGCTCAACTTTATAATGATCGGATAGATTTTTCCCATCGTATATTGCAGTCACTATATCATCGTAGAGAACTCTTAGTGATTGCACAAATTTATATGAAACCCCAAGATTGTACAGCTTATAAAAGAGCAGCTTTCTGTTAATGGAGTCAAATGCTGCTTTTAGATCTACAAAAAAGGCATATGTAGTTTTCTTTTTCATCAAACGTAGCTAAACAATGTTAGATAACGAAAATATATTATCAACCGTGGAGTATCCTGATCTGAAGCCCGATTGATATTCGCTTATTTTATTATTTGTTTTTAACCATTTACTCAGTCTATCCGAGAGGATCTTAGCGTAGATTTTCACCGCCGTATTCAGATTCCACTTATATTTGTTGTAAAGGTAGCGATTTTGTTTTTGTTTATTCTATCTACTCTCGTTTGATTACCTAGTCCACATAAATTAATTATTATTATCATTATTTATCACTTAACTTATTGTTGTAATGATCACTAAATGTAAATAAATGTAAATTAAATTGTTTAAACTTGGCCTTACATTTAACGCCAACAACGAGCGAACAGGGGCGCTCGGGCGCTCTGTGCAAATCAAACCCCCATCGTCCTGGATGCATTAAATCCCATTCATGTTAAATGTAAAGTCCATGTTAACATTAAATGTTTGAATATTGTGATATTTATTTATTTATATTTATATAAAATTGTAATAGAAAAACAAAATATTGCTACCACTCAGACAGACGGCACTCGGCCATGTCTTTATTATGTACGTAAAACCAAATTTGTAAAAAATCTTTTTGCATTTAAATAATAATAATAATAATAAAATCTTAAATTTCGTATTTACCAACAATTTTTCTTTTTCTGTTTTAGTTCTTGCATTTTTTCTTCTTCGAATTGTTTTTCGTTTTTAATATTTTCGATAATGTGCCTTTTGCAATTTTATATTTCTCACAAATTTCTATTCGATTTCTGCCCGATATAATTTCTTTTAAGATAATCAATCTAGTTTTTAGTGAAATATTATTTCGCGACAATTTCAGGGTAACTTCAGAAGATTATCGTTCAGTCGTCTATTGAAGATTGCGTATTTTCAGTGGTTGAAAGCTATTTTACCATCGACTTGCAATTTTTGGCATTTTTTTCAGGGTTTTAATCATTTTTTTCACTGCCTAAAATTCAGACGATAGTCGTCTAAAACGTTACAGAATCCAGCCCAGGTAAGCACAACGATAACAGAAAGAGCATAAACACAACAAATAACGAGTTTAATGTCAAAATGAAAATCTCTCGTTTAAAGAGATGTGGTCTCTGGCACAATTCGCACTGGAGCTTTGAGGAGCTCGGAAGAAGCATATTTTTTGACTCATATCTAATGGATATGCCGTCTGATACGATGATCCCAAAGCTCAAACTGTGTCAAAATTACTCAGTCAACTTTCTTTCGGTTCAGGACTGGTTCGCTCCAGAATCTGAGTTTGGAAAGAACTGTTATCGAATCTTCACAGATGGCTCCAAAACCGACGAGGGTTCTGGTGTTGGTGCCTTTGTGGAGAGCAACGACATACGACTGCTTACCTCTTTAGGATCATACGCATCCGTTTTCCAAGCGTGTTTCATATAAGCGATAAATACTGCATCAAATGTCCCTGAAAAATTTCACTTGAAAAGCAGATGGTGGAAAGAGAATTGACAGGAAATGTAGCTCAATGGCAGTCCCCATAATTCTTGTTCGTTTCTCGACATGGCCGTTCAAATCTCTGTCATAATAAAACTGTTGTTTAACGATATCCTTAAGGTGGTGTAAAAACTAAGCCAAAATGATATTCCCCACTCTTCTCCTCGTTACCATTTGAAGAAACCTCAAACGTTCACTAGACATCAAAATGGTCAACAGGTTGCCAAGAAGCTCTTCGCAAGGATGAGTCCTATTTGGTATTTGTCTTTCAAAAACCTTATTTCCAACTCCCACCAACACCTATTCGTTACTTGTACGCACAAGATGCCTAATCACCCGGTTTTGTCACCTCTTTCAGTTCGAAATTTCCACCACTCATACTTCCTATGCTCCAACTACGGCGTTCGGCGTATCGTGAATATTGTCCTAGCCACGTATCATGCGCAGCAGGGGTAGTGCTTGACTTAGTTGTGCCATTATGAGCTTGACTTTCTTTTTCGTCACCTGAAATCAGACTTGTAGGAAGAGTTGAGAGCAAAAACCCATAAATCTCTCATTTTCATGTATTTCCCTAATGATTGAAATTTTACAAAATTTCTTGAAACGTATTTTTGGTATTTTTTCATGCTCCATTTTTTATTTGAGCTCGCCTTGCACAGAAGTAAAAGTCGAAAAAATCCAGCCTTAAATCTAATCTAATAAAAGAAAATCAATGATTGAAAACCAAAATAAATGTCCGGGTATAACAAACAAACAAATGATTTGATAAATTCTTGTTCTGCAGAATATATGTTTACTTTCTTCACAATAAAATCGAAAATCATTTACAACAGAAGCAAATCACTTAGCTTTACGTTAAGGGTATCCAAGTTCTCCTGCATCCAACGCTCATACTTTTTGTCCAGTTCTTCAGTAAAATCTTCTTTGTATCCACCTACTTTACCCTTTCTTATGAAAGGCTCCCTGAAAAACAAAGTTGAAAATTTATTTAAAAATTCCGAATATATTAGCGGCAAATATTTCAAATATTCTTTATCAGACTTTCATTCCTGTGGTTTGAAACTCTTGTTAAAATTATATAAAAAAAAATTTAAGTTAACCGCCCGAAATTTGCCTACTACAAAAAGCCATCAATAAACAGTTGTCAGAGTATTTCATTTAAAATTTTATTCAATGCGAGCTGAAACAGCGCAGAGATATTAGCCGAAATACGCTTAAGATCTCTGAAATCCTATTCAAAAGACGCACCTTAAGAGGAAGTTAAAACTTTCTACACCTTGTTATGATTTTCTGACTATTTAGATCAACAAACAGAATCTAACAAATATTTGGGAACGAAATTGTTTAATTCATACTAAAGCTAAAGGATGTTTTAAAAACAGAGAAAAATTCTTCGGGTGAGTTTTGGTCCCGTCTGCATAGATGGAGAGTGGAGAAGAAGATTTAACGACAAACTGTACGGGCTGTACAGCGACACTGACCTTGTCAAACGAGTCAAGGTCCAGCGGCTTAGATGGCTGGGTCATGTAAAGCGAATGGACACCAACGCTTCTGCCCGAAAAGTCTTCGAATCCAATCCTGAGAGACGGCGCAGTAGAGGAAGACCGCGACTCAGGTGGCGCACGCAGTAAGAGAGGACCTTAACCAACTTGGCGTGCAAAACTGGAGATAGTTAGCTAGGGACCGAGCTGGCTGGAGAAGCATGTTGGTTGAGGCCCTAGTCCAACCCGGACTGCAGCGCCACCTTAAGTAAGTAAGTATGTAAGTAAGAAATTGTTTGAATGATTATTGGGGACGTTTTATAAATTGCATCCGGATAGCTTTTTGTTGTTATTTCCTTGTTAAACATTTATCAGAGTCACAAACCCATTTCTACTAAAAAGCTATCTAAAGGTTTCCGAGTATATTTTTGGTATACCGTTCTATTCAAGTGATCAGCTGATAGCAAAATTATTTTTATTTCTTTTCATGTTGGCTTTTTGTTTTGGTGTGCATTTATATTAGAAAAAGAGTCTCTTAAAATGCATGGGAAATTGAAGAAAATAAAGTTCAATAGTTTTGAGACGATATTTTCAATGGTTTTCTGTTTTTTAAAGTCGAATTTTAATATTCCACAGCTGTTGGCTGCAGCAATCTGGAAAAAGATATCTGAACCGTTCAAAAAGGTATTAAAGATTTTGGTATTCGAGATAGCCTATCCGATAGGTTCTTAAACGTGCCCATTCACAATTTCTACTGACAGGACATAGGACATGTCAGACTACCAGGAACATCCCAAAAAGTGTTTTTTTCATTTTAATTGCTGGATACAAACTACAAAAGTAACATTAAAAAGCTTAAACTTTTCCCAAACTGAGCTCAGAAAGTGGAGAAGGAGAGAGAACTATAATATAGCCCGATTTTTCCCAATAACTCCAAGACAAAAAGTATTGTTGTGCTGGAAAACAAATCACAATTTGAGTAGGTATAGAGCGAAATATTGTAGTTCTCTGATTCAACGTTGTCACTCGTGGTCATATGGGAACAGGGGCCGGATTCTGTAACGTTTTAGACGACTATCGTCTGAATTTTAAGCAGTAAAAGACGTGTTAAAAAAATTGCTTTTCACCAACCACTGAAAGCAGGATTAGGTATATGAAACAATCTTTTGACGACGCAATCTACAATAGACGACTGAACTACAGGGTTTTCCATTGGGGACTATCCATTTTGTTTCTTTAATGTAAACGCGCCCTTAAGGTCTTTTGATATTCTGTAAACGTCAGATTGCTCATTAAGGTCTACCATTTCATCATGGTGAGTAACACGAATCAACAACGTTTCCAAATTATTAAAGCGTACTATCAAAATTTCGAGTCAGTCGCTGCAACTTTAAGAGCGCTAACTCCGATTTTTGGTCGTTATAATCGTCCCACCCGTGCCGCAATTCTTAGTTTAGTGCTCAAATTTGAATCCACGTTTTCGCTGCACAATGTTCCCGTGCCAGTGAGACAAAGATTAGGACGGAGTGCTGAAAATATCGCGGCCGTAAGTGCATCCGTTCAGAACGACCCAAATCAGTCAATTCCACGTCGTTCACAGGAATTGGGCATCGCACAAATCACATTGTAGCGTTTTTTTGGCGTCAGTTGCGTGGAATGGATACTAGTGACATGTGGTTCCAGCAGGATGGGGCTACAGCTCATACAGCTCATGCAACCATCAACATTTTGAAGAGGAAATTTGGTCAACGTGTTATCTCAAGAAATGGACCGATCAATTGGCCGCCGCGCTCGTGTGATTTGACACCTTTGGATTTCTTTCTTTGGGGCTATGTCAAGTCGTTGGTCTACACCAACAGGCCAGAGACTTTGGAGGAGCTTCAAGCCAATATTGAACGCGAAATTGCCGCAATACCGGTCGATATGTGCGAGAGAGTGGTCGAAAATTGGGTTCAACGTATCGATCGCTGCAAGCGCGCCCGTGGAGGACATATGAACGAAATAGAGTTCCATTCGTAATGGTATTGGGTGTACTTTAATATGAAATAAATGTTTTTTTGATATCTCAAATGGCTGGCGTTTTTATTTTTAAAATGGATAGCTCTTAATGAAAAACCCTGTATAACCGTCTGAAAAGTAACGGAATCTCTGCCCAGAGCTTTTTTCAAGAGAGTAAATTGTTCAATAAGATTTTATTGGCGTCGTCCAACAACAAGCTAACTTAAATTTTAAGACGACAACCTGGTACTTAGTAAGAAAACTTGTGTTTTTTTTTTGTTTAAAGATATGAAAAAGTTTCCAGAATTTATTAGGCTCGCTATAGTAAAAAAGCTATCATTCAATCGCTCAAAGCGAAGTTACTTAAAACAATCTTACGAAATCCTTTGGCATTACCGGATTACCGCTCACATTATCGAGTACGCTAGTACCTACCACAATTTGGCATTCTTGCATCAGTAATCGAACGGAACTTCACCCGACAAATGAAGTTCTCAGTGATTATTTATGAAATGAAAACAAAACAACAGGTTAGGTAAGCGAGGTTAAATTAAAGTGGCTGTTAGTTCGGCTAACACACTTAGGCCCGTTGGACCCACTGTGATACCACAGTAGATCTAATGTATTCTTATTTTAATGGAACCAATTCGAGCTTAGTATGAAGCAGGAGAGTCGCAGAGCGCGGATGTGTGTAAGATCACTAGGGACATCAAAGAAATACGAACCTATAGGTGTATCCTACGTTTGTGGAGCTAAAACTGGGCATGAGCAGACAGTTCATCTGCTTTGCAGTTTCCTGGAATGTCTCTATGCTCCCGGCACCTAGGACAGGCGACTGATAAACTACTCTGACGTCTCCCTGAGAGATGATCGCGGCAATTAAGGGCTAGAATAGAGTTGAGGGAATTTTATGCCAAGAATTTGATGGCTGCCTGTCTGTCTGAGAAGATGCATATATCCTTTTTGGATATTATGTTTTCTCTGAGCCAAGACAGAGCTTCGCTTATTGCCATTACCGCCGCTTGGAACACGCTACAATGGAAGTATGGAAGACGAAGCGAGATGTTTAATTTTAATTTCTTCTGAATAGACACCACAGCCAACTCCTTTATTTGTTTTTGAACCGTTCGAATAAAAATGAACTTATTCGTTTTCCAAGAATGATTGGTCATCCCAGTCTATTCTGGATGGAATGGTTGCCCGAAAAAATGTGTCAAATTCAAGTTTGAGTTTGGTGTAATCTGTTTTTAGTTTGTAGATTCCGAATTCGTTTAGAATGTCAGCATGAATAATATTGTTGTTGGTCTATCGTGAGACTTCCTGTAATCGAACAGCTCGCAGCTGTTTGTTTACTGCGGATGTCAAGTGGGACCAGGTGAAACAGGATGTCTAGTGCCGCTGAAGGAGTGGTGCGTAAGGCACCGCTCATACATTATGCATACTGAATGTTGGACTTTGATGAGACTGTCTGTCTAGTGTCGTCCACCATTCTTTAACACCGTAAGTGAGGATAGGTCTAATAACAGAGATATAGCCAATGTGTGATGCGGGGTTGAAGACCCCACTTTTCCTATGACTTTTTAACATGAAAAAAGTAAGTTGTAGACTTTCACCGAAAAACAATCGCAACCGTCTAGGTATCAATTAACTAGATATTTTTTAACATCACCACTGGATTGGATTTATTGTCTCAACTTTCCGAAATTCTCACTTAAAGTTGTATTTTTTTTTGCAAAAGATACAAAGATACATCAGCAACATCTGTGAATTAGTAGCGACTCGAAATATGCTAATATTTGAATGCGGTTTCCCCTCTTGTTATATTCTCCTTTTCCACTAAGGATTGAATCATATTTCAAATCGAATTAGTGTCAGTGTAGTTATACATCGAACCGAACGAGATTTCTCGGTTGACCGATCTGATTCGGCTTTGCAGCTCCGCCCCTGTTTTCTGTAACTATTGATTCGAAAATTTACTGCAGTTTTTTTAGAAACCGAAATTCTCGTTGTGATTTTAATGAAATTTTATGTTTAAGAAATCAATGATTGTTTAAAAAAGATAAAGAACCAGCATTTGGAAAATTTATACTTTTAAAATTTTAAATAAATTTTTTTTTCAATTTTTGAATGTTAAAAAATAAGAACATTTTTAGGTAAATGTGTAAATGGCAACCCTGTATAACAAAATATATAATAACATCACAAAGCCAAAGCCTCCTGGGGAGACCTATGCTGAAGAAAGCGCATTTGAGTCTATCTCAAAGCACACTTTAATCTATGTATGCAAATTGACAGCAATATCAGCTGAAAAAAAATTTGCAAATTGAAAGCCTTGCATTCTGCCTTAAGATTTTGGTATTGTACTAAGCACACAATCACACGTGCATTTATTTCATTTGATATGTTATGTCTGTTTTCCAACAAGCTTAAAAAGATCTGCTAAAAAATGGCAAAACTTTATTAGACTCATCATATGTATGCACCTTGTTAGGTAAGAGAGATAGGGAATAACCTTTTCTTAATGTTTTAAATATAGAAGTTCAGTGAAATGAAAAGCTTAATATTCACCTTAACGTTTTGTCCTTTTCGATTTCACCAAATCTATGTCCACGTATTTGTTCCGTTTCTTTGTAATGGTTACATTGGATATTGTCTACAATTAGTATGTTCTTAATCACTGGAGGCCTGAATTACAAGGAAAGACAAAATTTCTTACTTTTCATTTTTTCAAAAGATAAATGTTCCACCATTTGATCCATTTCTTTCTCAGTAAACGGAACATTCAAAAATTCACACAGTTCTTGAATGACTCCAGGTAGATTTGATTGCATTCTCTCATAGGTGGTATAGAAAACATTGGGTTCATTGCGAAGAGACCAAAACTCATGAACGTGGAGCCAAAATTCTGGTCTGTTCAGGAAATCTTCCAAGAACTCGTTTTTTGGTGCTAATGCTGGGTTAAGCTTCTGAGCATGGTAATAACCGGAAACAGCAACATCTTTTGGATGTCTAAAAACATAGAGTATCTGTCAAAAGAAAGAAAGAAGTTTAGTTTCGAAATTGTTAATGAAAAGTAATTCACAAAGCCAAATGGGAATGGTCCAGAGATAAAAAAACCAAACAGTTTTTATCATTGAACGTTCCATTGGGCTTTTTGAAGTATATTTGTGACTGTGATTAAAATCTTTGTTAAAGTTGTTTAGGACTAATAATAATAATACTAAAAATAATCTCGAATACCGTAGATGATGTTGAAATCTGGCACAGAATCAACAAAACAAGTAAACACACGAGTATGAAGATAATATTCACCTTTGGTCGTTTTGTCCACAACTGATAAGGCAAGAGTGGGAGTGGCAAATGTGTTTTTATCAATCTAGGCGATGGACACTTTTCAACTATTCCAATTGAATCGAGGACACCATGTGGTAAAAGGGATTCAATTCTTGAAAAAAAGCATAAGCTGTCATAAATTTTTACAACTTACTCCAAAAATGGTGATCTCTCATCGAGATCCGTTGTCAGTGCTTTATCGAAATCAAAAGAGTTCATTATAAGCCAGGCCATTTCTTGGATCCATGTAGTGCCACATTTTGGCAAAGTAACTACCCAAACATCATCGTCCCTGACTTCAAGGTCATGTATTTTGGGTAAGATGTATTCCTTGCTTTTAAAAACTGTACACTTTCGACTATCCCAATCCTTGTCTAGCCACATGGAGGGCCAACATTTAGGTTTTACATCTACGAACTCCATGAATTGACTATTCTATGAAATCTTTCTGTTATTGCAAACTCCCATCGGATTATGGCATACAGCCAGAACTGGTTTCGCGAGTTTATGCCATTAATAAAACAAGAAAATATTGTTATCAAGTATAAATACAAAACCAAATTATCTTTTGCCTTTGCTTGTTCTCATTTACGAGTGCGATGAACAGAAAAGATTTGATTACAGAATACTGGAGGGCTTTTCTTAAAAACAAATTAAGTACAAAAATGTGTGTACATAAATCTGAAATTTTTGTTAAGGTGTAAGTTGCAAAATTTATTTACTTCTTCGTGAGTGTATTTTTTCTAGGACAATAAAGAGGTATATTTTGGCAATTGCGTTAAGTGAGATTATCAGTGATTGTATGAATAGTTATGTCGCTTTTCATTGGAAGAAACGAAGAATCCAAGGGCATTAGGGAGCATTCTCGAACTGTGTCTTGGGTGCAACAAAATCGCTTCTCACCAATTCTGAGGAGGGACGGTCAGTTCTTGATTTGAAGTATGAATGCACTCAAGAAACACTAATACACGTAAACTCAATATGTCGAAAAGAGAATTTTCAGCAAGGATTATTTTTCATGAGCTTTATGTGTTTCACTCAAATAGAAACAACACGTTAAACAGGGTAGAAACTATTTTGGGTGTTCCATTGGTTTTTAAAACGAACGTTTCTCAGAGTGAATTCAATAGAGAGCGAGTAAAATGATTTTAACAATCTAGGTAGGTGGCTGTCACTCCTCAAAACCGAGATACTCACATTGAAGGTGTTGTCAAAAAAAAAAAAAAAAAAATTAACCTATCATTTTTGTTGGCGGAAACTTTGGATTGTCTTTTTAGTTTTATATAGAACTTCTCGATTAGCCGTTCGGAATCGGCAGAAAATTGTAGGTCCCTTCCATTCCCTCACAAGGCATGGTTGTGAAAAATGCGCTAGGACCAGGGGCTCCTCACTCTGTTGCGCAACCCTATTTTTTTATCTTATAAAACTTTATTACTGACTAGGTGTCCGCAAGAATTGGCATAACTTTTTTTTTCATAAACCGACATGAAATAAAAAGTAAATGTCAAGTGAAGCTTGCCACAGTAAATTACTGGAAACCCCATCTAGATAGGATAAGCCGTTTCTGAGATTAGCATGCACAAACAAACAAACTGTAACGTTCTTATTATATGTATAGATCATGCTTTTTCATTTAGTACCCAAATTGAGAAAGTAAATAGTAGCAACTTGTCTTGAAGACTTCAATCGAGTAAGCTTAGAGTGGATGAAGTGGCGAAAAAACTCCACTATCTTCTGTGGTAGAAAAATACACTGTGTTGCAGAATGTACAAAAAGTATTATTGAAGGTTGACAGCAGCTGACATTGAGATTGCTGCGTATGACAGCAGAAGTTTTTACAAAGTTTGATCATGTTAGAAGTACCAAGATGCGTGGTTGCTTTCAAGTCAAAAACACCATCTTGGAAAGAATAGAACACAACCGGCTTAGCATGTTCAAAGGAGAGGTCCAGAGAACCCCACCTAAAAGACAACAACATACAGCGTTCAGACACGATCGTAAGGGCAGACAAAGAGAGACAGACCAAAACTCTTCTGATACCGACAAATCCAACTACATCAATGCATTTTGTTGGCCTCAGCCGCGGAACCATTCATAATAGTGAGGTTAGTCGTGGTATTCTGAGGCCAACTAATACTAATACTCTACTAATGTGGTTCAGATGGTATACCCGTCATTATTTTGAAGAGGTGTTCTTCCACGCTGGCGAAACTACTACTAAAGCTTTTCTATCTCTCTTTCTTACCAAATATAAACAATTCGATTATTTTCATAACTTGTTACTTTATAGGTAACCAAAAACAAAAACCAATTTTTATTTTTCATTTTCAGCCAAAAATTTTGACTACAGAATCACTATTCATTTATGTATGAGTATATAAATATTCGCTTTTCAAATTAAACAAATTCTGTTCATACAGACTTAAGTAAATATATGTTTTATTTAAAGAAAAATTTAAAATGCCAACTTGTTATTTATAACAAAAGTAAATCACTGAGTGTTGTATTGAAGGGCTTCAAGTTTTCCTGTATCCAATGGTCGTACATCTTTTCAAGCTCTTCAGTAAAATCGTCCTTATATCCACCTGCTTTACCTTTTCTGAAGAAAGGCTCACTGTAAAAAAAAGATTTGAAGAGTTATTGCCAACACATTGAATACCTGAAATAATTTTTTTTCTGCCCAAAAAGGTAAGTTTTTCAATTTTTTTGAACATTGAGTTAGTATCTGTTTATTAAAATCAATTCTACTTCAAAATATAATCTTAAAAGAGTACTCTGTGAAAGTGAAAGAAGTTACTGTGAAGCGTCTGGAAAAAAAAAATTTTGGTGCGGTGCCCCTCATAACTCGGTACTGGTTCCTCCATTCTTTAGATAAATGTTTTCTTCAGGAAACGGAGGGTTTGAAGGGAAAGACGGGATTTTTCGAAAAAAAAAAAAAAAAATGGGCGTATTTGTTGGAAAGCATTGGCATTAGAGACATGTGATACCTATCTATATTTAGGAGACACAATCGTCCCTTCATGAAAAATTACACGGAAAAATGATATTGCTACCGTGCTTCAAAAGATCCGAGTTGCAGTAAAAGACGCAAAATTTTTGTATCCAAGACTACCGTCGCGTCGTTACCTGTTAATATCTAAAGTTCTTGAAAGGTCAATTCAATACCCAATGCCAAGCTCATTAACGATTCAATGAGACTGAAGGGGCAAGATGAAGTTCGTATGTTCGTAACAAGATGCTACTCCACCGTACATGAAAACGAGTGGCAAATCACGATAAACTATATTCAAAAATAGTGCAGTCAATGAAGCATTTTAGGTCCGAATTTTTTTACTGTGAACCGATTTTCATGAAATTTTGGAATTAGGCTCATCTTACCCTTAACTTCAAAAGTGAAAATGATTTGAACACCGCCACCACCCTGGGGGTGGTTGACACCCCTTTTGAGGGGCGAATTTTTTTTCTTCAAAATAACATCGGATATCGATAAAAGGCCTAATTTTAAGCAAAAAATCAAATACAAAGATTTTCATTAAGTCCAATACTTTTCGAGTTATTGGCAATTGAAAATTCGCAGTTTTTTCACGTTTTTCATCTATTTATTGCAAATATCTCCAAAACTATACGTTTTATCGAAAATTTTATTAAGAACTAAATTGTAGCAGGTAAGACAATGAACAATTTAGTTTTTTATAAAGTATTTTAAGAACAATATTAAGCTAGATATAAAAGATCAAAGCCATTTTTTATTTTGTCTGAAATTTAATCGTTGTGGTCAATGCCATTTAGCGGCGAGCAGATGCATTTTATGCATTCTAATACCGAAAGATATTTTGTAGTGCTTGAAATAAGCTTTAAAATGAGCACTATTTTGCACGTAAAATAAGTGAGCTGTAGTGCAAATCTAATCTAATGCATCTAATGTTTTTTTCTTTTAAATCAATGGGTTTCATAAGAGCCATTTCCACCAAAATTAAATTTAATCGTATTCCGCCTAAAATTAAGTTTGTTATGAAGAGTTTGATAGATAGAATCAGTTTGGATGCTTCAGGACACATATTTTTCAAAAAAGTCACGATTAAAAAAAAAACAACAAATTTTAAAATTTTTAAAAAACCCACTTTGTTCATAATATCTCAAAAATGACGACAGATACGTATAAAAAGGTAAGAATAAAAAATTTAGGTATTTTTTTGACAAACAATTTGGTCTTTTAGTTTTTTCAGTCAGACAAAAATTGATGGAGATATGATTGTTTAAAGAGCGCGCGGCAGAGCAATCGCAGCCTCTTCTCTAGTCCTTTAACCCTTCACTGTTTTAGCAAAAGGTTGTTTACTACATATTGCAATAAAGCATGTTGTAGCTCTCTTAATTACCTTTACTATGGCTTTTTATAAGTTGTGATAGCAAGAAAATTGAAGGAGTTATGGTCCAAAAACTCATTGATTTAAAAGAAAAAAACATAAGATGCTCTCCATATTTGCACTACAGCTCACTTATTTTACGTGCAAAAGACTTTTAATAGTGCTCATTTTAAAGCTTATTTCAAGCACTACAAAATATCTTTCGGTATTAGAATGCATAAAATGCATCTGCTCGCCGCTAAATGGCATTGACCACAACGATTAAATTTCAGACAAAATAAAAAATGGCTTTGATCTTTTATATCTAGCTTAATATTGTTCTTAAAATACTTTATAAAAAACTAAATTGTTCATTGTCTTACCTGCTACAATTTAGTTCTTAATAAAATTTTCGATAAAACGTATAGTTTTGGAGATATTTGCAATAAATAGATGAAAAACGTGAAAAAACTGCGAATTTTCAATTGCCAATAACTCGAAAAGTATTGGACTTAATGAAAATCTTTGTATTTGAATTTTTGCTTAAAATTAGGCCTTTTATCGATATCCGATGTTATTTTGAAGAAAAAAAATTCGACCCCCAAAAGGGGTGGCAACCACCCCCAGGGTGGTGGCAGTGTTCAAATCATTTTCACTTTTGAAGTCAAGGTTAAGATGAGCCTAATTCCAAAATTTCATGCAAATCGGTTCACAGTAAAAAAATTCGGAGGTAAGGCCCTATTTTTCTCTTCATTGACTGCACTAAAATGAAATATGTTGCTTGCGTTGGCGTCGCGTCGCTAACGGAATATACAAAAAAAAGGTCCTTCCCTTGCCATTTTTGAGTCCAAAGAACTTAAATTTCCGTTTCTACATCAACCGGTGAAAATCTCTTCACTCCTTTTTGGCGTTCAAGGCTGTAACCTAAGAATATCAAGAACCTGTTTGTAGTTTAATGCTATTGGAATTAAACGTCACACTATGCTTGAAATAGTTCTCATTCAATAAATGGCTTTAGTAATAGTTTTATTTTTAGATTCTTTTAAGGTCAACCAATTTCCCTTCTTCCCTGGTCATAACGATGAATACTGTGTATTCATAATTCAGCGTCAATGCGAGGCGTAAGCGGGATGAAAAACATTATAACTGACGTCTAAGGCTCGGTAATGAAGGAAACTTTTTTGCTGATGTAATTTTCCTATCTTTTCACAGCATTGTAAATTTGGAGTAGAGAATAATCACAAGTTTGATAGTTCGGTTTATTGAGATACCTGATAGATAGTAGAAAGCAGAGCAGCAGCCAATTTTATGTTGGAGGCATAAGGCATTTAATACTTGCCTACCGCTTTTTGTACCAAACTCAACATAGAAATAACAAAATATTGGAAAACACATGCAGATGACAGTTCTTTCCGAATAAATAGCTGCGATAAAAGTATATGCTATCTATCGCTTTATATGAAGATAAAGCTGCTTTAATGGTCTCAACTTGCAATATTCAAAGGCTGCTCTAATAGCTGCGATAGACTTAAAGCATGTGGAGACCAAGGGTAAAATTAGACGTATTTTTATGAGCTCGGCCATTTGAAACACTAACAGCGGCGAATGGAATTTGCACAGGAGTCTTTTAACGAAGTCAACGACAATGCAAGTGTTATTACAATTGACAAAGCATGGGCTTACTGATATGACATTGAAATAAATGCTCAATCTCGAGCTGATAAAAACACGTCTACCTTTGACTGTTGGACACACCTCGCATTTTGAGTAGAAAAGTTCTCATCTTTTCTGCTGTTAGTGAAAAAAGGATGATTCATGGGCAGTGTACCACATACAGAGTTTGACATATTTTTTTGGCATTGCAGAACGTTCTTAAGTGAGATCTTTTGAACAAAAAACAAAGAAATTATATTTACCCCGATGATGGTTTGTCCTTTCCTGCTGCTTCAAATCGATATTTCGCTATCTGTTCCATTCCTTTAGTATGGTTGCATTGGACGTTGTCTAGAATTTTTAGGTTAGGGTATTTAGTCACTATGAAAATATTTGTATTTATACTTTTCATTTTGTCAAATGATAAGTGATCCAACATTCGATCCATTTGTTTCTCATTGATCGACATATTTAAAAATTCACATAGCTCCTGAATGACTCCCGCAAGATTTGATTGCATTCTCTCATAGGTGGTATAAAAAACATTGGGTTCATTGCGAAGGGACCAGAACTCTTCAACATGCGGCCAAAAGTCATCTCTTTTCAAGAAATTTTTCAAATATTCATGCTTCGGTTCTAATTTTGGATTCAATTTCTGATATTGGTAGTAACTGGAAACAGCGATATCCTTGGGATGTCTAAAAACGTAGATGATCTGACAAAGAGAATGGAAATGGTGAGCTTTAAGATTTCACAAAATGCTATTTAAGGGTTATTAACTCAGATTTTCAAATCCATTCTAAAATAAGCAAAACAAATAATGAACAAATGAATCTAAGCCCTCCGCAGAAATGTTAGAAATTATGACAAAAACATGTTAATAATGCTCACCTTTGGTTTTTTTGTCCACACTTGATAAGGCAAGAGAGGTAGTGGATAATGTGATTTTATCAATCAAGGCGATGGACATTTTTCAGCGAATCCAACTGAATCTAAAGCACCAAGTGGGTAAATAGATTCAATTCTTGAAAAAAAAAAAAATTTATGTTACCGTATTTGCGTTCAACTTCATTAACTTACTCCAAGAATGGGGATCTTTCGTTGATGTCCGTTGTCAATGCTTTATCGAAGTCAAATGAATTCATTATAAGCCATGCCACTTCCTGCATCCATGTTGTACCGCATTTTGGGAAAGTAACTAACCAAACATCATCGTCCCTTACTTCAAAGTCATGTATTCTAGACAGGATATAATGTTTCCCTTTGGAAATCCTGCACTTTCGATTATCCCAATCCTTTTCTAGCCACATAGAGGGCCAACACTTTGGTTTCACATAATCGTACTCCATTAGTAGACTGAAGGAACAATAACTTAAGTCTGACTGTTGTTATAAAGTGTCTTCGGATCATACAGTAAAACTAAATATGGTATTTTAAATAAAAGATGAAAATGCTATTATCGTATGGGAGACAGACCATATCTTTTTGCCTTGTTTGTTATCTCATTTACGAATTATAAAACTTTGAAAGTAGATATCTTAGTAACAAATCAAATTAATGTGAAATCAGACTAATTCGGAAGAAGTGTTTACCAACTTATAAAATCTTTTTTTAAACTACTTTTAAAGTGTATTTTCTTTGTGATAAAGAAGTCTTTAGTTGGGACTTTGGGATATACGCTCAATGGGATTAAGGCACATGTATCGTTTATCGTTTTATGAGTAGGTATATAATGATTCTTTAAGAATTTAATTCTTCGGAGGTTTTTACTTGACTGACTGAAGCACTCAGAATTAAATACCGGTCCCTTTGTGCTACAGAAAGCAAACTGCTTTTGTTATGGCTTTCCAGATGTTTGTAGAAAGCCAACAGATGCTGCCATGATAAGGAGTCTTGGTAACCAGTGCCCCTGTTCTGTGATTATCGCCTTGGCGGTAAACGGTGGAAAATGGAACAAAATTCTATGATTTAGTAGGATTTCGTTCCATTTTTAACCATTTATCGCCTGCTTTTATCGAGGCGATAGTTACAGAACAGGGGCCCAGCTCTCACCACGTTATTGCGCCGAGTATATATATAACCTGATACGAAAAAATGCAAGGGTATTCACAGAGGAAGCGCTCTGCGGTGCCGTCATCCTCTCTACGGATTAACAGAGTGTGGTATCTCTTAAGCCTAGCACGTGTAAATGCTTCTCAAAGGAGAAGTACTCTGTGTCAATGCCAACATGCATTATACTATACAGCCTTTTCTGCTATGGTATAGCCATTTTAAAATTAGTGTTGGGTAGCAAATTCTATGACAATCTCGTTTCCAGCTATGCCGTGATGGATTGAAACTCAAGCGAAACTCAAAGATTTAAGTCTTCCAATAGTATTCAGACAGATCTTGTATTTTTGGATTACTTTTGTAGTAGTTAGAAGTTTGAACAGTCTTAAAAACAATTAGGCTGCCGCTGGAGGCAAAAATACTTCTAACCTTTTTTTTTCTAAAGGGGAGGGGGGGGGGGGGGCAGTTAACGTATTTAAATTTTCTTTGCTGTTTTCAAAAGAATGCCTTATATTTTAGGAACATTGTGTCAAAATTTCAAGAAGATTGGAGCGAAATTGACAAAGTTACGAATATTTTTATATCTTCCGGTATAGTGTTTTCCTTGCGTTTTTTTAGTGTTCAACTTTAAAGCATTTTTCCCACAACTCACTTTTTAAAAGTCGGTGCCCGTCATAATTTCAAAACTACTGCACCGATCCTTTTGAAATTTTTAACACTATTTCTGTTTATAATACAAGGTAGTGACGAAGAGCTTTTTCAAATTTGTTGATAATTTTTATTTTACAAAAACAAATTAGCCGAATTTTTTCACGAAAAATCACATTTTTCCTTTCAAAGTGTTCCAAAAAAGTGAAAAATTAAAATCTCAGAATTCCCTCTCGACATTACCTGGTAAAAACTATTATCTAACGAATGAACTTAGAACTTTTTTCGAGGCACGTCCCAATAATTGCTGCCATTGCCGTATTTTTAAATATTTCTCTGTGAAAATCTTACACAACATTCTTGAAATGTCATTTTTTAATGTGTAATTGGTTTTAATAAAGAAATTTGAACTGGTTTCTCACAAAAAATTCTCAAAAACATGCCTTTCTTACGAATTAACGTTAACCCACTCCCTCCCCCCCTTAAGGAAATTTATAACTATTTGGATAGCATAGTTCTTTGCTAGAAAGACGGAAGGATATGTGCATAGTTAGTTATATGCCATCGATCTTCACAAAGGCACCAGCGCTAGCTCTATCATGGGTTTTGGAACATACTTTGTAATGACCCATTACATTTTCGCCTCTACAAACCAAATTCAACAGCAATATTCGCCACCAACAACACCGATTACATGTACAAACACAGGCAATGATAATGGTGACGATAACCCATATCAACAACATCACCAGCAGCTTACCATTGACTCCAAGTGGGGTTGCATTTCGTTGACTTTTATAGCTCACATTCACTTACTACCAAAAGGTGTATAACGGAACCAGTGAAAGACATGAAAATCAATTCAAGTCCCGACAGTGGACAAGTAAGGAACTCATCATAGCCATCATAGTAGGATTCCGGTACCGGCAGCGCAACAGCAGAGTTCAGAAACCAAGACTGGGTAAGAAAATAGTGTCCAACGCTAGCTCGTTGTGAATTTAGTGTTCAACGCTACCTCGTTGTGAATCTAGTGTCCAACGCTACCTCGTTGTGAATTTAGTGTCCAACGCTAACTCGTTGTGAATTTAGTGTCCAACGCTACCTCGTTGTGAATTTAGTGTCCAACGCAACCTCGTTGTGAACCTAGTGTCCAACGCTATCTCGTTGTGAATTTAGTGCCAACGCTACCTCGTTGTGAATTTAGTGGCTCCTGCTACCTCAGAGCAACCATTAACTCCCACTCCCAAGTATCTTTACTGAATCTACTTTATCCAGGGAGAGATACCAAGAGCCCAGCGCTACTCCAAATCCGAGCACTAGAATTGGAAGCCTCTAAACCCAGACAGGCAACAGTAATCCGAGTCCAAGCGCTGGAAACACCTAACCCAGATAGAACACCCTAATCCAAGTGGTCCAAGACCAACCCAGGACAGGAAGTCTTCATCCGACTGGCACAAGAACCCGTCCAAAAATCTGGTCGTGAACCCCGGACTAGACCACATCCCAGCCGAACTTCAAGTGAAACTTCACCCAAGGAGGAGTGAAATCTACCCATATAAATCGAGACTTAGCAATAAAAACATGAATTAAACCTATAAAATATTGTACATGTATAAGCCAAACTATTTATAATATCGGTAATAATCTAGCTTCAATAATCTAAAGTTTTGCTGCTTCTTTAGCAGACTCTGGATCCGCTGAGCTTACCTCAGCCTTTGACAAAAAGCAACCTCACAACTTTTATAAACATAGTGACTAAGAAGTTAGACGACTAACCACAAAAGTATTGAATTGTATTGTATTGTGGAAGAAGAGATTAGGTTTTCCATTGTTAAGCTTTTTAATATTTTTCTCATAGGGTTATTGTTATTCAGATGATAAACAAGAGCGTTACACAAAATATTAGCTTCATCGCTTCTTTAAAAACCATGGCGAAAAAAACACTCACTTATTCGCACTTATTCATTGGAATATTAAAATGAACGGTGTATGGCATTTATTTAAGGAATTATCGGAAAGTATAGGCCAATTATTATCTGGCTTATTGTAGGTGTCTTCCATTCCCTCACAAAGAGTTGTTGTGAGAAATGCGCTTGGCCCGATTCTTTCTACTCTGTTGCACCACCCTATGTATGTAGTACGTACTTTAAATTCTCCGTTTGTAGGCACAATCTTTCTCCATCTCGAGAATTTTGTTTTATTGAAATCGCAATAGTTGTCAATTTAAAAATGACCAATTCTGGCACGCCTTTGATATTATGGCCTGATAAAACCCGAAGGTTGGTTGGTTGGGATTTGGTTGAGCTGAATCATTTGACACAGACTTTTGATGAGTCTATTGGGGTTCCAGAAGGGCATGCGGCCAACACTTTCAACCTATTTATCACTTCTCATACAGAAAAGCACAGGGTTGAAGTGCGATCTCTTAGAGGAAGATCGGACTATTGTGTCAAACCGGTTGACTTTAAGTATTCCGTCTCAATAAAAGATAAAATCCCTAACCGACGAATTGGGTGTGCAAAATTAGCCAGTTGGTACGTCCTCAGTCATTTCTTTCGAAATTTTAATTGGTCACTGTGATTTCTTGAAGCAAACGTTAATGCATTAGCTGAATCTAACGTTAGTCTCGGCGGCTTGAGAAACTTTGTTCCTCTCAGAACAAAGTATAAAAGAGAATTCGTGGTTCGATTCAAGCTATATAGAGAGGTGCTTAAGGTCCATCCAGGACTAAAGATTTTCTTGAATATACAAATACAACCTTACAGTTTAAAATCGATTTTTTTTTTAACTTGCCAGTAATATACAGGGTGCGACAAAAGTATGGAAACCCCTTGGCAGAATATGCGTTAAAAAAAATCAAAGACCCTATATCCGACGTATTTTTCGACGAGGAGTCCGATGGTGACCTTGAATTTGACGTTGGACGTAACCTTGAAGCCCCAGCAACACAAAAATTGATTTTTCAAATGGAAACCCCCATTTTTTATTGCAGATTTGGAAAGAGAGAAAAATAAAATAAAATACATGTTTTTTCGAAAAATTTTGCGCTCTTTCCAAATCTGTAATAAAAAATGGGATTCCTCGTCGAAAAATACGTCGGATATAGGGTCTTTGATTTTTTTTAACGCATATTCTGCCATATTTTCAGGGGTTTCCATACATTCGTCGCACCCAGTATGTGATGCTTAAGGTACAAAAAGTAAGGGAAGAAGTGCTGAAGTTTCGTAAAGGTAGCAGTCGTAACTTTTGGTCTTTTGTTAAGAACATTAGGAACTCCATCACGTCATGAAGGACTCTCCGTATGCCGATTCCATCTATTAAGTCAACTTGCTGGCAGCTCAATTTCTGCAAACTCAACTTCTGATAGCATATTGGCCCCACCAGAGCTTGCGTTTGTAAATTCTGTTATGAAACATTTTTTTTCGCATTCACTCGGTTGCGAAAGTCTTTAAAGACCTAAATATAAATGAAATCGCCAATGCAGATCCTGCTTACGCTCGCAAAGCGTAAGCTTTTCTATCTATCCTATTCTATCCGACTCTTGCCGTGTAGATGGAACGCTCACTTTTGGTCCAGCTCGTTCCCCTTCAATTACCGTCCAATTGCAATAACGTCAATTCTTTCCAAAGTTTTCAAGCAAACGTCGATAAACCATCAACTCATGAATTATCTTGAAGAACGAAAGCTTCTTAATGACGAAAAGTGGAACCAATCATTACATTGTTTTGGACAAAGTAAGATTATGCGCTTAATATTTCTGAGGCATTTGATAAATTTTAGCATCCGGTTCTCTTATCAAAAATGGGTACTTTTGGTATCGATGAGTCTCTTCTTCGTTGGATTAGAAACTACCTTTCCTACCGTTTATTACTAATTGTATTGAATTGTTTCAAGTCTGATAGCCACTTAATAAATGCTGATGGTGTGCCTCAGAGCTAGGGTCTGTCTCCGACTCACTTCCATATTTTCATATAATCGATCTTTGTCTGAATCTTCTGATGCTCGTAACTCCTTTGCTGAGAATTTAATCCTCTGCTTCTCATATTCGTTTTCAACTTCAAACAACTTTTGCTTGGGTGTGGAACTGAAATGATTGCGTATGATTAGCTTATTGCATTCTAACTATAAGAAGAACAGAGCGAGGAACCCTTGGCCCTAGCGCATTTTTGACAACCATTGTCTTTGTGAAGGAAAGGAGGGGACCTATAATTTCTGCCAAATCCAAACAGTTCATCGAGAAAGCTTTTTCATGGCAATGGATTTACTATCGGAGGACTTGTCAATTCCTTGTGAAAGGTGATACCCGTGGGAAAACATTTTTGGCTTCGATCTCGAACCACGAACCTCCCGCGTAACACGCAAATATGCTCACCATTAAGCAACAGGTAGCATTTGCATTCTAACCTTCAGAATTTAATACTTCAAAAACTCAATTCTGTCTTTTGTCGTTAAAGCTCAATATGTCCCCATTGCCATTGTCCGTCCTCAATCGGAATCAAAAAACTGTAAAAGTTATGTGTGTAGACGATTACATTCGTTGACTTGATTTACTTAATTTCCAAAAAAGGTGCAACCGTGTATAAATTATTGCTTACAAGATGAGAGCACATTTTTTATTCTAGTGAAATGAGAAAAATTCTCCGAATGATCTTTGGTCCCGTATGCGAAGACAATGTGTGGAGAAAAAGATACAACAACGAGCTGTATGAGCTGTACCGCGATATGGGCATGGCCAGAAGAGTACGCATCGCGAGGCTACGATGGTAGGGCCATGTAGAGCGGATGAACCCAAACGCTCCGTCTCAACGGGTGTTCGAAAGAACATTGCAGGGAAATCGCGGAATTGGAAGACCTCGTCTTAGGTGGCGCGATCAAGTAGATGAAGACCTCAACCGACTTAGAGTGCAAAACTGGAGAGAGCTCGCCTGAAATCGAAGTCGTTACAGAAGGATGTTGGTTGAGGCCCAGGTTCACCCCGAACTGGAATGCCCACCGAAGTAAGTAAGTAAGATCCGTCCCGAATGGAGTTTTTATGGATGAATTTTCAAATCTTTTGCAAAAAGAAAAATCAAATTTTATGGGAGATATAAACTTCGACATTTTGGAAAATTCTGATGCTGTTTCAGTCTATTTGTCTTTACTTGCATCTCATGGTTTAGCTTCCTTTATTAATGAACCAACAAGGCCAGCAGGTATAACTGACCATGCCATGACTGGTGTTTTGATGAGTTCTTCCAGTAATAATGTAACCGAAACTCCTCCTTCAAGTTTTGAAATAACTAAAAAACTTTTTTTTGAAGATTGGCAGTCGGTTTACCTGGAAAGCAATGCCTCTAAGGCTTTTAATATCTTTTTGGATATGCTAATAAAAATTATTACCCAACGCAGTAAAGTTGTCAAGCAGAAAAGTAAAGAGATTAGACTCAAGCCATGGATAAACAGTTATATTCTAAGAAAAATCAATCTTAAGAACAAATTAAGAATCAAGTGTGCTAAACATCCGCTTAATCACAATTTAAATACGCGTTACAAAGATATGTGCTCTCAACTTAAAAGAGAAATTTCTTTGTGTAAAGATAGATACTATGGTATCCAATTTGTGCAGGTTAAGGGGAATATTAAAAATGAATGGAAATTAGTAAATAGTCTTCTGAATAAACATACTTGTAACAAAAAGGATATCTACCTAAATATAAATGGAAATGTAGTTTCTGATGAAAATACTGTTGCAAATGAATTCATTAATTACTTTGCAAATGTTTCTGATTCCTTGCAGTCTTCTTTCCGTTCCTCCTGTGCATCTTGTAGTTATTCAATTATTCGTGGTGATTCTTTGAATCAAAACACCTTCTTTTTTGAACCCGTAACGGCATTCGAAGTTTTGAAAAGTATTGGGTCTCTAAAAAATTCAAACACTTGTGGAGCTGATGGTGTCTCAAATAATTTACTAAAAAAATTATCTTTTTTCTTGGTTGATGTTCTGGTGCATTTATTTAACCAAAGCATCTTCTCAGGAAAATTTCCGGATGCTTTGAAGTGTGACGATATTGTTCCTATTTTTAAAAAAGGATCAGCGAATGAAAAAAGCAATTATAGACCTATTTCTATCCTCTCGCCAATTAGTAAGATTTTTGAAAAAAGTATTAAAATACGACTATTACACTTTTTAAATAAAACCAACTTTTTTAGCTCTCTACAATTTGGGTTTCGGAAAGGTAAATCCACTGAAGACGCTCTCCTGAAATTTTGCTCCGACACTTTTAATAATCTTGACAATAAAAAGTGTACAGCTGGTCTCTTTGTCGATATCACTAAGGCATTTGATATGGTAAACCACGAAATCCTGTTATCTAAACTGGAAAATGCTGGTATAAGGAGTTTTATGAGTAACTGGTTCAGATCCTACCTTGAAAATAGATCATTGCGTGTAAAAATTAATAATATTAGATAGTACAGGCAATAGAGACCAAATAAGGGGGGTTACCTTACAAAAGGTCCGGTAGTTCTAAATTTTTTATATGTTGTCAAGGATGGTTGTTAAGTGTTTAAAATGAAAAATGCACAATTCCCCCCCCTCCGCGCCCGCCGCCATTTTGAAAAAACCGAAAAAAATCGGCACTTTTTTTAGATTTTCACTTATATCTTTGTTTCGGTGCATTTTAGCTACAAGACACTTTCATTTAATATTGTAGACAATGAAATTCCCTATAATATACGTGTTAAATTTTGTTTATAGGGCAGATAGTTCACGAGATATGATATTTTAAAAAAGATCAAAAATACGCATTTAACAGAAATTTTTTCAAACTTCTAACTTTAGAACGCTGTACTTCAATTTTGACCTATTTGAGAAAAACAAGTATAAGAATAAAAATTGTAGGGAATTTAATTACCTATACAAAATGGATGTATACTTGTTTTAGCCAACCTTATGGAGGGGGCAGTAAGCATTAAAATGAAAACAAACAAACAAACAAAAGTTGTATGGAACAGAAGCTCCACCTTTGAAGGGATTTGCCATGATTACGTCAAGTACGTCCAGCGTCACTATGGCACCAATGTGATGGTGATTTTCGATGGTTACGCTACAGATCCTTCTCAGCAAGGGACAAAGACTGCTGAACGAGCGAGAAGGTATAACTGTCATAACAACTGTCAACACCACACCTCAGGATAAGTTCCTGGCCAATGAGGGGAACAAGGACCGATTCATGAAGCTGCTCTAGAGTGCAATGCAAGCGTCAAGCATAGCCACAGACCAAGCTTCCGAAGATGCTGACAGGTTGATAGTTGCCACAGCTAAATGCCTCTCCCCCACATACGACGCCGTCATCATTGTCGGGGAAGACATTGACCTTCTCGTTCTGCTGACTGGCACAACACCTGCGGTGAACAATGTCTACCCAAAAAAACCAGCACGAGGGAAACATCCAGACGCAATATACTCCTCCACCTCCTACAAATACAACTCCAAAGGCTGCATCTTGCTCCTGCACGCAATATCGGGCTGTGACACCACTTCAAACATTTTTGGGTTTGGAAAGAATAAACTCTGCCAACTTTTTAGGAAAGACCCATCATTGCTGGAGCAGGCGGAGAAGTTCAGTGACCCTGCTGCAAGTTGCCAAGAAATTTCAGCAGCAGGGGAGAAAATCTTGGTATCCCTGTATGGTGGAAGTAGAGAACAGTCGTTAAACTCCCTCCGCTATTGCAAATTGGAAACAAGTACCACCAAGCTCAATCTGGCAAAACTACCTCCGACCACTGACGCAGCACATTTCCACTTCCTGAGGACATACCACCAGGTCATGGAGTGGATGGGGATTGTCAAAGACCCTATCGAGTGGGGCTGGAGTAGAAAAGCTGGAAGACTGGAGCCTATCAGGATGAGTAGAGACGCGGCTCCCCCAAACCTGCTCAAGACTATTTCATGCAGATGTAAAACTGACTGTATGGCGATGTGTGGCTGTAGAAAGGCAGGACTTAATTGTTCCACCCTTTGCAAATTCTGTGCTGGCCAAGAATGTGACAACAGGAATGAAGTCATCGTCGACGAGGAAGACGACGCCGATCAAGTAATTTCACTATGTTACGAAAATGAAGACCCCGACTTCATGAACTCACCACCTACAAAACGAGCGAAGCGCTTATAAAATTTTTTTCAGTACTTAGTTCAATTACTAATGATTATTGTATGATAATTACTGCCTTTTGTTCTCACTATGTTTAAATAAATGAATATTTAAAAAATGTATCTGCTGTGTTGGTGGCTTATTTGAAATTGAACATCCGCTATCACCAGTTAAGTGAAATAGTGAAATATTCAAGTGGAATAGTACCTTTCTGATGATCATTGCGCTATAACATGTAAGAAACCCAAATAGGATTGGTATAAACTACAAATTCAAGCCACCACTGGAAAATAATAAGTGATTTTTTAAAAATACACTATGGAGTAACAATTGCTAAAACAAAACAAAAAACGCAATATGCCGTTGTTTTCATTTTAATGCTTACTGCTCCCTCCGTAAGCTTGGTTAAAACAAGTATACATCCATTTTGTAGGTAATTAAATTCCCTACAATTTTTATTCTTATACCTGTTTTTCTCAAATAGGTCAAAATTGAAGTACAGCGTTCTAAAGTTAGAAGTTTGAAAAAATTTCTGTTAAATGCGTATTTTTGATCTTTTTTAAAATATCATATCTCGTGAACTATCTGCCCTATAAACAAAATTTAACACGTATATTATAGGGAATTTCATTGTCTACAATATTGAATGAAAGTGTCTTGTAGCTAAAATGCACCGAAACAAAGATATAAGTGAAAATCTAAAAAAAGTGCAACCATCCTAGACAACATATAAAAAATTTAGAACTACCGGACCTTTTGTAAGGTATCAACCCTTTATTCACTGGGCTAAGAAGTGACTTCAAATTTCTGAATATAGGAGTACCTCAAGGCTCAGTACTTGGTCCAATACTTTTCTTATTGTATATTAACTCTTTGTTTAAATTACCCTTTAAGCCTAAAATTACTGCCTTTGCAGATGATGTTGGTTGTGAGCAGTGGCGGCTGGTAGGTTAACGAACAGGTGGTGCACTTTACTTAAATATTAAAATTAGAAAATTGAACAAAACAACATTGAAAATTACAAAAAACAATTACGGTTATATAAACAAACAAAATTAACGCGTCACACTTCACACACACTACATACAGTAAAACTACACTGACAACGAGATGTCAAACATGTCTGCCGTCGCTTCATTTTATTCTCTATACTCTATAGTGCCTATTTTCTGCACAATCAAACTTCAATGTGTGTACTGTGTGTGCTCTTGGCAATCTTCGTTTCTCTTTTCCCGTGCGGCGCTCGAGAACCGACTCATTACTTGGTACATTTCTATGAAATATCTTTTTTTTCACGCGTCAGGCATATTACTCGTATCTCATACAAGTTATATTAGCAGTCCTCGTGCGCTCGCCGAAGCGCACGAGATTTTATCTTTGCAGGAAAATAAGTCTTAATAGTTTAGCAAAGCGCTCAAACTGTTTCACATAATTTGAAATTAAATTTCTTATACGTTTTTGTATGTTTAAAAAATAAATATTGAAATGGTAATTTAAAAAGTTGAAGTTATGTTTTGTAATTTTTTAATCTTTTGAATTGAATTGGTGGTTCAGCGCACGAGCGCACTTCAGGTACAGCCGCCACTGGTTGTGAGTTTGGTGCTGATAGTCCCCTTGATCTAGTGGCTGATATTAATTGGGATTTGAATCTCTTTAGGTCGTGGTTCGCTGAACATAAGTTAGTCATTAGTTATAAGACCAAAATTATGTTCTTTAGTCTTTCTTCTCCGAACGTTTTTGAACCAGATATCTTTTTCCATGAACCAATGTGCAAAAAATATAAACTTATAAGTTGCTTTTGTGCTTCTGAGTTGAGTGCGATCACTTACCTTCACCATCAAATCTGTAGTGAGTCTTGTTTCCACATTGAAAAAGTGCATGTTTTTCAGTATCTGGGACTCTCAATCGACTCAAAGATGACTTTTAGCTATCAAACCGAGAGTCTAAAAAAATATTTTCGTTCTACACTGCGGCACTTCTTCTATTTCCAAAAAGTTTGCTCCAATGATCTTCTTAAAAAAATTTATTATGGAATTTTCCATTCCAAATTGCAATATGGAATAGCATGTTGGGGTGGAACGCACTTTAACAAAGTGAAACCTATTTTAACTTTACAAAAATATGTAATTAGGATAATTAGTAGGAAGGGAAGACTACATCATAGTTTTCCATTATTTGTAAGATTGAACATTCTACCAGTTCGACATTTATATTGTTTCAAGGTCCTTAAAACTTTCATTTTGCGCTCAGGAAATCTGAATTTCAGAATCCTAGATAATCATAATCTACGAAACAACTTGGAATATCTTGTACCTGTTCCCAGCTTTCGGACGACTACTTTTCGTAATTTTTAGACAGTAATGTCTTGTAGATTATTAAATAAACTTCCTACTGCGTTAAGGTCACTTATATTTCCAAATCTTTTTCAGATACATTTAAAATCTTGGTTGTTTGATTTTGACTGTGGTGTTTTGGAAATAATTGTGTTTTCTTGAACTATTTTACTTCCTTAATGTTCTGGTGAGTTATTAGAATATCTGATCAATCTCATTTTAAACTGAATTAATTTTTCTTGCACTAGGCTAACAAAACAAAAAGTAACTCTTCTTTTGATTCTTTTTTTTTTGATTTTACAAAGCAATATTTGAATTTCACTGAATTAAATTTCTTCTGTCACTTAGCTAATAAAACTAATTGTAATTCTTTTGATTCTTTTCTAATTATTTTAAATATCAATATCAATAATTGAATTTTTTAAATAAGGGTCACCCCACCCAATTTATATTTTGTTATTCTTTAATACTGAAGTGACATTTAAAACTGTTTAAATTTTAACATCTAATGTCACTACCTTATTTCTTAAATATTATATTTTTATGTTTTGAAATAAATGTACTATCTAGCATATTATACTTATTATAAATTATATTATTATAAGAAATAAATGAAAAAATGAAAAAAAAAGTTGTTGCCGACCAGGAAGATAACAAACGCAACGGGTTTTAAAACAAATCTCTGGTCTTATGTGAATTTATTATAAATTTTCAACTAGTAACTAAATACTAAGACATCGCTTTAATGTTTTTAGCACCACTACTCATTTCAAAGCCTCCACTGAATTTTCCCGCTATTTACATTTCACATACAATTTTGCTACAAGAATTCCATTTATTTTCTTAAGAAGCAGATAACCCTTTCGTCAGTGTTATTGCAAGAATATCCCCATCCCCATTCAACGCAATCAATTGCAGTGTTGACTCAAACCAGGGTCCAAACACCTTCTTGCCATTGTAAATATGATAACAACAACATCATTACAAGTTTAAAAATAACATGAAAAAGTTGGTACTCAGTGTCGCCAATATAAGTGCAAGTGCAGTCAGTCGCTTACCAGTGCTTAAGCAAATCTGTCATTTTCTACTTGTTTTCCAAAAAATCCCAAAAAATCGTTTCAAATCATCAATCAAATATCATCATGAATTGCGTAAGATTGTATTTCAAAAAGATAAAACCATAAACCAATCTCGCTTTCATCAATTCAAAAAAACAAATGCTGTAATATTGCGGGCCGCGTTTATGTAAATCCGTTTGTGATGATTAATTCCTCTTTTTGTTTGTTTATATTAATCTACATACATTAGACCTCTTTAAAGAAAGTCGTACATTGGGTGTAAATACGAACGAAAAAAAAACTATTACGGTTCAAGCACGTATGATTTGTTTAAACTTTCTTTGAAAGCTAACGCACCTGCGCTAATGTAAGATATTTTCGATCATATAAAAGCTTGCTGTTGGACTTGGAAGCCATCATCCTTGCAAGTAAAATAAAGAAATTGTTTGAATATGAGCACTTTTGAGTTCCTTTGTTTGTAAGTATACATAACGATAGCCGGTTATATTGCAGTTTGCACTATAAAAAGATGCAACTTCAGGTTCCGAATTGAGCACAGAGATCAACTTAAAACTATGTCTGGGCCAACTCGATCTTTGGGTGACTGAACAGTCGCTTAGTACCCATTGTATGGTCAAGTTCGACCAAATTGATCTTCTACATCGAGCTGACTTTGGATTTTGAATGAATACGACGATTACATCGCACAATCGTGGCCTCAAAATCGGAATAGTGAAAGTTTAAGTTGTATTGGGAAGTTGCATCATCGAATTGCTAAGAAAAAAGTGTCTATTTGTTTGAATAAATTATCGATTGATAAAAATATAATTTGCTTATATTTTTAAAAGGAAAAGTTCACCAGTGCAGAAGGTGAAGAACATTTTTGTGTAATACTTTTTACGTATTGTGAACTGTGATAAGGAATTTGACTGTTTGTGCAGTTCTTACAAGACGTAGTGATTTGTTTATTTATTTGTTTTGAGCGATAAAAAGAATTCAAAAAATAAAACAGAAAAGCACTAAATTTTAACAAGAGGAAAAATCTTAATATATATAAATTACGTGTCACGATGTTTGTCCGCGATGGACTCTTAAACTACTTAACCGATTTTAATCAATTTTGAACACCGTGTGCAGTTTGATTCAACTTGAAAGATAGGATAGCTTAAATCTCAATGTTACGTTAGCCACAGCAACGCTTGGCCGGGTCAGCTAGTAGATTATAAATCATAGAGTTGTAATATTTATAATTAATTAAGTCCTGAAAAACTTGGCTCAAAGCTAAGAGAAGTGTTAAAACTTGAAATCGATCTGGAATATTGGGGCATAGTCAAATTGTGTAGAATAATCTTGAAGCTGAGACATTAGTAGGTCACTTTAAAACTCCTTTGCCAGCAGATGGAAATTCAAACGGTTTCGATTACGACTTACTCAGTGTGATAGATAACGATTTTATGCAAGCTTTTCAATTATTCGGGTTGAATGTGCGCTTACGAGTATGAAAAATAATGAGATTCCAGGCATGATGACATTCGTATGCAATTTTTGAAAATATTTCTCACCAGTGCTTAATAACTATATTGCGCTTTTCTGTAACAAATTATTTGCTGACTCTATTGAAGTTTAATGAAAATGAAATATAAGCTGCGTTCTGTCTGTTTTTCAGCAACCCTATAATCAGGTCAGCATTGCCCTTAATCCCTGAATACAAAAAAAAAAAAAATCAAACTGAACACTTTTATCTTAGTAATGCTTTTTTTTCGTGTTCAGTGTCTTAGTGCATTGCTGAGCTGATTAAAAAACTGCTGAGTTGAAAAAAGCGCATCTGTTTTTAATTTTGAAAAATGGGGACTCAAAGTGTGCAAAAAGCTATAGATGAATATTTATTCTCAACTCACTCAGGAAAATTTTCGCTTTTTTTTTTTTTACAATAGATTGGTGAATTGGATTGAGAAGAATAATCGTCTGAGTATTTTTCAAGGCGTTTTCAGACCCTAGTCCTGGATAATGAATCACATATTTAGCCTTTCAAATATAGGCAGTTAATACATCGAAAAGACATAAAATGTAGACTTGCTTCGTAGGCCTCAAGGCAGTCTTTGACAAGGTGAATTGACAAGCATTAGTTTCAACGCTCTCTTGTCTAAATTTGAAAAAGAAATTTAGTACAATATATTGAAGTTTTCTAGAGTCACCAAAATCTAGAGTCTTTGATGGCTACAAAACATCAGATTTGTTCGAAACAACCGGAATTGTGTCTCAGGGGTTCATTCCCAGTACAGTAATCTTTGCGCTGGCGCTGGTGGGATTGGTATCGCAATCTTAATGGTACGAAGTTATTCTTGATCACGGTGCAGCAAGAATTTTTGGAGACCTGTGATTTTTATCGTGTATCACAAGTTTGTGAATTAAAAACTTGTATTTAGTTAGTAAAGCAAAAACTAGGTTAAAAAATATGAGCTGTTACAAGCACACATTTGGGGTTATATTCAGTTTTTGTTGGCATCTGCAAGCATTGAGAGGGTTGATCCACTACTATAGAAATCCTAATACAAACCGTATAATTAAACACAGGTAACAATGTTAATAATATTTTTATGGATTCGACAAACCTTTTCTTTTGCTATTCTAAACAGTCTTGACTGCAAGACTGTAACCCAGAAGCAACGTCTTGAAAAGAAAATAATCATCGAAATTAAGTGCTTCGGCAAAAGAGAGTTTTAAAGATTTTTGTGTCATATTCAATTCTAACAAGCTGTATTTATGTTGCTTATAACACCCATTTTCAAAAAAGTGCTCATACACCACAGTTACTTAAGTTGACTTTATTTGGGTTTCTAGGGCCTTATCAGTTGTCTATGCAAAATGAGAAAAAATTTTCTGGTAGAAAAGTTTGGTACCCGTGGCGTGATGGAATGATGGTTAACATGCCTGCCTGTTAACCCAGAGGTTCGTGGTTCGATTCGCAACAGAGCAAACATGTTCTTCCACGGATATCAGCAGAAAATTGTAGGTCCTCTCCATTTAATCACAAGGCATGGTTGTGAGGATTTCGTTAAGTTCACCTCGGAATATGAGATACCCAGCTGTAAATTTGTATAAACTTCTATTTTGACACCACAAACGTTGTAGCGTCTATTAAAAATCAAAGGTCAAAGGTCACAAAACTCCTTTTTCGCGAATATCTCGTATCCTATCGGTTTTTTGTTATTTGTGTGTCAATATTGTAGAAGATTGAATTCTCTACAACTTAACTTGATATGAAAAGGGGATGTTGACTCCATTAATTGCACTTAGATCAGTCAATTTTCTACGTTTCGTGATGTAATGATGTGAACATCCTTGGTTTTAAAAGGAGTGACTGAGAGACCGTTGCTAACACACCAGAGACAGGATCCAACCGAAAGAATGGCGAGCACTTTGCTATATGCGTGGGCGTGTACGTTAGATACTTTAAGCTTTTCAAGTAGGGAGTCGATCAGCATGCACCACAGAAGAGGAGATAGAATGCCACCATGTGGACTCTTACTCTTGTTGCAACATATTGTTCACGATCAGGTTCAACGGTCGTTGTCCCATTCATTAGTATTGCTTTAATCTATACTAGTCTAATGATTCGCCCACACAATGTTCTCTGACAGCGTTGCACATAGCATCAAAGCTAGTTGTCAAATTTGGAGTGGGGTTTTGCGAATGAAAATCTCAACCATCTAGAGTTTTAAGCAGGAAGGAGGATGACTAATGGGTCTAAATCTCTAGAGGAGTGAGTTGTCTTGATGACTAACTTAAGAAAGCGACTCTAACACTTTTTGACGGAGTTGGAATATACGCTAGAGCTAAACGGCCAGTGTTCTTCAAAGTAGGTAGCAAAATGTTTATACTTTCCTACAACATACCTGCATAAACACCATCAGTGCCAGGTGACTTGAAACTTGAAGCTGTCAAAAAAACCATGGCTGTTTCAGTAGGAGTTAACGTGTATTAGCTATGTCGAGTGGATTCATCGGGTTCAGGTTGTTGTGGTCCAATCAATATCTGTTTTCCTGGAAAAGGATTTTCTAGCATGATATTATGTGTCTCTTCTCAGTATAGGAACCATTTGATATCTTGAGTGATTCCAGTTAATTGCCTTTTCTCATTTTAAGGGCTTTGTCAAGTCGGCTGATTTCACTGAGTGTTTCGTGGTTTTCACAGAAGTCTTTGTAATAGGCATTCCTTGGTCTTCGAATTAACCTTTTAAAGTTATTCTGTTTCCAGTCGGCTTCTAATTTGGTCTTGAGAGACCTATTCAGAAGACGATACTGTAGGTCTACTAGGCATAAGTCTAGCTGGACATGCATGCTCCAAGCTTCTTGTAAGGGCAGCCCAATTTACTTTAAGAACTGCATCTTCCACTTTCTGCTTTGTTGAGAGCTTGGGTAAAGCTTTGACAAAATTACCAAGCTCATCATGAACAACTTTAATCATGACAAGAGGTTCTTAGCTGTAGGTACTTAAAATATCCCAATCTGAGGAAATTAACTGGATAACTTAACTGATGACTCTGTGTGATGTCAAAAATGGTTTGGTGTTTTTGTGTTTCCTCGTATCCAGCAGTTAATTTGGAAAACAACGCCGTTTTGTTGGATACCGGCTTTCTACTTTTTCTGATAGCCTAGTATAGGATTTATGGAGTCCATAGTGTTTGAATTTGTATTAAAGTCAAGCGAACCAAACTGGAAAAGTTATTCAATCAAATATATATATTTTAAGTGGAGATTATGTCGAATAAATTACTTATGAAAGATCATGCTAAATAACAAATATAATAATTTTAGTTGACTATCGATTTTTTTTTTCAATTTGCCCACGATGAGACAGTTTTAGAAATGCACAAGCTCACACCATTGTCTCTAGCATTTATAATAAGGTAGTTTCTTTTATAATAGCCCTTTACCTACGTATGTAGACTGTCATTTAAAACGCTTATTGTTCTTCATTTTTCTTCAGATGCCATCAACGTTTTTCCACGACGAACCAGTGCCGAACGAACTCATACCCAAGATGATAATTACTGGTGGCTATACGTCAGTTTACACGGAAGAAGCACCATGTGTTCCCATTGTTGGTAACTGGAAGAAGCGCTATTGCACTTTGGCTGAATCTTTTCTACCCATTCTCGATCGGGTTCACAACTTCGAAGTAAGAGAAAGTGATGTTTGGATACTTACGAGCACAAAGTGTGGCACAACATGGGCTCAGGAAATGACCTGGTTGATATTGAATGACTTCGATTTCGAGATGGCAAAGGAAATTGATCTCACAATTCGTTCACCATTCCTAGAGTAAGACATCTTTCAAAATTATTTGTTTTTTGTTGATCGTCTTATAACTACTTTCAAAGATTCAATGGGGTGGTACCCAATGTGGAGCACGATACGATGAAACACGCTGAGCAAATGGATTCACCGAGGTTAATTAAGTCCCATCTACCCATACCGCTTTTGCCAAAACAGTTATGGACCAAGAAGCCGAAGGTTTGATATTAACTTCATTTCCGTTCCAATCAACGATCTCTGATCTTTTGTCCTTGTTCAGATAATATACGTATTCCGAAACCCGAAGGATGCAGCAATTTCTTATTTTCACCATTGGAGAGGAATGGTCGGCTACAAGGGCAGTAAAGAGGAATTCATGCATGCTTATATGGACGGCCATGTGAACTTTAACCCATTTTGGCCGCATGTTTTGGACTTTTGGCAATTGCGTCATCAGCCGAATATTTATTTCACCAGCTATGAGCGCATGAAATTTGATCTTCGAGCGGTTGTAACTGATGTTTGCCAGTTTCTAAACAAGAAGATTTCTTTTAGTCAAATGGAAGAATTAATTGATCATTTGTCATTCGATAAAATGAAAATCAACCCAGCGTGTAATCATGAAAAGGAGTTCCAGAGTATAAAAGAAGCTGCTGGTGTCGAAGTTGAAGAATTTAGGTATTTTTTAATTTGTTTTTTTCTTTTTTTGGTAGTTTGGAAAACAACGATAGTTAACAAATTTAATTTATATCTTGCTTTAGTAGATTTGTACGAAGAGGAGTTGTGGGTAGTCATAAGGATGAGTTGCCACAAGAAATCATAGAGGAATTCGACGAGTGGACCGAGGACCATTTGAAGGAGTACAACTTGACAGTCGATGATATAATTTCGTATCGTAAATACGATGAACAGATTTAGATTTATGTTTTAGATTAATTTATATAAATTATAGAAAAGAAAAAATAAATAAATTACTTTGCTTCCTTTTTGAATTCTATTGAGCAATGTCCACTTAAATGGTTTTGGCAGTGTGATTTTATCTTTAACAAATTGGCTTTTTTTCGTAGTTCTTGCAACTTATACACAAAGTTAAAATAAAGGAAAAAACGCAAAATTAACTGCAGAGTACATGTATGGGTTCGTAAAGTCACCGAGCGAAGGTGAGCCATAATCGAAAACGAGACATATTTTTTGAGCGGACAGGCTGCTTTACTGAACAGCTAGAACAGAAACAAAAGTGTTATGCTAGTTTAGCTCGCTACTTGCTTTCTTTTTTGTCGAATGATTGCGAAGTAGGTTACAGCAAGTCGTCGAGTAGTCCGTTTGAGGTTGAACCCAAAAAAAAGTTTCAGCTGGTTCTAGTTTTTTAGTTTGTTAGACTGTTTTCATAAACGTCGGAAATCTGCGCCGGTGTCTTTCTGCTCTGCTGCCAACATGAACATACTAATTCTGGGCCCGCATTACAAATAACGATACTCGCAAAAACCACTTGTTATCGTTACGTTGCAATTACGTTTCAAATAATAATTGTCATTTCGAACTACTTTTGGTGGTTGTTTTGTTATCATTCTGAGATTTTCAAGGATCCTTTCTCGTAGTTCTTCGTTGTCATCGTTGTTCTGGGTATCGTTTTATTTGCCTCGCGTTTCATAATTCTTAAAGCCGGCTCTACAAAACGTTTGCAGGCCTTCTAAAGCACATTTCCAAGTAGTCATAGTCACTGAATGTTCATCAACGTCACAAACAGCAGAAATGAAAACTACCGCAATTCTGCTACGTTCGTTCAATTGAAAGCCTGACATTATGATCTTATCTAAAGCAGGTCTTATCTAACACGGTAACTTCGAACTTTAGCTTTGGGTTTGCTTAGCAGAACCCACTGGAATTTTCTTACTCGTACACCACTTTCTTAAAATCGTTCAAACAAAATTGTTCAAAAACGTAAAATTACTTGAAAATATAAAAAAATAATAAAAACTGCCAAAAAGAACGAGTTTGCTTATTTTGCCCTTCTGTGATTTCCCTGCTATGTCCAAACATCCTTCACCAACATTTTCGATTGATTGATTAACTCGTTTGAGGTTTTCTTCCACTCAAGAGATTTGGCCGTTCCAGGATTTTCCTGCAATATGCTGTCAGAAGCGCTCGAGCGGGAGTGTTGGTGTAAATCCGCTATACATTGACCAGCCATCATAGTTTCGCGATGCGTACTCTCCTAGCTATGCTAGTGTCGCAGTACAGCTCTTATTCGTCACCCTTTGTCTGCACATACAGGATCATACCAAAGATCTTTCAGAGTATTTTTCTTTAGAAACGAACAAGGGTTTCCTCGTCCACTTAAGGTAAGGTACATGCTTCCGCGCCGGATATAGCAGGACTGCAATCATCAAGGTCTTGTAAGGATTTGTCGGTTTTTTTTTTTTTAATAGAGAGGGTTTATTTCTCAATTGCCTTCTTTATCCAATGTAGCCGCGATTGACCCAAGTAATTATCCATTTAAATTCTGGAATTATGCTATTCCCTGCGTCTATAACTATCCTACGTAGACTGGTCCTTAACTACCTCGAAATACTACCTCTGTCGTAATGTGATCTATGTTGGGAAGACGACATTTTTGATCATCTTGATCACTGTCCAAGATGATTGGGGCTTAAAATTTTTAGGCTTGAGGTAAAGGATTAGTTAGCTGGATACTCGATTGAAACTGGCACTGGATGTCACAGCGTTTGTTTGCGTGGGTCATGAACAGGATATCCTCATTCGACAAAATAGTGGTCGGGATCAAAAGAAAGCTTGGACGTCGATAAGAATGGAAGAGTGTCTTGCGTCGGTCGCAAATTAGTCAATTTGGTTAACTGTTAATCGATCTAGGCACCGCCATGTACTTTTAAGAATTGCGAAACTCGGGAGCCTGTTTTAAAAACAACTAAATTTAGCCAATCTTTCTCTTCACTTGGGTCGTGGCCCGCATATTATCCAGGCTAATGCTGGTAAATTTAGCCCTCATACAGATTTCCATCATACGCTCGCTAACCGAATTTTGGCTCATTGCCTCTAATGTCTAACGATAAATCCACACCCAAATAAACGTTGTTTCTGTTTACGGTAGCAGTCGCCGTAGTGGATGTCATGTTATTCAATTTCCGTATGCCCGGCCCTTTTCATCGCACTACTTGGGTTGCGATTATGTTCTTTTTTCGTTAACTTGGGACGTCAACGACGTAGTCATTACTCGTAGGTTTGTTGAACTTGGCCCAGGGTTACACATAACTTTGAATCAATATTTCATCATTATAAATCATTATAAAAGCAAATAATTATTGCAACATGTTTATGTTTTAACATAAACGTTAGCATAAACATAAATAACGTAAAAATTAGATTTTTCATATAAGAATTCAAAAATAAACAAAATTTAAATAACAGAAAATTAAATTCAGAAATATAAGGCATATAGTTTAAGAAACAAAATCTTGATATGCAAAAAGATGGAAAGAGGAATGTTTATTGAACGAGTGTTTTTCTTGATTTAAGGTTGGCAAAACCATTGATTATATCTACAAAACCGATACCTTTGAGGATGTTACTTTTGATTGACATCAGAGACAAACTTGTCAATCTTTCTTGTACCATTGTAGTTCTGAGTTCGTTTTTTTATTCTTGGAAATTCATCTTCAACTTTATTTGCTTTTAAGAAATTAAAAAATTCTAGAACATTGCCAGTTTTTTTCATTTTTGTGTCGAATAGTTTTCCAGTATTGTTTTAAATTAAGGCATCAGCATGTAGTTCATCTCCGTTTACATCTTCAGTGTAAAATTTATCAAAAGATTTGCAGTTTTCTTTTACATAAGTCTTCTGAATTCGCTGTTTCAAATCAACGCTTAGAGTGTCAACAATGGAAAGAAACGTTTCAATTTCGAACCTTTCTTTCCCAGTCAAAATTAATGAGGGTTCAGAACCGTCAAAAAAAGTCTGTTCTACACCTAGTCCTTTCAGAAAGGTTCTTATACGCGAAATCCGGGTTTATTTTGTCTGGATGATGAATCAAAGTTATCAAAATTGTCCTTGATATAACATTTTTTTTGCAAAGACTAAGAGCTTCCTGTCGGGCCTCTCGTGCATGTCGTAAATCGTTAACGATAGGCATCAAAGCTTCTTCAATTTCTTGATGATAATTATAAAAGGCGCTTAGTTCATCAGCTCGCGCTGACCATCTTGTTTCAGAAAGACTTTTTACAACTTTTTTTTGAACCTAAATGAGCAGGAGTGAAAGCTTAAAAGATTGAGTGCCGTTCATTCCAGAGTATATCTAATAATGAGTAGGGATACTCTCTACACAAATGCAACATTAACAATAGACAGCAAAAAATAAAAACCCCACAATTAGTGAAAACAGGCAAAATTTATTAATAGTAACCCTTCCGGACCATCGCACCGCAAATGTCAGAAGGCTACCCAAGAAGTTTTTCCATCTTCACAACACCATTTAACTTCGATCGTAAGATACACGTATGGATGTTTTTCTGATTGGATTTTTAAAAGTGCCCTGAAACGAACACAAGGGAGCGTATGGTTTCGTTGTCCTGATCATTAGTTGAGTGACTTCTTTTTTTGTTTGAATCTAAATATAATTTCGGAGGGAATGTGATTTAAAATGTTCAACAAAGGTTGTTGTTAAATGTATCGAAATATATTTTTTTCTTGAAAATAGACCAATAGAGGTTGAGTTTTGTTTCAGCAATTTGGGGGCCCCTGATGATTGCGGGGCCCTGGGCCTGGCCCCAGTGGGCCCAGTGGTAAAAAGGGGTCTGGTTATAACTGCGTGGAAAACGCTTGAGTTCTTCGTCAATACATTTTGAATCACACAGACACAATATGATACACAATTAATCTAAAACGGGGAACCTACACACTTTTAGTAGAACATTCGTATGCAATTGAATACACTTTAAATTTTTTTTTCTTCCGCACAAATATGTATTTCTAAATAATGATATGTTATATAAATAATTACAGAAGTATACACACATATGTATATATATTTTTTTTCATTTTAAATATATAAGTTTTTGTTTTGTTTGTTTTCTTTTTCTTTAATGTTAGATTTTTCTATGTAGGTACATTTGTTGTAATTTGTTTTATTTATTATTTGTTTTTATATTTCTTTCAATACAAAGATATTCATTAAAATTATTATTCCTTTTTTATTTAATTAGAATAAGAAGACGCTATGACCAGCATAGCTACACTTAGAATACGGTGAAGTCTATAGTTATTAAATATTTATAGTAAAAAATGTACATTTGTTATAATTCTTTTAGCTTTTTGTTTTATTTTTATCTAGAAATTTAACTAAGATTAGATTGTTAAGGAAACACGTGTGATCATGTGTAGAAATATAAATACAAATCATTTTCAGCACAATCAATCACTAAACTCTTGGAAGAATATAAGAAAATATATTTGGCCCTTGCCTTCAACATAGTTGCAACGTACACAGTAAAAGTTTGAAACCTCAAGATATGTACTAAGTACCGAGGAGTTTGTATATAGGTTGTTTTATGTAACATGTGATAAGTTTCAAATCTAACACTGAACAAAATAGACAGACATCTCTTGGATTTCGTCTGCGTATATATAGTTGCCTCGAAAAATGTTAATTTGCCATTAACTTGTTTGTTAAGTGGGATTGAGAAATGGGTATTCGGTTAGAAGCCGATTATCTTAAGGCCGAACAACAAAAAGTTATTGTATTATTGTTTCTAGTGTTTGTCTTCAGATAATAAAGGACGATGAGGCTGAACTTGTGTCGGCGAAAGAAATCCCGAGAACAGCCTTCGGAACGCCTTGTGTTATTTGGAAGCACCCGTTTTTGAGCCCATAGAAAGCTGCTTGGTTTTAATGTCAGCCAATGTGTGTACACCCTGGTCTTCGTATTTTTTCCAATGCGAGTAGTTCTGTTGCATGTGTGTGATGAGATGTGGCATATCAATGAAACCTGCAACAAAATGAAGTGAATTAGGTGTGGATACTAAACGGTATCTGTATGATGGTGAGCTTACTGTCCCAGGCGTGTATCATGTCTTGTATGATAAATTCAATGAAGCCTATCTGACTTTTGGGGATGCTGCATGTTGCCCGATCAAACATAGGCATGACAATTGGCAGTGAATTGGCTTTCTCCTCATCAGTCTGTATAAAGTATTCTTCGGCTATTCGTCGAGCCCATTCAACACAATAGGCGATTGGTCTAGCGGGGTTACTTACATCTGCCACTTTTATAAGCATTCGTCGTATAAGAAGCTGACTATCGTCTTCTGATTGTACTATCTGAAAAAAAAGGACACAAAAGGTTTGAAAATTACCTATATTTATATATATATAAATAGAGTTAAGTTTTTTTTTTTTTTTTTTTTAAGTTAAGTTTAAGTTTATCGCCTTACAAAAGAGGTACATACAGTAAGATTAAATCTTTTAAAGTACTTAGGTAGATTATGTTATCAATTTTATTTAAATCTTAAAAGTAATAAAATTAATAAAGTTTAAAAAAGTTAAAAACAGTTTAAATTTACACTTATAACAATTTAAGCTATTCTTTGCAAAAGTTAAAGAAAGGGAAGTGTATTAGGATAGTATCAAAGAGATCAGAAGTAGAGAGAGAGAGAGCAGACTTGAATGTTTTGAGATTAACAATTATTTTGATTGAGGACGGAAGGGAGTTCCAGAGTCTTACAACATGTATAAAAAAAAACGGGATGAGTTAAGGTAGTTCCAAAGATTTGAAATGATATTTATTGTTCTTTCGGACCGATTGAACAAAAGTCTGTTAAACAAATATGAGTGCCTTTACATTGATTAGCATGTGGTTAAAATATACAGTTTCTTGTATTGATATTTCTAAACTGCAGCCCAGTAAATTCCTGACTAATGCAGAAGTATGGTCATACCTGCGAAACCCGTAGACATAGCGTACTGCAACATTGAATGCAACCTGTAATTTCCGTTTGGAAAGTTAGTCGACGTTACTATACACGACTCCAAAATAAGACATCAGTGGCAAAATCAAGGAAAGTAACAGTTTCCGGCGAGTTTCCATAGGTGTAAAATGGGCAGATTGTCAAAGCTTTCGAAGGCAACTATAAATGCGTCAAATAATAAAATTTGTGTGTGTAGCCTGATAGATTGCAATTTTGCAATCAATAACAAAGCCGAGACTATTACAGTGATCAACAGCTTTTATTTTTCCCTCTCTTAACCATAAGTCTGGAAGGATATTGATTTAAATTTTTTTTTTGGAAATTGGGATGACTTTTAATTTCTCAGGACTTAAGAGCAAGCCATTAATTCAACTTAGATCTTCATAAATAATTAAAAGACCAAGCTCATCAAGGATGAAAAGGCCTGGCTAGAAGAAGATGAACGTCATTTGTCGTCATTTGCACTAGTGGACAGAAGCATGCAAACAGCAAGATGGTAGATCATTTAAAAACATGCTGAAGAGTAACGGACAAAGAATTGACCCCTGTGGAACCACTTGGTTAACAGGTTTAGGTGTTGAACCCTTTCCACCAAATGCAACTTTCTGCTGTCTATCAGCCAGATAATCTGATGTTAATAACTTGTATGCCTGACCACTAGATCCAAAAAAGTTTCGCAACTTCCAGCCAGAGTATTGTGATTGACTTTGTCGAAAGCCTAAGAAAAATAAAGTAGGTCAAAAAAATGAGATGATCATATTCAACTCAATTATTGTTGGGTAGACTTTCATCATGAATTGTATGTCAGTAAAATCCACTGTAAAAATACTTTCAAGTGCCCGTGAAGGTTTCAAAGTATGTTGTATCAATGCTCGTAGCCTCAATATGAACAAATTAGATTTTTTAAAGTATGTGTTTGACTCATCTGGGGTAGATTTAATCTGCATTACGGAGACATGGTTTAGACCAGATACTCCAAATAGTATGCATGAAATTCAAAACTACTTTTTACTTCGAAATTATAGAGTAACAGACACAGTAGGAGGTGGGGTTGCAATATACTGCAATTCATCCCTTAGTTGTAAAGTTCTGGCAAAATCAGCAAACAGTGGAGTAGAATATTTAATGTTGGAGGTTTCTGATGGTAATATAAAAAGTGTTGTGTGTGTAGGGTATAATCCCAACCGAAGTATTTCTCCTGAACCCCTCTTTGCTGCCTTACAACCATACTCTGCATTATATGAACACATTATTGTCTGTGGGGACTTTAATGCAGATCTTTTACTGTCGGATACCCGAGCTAACCAGCTAAGAGACATAATCGCAACAAATGGACTGCATGTATCGAACTCTTATGCTACTCGTTTTGCACCTAACTCAACTCCTAGCCTTCTCGATCTTATGATTGTCTCTGATTGTCTAATGTTTTTTTGCAAGATCAATTGTCCTTGGATGGTATATCTGACCACGATCTTCTTTTTTGCACATACAACATTGATTTTTCGCGTGTTCCGATTCCGACAACTTTTCAGTTCCGAGATTTTAAATCAGTTGACAATATTGCCCTACAGAATGATGCAATGGAGATTCCTTGGCATTTCTGTCTCAACTTCGCAAATGCTTCCGACAAGATTGAGTGCTTCCAATCGTTAGTTCTTGAACTATTTGAGAAACATGTTCCTCTAAAAACGGTTTCAGTGCGTAGCAAAAACTGCCCTTGGTTTACTTCTGATGTGGAAATGGCAATAAGAAATCGAAGAAAATCATATTCTAAATGGAAGCTCGATCCAACTAATGAAAATTGGGAATTTTTTTGCCAAATTAGAAATCACACCACGTATGTTATTCGGAGGGCAAAAAAAAGATATTTTATGTCAAAGCTGGATATAAACCAGTCTTCTCGCAAGCTCTGGAGTAATCTTCGAGCCATTGGAATCGGTAAAAAGGAGTCTACCCAAAAATTTCCTGATCCCAATGAATTGAATCATGCGTTTGTCATGACGGACACCCAGTGTCTAGTTTTTGAGCCTAATGATCAAGCTTTCTGCGATCCATCTATAATTTTTGAATTTGTTTCCGTTTCAGAATTTGAAGTTCTTGAAAGCATTAGGTCAATTAAGTCTGATGCTATTGGAGAGGACGGAGTCCCACTATGTTTCGTTAAAATGATCTTACTGCATGTTTTAAGTACCTTAACAGGATTGCTCAATTTCTTTATTGCTTCTTCATCGTTCCCGGATGGTTGGAAGGTAGCCAAGGTTATCCCCGTAGCCAAGAAAAATAATGCAAGTTCTTGTTCAGATTTTCGACCTATTAGCATTCTTCCGTGTCTGTCAAAAGTCTTTGAGAAAATACTAGCGTCGCAAATTTCATGTCATCTCAAAAGGTTTAACTTGATATCACCATTTCAGTCGGGCTTTCGGGCAAATCATTCTTGCCAAACTGCAATGATCAAAGTAATTGATGATATAAGATGTGAATATGATAAAGACAATCTAACTCTGTTATGTCTGCTTGATTTCTCAAAGGCTTTTGACAGAGTTAACCATGATATACTCTGCAAGAAACTGAAGCATTATTTTGGGTTTAATGACAGAGCAGTACACTTAATTAAATGCTACCTGCAGAATCGCCGCCAAAAAGTTTGTATTGCTCAAAATCAATCAGGATCTCTGAATCTGCGTATGGGTGTACCTCAAGGCTCTATTTTGGGACCGTTGTTATTTTGCATATTTATAAATGACCTGCCAAACGTATGTTCAAATGCTTTGGTACATCTGTATGCAGATGATGTACAAATATATTTATCGCGTCCTCTTGGTTTACAAGAGGATTTAATATGCAGAATTAATGAAGATCTAATGGCAATTTTTAAATGGTCAGTTAACAATGGTCTTTGTCTGAATCCAGAAAAGTCTCAGCTTATTGCAATTTCCAAAAAGCTTGTTGATACATCACTTTTACCTCCTGTTTTTCTGTCTTCATTCCAGCTGTCTTTTTCGGAAACTGTTACAAGTCTAGGTTTCAAAATTAACAGAAAACTTTCAGCTGAAAGTCATATTAATCATACAGTTGCAAGAATATACTCTGGACTACGTAGACTTTGGCCATTCTCCTCCGCTACTCCTGTAAATACAAAGTTAAGGCTTATAAAAACCTTGCTTGTGCCATTGATCGACTATGCAAGTGTAGTCTATTGCAAACCCGATTCTCACTCTCAACATAAATTGCTTGTGGCGTTTAATGATATGTTAAGATACGTATATGGTCTCCGGAGACACCAACACATTTCTCATTACCACCAACTTGTTCTTGGATGTTCGTTGCATCAATTTCTGGATGCCAGACGTTGTATATTTTTACACAAAATTATACATAATAAGGCACCTCTGTACATTTATAATAAACTTCAATTTGCCCAATCCTTAAGAACTACGAATATTTTAGTACCAACTTACAACTACTTGAACTCTTCACGGCTTTTTATTGTGTATGTAATTAGGCTTTGGAACTCTCTACCGATTGCCATTAAAAGAATAATTGGAATAACAAACTTTAAAAATGCAATCACTGCTCATTTTCGCTAAGGACTAATGTAAAACTAGAACTTAAATTTAAACAGATTAAAATGTACAATGAAATCAATAAAAAAAAAAAAAAAAAAAAAAAAAAAAAAAAAAAAAAAAAATGCTATTACTAAATTTATATACATTTATATTTATAATCAGTTCCTACTATATTACATTTGTTAATTATTTATTTTGTTTTAGGTTTATTTATCGGTAATGTTTACTTATCATCATAGTCCGTATTTTTAAGTACTATAAAAGACTACGTCTTACTTGTACATTCTCAATAAAATTGAAAATTGAAAATTAACTCTCATGTCTTCTAGAAAATTTACCATGGTTGTTGAGCAACTGTGCTTAGCTCTAAAACCCGATTGCTTGTCAAATAAAAGATTGTTTCTTGAAATATGTACTACAATTTGTTTCAATTAACTTCTCCAAAACTTCAGAAAAACACGGTAGAATATTGATTGGTCTGAAATCAGAAGGAAAAGAATAGTCCCGATTTTTGGCGATTGGGAGTACTTTAGCAACTTTCCAAGAAAGAGGGAAAGTAGCTGTGATGATACACCAGTTTAAGACATGAGTGAGATGTTTATAATTAGAGGCAGTAAAAGCTTTACAAAACGCATAGGTATACCATCTTCCATCTGCACCAATTTAATTACGCATTTCATGACTTTATCTTTATTAAACAATACAAAGTCTCCAAGACTAGGCACCGAACTCGAGAGAATTGAGGAAGTGTTCACTTCAAATGCACCAACAGAAACCGAGTCACCAAAGAAAAATCATTTACTTCATCCGGGTCAAGCGTGCATTGAGAGTGCACATGTCTGCGGTTTACGGTATTAAGAGCGAGCATTTTTACCATATTAGGGTAGACATAAGTAAGATTGTATGCTGCGAGTGGGAAAATGTTGCTCATTGTTGTCTCATATTGAGATTTATGTTATAGCTTTTTAAATAGAGTCAGCATTACCCTTTGAGCAACCTTCAACTACGAAAAATTAACAAAAAAAATACTGACCGACACGACGTGCGATTGACAATCTGTGATTGGAAATTTACTATTCTATCTTCAAATCCTTTCACAATCACTGTTGAAAAACAAATAACAATTCAGAGGCCAGTGGCTAGATTATGAAGATGAAAGAGAAAGTGTGCGATGGCAGGTCATAAAGAAGTTTGGTGAAGAAGGCATTATGTCATTTTCGGTGACGACAACTCAACTTGAGATGAACTAATCGTGGTTAAACGATTAACGGTTAAATGGCCTTGGAATTGAGCCTATTAGTTTGAAGCCCAATTCCAAGGCCATTTATGTTCGATCTCACAGTTTGACTTTTGATATTTTTTGTATAGATAAGTAAAAATAGCTTTAAACAAAAATATTACCGAACTCACATCTTTCGGTTCCGCATCCGTTCCAAAAACACTAACAAACTTTGCTAAATTTTCAAAGTGCCGCGTCATTTCGGTTGCTAGAATCATATCAATGATAACACTTCGCACCGACTTGTAAGTATCTTTGTCTAAATTCTTGAAAATATTTATTTTATCATCACCTGAAAAAAAAAAACAAGAAGTATATGTATTTCATGAATTCAATTGGGTTTGGTTGTGTCACACTTACCTAAGGTTAGTTTAAATGTAGTTGCCGCATGATGTGATTCCAAAACGGTTAAATCATTATACATTATGGCCAATGGATTATTTGAGTTGCAAAGGAAGGCTGAGGATCTTCCTGGATGATCAATGTCATGGGCTGCCGATGCAATTAATGCTGTAGCTTCATCCATTCGATCCATGACCATATCTTTAGCTGCTAATTGAGTCAAAAAAGCTCCAGTTGCCTGAAATGAGGAAAATACAATTCGTTTGGGTAAATGGTTAGAAACAAGAAAATTGTTAATCATAGAAGGAGAAAGTGAGTATCTATGTTCATTAAATCGATTGGATCGTTGAAAAAAATAATCTCTTAGTTGATGTCTTTGGAAGACAGGGCATGAAAACACAAGGTGTGAGATGGACTCCACTTTCTTTTTATTGAAGCAGCTTCTGCGCAAATGGTTTGAGAAAGCGCCAAGTTTTGTGCCGTTTCTACCTATGAGACAGTCTTCGGTTATGACACAGACTGCGTAACCAATATGCAATCTAATTGGACATAACAGACAAAAGGTTTAGTTATGGATGTTCCATTGGTCAACAGAAAATATTTTATCTCTTCACAGAAACAGAATATCAAAATAATTCTCGAATAGACGGGTCTGGATCAGAAAGCGAGCAGCGCAAGTTCAGCCGCTTTTGGACTAAAATGGTACTTAATACCTTCTAAAAATTTTACCGAGTTCATCTAATTCATGCATTCAAATATAAAAAAGAAAATTTTATCAAGGAATATTTTTTATAAGCCATAAGTATTTCAACTGCAGAAAGGGAACAACTGAGCAGTAACTATTCTTGGTGTGCAATTTGTTTAAAAAACTAGAGCTTTCCCTAGTGAAACCAATGGAAACGACATTAGAACCAGCTTCTAGAAATTGCTCTCGGGAAAACTGTGCGAAATTTGCCCATTACAACGCTGTCGCCGTATGTTCAGAATTTCGTCGGCATCCACAAGGAGCCATCCTTCACCATCGTCAATGAACTTCGGGTCCTTCTTTGAGCCGCAATTTTTAAAATGGTTGCTCCTTCACTTGAGTTTTTATTTGTCGTTTTTCTTGAATAGCTTGGTTTTCATAAATAATAATCGGGGCAGACATTTCTTACAGTTCCCAATACATGTCATCAGTGCTTTTGACTTTTGCTCTTCTTTCTTGCAGCTCCTGTGTTCCCTTTCGAGGTAAGCCGTTTCATCTCCATTGTTTGAGGGGTAATTTGACTACTTTAACCCCAAATGCTGTACCTGCATCATCGAAACCGAAAGGCTGTCGGTCGAGGCACCTAAATCGTTGCCATATAAAGGGTCTTTTTTTCAAAAACAGGGTGCAAAACATCGAGTCTAGCTCCGACTGTGTGGCACGTAGCGGCGTTCTGTTGACATGTTTCCATTATTCTCCTTTTCAATTTTTGTGAACAAAAATTCGTTCAACATGGCCCGATAACGATCGCCATTGACTGTAACGGCCACTCCTTACTCATTTTCGAAGAATGCCTCTGGACCAAAATCCGCATCAAACAGTGACTCATGCGAGTTTTCTGCGCTCCAAATGCGACAATTTTGTTTGTTTACATACCTGCCAAGATCAAAATAAGCTTCATCTGAAAAGATGATTTTTTTTTGGCAAAATCGGCATTGGATTTTCAAAGTAATGTCGCAGTATCTCTCAGCGCTGTTCAAGCATATACGTAACCGTATTCGTTTAGCGGAAGGATAAAACTAATTATCTGTGAAATCAGACATGAGCTAAGTGTTACAATTCATGATTCACGAAATAAGCACTAGTTGAAAGAGAAAAGCGTTAGGTGGCAGATCCTATATGGCGACAAGGAAAAGTTAGTGGAGTTCACATTGTACAGTTAGTTGGACAGACTTTAGTGTGAAGGATCAATGTTTTATAATGTGAACCCTCAGACGTCCGCTTTTTCGAATTAATGGATGGTTCTCAAATATTTTTAAAAATTTTGAAGTCTTACGGAGCGGAGGAATGTATCATAATGTTGGACGAAGAGTCTGATAAGTCTGAACACAATCTACATGCGACCGTCCAACATCCTTCAAATGAAGTCGGCCCAACAAATTGTACAGTGTGAATTTCGCTTATATGACTACCATGAGCTTTTAGAGTTTCCTCTTCAAATAAACGATTTCAATTTCCTGTCTAAAAAAGTGTTTCAGAAAAATCTGTGTGACAGAGGGCATCCATACGAAATCCTTTACACCAAACTAAAAAATAAAAAAACGTTTATGACGTAACGTTTGCGCAACGCACATAACGATGATTCGTAAATTCCTTCATCTCAATTTTTCTGTTGAGGGTCTGACTACTGCCTCTGCTCTAAATAATGTGTTTTGTTAGTCTTTCCATTCTTAATTTTTTTAAGGTACTATTATAACATTAAACGAACAAAATGCATTTAAAAAAATCCAAACAATTGTTAGGTAAAATTGGACAATTTTTTTTCAAAGTGATTGTTTTGAGAAACGAAACACGAAATGTGATCTATTTTATCAAGAAGCATTGAAAAAGTCTTGGTTTCCAATATTCACTGATTCAATTCATTTTATTGGAATACTGTCTGCTGGTACTGGTGATCCGTGGAAGCCTTCATGTCAAAAGTACCATCTTGGACAAAATTCAGCACGACCGGCTCAGTTGGTATTGTCATGTTCAAAGGAGAGATCCGCAGAACCCCGTCCAAAAGGCAATATCGTACAACGTTTCAACAAATTCGAGACGAAAAAGAAAAGGCAGGCCAAAACACACCTGGTACAAGCAAATGCAAAAACAGCAGCATTTGGTTGGCCTCAGACATGTAACAATCCAAAACCGAGAGGCTTGCCGACGATTTCTGAGGTCAACGCGGCGTACCCCACAGGCGGATCACTAGTGTGAAGCAGAAAAGTGGGAGAGTTGTGATCGCTTCAAGATCACTACTCGTAACGCCAAAAATGGAAAAGAAGAAGACTGTCTGCTGGTACTGTAACTTTTCAGATAGGCTGCAAAAGAATAGTTTTGTATTTATCTATGTTCAGTTCTTACGGTGACGTAATGGTTAGCATGTCGCCTGTTAACCGGGAGGTTCGAGGTTTGAATCCCCACAGAAAATATTTCCTCGGATATATCTCTTTCGCAAAGAATTGACAAGTCCTCTTATAGTGTTTTTATTGCCATGAAATGCACTTTCTCGATTAGCCATTGGGAATCGGCGAAAAATTGTAGGCCCCCCATTTCTCACAAGATATGGTTGTGAGAAATGCTACCAGATACGCGTATTGGTTTGATTTTTATAATTAACTTTCATTTCGAAAACTTACTTGCATTACATCTGCAGCATGTGTGCTGTTGTGATATGTGTTTTGTGAATGATAATGAGCCTCTATGACAGCCAGCCAAGTTTTGAACACATTCTCCTCAACGTTAAATGTGGCAAACACATCAAATCGCCGGAACATTTCCATGCCAAGATACAGCAAAGGCCGGTGTTCGGTGATTTCCTCCAATTTGAAAATATCAAATTCCCACGAGAGAGATTCTTCGAGAAGTTCCATGATGAGAGGTGTAGCCTGGAAAACAAAATTGATGATAAAATTTCAGCAAACATTTAAACATACAAGCACAGAGTCATTTGACGAACAAACCTTCATCTTGGCTGGTAAGATTCCTGATGGTCGACTGTTTGATGTCCTGATAATGGAATCATTTGAGCTTCTTCTTGACGAGTATAAGTTAGGACCCTGTTCAAGAAAACTTCTCTTTTCAGTAAAAGTCCTTTAAAATAAGTAAGAACAAACAAGTGCAACAAACCGTTAACAAAGCCCCAATCAAGTCGGTGGCTATGGGATCCTCAGTTCGTATTTCTTTCATTTGCGGGCTATAGAGCCCTTCACGTTTGAGGAACTCCATCACCTTATCTATGAGCTTTGCTTCATCCGCTGAGCAATTCTCCTGTACTTGGGAGAGCAGATTAATAATCTAAAGTTATCAGTGGGAGAGTAAACAAAAAACAAGGTGCGATTAGAAGTTTTACCCTAGCGGGTAGTACTAGCAACAAACAAAAAATAAAAATTCAACCCTACTTTTGTAATAGGTGCCTCTAATGGCAGAGACGTGAGCTTGGCCAAACTAGTCCTACGTAGGCCATCTGAGGCCACCGAACGCACATCGAAACTGCCCCTTCGAATAGAATGCAATGATCCCCTTGGTGCCTCCTTGGGCTGTGGCAATGAAGCGATAAAATCTGTCTGTCCTCCGGGAACATCAAAATTAAAAACATAATGTGTCGGTTGCCTAAATAGTCAACAACACAATAACAACTACTGTCAGCAAGGCAATGCTCAGATTATTATTAAACAAAATAATTTCAAAAAAAACATCAAACAAAACGAAAATGGTGTGCTCATGACAACTCTTGCTTAACTCACCTGCCAATACATGCCACAGGCACCACTCGCACATGCATGGGAATGCCATCGTGTCCTTTTCTCTTTACTGTCAGGATACCATCAAACTCTTTGATATTTTTGCCTTGTGTGCTAATTGATGAAACATCCGAAACGAAAATATCCGCCAGCGGTTTACTTATGATTTCGTCCTTCGGAGGAGGAACAAATTTATGGGCAAAACATCCTTTTCAGTTAGTAAATGTATAGTAAACAGAAACTGGGAGGGAATAACACTCCAGATGCGTATTTTTTGATGCTTACCAATCGCATGTTGAGCAATCGTTCAGCTGACTTGTTAGCATACTGTATTCTAAGGACATCGTCTGTGATTATCAGCACTTCCTTCAGGCGATGCAAAGCGGTGTACAATGCCTGCAGGTTGGATGTACCATGTAATTAGTTGAAAAAACAAAAAACCAAAAAAAAAAAACACATTCTCAAGCAGTAGTCAAACTCATTATAAATATAAATATTCAAATCATGCTTTAAACAAAAACAAAAAGAAGGACTCAGAACGTCATCTGAGATTCATTCAAAACCTTCATAGAAAATATTTTTAAAGAGTTTTCTAAGGCCAAAAACTCTGATAAGTAGAGCCTCATCCGAACAAGTATAGCCTGTTCTTAATATCGAATCTAAGACTAAAATCATGAACACTATGTATAGATACATGTATTAAGGTTCGCTTGGACTTTCCTTATTCAACTATAAGGAATCAAAACAGGAAAACCAAACGTATAAAGTTCCCCAGTTTCTGCTGGAAAGTTTAGAGGACGAAATGGGTAGACTGTTTTTGAGAAGTTTACTTATATCAAATTAAAATTAAAAAAACAAAAAGATTTTAAGTATTAATGAAACAGACTCAATGGAAAAAACAAATCTATGCCATCAATGTCTGAATAGAATCTGTGAGCCATAAAAGACTATAGAAAGGCTGAAAGGAACAGGGAAATCCGGTTGTCTAGTTTCCAAAAACACACTTTTCGTAGCAATTACGGAGAGATTGCTCCAAAAACTCACTTCATCTGACAGAAAGGAATTAAATAACACTAAATTTTTAACTTATGTAATCGGCAGTACATGCGTTTCATGATGCAAATCAAGGTTCGGCTTCAAACGAACGACGACGACCGACGCACGCCCGGTGACCGGAAATGAGTATTTAGATCAAAGAGTAGCAATTACATGAGTAATAATATGACAACCAGACCCAGTCGAAAGCGTAACGTGTTGCTATCACTCATCAATGTATCTGAAGAGGCGATGTAGTTTTACAAAAAGAACTACAGAACCGAATATTTCATCACCAATGATAAAAGATACATTGCGAAGAGTATTTATGTTTGTTAGTTAGACACCTGCAAATAATTATCCTGCCAAAAATAAGTAAATCTACTTATGTTTTACATTGGACCAGATGAGGGAAAACCTTATATGTATATTTTATGTGTACAAACGCTAGAGGTGACAAAAGTTTTTGAAGTCAAACTTTTCTACGCGCGATGAGCATAAAATATAAAGGTTATCAGAGATCGATTGAAACACAAGGCTCTGGAATTTTAAAGAAGAACATGGAAACGCCTAAAGCGAAAAATGTCTAAGTAATAATAATTGAAAATCGCAAATGCTGGACCGTGTTGCGAACAAAGTGGAAATTTTCCGTTCATTGAACCTCATTTAATTTTAAAGTTTACGGAAACTTTTGTATTCAAGAGGTAGAGCTCTGACAGTTTGATAAGAAAAGAAAAAATGTGTTTGCAGTATAAGTGCGTTTGGTTCTTTTTCCTTTTTCTGGCGTTAAGAGCATTGTAACCGGATCACAGCGCTCTCATTTACCGGTTTCACAATATAGTGATCCACATATAGGGTACGCCGCGTTGACCTAAGAATGAGTTGGCAAACCTCTCGGTTTTGGATTTTTCCATGTCTGAGGCCAATCAAAGGATGTTTTCGTTGCATTATTGTCTGTACCAGGAATGTTTTGGTTGGTCTATTTAACTTTTCTTCCCTCCTAATGATGTATGAACGTTGTATGATTTTGCTTTCAAAACGACCAAGGGTTTCCTCATCTGCTTTCGATAAAGCCCATGCTTCCGCTTCGTAGCAGGACTGGGATGATCAAGGTCTTATACAACCTTGGTTTTTCTGGAGAGGGTTTTGTTTCTCAATTGCCTTCTTAACCCAAAGAAGCAACGGTTGGCAAGAGTTATTCTCCATTTGATCACCGCAATGATGTTGTTTTCCGTGTCTATAGCGGATCCTGGGTAGACGAAGTCCTGTACTACCTCGAAGTTATGTCTGTCTATTGTGACGATTTGTTCAATTTGTCGATGTTCTGTGTCCCTGTTTGATGACAGCATATACTTCGTTTTGCCCTCGTTAACCATCAAACCCATTTTTGCCGATTCTGTTTCAATACTCGCAGAAGCACCTATGACATCACGCTTTTTTCTTCCCATTACGTCAATATCGTCTGCATAGGCGAGTAATTGTATAGACTTTTGAAAGATTGTTCCTCTGGCGTTGACGTTTGAGTTTCTTACAATCTTTTCAAGTATGTTGAAGAAATCGCATGACAGTTTGTCGCCTATTAGTAGATTTTGAAAATCTTGCTAAAATGTCTCTTTTCCAAATGCTCACATCCGATTTGGACAGCATATGCACTGACAAGTGACAATAGTTAACACTATTCTTTGCATTGCATCAATTTAGTTGATACCAAAAGATAAGTAGACGTTAACACGCTGCCAAGTAGCTCCTCCGCAAAGATGACACCGCTTTTGTTTCTACCCTGATCCACTCTAAACGGGCCATGTCTCCTGTATTCCACTATTTCGTTGGACACTCAAGATGTCCTTCCGTTTCATTATGTCTTCCAGATAAAAATTTCAATCAATTTTACTTCCAACGTTCTAAATGTTGACTTTTAAGCCTCATAAGATCTGTCGCATTATTTAGCTAGCCCCCAAAATCCTTGTAGCTCTGACCCGAAAATTTTTGAAGCAGTGCCATTAGCAAGGGTTTTTCAACAGGAACGCTAGCAAAGTAGAGCGACAGAGACAGCAAACGACGCCATATTTCTTGCCACTCTTCTGACATTTCTCTTCAGTAAAGTGTGCCATTTCATGATAGAAAGATATACGAGGACGAGGCAACAACGAGTCGAAATTATTGAAATTTACTACCAAAATTCGGAGTCAGTGGCCTCAAGGTTAAGAGCGCTACGTCCAGTTTATGGTCGTCAAAATCGTCTCAGCAGATCAACAATTCAGCATCTAGTGGAAAAATTTGAGTCCACAGGCACAGTAAAAAATGTTCCCGTGCCAGTGAGACAAAGAAGTACCTGTAGTGCGTATTGTCGAGAATGTTGCTGCCGCTGAGGCTTCAGTTGCAGAAAGCCCAAATACGTCGCTCATACGTCGTTCTCAAGCGGTGGGCATCTTTCTGACGTCGTTGCGTTGTGGCGAATTTTGCGAAAAGATCGTCTACATCCTTTCAAGATTAAATTGACGCAAGAACTGAAGCCGCTTGACCACCAGAAGCTTCGTGTGTTCCTGAATCGGGATGAGCAACAACTTGAAAATTTCATCGAAAAATCATTTTCAGCGATGAGGCTCATTTCTGTCTGAATGGCTTCGTCAATTAACAAAATATGCGGTATTGGTCAGGCAGCAATCCAAAAGCACTCCATGAGCCATCTTTGCATCCCGAAAAAATTCGGCTTGGTGTGGTTTTATAGGCCTGCGGCGTCATTGGGTCATTGTTTTTGATGATCAAAACCGGTACGTTAATGGGGATCGCTACCTCAATGATAACCGAATATTTTAAGCCCTAATTGGATGATATGGACTTGGAGGACATGTGGTTCCAACAGAACGGCGGCGGCGGCGGCGTCACAAGCCACACAGCTAGTGTCACAATCAATTTATTGGAAACCAAGTTTGGAGAACGTGTTATCTCACGAAATGGTCCAGTCGCTTGACCACCTCGGTCGTGCGATATTACGCCGTTAGACTATTTCCTGTGGGCTACGTCAAGTCTAAGGTCTATGCAAACAAACCAGTGACAATTGATGAACTTCGTACGAATATTGAACGTGAAATTACAGCAGTATCGGCCGATTTCCTAATTTACTATCTTATTAATCTAAATCAAAAACAAGGTCCACAAACGCTTAATACCCGCCATTGATGGTCTTATGTGTTTGTTAAACACTTGGAAAGAATATTCAGTCCTTAGAACTAGTATGCAATTTTCGTAGTATCTCAGAGATTAAGTCACACGAACCTTAGTTGATCTAATCCCATACACAAGAGTACCTACTTAAACTATGCTAAATTGCTGTCAGAGCGATTACTCCTAGACTAAAACTACTGTGAACTCAGTGTACTATAATTCACAGTTTTAATAAACGAAAAAGCCATTAGACAAACTTTTCAAACAGACAAAAACGAATTAGCGAACAAAGCAAGACCAAAACTAAAGTTAAAAAGCCAACCACATTTCTTACATTACTAAATTATTCCTTCATCACTCCAACAAACACACAGCGTCAGTTAAAAAAAGTCATTCTGAGCTCTGCTCAAGCTGATAGTGCCAATTAAAACTATCCTGCCTTTATTCACTATCACCACAAATGGAAAAAAGCACAATCCTGAAAAGCAGTCGGCCCAGATTATAACGATTGAGGAAGAAGAAAAATACTATGCCTTTACAATAAAAACTATCCCGGAGAAAAAGACATGAGTAACAAAGCACGTTAACCAAAGTTGGACTTCACCAAAGAAGTTCTTTTTTCTCAATAGGCTATTGATCCATCTAGCTAAAGGATGGACATTGAACATGTCTGTGTTTCAACATGAATCGGAAATGATGCCTGCTACATTCGAGAATACCTATTAAATTCTCGATTTTTCTCGTTGCTTAGTACTTGGGTTTAATTGCAGCATCGTTACTTAGGAGACAGGGAACATATGCACAGATATATTGAATTCATGGAGCGCGAAACTGTCTTATGGCTCACATGAGTGAGATTGAGATAATGTTCATAGCAGTCAGGAGGAACACATTGCCGTCATGGAGAAGGGTAAGATTTCAAGAATAATGAGTGTAACATGAGCCATGTGGAGAATAAAAGAAGCATCAATTAAAACAATGGAAGAGTAAATTACTACCCGGGAAAAGAATATGCAAAAATGTTTTCCAACCTGAAGAGTTATATGATACATAAAAAGAAATTTCAATTTTCAACAATCAAATGGTTTGTGTAGATAATTTATTTTGATGTACCTAGCTTCAACCTAATTGTTTTTATCTAACTAACAACTTATCTTGCATATAAACTCTTTCATTGCTGTCTAAGGAGTGTCCAAAATTAGACACAAAATTGGTTTGATAAGAGGCAATTTTTTCAAATGAAATCGTTGAGAAGTTTTCTTGAAAATTAAGTGTAAACATATTAAAAGATATCAATTTAAATGGTACATTTTGAGTTCTAAGAGACATGCATTAATGTTTGCCTGGGCCGTTCATTGAATGTTTTGAGTAAAATTGCTTGTATAAAGTTTCCAAATACAAGTTATTAGGTATTTGTATAGGAACAACATATTGAGCTGGACAAGTTATAGTTTACGAAAGCATTTCCCAATAAACATTTTATATTCTAGTATGGTCCATGAGGCGTGATCGTTAGCATGTCTGCCTATTAACCCAGAGGCTCGTGGTTCGAACCCCAATAGAAGCAAACATATTTTTCAAGGGTATCGCTTTTCGCGAGGAATTGGCAAACCCTCCGACAGTAAATTCATAGCCATGAAAAGCGCTATCTTGATCAGCCGTTCGGAATTGACAAACAAAATAGTAGGTCCCCTCCTCAAGGCTTGGTTGTGAGAAACTCGCTAAGCTCCCGCACTGTTCCACCACCCTATTTTTCATATATTCTGAAAGACATTTGGCAATATTGTGTTCAAATAAGAAAAAATGTCACGCTGCCTGCTTTTTTAATTCAATAATTGGAGAACTACTCACTGAAAGAGTCAATAAAAAATCGTTTCTACAAGATTCCCAGCCTCAAGTGCTTACTTGCATGAAATAAGTTATCAGTTTTGAAAATTTATAGCAGGCATATAGTTCGTATTAAAGGAAATCAATTTTCGTATCAAAACCTTCAGAAATAGCTTCTGTAAATCCTTCTTAAGACTTTCCAGACATCAAAGAAGCTTAAAAGAGGCACTAGCTTCTTCCAAGCTAAACACATTCCTTACTTTGTTTTTTTATGTCCGTGATTGTTTCTTTGACACCTATACCCTAAAAATTTGACTCAGAAGTTGTTTAGTTCTGATATTTCTACTTAAATTTGCACGCTTTTCATGTATACCAACCATGTATCTAGTCCAAGATATTTTTTTCTAAAAAAATAATATATCAGGAGCTTCTCTCTCCCCAAAACTTATACAAGCCAACAAAAAAAAATTTTTTATGTCTGTTATTTAATGTACAATGACTATTGTCTAATTGTTTACATCGAAAAATAAGTAAAAACCAAGAAAGTTTGCTTTTGAACTTTATATAAAAAAAGTGCTTAGAAGTAACCGCTTTCAATAAGCTAAATATAGAGATGGGTGCGCGGGTATTCTGGGTGTGGAACGAGAAGTGAAAGAGCACCCACTCAGAACTCAGTGTGCGTACGTACATTTTAGATAAAAGACTTGTTTTGTGTATCTCGAGCGATAAAATCTCTTCCAAAATGTGTAAAAATAGCGTAGACTCTTCGCTGCATTTGCGGAGAATTTATGAAAAAATTATCCAAAGAATTTATTCAACCCACTTTTACAGGGATTTTTGCTTGGAATACTACAAATTCCAAGCACGGATAGGTAAGGTCAAGGCAAAAAAAAAATTTGGAGGGAGGTCTATCTCCTCCCGTTTAGGTGGAAGTCGGCAATTCTGTAAGAAAAAACTGGCTTAACAAAAAAAAAAAAAGTTATGAAACATCAACGAAACCTCTCATTTTAACTGACCATAGTGCTTTTAAAAGTTATATAGTGCTTTGAAAGTTAAAATAAATAAATAAATAGAGTGGCATAACAGAGCGAGGAGCCCCAGGGCCTAGCGCGTTTCTCACAACCATGCCTTGTGAGGGAATGGAGGGGACCTACAATTTTTTGCCGGTTCCGAACGGCTTATCGAGAAAGAACCTTTCATGGCAACGAATACTAATGGAGGACTTGCCAATTCCTCGCGAAAGGCGATACTCGTGAAAAAACATTTTTGCCTGTGTTGGAATTCGAATCACGAACCTCTGGATTAATAGGCGGACATGCTATCCATCACACCACGGGTACCACTTTGAAAGTTACCTTAGTGAATAGCTTTGGAGCAATCAAGCCTTGAAGTCAAAATTTTTTCTTTAAGTAAATTTTGTATAAAATTTTTCCGTATTAGAGGTAACTTTTTCTTTTAATAATTCTACGCTCACATTAGTTTTGGTTCAAACAATGAAAACCGAACGAAAAAATCTTTATCAGTTTTTGAGAAATTAAAAATAAACGAAAGGGCCCTTTTTTGTTTGTCAGGAAAACAACTGACACACCTAGACAAATCGCACATTAAAAACTAAATTGGCACTATACAAAAATGTTCACTTTCGTGTTAGCGCGACATCAAGATTCCAAAATTATTCCACGCACCTTTTACGAAGATCTCCGTTCTTATACCTCTTCTAGTTTCCGCAGAAGGTCTCTAGTGTCATTTATGAGTTTTAAGTATATCACTCAATCGGTAATAGATAAAACGACACTTTTTGCATAATGTCGGTTAAATTTCAAGCTAATAGTTGTTATAATAGATAAAAGTGAATTCATAAATGGCATAGTTCGTTTAGTGCAGGTTTTCTTCTCAAAATAAAATTGATTCTATGTTCAGTGAAATTAATAAACACGCACTTATGGTTTAAAGCCACCCTTTCAATAAATTTTTCCTTAATCAAAAAAATAAATAAATCCGAACTTTAAAAAAAAAAACCTTTAATTTCACGCATTTTTTTTGTCGTCTTAAAACGCCAATTTATGAAAGTATAATGAAATTATATTTTGGCCAAGTAAGATAACATTAAAAATTTTTTCAAAGAGCTATCGACCATTGAAGTAAATGCAAACTTTAAACGATCGTATTCAAAAACAAGGTTTTTTTTAGTGCCATTTTTGTTTTCAATGTGCGAAATATTAGGTCCATTGTGATACCATATGTGAGGAAGTACCTCAATTAATTAAACCATTTGGAGCTTTTAATAAAGCCATAGAAATGAAGCATGTCTGTGTTTCCCAGATGACTTGGATCATCGGGGAAGTAGTTTCCTAGATGCAGTTTTCTTTTGAGGAAGAGTGCAGAACATGAACAGAGGAGGTTGTCTCTTTTCCTCCTCGTTTAAGCAGATTCTGCAGAAGTCTTTTGAAGGAACGCCAAGTCTTATAGCGTGTCTACCAGAGAGACAATGTCCGGTAATAACACCAATTATACGGAGCCAATGCGCAATCTGCTTATGGATAGGAAGTTTCCTCTACGTTTGAGATCTAACTTTCGCCATGTCTGTATTTTTGACACACAAGTAGTGGTATTGCTCCACCTGTTGTTTGTTTTATCCATGGCACCTTGCTTTAGCAAGTGGTATACCAACGTTCAACCTGCTGATTGAGATTGGCATAACAGTTCCATTTCTGGTGAATTCATTAGCTTTGCAGCTTTCTAGGATATCTATGGTGCCGCAGCAGCTGAAAAAGGAGAATGTTGAACTATTCCGCCATCTCGATGGAAGAATGTGGATAATTGAGGGCGGTTACTGAGTACAGCTGCTTTGCTGTCTGAGAAGATTCGGATATTAACTGGGGATATCACGTTTTAATTTAGCCACGGTAAGACCCCTTTGATTGCCAGAATTTCCGTTTCGAACACGCTACAGTGGTTCTGGGAGGTGGATTGAAAGACTTACGTTTAGTCTGTCTGAGTACACTTCGCGACCAACAACTTTTTCGGTCTTTGAACCACCTGTATGGAAATTATTGAATCATCTCTTAAAAATTCTGCACCAACAGCCATTTTTGTTTGCTGATGACATCAAGGGATTCAAGATTAAGGAGTATGTGTAGGGCAGCTGATAGTGTTGATTGCGAGCTACGCTAACGCATATACAGGCTGATCGCTGCACTCTGCTTAGACTATCGCATTTAGCCACTTTGCCAAGAGCAAATCAGCGGAACCAATCAGTGGAAAAGCCGCAAAATTCGATTATCTGGACAAAGCAGCTTTCATTTTATTAAATTTTTTTTTTTAAAACTAAGAAAGATTTTCTCGTTTGATTTTCTGTGTTTGAATAATTGAAAGAAAAAATTATCCTTGGTAAAGCATAATTTTTTAAAAATTTAATTGAATTTTTTCAAAAATTTGACTTTGAAATTGGATTACTCACTCAAAAACCCTTTGCAAAATAAATTTGATTTAGAATTTTTACAAAAGATCAAAGTATTGGCTTTCAAAAACATTATGGTATGTGGTAGTAAGTGGCTTGGTTGATTTTTAACAATTTTTTTTTTTTTCTAATTAAAGTCCATTTTTTATAAAACTGTTCCTCTTGCCTTTACGGAAGGAGATAGACAGCATCTCCTATGCTATTTATTTTCTTATTTTGACCAAACATATTCGTCCTAAACTTTATCCGCATCATATGCAAATCACCCTGTGTAAGACTTTGTGGAGCCTATGAAGCTTATTTTAAACTTCCAAAGTCTGGATAAAATATGGGCTTCACATTTCTTCAATAACAACTGCGAAGGCACTTTAAACGGTATTTATCATAGCTACAAAAGCAAACTATTAAAGTGTTATTTCTTCTATTAGTTAGCTATGTGTAAGAAATCAAAATCGATTACACAAAACTCAGGCACCAAATCCGTGTTGATTTGTGCTTTTTTTCGTGGTACTAAACACGCACCTAACTAAATTATAATAAAAATACCCGCTTGAGGAAAATACTTCTGCTGTGTATAGTTATTACCTGTTGCGTGGACATAACATTGTGCGGCCTAACTATAGAGTGAAGTATCTGCTTCAGTTCCGTGCAGCATATTGGCACACTTGTTGTTTCAGAAATGCACTGAGCAAAAGAAAAACAAATAAGTATTAAGATACGACGTGTTTAAATTTATAATTGCATTTTATTGCTTACCCGATTTACGCCAGCGTCTAAGAGTGCAATTAGTGGAAGTTCATCTTTGTCAAAAAAGCTGTAACGAAATAGAGCAGGATATGAAATAGAAAAAGCACAAGAGACATTTTGGAACATGTTCATTAATTTGAATCAATGTGAACAGATGACGATAAATTATTACGTTTATCCTCTTGAGGAGGAAATCGTCGATAAAATATTCACGTTAAGGTACTGTGCATGATGCAGCTTACCAACATCCGTGGATATAATCTTTTACTCAAGAGATTCAGAAAAAAGAGAAAACACAATATAGTCTGTCGAATGTCGATACTCGATAACAAGGTTAACAAGAAGGATAAGCTTAGACACACAGTTTGTGTGAGAGAGTACGAGTATGTAAGGAACAGATGCATGTAACTTCTCAATGATGCTCTATTCTAGTATTTTTTACTCGAATGGGTAGACATTTTCATGAGGACTTTTCAAGTCATTATGGCATCAAGGAAAGCAAAATGAAGCTACTTACTTTCAGTTATATCGATTTGTAAGCTAGTGTTATACTATATACGTAATCCAAGAACGATTACTGTTAGACGCAGCTGGAGAGACCCATACACGGATTATTTAGAGGAGCAGACGAATGGGAGAACTGCATTCTATTCGAGAATCGAGATTACTTTAATCGTACTGCAGTGCCCATCGCAGTGTTTTTTTTTGTATGGGAGTGCATCATAAAATCGATAACTTCTCAATGGTAAGACATAACAATGAAACTTTGAACATGTGCTGAAATCGGGGGTTTCCACATGTGTGAGAGTTTTTCAAAATTGATTAAATCAGAGCAACGCAGAGCAAAAAAATTTTAGGCAAAATTTGACAGTAAATTATTTGGAGAAAATTTTGTGAAAAAAAAAAAATTAAGTAAAAACCAAAACTTAAAATATATTGCAGATCAAACGTTTCCTAATTTTTTTTTAATAAAATGAAATTCAGTTGAATGTTGTGTTATGAGATTTTACACTTGCTAAGAAACTACGCTTTTGCATACTAGAAAATGGGCACGACTGAGTCTCAAGAACTTGCGATTGTGAAAATATTGAAGCTGAGTTCAAGATTTTAGAATTCGCTCTTCATAATAAATTTGATGGTACAGGTTTGCCAACTACACATTAATTATGTAAATTGAATAAAAAAGCACAAAATATTGAAAAAAAAAAAAAAATTAAATTAAATATTCCAGAGCTTTCTAGAGAAAATCTAAGAACTTGCTAGCAGTTCCTACTTAACATAAGAACTGAAAATTTAATCAAAATCGACAGAGTATTTTTTTAGACCATTTTTTTTATCTTTAGCTTTTTTGAAAAATGAGTTTTATAAAAATCAAGTATATTGCATACTTTAAAAAAAAATCAAAGTTACGGTTTTAAAAATAATCAAGAAAATCGAAATTTTTTTAAAAAAATTAATTAAAACTTCAAAAAATAAAATCTTCTTTTTTAAACAGCCTAGGAGTTCTTTAATATAACATTTCTTCAGAATCGTGTAAGCCATTGATGAGAAAAACCGTTCTTAGACTTTTTTAATTTTTTTTTTATAAATAAAGAGACAATTAGAAACAAATACAATCAAAATCTAATCGGAATCGTTGGATCAGATTTCAAAAAAATGAGTATTATCACATCAGTTGTATGCAGGGTTGCAAGGGCTTAAATCAATTTTAACTTAACACTTGGCTTTAATTCATAAGCTAGTCGTTGATTTGTGAATTAAATAAATCATAAGACTAATGAATTAAATAAAAAATATTCTTAAGCCCGTAAGTGACTTATGAACTGAGAATAATTTTATTCACAGCCCAGTTAGTGGCTTAAGAACTATTTCTACTTGACTCGGAAGGGTCGGAACATTATAAACACCACTACAGCTCCATCAACCCGAATAAGATCCTGTTATAACCATCAATCAGCTGTTGTGTGTTAATGAAGTACAAAGTTTCAAAGGCTTTTAGTTTTTGTACTCGCATTTAAAAAAAAACAAATAATGGTACTGTTGGATGCATTGTAAACGCTGCCTTTCATTTCCTTTTCATTCAAAATTGACAGAGTCCAGGTACGTCTGTGAGTGTTTGAGGGCTTGTTCAGACAACTGTTGGAATGCGTTTATATATTTAGCGAATCTAGCCGCCTAAAAATAAAACAAACGAATGAAATAACTTTCAGTTTATTAATGCTGATTGCTGAAACATAAATCTGGTTATCTTTGGTTTTATTTAGGTTAGATGATGTTGCCGGTTTGACTCTACTAATCGTACTGAACTCTGTCTTTCTTCTCAGTGCGTCAGATCGTTTTTCTTCCTCGTTTCTGATTGGTTCGTTGCTGGCGGCTTCTATCGACTATCGAAATTTCAGACGTGGCACTCGTTGATTGGAATGTGACAGGTGGTTTCTAACAATTCTCGAATGGAGAATTATGTGTTGCCCGAAAGGAACAGAGTTGCCAGAACCGTCCGCCACATATATGCCAAGTAGCGTAAGGCTCGCCCAACTTCTTAGACACCGTCTAGTTGGACAATTGTCTAAGAGTGCTATTAGCAAATTTTATAAATACAACTCTATGTGAATAAAGATTAAAATAAAGGGTGTTTTCTTTTAAGGTTCGGTTTTTGAATTGGTAACATAGTTATTTAGAAAAGACTAAATAAAGTCATCGAAGAAAGAAATCGAATCCCAAATCATCAGTTTGGATTTAGAAATATTCCACCATAGACCAAGTTCATAGAATAACGGATGCAATTGGAAAAGCATAAGAAGAAAAACAAGTACATATGTTCAGCTATATGAGTATTTTTAGATGTTGCTCAAGCATTTGACAAGATAAGGCATGAGGGGCTATAGTATAAGCTGCAAAAAGTACTAAAATCTTATATCTCAAACCGGCTCTTCAGAGTACGGTATGATTAAGAATATTCAAAACCAAGCAAAATACTAGCCGTCGTTCCACAACGAAACGTTCTAGGACCTACCCTGTATTTACAAGGGATATTCCAGTGGATGACAAAACACCATTCTGGATACTTTTGCAGATGATACTGCAATTTCGGCACCCGATAAATGCTTCGTCAAGGCTGCTGAAAAATGGCAAAATGCCGTCGACACCGTTAGTGATTGGACCAAGAAATGATTGAAATGATGTTAGTGATTGGACCAATAAAGCCAGAGATGCCTTCTTACTCCACTAGATGTGCTCTAATTAGTCTTGACAGTTTAGAAAGCCGTCGCGGTGTAAATTGCATTATGTTTATTTATGATATATTGTCTTATCACATAAAATGTCCCGTTGTTTTAAGTCATTTGAATATTTATGTTCCGGAAAGAAGTATTCGGCCCAGAAATATTTTTTATATTCCTCATCATAGATGTAATTATGCTCTTAATGAACCATTTACTAGATGTATGAAATTATTTAATTCTCTTTGTGGTAAAATTGATTTTACAAAGGAAAGAAAAGTGTTTAAAAAAGAAGTAATTGAACATTATAAACAACTGTTAATATAGCTTAAGATATCTGTAAGAGGAAACTCGGTTGATGAATAAATAAATAAATAAATAAAAATAAAAAATACCTTGGGATGAATTTGGATGCAAAGCTAAAATGGAAAGAGCATATCTAAAAAAAAAGGGAAGAGCTCAACTTGAAATATAGAAAAATGTACTGGCTACTCGGTAGGAAAAAAAATTTTCTATCGAAAATAAAATAATGCTTTATAAACAAGTACTTAGAGCTGTTTGTACCTATGCTATGGCATCCCATTATGGGGCTGTACAAAGAAAACAAATACTGAAATAATCCAAAAGTTCCAAAACAAAGTCCTTCGTGGAATAGTAAGTGCACCATGGTATAAAAGAAATAGCGATTTACATCGTGGCCTACAAATAGAAACGGTTACAGAAGTTGTAAGAAAACATGCTGTATCACACAATCAGCGACTGCATAGTCATATCAACTCTGAAATGGAGTCCGTATTAAATACGAGAGGCAATGTTCGGAGATTAAGAAGAACCAAGACACACGAGCTAATGGTCTAAAAGTCATGGGAAGCATTAAAAGTTTAAGCTTCCTTTAAACTGATTATATTATTGAGAAAGAAAGATCTGTTGTCGTTCGTTCATAGATTGGTTCTGATTACTTGGTGTCGAATAATTCAAAAATTGGCGGTATATTTGTGGTCAGAACGTTTTGCAATCTCACAATGAATAGGCTTTCTTCAGAACAACGCTTGCAAATTGTTATTAATCAAAAATCGAATGTTCTGAGTTCCGATTACGAGTGAAGCACTCGAGCCAGCCGTGCGCCCATAAACTCAAAATCGTTTCTAAACACTAATGATAAATAAACTTATTTCTACTTGCTTCTATTTATTATCAATTTGTATACCTCTAAAAAAACACTTTTTTAAAAGTAAAAGGAAAAAAACAGCTCTCATTAGGCTGACAATATTTTATCTTTAAACTGTCCTTTTTGTTTTTATTTTGAAAAGCAACAATGAGCTGACAGCAGCGCCCTGTACATACACGCTTTAGGTTCGCTTCTCATTGAACTATAGTTTTTAACGCAGTTATGTTGCCGTTTAGAAATAAAAAACTTCATTTTGAGTGTGAACAAACCGCAGACATGGGATATTTAAATATCTCCTGGAAATTTTTCAAATTCTTTCCTTGTGACACAACTTTATAGCCACCAAACTGAACAAAGGAGGTTTAGTAAAATGCATCACGGTTTACTACACCACCGTGGAGTCCACAAATAGAACTCCAATCGATGTCGATAGTTGATTGAACAGTTGAGCAAAAATGTGTAAAATTGGAAAGGTATGGTGCTGCCTGATGGTTGTTCCTTCGTTCTCAAGAGACAAAAGAAATTTCAACGTAAAGATGGTTTCATTCTTTGGGTATTTTTCAGTGGCTTGTTATCTTCAAAATGCATGCAGCTGGAATTGATGTTTGGTATTAAACAGAGTACGTATACGTACATATGTATATAAAAGCTTATACATCAATGTGTGTGCTTGGGAAAATAAAGATTTCGTTGGCGATGCAGACTGAGTGATGAAGTGTTTAAGGCTTAAGTGTGTGTCATTGATTTTCTCATGGCAAAATTTATCTATACTCAGAGGAGCGGTGAAATGGAAGCAACGTTTGTGATTGAGTTGTTAGAGTTTGTTGGATGTAAACTGACAGCAGTCAGTAATAGGATGAGAAATACCCGAAAGCGCGCATCTATTGAATTGCACTAGACATGAATTGTTCGATTTTCGTTTCTTTAAGGAAGAGAAAGAGAAACCTGGTGCTGGATTTGTTGAATAGTCTAAGTTGTAGGGAAACAAGAGGACGTTAAAAAAAATATCAGAGTTTATTGCTTTTGAATAATGGCGATTTCTAAAATAGCTGTTTAGAACAGGAAGCTCGATTATAACTGTTTTCCAGCGTTCAAACTTTAATTTAATATTGATTAGTAAGATTACTCCTTTTTTAAAAAAGGAAGAAATATTCCCCGTTGCTTTTGAGATCTACTCCTTTTTTGCACAGAGAAAAACTCTTCATTTAAGACATGAAAATCAATGGAAGCACTGTACTAATCAATTTTATAACCAACTCTAAATCTAAATCTTAAATTGTACTCTGCATGAAACCAAGTCCCATAAAATTCGTTGTAGGTATTGCGACAATGGATTTCTGTGACAAATTAGAAACCACCTCAGAGGCATCAAGCCTTGGAATAATCCTTTCAATGCCAAGCTCTTGTAAGAAAGCAAAAGGGTTTTGGATTAACTCCTGCGAAGAATCGCTAAACTTGCTACTCGGTACGTACTTTCCAGGTGGCTTTCAAATCACACTCTAATCCCATTGGAACCAAAAACATAAAAACAAACAATATAGGTTAAACTACAAATTAGGAAGCAAAATGGGCCATAAGTGGCTTTGACCCATACGAATCTGCAGTGACCAGATGGCATAATAATGGCATTGGATATCATTATCCTAGTCTCTGAGGATAATCTGAACGGGTGCATGAAAATGAACTGAAAGGGAGGGAAGTCAAAGCTGTATTCATACCCAAAGCAGGTAAACACTGTCCTAAATGCTTTAAGACCGATTAGTCTATTATCAGTCACTATAAAAACACTAGTTACTTATTGATAACCATTTGAGAAAGGTCATAGAACGAAACCTTCCCTCCCCATCACAACAAGATTACTGCAAGGGAAAATAGTAAGATACTGCCTTACATTCGTTAGGACTTACTATCGAATAATCCCTTCGTCACAAAATAGTACACTCTAGTTGCAGTCCACGATATCGTGGGAGCCTTTAAAAACCCTGTAATAACAACGGCGCTGATAAAGCTGGATTATACATTCAACTCTGGCTGGCCAAAATAACTGTCAGTAGAGGCACACCGCAAAGTGGAGTCCTATCCCCACTTCTTTGGGACACAGTGGTCAACGAACTTCTTATGGACCCGGAAGCTGAGGGAGTCAAAGTAATTGTATACGCTAATGACGTGGCTAGGTATCAGCTCACATCTTCATTGAGCTCATGCAAAACCCCCTCAAAATACTAAGACAAAAAAAAGTGGAGTTGATGTAAATCTCCATAGAACTAAACTTGTCCTCTTCACCAGGAAGTATAAGCCCAATGATGAATGATCACCCAGCATATGTGCCAACGGAGCTCTTCGGTCAACACAATCGGAGGCGAACACGTTGATTCCTCTAACCTCTAAAAGTTGCATCGACTCATCACTCCGCAACTGGTTTTCGACAACAACTTTCAAGTCACCATCCCACTAAAAACCACGTGGGACAACAAGGATTTCTTACAAGATCATTCAATTCATTTTTACACTAAACCACTGTAGCGTGTTCCAAGCGAAAATTATGTCGAACAAAAAGTAGTGTTTCTACAAACTCTGTAACCGTCTGGCACTGTCGATCGTTTCTTTTGGAGATGACAGAACAGTTCAACATTCACCTTTTTTGGATGACGAGTCATAGACACGTTCCGCGAAATTGCAAAGCCAATGAGCTCGCCAGGAAAGGAACTTCCAACTTACAACTTACAACTTGCAACTGATGGAATCTTGAAATCAACCTGCAAAAATCTGTTAGCAAACAAAACAAAAATTGACATGCATAAGCAAGATGCTATAAGGACAACGAATAGTACATAGATAGACAAACACCACTACCTACATGGGTACCAAGAAGATTTGAGCCACCCTTAATCTAAAACGTACCAAAAGTTTGCTTCCTTAATCAGATTGCATTTTAGCTCAAACGATTTAAGTGAAAGCTGCATGGACGAGTAAGAAGAGGAACCGTTCCAATTCTGCATTGAACATGCCCTGCCGTCTCTCCAAGACTTAAGACACATTTGAGAGAACACTTTTCGACAGTCCAAGTGAACAACAGAAACATTCATAGTCTTCATCGCTCTTAAGAAAGCTCCAAATGCTTTGAATAAGAAGCAATCCTTCAAATTTTTTGTGGTAACACAACGAACCTTTATTGTATCTAAATGCGTCCCGATAGCCACCTTAACCTTACCTAACCCAACCAAGTGAAACCAAAAGTATTCAACAACATATAGCAAGTGCTCTGCAAAAAATTGAAATCAAATCTTATTTTCCACGGTGAAGGAAGTATAACTTCAAAAAAAATAATTTCTGGTCCGGTTATGAGCCAGAACAAAGAATTAAAAACTTTAGTCCTTTTAAAGAACTCAAAACAATTTCATAAATTAAAAGACTTTTGGAAAACATAACCCACAATTCAAAAAGACATACGATTGAAACACAAAGGACTAACTTTCAAAAACCTCACAATCAAAATGTGCCTTCATTAAGACTGTAATTCATCAACCATTGTTTCCTATTCAAAATGAACTTTTCCTCTCACGGCTTGTAAATATTTCCGCCCTTTAAGCTTCGTTTAATCTCTGGCAACGAACACACAGACACACGCACTCGATTTATTTTAGACAATTTAATTTCAAAAAAGAAACATTTCCTTTCACCGTCAAAGCGATATCATATTTCACAAGTCTACCTTCCATTTCCATATAAACTAAGCCCGAGCCCCACAAACTGGTTAACTTCTAAGAGATCAAATTACTTTTCAAGGCGCATAGGGAGGACGACTTCTTGAGAACTTCAAGATTAATTTACCTTATTAGGAGAACGCAACTTGATTTTAAACTCATTACGAGCACTCTTCTCGAGGATTATTTCACACCTTTTTAAACATAAATTTATCCAACGGCAGCGCAAACCTGTCGTCATTTAAGACAGTTAATAAATTTTCATTATTCCTAGAAAACACATTTTTGCCTCTGGATGGTGGGAGTGGGAGAAGCACATGATTCGGATTCGTTTGCCATCAACACTTGGAGAAAACTCCCTTTTTGATTGTAGGTGAAGGTATAATTAAAGATAACTCTCCTTGGCTTGGTGGCCCTACGTTTGAAATTATACATCTTGTGTTACAAATTTATTTATATGGTGCTTCGTTGGGTTTTGGATGTCTTGCGGGTGTGGGTGAAGTGTGCATCAACTTATATTCTATGTAATTACCTTTTTTTCACCACAGCTATTATTGTTGTAAAATGGTAACCAGTTGTGTGTCGAATCGACCTAAAATATGAAACAACAAAGCAAACTTACAAATGAATCTCAAGAAATATGATGCCTGCAGCAATCTTATACCTGGTTATGTATTCAGCATCCAGGTACTTTGATGAGCGAGCGTCAATTATTATCAAATGATAGTTGTCCGTTGTGGCATTGTTCTGTAGTGTGTCTAGAGCCAGCTCCTTTGATTTAACCAACGTCACTTCCAGCTGCTGTCGATGACACGCAGTCGTGAAGACATCACACACATTGTCCGACTTGTGGAAAACTAATAAGGCCTGTGTTATGAAATTGAACGGTTATGATTAGCATCTATCGAAAAACCATGGAGAATTATTGTGGTTATCTTGCCTTTAGTTGGGGATTCGGTGGTAATACAGATGGGTATTTCAAATCCATTAGAGATTTCTGAAAAGAGATACAAAAAATGAGCGTTTTAGAAGAATTTGTTAAATTGGCTGAAATACGTTGATTGGATTGGGATCTCTTCTTCAGTCATCGTTCTACACAACTATAAATCAGACGTCGTTTTTCTGGTATACAGATGAATGCGAACATTTTCACGTATGAGGAGAGGACGTAGAGAAAAAGTCCTGTATATCCTTCCCATGGAATCGTATTACACAGCAATGGTCATCAATTTAGGAATTTGCGTTAATCCTCTCAGACTTGTACATACACAGCTTGTAGGTCAACGTCGAGTAAATAATTGCAACGTGAAACCTTGTCAAATGGTCGAAGGAAGCAAATTTATGTCTCTCTGGAATGGGTGGACTTTAATATTTGACTTCGTTTTTTGTTTTGCTCTACGTTGTTGTCTTGTGGAAAATAAGGAAGAAATGATAAATGAAACCAATTAGACCATACACACAAGGGGTAGCTGAGGTGTAACGCAATTTATTCTTACCCAAATTTAGTGGAAAGAAAAAACAGATACCTAAGCTGTAGTTAATTAAAGAAGCTTCATGACTTCAGAGGAGTAATGAGTTGGAGCTATAGCTAAGCAAATAGAGGTAAATTGAATTTATTCTTGTAGATACAAAAAATCAATACAATTAAGAGATGATTGCTGTTTGCTTTTCAGAATAAGTTTGGAAGATTTAAGGTATATCGCACATTTTTTTTTAAATGTACAGAGCCGTGTCTAGTGCCATCTCTTAAAGCCGTCTTTAGAGAATGGCTTCGGAAAACGCACCCTGTTCTGCCGAGGCCGCTAAAGAGCTCACCGAAACATTTGATGCAGACAGGCTAACGACATTGGCATGCACACTTTATTCAACATGACTTAGTAGCACATGAGGCGAAACCTCTTCAAAATCTATAGAAGAGCTCGCATTGGTATAGAGAATACTAAAATAATGGAGCAATCATGATGTCATGACGATAGGAATGAATGTGACAAAAATGCGTTTAGTGGTGCGGACGATGGTAAAGACGAAGTGTATGCGGACAACAAACGAGAACAGAGAGCATCACGTATCGGACAAGATATTCGTGAGACTTGACTGAAAAGATTTTTTTTTTTTTATAATAAGCGCGCACATCAAGGGGTTATGAATACCTTTATAATGTTATAGAACACAGTGCGAGCATTTAGGAAAATAGGAGAGGATTTGAAAGAAGACACCGATGCACGTTGCTTTTAAATCTTAGTAAATCGTAATGAAGGGGAAATACAGAGCCAGGTAAAGCATTCCACATTCGGGTGGTGCGACTGAAATACGAATCTCTATACTTGACTGTACCCCCGAAGTTGGGCTCAAGGAAAACTGATGAACATTCCTAGCGAGGCGGGTATTGCGGCTAAATTGTTTCAGGGGAGGAATGCAACTGGCTACTTCACTAGAGCACTGCTTGTGGAAAAAGCGATAAAAGAGAGTGAGACAGGCAACGTTTCGACGATGTTCAAGAGAATCAATTGATTCTACGATTGAACTATCACCTATCAATTTTAACGCTCTATTTTGTACCCTATCAAGGAGGTGCAAGGATGTTTGAGAAGCACCTGATCAGATATGGGAGTTATACTCCAGTTTTGGGCGTATGAATGCCTTATAAATTGTAGCCAGATCAGAAGGGGTGAAGAACTTCCTGCATCGTCTTAAGAGACCTAAGCATTTAGCAGCGTTTTTTGGCGACTTCAAATATGTGGTCATTCCAACGAAGATCATCGTTTACACACATACCAAGTACTGACAGCTTTTCGGTTTCCTCGGTGCAGGTACCATTCACGGATAATGGCAATGGGGAAATGTTTAGCTTCAACGACAAGAGACAGCATTGAGTTTTCGAAGCATTGAATTCTACTCGGTTCATAAGACCCCATGAAACAATGCTGTCAAGATCAGAATTCAATGAGCTTATCATACGCAACCGTTCCATTTCCACGTCCGAAGAGCAGGGACGTGAATTTGGAAACGAATATGAAAAGCTGAGGGTCGAGTCGTCAGCAAAACAGTTAAGCGGATTAGAAGTTTCAGACAAGAGATCATTAATGAATATGAGGAAGAGAGTCGGAGACAAAACGGAGCCCTGGGGCACACCAGCATTTATGAAGTGGGTATCAGACTTGAAGCCATCCAACACAAATGTATTGAACGGTCGGAAAGGTAATTTCTAATCCAACGAAGAAGAGACTCATTTATTTATTTATATTTATTTATTTCATCAACTGTACAGGAAAGTAAGAAAACTTATGTTAGTACAGGCAAAAGTATAAAATTAAAAAAAAAAAAAAAAAACATTTAAGTATAAAATTGACAAATAATATAGAATTAAAAAGTATTGACAAAATTAGTATTATTATTATAACATTTGTGTTTTATTTATTTTATTCAAGTAGCATAAACAATGGATATTAATTTTCTCTAAGGTAATTGAAGAGTATTTTTTTAAATTTATTAGAGTTTATGGAATTCCTAATGATTTGAGGGAGCATATTCCAAAGATAAATCGCGTATATAAAAAAATGTCGGGAACTTATTAAGTAAGTATATCTTGGTGCAATAAATTGTAGGGTTCTTTCAGATCTGGCAGGTTTAATTAGGTTGAATAAGTAATTAGGGGTCTTCTCAATAACGATTTTTTGCAGGGCGAGAACTGTACGGTATCTTAAGTAAGCATTCAAAGAACATCCAACAATTTTCTCAGCATAGCTTGAGATATGTTCACAACGTTTAATATCAAAAACGTATCTGGCGCAGCAATTAAAAGCAACATTGAGTTTTCTTCTACATTCAGCATCCATATTCGTGAATAGCTCACAACCATATAAGATGATAGGTATTACAAAGGTCTGAACCAATTTTGTTTTTACTGCACTCGTCAGATATTTAGTAGTTGGGCTAAGTCCACGAAGTATACCATAAATATTACAAACAATTTTATTAATGTGATCAGTCCAATCGAGTTGCTGATTAAAAATAATTCCAAGATTTTTAAAGTTAGATACAAACTCAATTCTGTTACTGTTAAGAAACAAGGATGGAAGTGAGAGTTCAAAATTTTTTGTTCGGTTGACAATTAATGCCTTTGTTTTGATTGGATTTAGCCTTAGGTTGTTTTTTTCTGACCATCTGTATATAGAATCAAGAGTATCGTTCATTTTATGAAAAGCTGATTGAATAGAAGATTTAGAAAAAACGCAATATATCTGGACATCATCAGCAAATATGTGATGCATGCAGTTCTGTATTGATTCTGAAATATCGTTAATAAAAAGTGTAAACAACAATGGCCCCATGACAGAACCTTGAGGTACACCGAGACTTACGGGCAGAGCAGATGATAATTTATTTTCACATGCAACAGACTGAAAACGATCTTTAAGATAAGATCCAATTAGTTTACATAATGAGGTATCAAAGGAAAATTGGTGTTTTAATTTTTGAAGAAGAATATTGTGGTCAACAGAATCAAATGCTTTTGCGAAATCCAGAAAAACGATAAGTGCCATCATATTATTATCGATTCCAGACCGTATATCTTCCGTTACCTTCAACAGAGCTGTTATGCAGCTGTGTCGACTCCTAAACCCAGATTGGGTTTCAGTTATAAGCTTATTTACCTCAAGATACTTTTTTATTTGCTTGCTTATTAAGATCTCAAATACTTTGCTGAGACATGACAAGATCATCGATATCAAAAGCACGCATTTTCGATAAAAGAGCCTGATGCCAAACTCTATCAAATGCTTTAGAAATATCAAGCGCAATAATCTTACTTTCTTCAAAACAATGTAAAGATTGATTGGATTGGATGCCATCAAATCACCAGTGGACCGTTTGCTACGAAAGCCGTACTGACGGTCATTAAGAAGCTTTCGTTCTTCAAGATATTTCATAAGTTGACGGTTTATCAACGTTTCCATGACCTTGAAAAGATGTGCTGCTTGCAAGTTGCTCAAAGCCACTGTGCGAATTGTGCCAGAGGCCACATATCTTTGAACGGGAAATGGCCTTGAATGTACATCCCATGACGTAGGTTCCAAGTCCAGGAAGATTCAGCAGTGCGTCGGGAGTGCTGGCGAAGGCTACAGTTTTTTGAAATTAGACATACGAGCCAGTTCGTTTTTACGCAAAATTTTTTCCCCGTACATAGGAGATGATTGGTCTTTTCATAGCCGTATAAACCTAAAGGAAATCTTTCGGTGCAAGACCATGTCTTGCCAAAGGCTTACCTACTGGTGTTTTTTGACATTTGTTGAATGATGCAAAACATAGTTACTTACTTGAGAAATGGTTCCAATAAACAACTGACGCATAGGAAATTATTAGTCTCATCATAGCAATATAAAGGGCGTTTTTTAGGTGTGGTTTTCAAGAAGAAATGAAACGCATATAGTTTAATAATATGAACAGGAATTTAGCTTGATTATAAAGATGAGGGTTTGCTTGAAAAATCATTTCAGGCCAAGTGGCCGCCGCGGCTGGTTCGAATAAATTCCAGCTGAGAGGTCAAATTTTTGACCACTTGGCCGTATAACACGCAGAGTGTTTTTTTAAGGCGTCATTCTTCTTATAATTATCTAACAACTTAACACATAACCCCACAAAAATAGCGCCATCTAGTGCCTGATCCTGGAGGTAGTTCACAGGTTCATAGCTCGAAATTGTTTCGAGAATAATTTATTGAAACCACATCAAGCATAAATAAAGTAACAGCAGTAAAAAAGACCAATTCAGAAAAAAGTGAAGCAAGATTGAACACTACACGTAAAAAAAACAGAATTTAGATCCAAGGATTACTCCAAGATGTTTGACTTCATTTGAGAAGGAAATGTTGATGCCCTCAAGCCTAGTACCCACTTGTGAACCATCTCGTGAATCCATACAATTTTGACATTTTCTTTCAGTCGTCAAATTGCTCGTGAAGCTGTGAGAAGACAAAAGTTGAGAGTTCTCGTTCACGAGCCGTGCTCTGACAATTTGATTTCAAATGAAAGAAACATTTTGTGTAGTAAGTATTAGTGCGTTTGCTGATTGATTTCCTGGTCTAAAAATTGGAAAAAGAATATGATGTTGCTTAAACGTTAAACGTTCACAGCGCATTCATATATGAGCACTGGTGAGAAAGGCCAAAAATTCACTTCTTCTGCTGTCAGGCATTCACTTCACGAAGAAGTCAGTAAAGCTTTAAGGGTAAGTTGGATCCGACCAGTCAATTATCTGGGTGTTGTGGAGAGAACAACCTAAGAGGAGTGACGGAGCGTCCGTTTCTAATACATCTGGTGTCAATCAAGTTAATCGTAGGTTTTGCTCTAAAGCCAACAGATAGGAGGCTGGATCCAGCCCAAAGCACGGCGAGATGTCATCGGCATATGCTTAAGCGTAGCCGCCAGATCCATTGAGCATTAAAAAAAAAAACTCGATCAGTATGAACGACAGAAAAAAAGTTAAAACGTCATCTGGCGCAAAGCCCTTACTCATTAATTTTTTGGCATTTGGTCTTTAAAAATTTACATGCAGACGCAAATAGAAATGATAAATAACGCGCATCTCATCTTTAGAGTTCTGGAAAGCTGTTAAGCATTTTAATGGCAAAACAAATATCATAGCTCAGGGCTTACATGCATCTATTCTTAGAAACCATTTCATCAGCCTTCTCAATATCCAATTACCTGTTCACCTGTCACCTGTGGTACAATATGCAGCCCCCTCAATTCAAGATGATTTCTTAGATGCTTCTTTTTCAATCCAAGAAGTGAAAAAAGTTGTCGCTGATGCAAAATCAAAAAAAGCCCCAGGGGATGACTGTATCCCTTTCGAATTCTTCAAGTACGCAACTGAAAAAATAATCTATTTACTTACATCTGCATTGAACCGAATTTTCGAGAATGCGTCGGTCCAGGAAGCATTTCAAAAATCAATTATCTTCCCGCTACACAAAAAGGGCAACAACGAGGACCCAACGAACTACAGGAGGATTTCCATTCTTAGCACCTGTGCTAAGTAATTTGCTTTACTCATCCATAACAGACTGTCAAAATGGATTGAGAACAAACAAATTTTATCGAAATTCCAGGCTGGTTTTAGGAAAGGTTACTCGACGATAGACCATATTTTTTCATTAACATTGCTGATCTTTACAAAAGGAAGCAGAAGAAACTGTGTGATAGTGAAAATTGGCTGACGCTAAACGCTCAATTTTGTCGTTATGGGAAAAATGCATCATACCTGGGCGAAACGAAAGATTTTTGGAGTTGAGGTCATTGGCTCTCTTAATCCGCCAAGTCTTTTTGAGTTTTTCGATAAAATTTTAAAGTGCGGTCAAACTAGATTTTCTGCGTCGTTAAGTATGTTGCATCTGAGACAGAAGGTGTATTTCGAGTGAGGTTTTGCGTAAGAAAACCTCATACACGCTTTCCAGCATTTTGACTAGGATAGAGATAAGGCTTTTGAGTTTTGAGCTCTTGGTGAATAGTGTTGCTAACTGGTTTTTAGTTTGAAAGTGATTCTTACACTCTGACAAGGGGTTAAGAATTGGGATGGACGCTGGGGCTAAACTGTTATTGGAAATGCTAAGAGAATGCCATACAACTTATTGATGCGATTGTAAAGACCAAAGACATACCTGAAACTCTTTTTACAAACAAATGCCTTGTAAACAAGCAATTGAGTGCATTCAGCCACTCTTGACGACGACTTCTGAGGCCAATGCAGCTTAACTTTCATTCAGCCCAATGTGAAGCACACAAATGACATAAAAAAATCTCTCAACAGTGCGTTTTATTCAAATAAAAATAATATTTTCGTACAATGAAAAAATGCACTGCAAGTTGTTTTACAAAAATCTAATTTTTCAATGTCCTTTTCAAGTGGCAAAATGCTCCTAGATACTCGAAATTGTATTTATAATGGAGCCCACTTCCATTTACTAGAAAAAGGAAAACATTTTTCTCTTCCGACAGCACTTTTTACACAGTAACGTTGATTTTTCCAACATTTTTCATTCTAATTGAATGGATTCAGCAACAAAAAAAGCTTTATCAATTTGTATGTTTCCATGGTCATGTCCTGGTCGTATGTACATAGGTACATTTTCAATGTAACAACGTCATTACTTAACAGTGAATATAAAAAATCACCATCGATTTTAGACAAACTTTTTTTAAAAAAAAAGTCTGCAACAGGAAATGTAATAAACTTGCTATTCTGTAAATTTTTTGTCGCAACATCGTACCCAAGGTGAACTTTGTCATAAAAAAATTGTAACAAGCCAAAAGCAAAAAAAAAGAAGTAAAACCAAATATGTAATTAAATGTGGCTTCTGCGTTTGCATTAAAAATCACGCAAAAAAGTCCTTTAAGCGAATAAATTGCATTTCCCAATGAGTTTTTCCACTCTTCAAATATTTTTTTTTTACTCCATTTCCGTTTGAAATCAAGGCACTTACTAAAAAAATACTCGTATAATAATACTTCAGTGCTCAGGAGGGGAAGCGAGCTCTGTATTTGTTTTCATTGTTCTTAAAGTTTCCATTGCCATCGGCATTAATTCATTCAATTTAATAGAAATGATCATAAGACAACGCTTAATTCAGGAATGCTTGTAGATGAAAGTGATATACTCTTTCATGTGTGAATACATTTCACTTCCTTCTTCGGCACTGCCTACCGTTAGATTTCCTGTTTTTTCCTTTTTGAACAAGAGGAATATTTCAATTAAGTTGACATTCGGGTGTGACATTCGGCTCGGTTTGAGATGGAAAAGTGAAGTGATAGTGGGTATAATATACACGTACTGTTTTCCATCTCATCATTTCCGCAAATGAAGGTGAGTCCGGGTAGAAATGGGTATATGGTTTCAATCTTAAAGCATATTTGTTTCGTTGCTATAGCTTGATGTGCTTGACGTCCTGTCAGGACTGATTCACTCATATTCAACAGCTGGTGTTAAGTTACTTCTTAGCAGAAGACAGAGTATAGAAGCAAATAAATAATCATGATTGCTTTGAGCCTCACACTGATGTGGCTGTAAAAGAATAAAACAACGAAAAAAGCCAGGACACAGTAAGGAACTTTTTTATCAGGTGAAGAAACATAATGTGAGATGATTTGAATGAAAGTAAAAAACACAAATGTGTTGGACCAGACTGGGCAAAATATTAGTTTTGGAAAAGGATGGGAAGCATCGAGCATTCTAAGGACGATGATTCTTATCTTCAAGTATATTGGAGGTGATGTTCTGCCTAAGCAAAAGAAGATAAGTTAACTTTTATCAATTTAAAAAAGGAAGGAAGATACATGAAATTGCAATATATACCGTTGACTCAAGCCGATGTCCCACACTTTGAAGATCATTGAATGGGTAGTGGGTCATGGACTGCGAAAAATATTAAAGATTTCTGATAATCAATAAGGGTTCATCGGGTAAGTCAACAGCAGGTACAATCCACAGTATAAGAATGCTCATGGAAATACATCGTGACTCCATGGAGCGTGACTCTGAAAAAGCATTCGATCGACAACCGCTGGGTTTTATATTGGTAGTAATCAGACAACGAAGAGTTATGAATGATTGAGGATATGTATATGTGAAAGGAGTACTGAAGAAGTTGAGGTTTTTAGCTGTAAGCATTCCAAGACAGTGTAGGTGAACTTCAAGGAAAAGTCGAGAGTCCTCTATTATTTATAGTCCTAGTATTCACTCCATCCACATAACAAAACTCATGGTTCGATAAAGAACAAGCCAAACAAAAAGCACGAAAAAAAAAACAGAATGAGAAGCGCTTAATTCCGTTGTTAAGCAGAAAACCTCATTCAACTTAGACGCTGATCAAGAATGCCGTCCTCCCAATTTAGAAGTTTAACTCATCATATGATTGAAGAGAGACCCTTACAATTCCGCCCCTTATAGGCATCAGATCTTGTCTGCTCCAATATGTGAACGTCTGAAACTCTATGTCAACAATGCGTTAGATTTTATATCAATGGTGTCTTAGACCAGAGAAGTCTTCAAACGACTTAATTTTCACATTCATTTTATGGACTTCAAGGCCGCGACAATAGATACGAGCTGTACAGAGACATATCAACATAGTTTTGGCATCCCTGAAAAACTCATACGACTACAACAACATGACTTTGGATAATTCACGCTACTCCGTCAAGGTCGGTACAGGACTCACCGAGACTTTCGATGTCGAAGAAGGCTTTAGACAAGGTGACAAACTGTCATATAATTGAAAAATTGCACGAAACCCAAAAGTCAACATCAGAGGAATATAATCTTTCAAAATTCTTTATAATTACTCGCTTGCTCTGATGAAATTGCGAATAATGGGAAAAATATAAGCGATGTCAAAGAGGTGCTTTTGCGAGTATTGAAACAGAAGCCGCAAAAATGTGTTTGATGGCTAGAAAGGGCAAACCCAAGTACAAATACGCTGTTATCAAAAAAGTACAGAGAACATTGACTAATTTAACGTAACTTCGAGGTATAGTAAAAGAATTGTTATAGACACGTCAAATTACATCAGTACGGAAGTCAAACGGAGAAGCCAATCGCTTCTTATTTGGGTTGGTAAGGCAATTGAAAAATAAAGATTCTCTCTAGGAAACCCAAGGTAATCCTTTATAAGACTTTGCATATTCCAGTCCTGCTATACGGCACTAAGGCTTCCCAAAAGTGTCAGTTTACTCAAAATTTTGAATAAAAATTTGAAAAAAAACATCAAGAAACCACTAGGAATATAGAGAAAAAATATTTAAATATTTACTGTGTGGTTACCCTGCAAAACCACTAGGAAGAGAAGGGTTAAAGCAGATCAGGTCGTTTCGAAATAAAAGTACTGCAAGTAATGCGGGACCAAATCGTATGTAAAGACAATGTGTGGAGAAGAAAATCCAACAACGAACTGTGCAATTTGTACCACGACATAGCTAGAAGAGTACGCATAACGAGACTACGATGCGATGGTTGGGAATTCTAGAGCTGATGGACATCAACGTATTTTGATGTGAAACTGTAGAGAGCTTTCCTAGAATCGAAATTCTCGGCAAAATATGTTGGTTGAGGCCCAAGTTCGTTCCGAACTGTCGTCTGTTAGAATATAGTTCCTGGCATCTTCAGAAATTCAAGAAGAGCACAACGAAGATACCAGGAACTTTATCCTTACAGACGACTTCCTTCTCAAAATGTTTTTGGAAATACCTTTCGAAGGCTTCGAGAAACTGAATCAGTATAAGATCCAAGTAAGATAAGAGTTATCGAGAGCAAACATCCACAATGACATCCAAAAACAGGCTCTGGCATGCATTCAAAACGGAGGAGGGCACTTTGTTATAATTTGTACATAAAAAACTACTAAATACATAAAAAACTACTAAAAGTACCCATATTAATGTTTTATTCAAACAAACCTCAGTGCTAAAAGTCTTTCTTTTTAAAAAAAAATTTTATCCATTTTGTATTTTTCCAAGTATCATAAAGTGTATTGGTTTTTGAGTGCACTTAATAATGAGTTTTTATTATTATTGTTTCGTTTATCTATTAAAAATAAAGAAACTCTATGTTAATCGAATTTAGCACAGGTCAGGGTACACCAAAGTTAGCCCTTTTTTAAACTGACAAAAAGTGATGTTAAAGTTGAGAAACGGACTTTACTGTAAAACATTTTTTTTCTTAGAATATGACCAAGAATCACATCCCAAAGTATGTACCACGAATTACGGAACACCCTTTATTATTGTAGGCTGAAATTCTAGTGATTCTATCAGAGTCACCTGACAACCTTCAACTTATGATCACCTGGCGGAATTCTCTCACGAATGGAGTCTTGTTATCAACACAAGCAAATCAAAGGTACATAATGATGTTTAGTAGATTAACCATGAATCAAATATCTTATAAATGGTTCTATAATAGTACTAAGCTAGAAACCGTTCACAAATAAAAATATTTAGGTGTGAAACTGAACCGGCCACTTGATTTTGACCTAAATCTAAAATAAAAAAGAAATTCATCGCTCAGCCTTCTCAATAGTTCATGGAGAAACATGCTTTTAAATAAAATCTATATATATATAATATATATATTTGAAGCTGATGTTAAGTCTAATTTATGTAATGCTTGACAAATTTGGGGAATCGATGAATACGAGCAAATCGAAAAATTCTTCTTCTTGAAAAAACTCCTTAGCTTACCGTTGAACAATTTTATCGAATTTTTTTCGAGAATCTGAGAGTAGGATCATAAACTCGCAACTAAACAGTGCTTTGCTAAACTTCGACAATTCGTAAAGCTACAGAGAAACGTCTTTTATTTTCAAAACATGATGTGAACTACTCCAAGGCGGGAATCATAAAAAATATCAAAAAACCATCCTAAAGAGTTAAAGGAAGCTGTTCGCCATATGTCTCGCATCACATCACTTCCACATTCCACTCCTTCTTATCTTAAACACCTTCAAAATGAAATCAATAATTTCCAGAGATCAAGCAGCGAGCTCCTAGGTAAAAAAAAGTTCCTCAACTGGAACTTATTTTCAGTTTGTATGATTTGCTTTCTGGACACAGCAGAAGTTTAAGAGTTACTTTAGTAATTAAAAAAGTTCGGCAACAGGTCGAGTCAAGCTGTTGCGTAAGGTCGAGAACGAAATTTTGCTCACATCAATAAGAAAAACGGAAAGAAAATAAACTAAACACGAACCACTTAACGGTACAAAAACTTCAAAGAAAAACAAAATAATAATAATAATTAATTGAAATGTGTTGGAAATCAGCAAACAAACACGTAATCACTGAAAATTCCTCAAACAGGCCATAGCAGCGCATAGCCCATTGTTAAATTTAATCTTAAAAATTGAATTTCGTATTGATAATCGAATCACGTAGCACAGTAGCCAGAAGCTGTATGTAGCAGCAGTAGGAGCCATTAAATAATTTTTGTTTTGCTTTGTGTCGATTCACTTAAATACCTACTCCCATACTATTAATAGATTGAAAATAAATAAATAATACTCGTAGCATGCCAAGATAGAAAGATAAATGACACAACTAATAATCTTGATACTCGTATAGTGTAGTCACTGCTCATATAGAGTGATTCGCTTATCTGTGACTCAAGCTGACGTCAATGTCATCCAAACAGCCAACAAATACTAGATAGGATTTAATTTATGGGCCACTCAAATGGGGCTGATAAAAAAGGTGTCCCATTGGCCATCCCATGGAGGGACCTTTGTCTCCGGGAAAGAGAGGGGACTTTTATGTGTTGTCTTTGTATCAAGTATTTGCATCCTTTTTAATGTTCTGGAAGTGTTTTTATTCACCACAGAAGGTATGTTGGTACATTTTAGAGCCAATATTGTGGGAATTGCTTAAATTTAAGAGAAAAAAAATATGTAAATTTTGTCAAATTTATTCAAGCCATAAAAAGTGTATCCTGGTGATGACAGGACAGACAAAACACAACATCCTCAAGGTCCTCTCTTTTTTGAAGCCCTTAAATTATTATGAATAAAAAAAGAGGATAGGAGTACCCAAATTCAGAGTGAATGCCCTACAAAAACTGACGGGAAAGCTATCGATTATAATCGGATAATAAGGAGAGTGTTTTATTGGTTTTGGCATCAGTTTTTGTTTATTTGCGGATAGGCATCTGCCTGTTGATGGGATCAACTTCTATGGCAATTATGAGTCTAAAAGTTTTGTTTTGAAAATTCAAAAGAAAATGTTTCGAGTTGGACAATAAAGCAAATGGGAACAATACATCATGAGACACTGACTTTAAAGACCTTGAGTTAACTTTAAAAACACTTTCTATTGAAACGCATATATAGCAGGACACAACTATGTCCTTGTTGATAGATTAAGGTTACAACGTAATATTTTTCTTATTTGAAAGTGGATTAATTTGCCTAAGAGTTTTGACAAAGTGGGACGGGTGTTTTGGAAGTTATTAAATGATCTGTGGGTATTAAAGTAGATTAACAGAACAACAGAAAGCTTTTCATAATCCTGTTTCGTTTAACTAAACAAAAATACAGACATACGTATACGTACATACCTCAGAATAATTATTTATGAAACATCACAAAGTTTTCAAATCTTTTCAAAATTCGTCAACAGAAGTGTCGATTATCTGATTATCTCAAACTACCTTAATAACTCAGTTTTAAGAAAGCGAAGTTAAGAGACGGAAGGCATTCGGCAGAGGAGCGATGGTGCTGCTCAACCACAATCAATTTCTAAAAAGACAAGCCTCAATATCGCGTTGGTTCAGTTCAAAATATATATAAAAATATATATATGTAAATTGTATATAAATAAAACAAGTATATATATATTAAATATATATATATATATATATTTTCTCTCTATCCCTTAGAACAAGGGTATCAGTAATACAACAGACCTGAGGAATCTAGCAGCTAAGGACCGGTAGAAATCGAAGGTCTCCTTTTTGCCTCTCATAGAAATAGTTGAAAGAAATGTACTGGTCATGGCCGATACAAATTTGTTGCTGCCAAATATTAGTTTGTTGTAAACAACTTTAGCAAGCGAAAAAAGGAGAAAGACAGGATATGCATGTGAAACTTCCTTAACCGACTATACGTGCAGCCGGAGAATCCGCGGAGGCACTTGAATGTTGCAAAGAAGATGGAATGGGCCTGGCACAACGAAGATGAAAAGCTGCGAAATCTACTGTGGTGGCTGCTACAGACAACAGAAACAATATTAGCCTAATATGTTGCTCCTAGAAGAAACATCTGACCAAGGCCGCGTATGAAATTACTTACAGAGACGAGGTATACAGAGCCATATGTCTACTTTAGACATCCCGGTAAACTCGTATGGCTTTAAATAAGTAAATTAAGACAAAAGTAAGACAGAGCTCGGAGAACCTAGCTCACCTGTTTCAACATTTCCATGTGAGGAACGGTTAAGTTAGAAAGCGTTTTTCATGCGAGAACTTGTTTATTCCTCCCAAAAAAGGCGATACCTAATTGAGAGCGCTTGCAGCTCTGTCAGGATTGGTAGAAATCTCACCCAAAACTTTGAGGTTATAAGTGTCTTGAGATAAATCAGGACATAGTCATGCGATTTTGTAACATTATATACTCGAAAATATTGTGCAAAACTCAAACGTCATAGGCATAATCTTTCAAAATTGTAAACCAGCTTCTCCTTCTTTTTTTCTTTTTGGGATTGCGAGCATCGTATGGTACCCGTTGCGTGATGGTAAGCATGTCTACTGTTAACCCAGAGGTTCGTGGTTCGAATTCCAACTAAAGCTAAAATGCTTTCCACGGGCATCGCCTTTTGCGAGGAAATAACAAGTCCTCCGAGAGTAAATTCATTGCCACGGAAAGTACTTTCTCGATTAGTCGTAAGGAGCCGGCAGAAAATTGTAGATCCATTCCATTCCAATCCTTCACAAGGCATAGTTGTGAAAAATGCGCTAGGCCCTGGGGCTTCTCGCTTTGCTTATTTATTTTATTTATTTTATTTGATCATCGTTTTCTGGAAAGGATCATAGCTCTTCCCTTTATCTGCCTCACTCTAAAGCGTCGGCCAGACTCTCAGTTTCGAATTGGCTGGCCACCCTAATGCAGATGCCGCTGCACTTCCCTGTATCAGAAGTCCTTCGGTCTGCCTTCGAACGTTACGGAATATTGTATATTGCCTCTGTGGCAAGGCACAAGACCAAAATAATTCTTATTTTTATTAAAATCATCCAATTAGGTCATAAAATGCTTAAATTAAAAAGTCTTTAAGACTGCAAAATAAAACTAGCACCTTTCAATCAACATAAAAAGATTCCATTAGCCCCCAAACACATTTACTGTTGTAGATATTCCCCAAATAATTGTTTTTAACCCGAGACGGCTACAAACCAATTCGTCTTTATTAAGATTGCTCCTCATTATTAAAAAAAAAAGACCTTTTATCTCAACCCAAAGAAATTCTCTCTGTCCCAGGGTAAGCTGAAACGTGCCACAGACGCCATCTTTCCCCTCTCTCAAAGCAAACTTTGTTTTTAATTTGCTTAATATATCCCCAATTAGGTTTAGTTCATTTTTGGAAAAAGCATGAATCTCTAATTAGCTAAATTATTTAAAACAGCAAAACCATTTTCTAATCGTTGCGTTGCGCTGTGCTGTGCTCGTTCTTGCGGATAATCGGTTTGAATAAATCAATATGGACTGCTCAAAACAGAAAAAAAGTTATTGGCATTTCCGTCTATCCTATCTTCGTTCAGTTTTCCCCTCGAACTAGCTGCCATTCCCGAACGCATAAAAGTTATAGTGTTTATCAATAAAAAACCCTGCTCCACCTACACCCACACCCAATCGACACAAACACAATAAACCACTATCATACCTCAAATAGCTCGTTATCGCTTATTGTTGTTTGTGACTCGTTTTTGATATCCAACTGCAATTTGGAGCCACGTGGCTGGCGGCGTTCTAACAAACCAGTTGGTCGCCTTTTCGTCACATCCCCATCTGAGCTCGATTTCTGGATAGTTTTTATACGTTTCCTGACCGAATGCTGCCTGCGTTTCTCACTGCTATTTGACCTCTGACTAAAGCGATTGATCAACTCAGATTTGTCCTCTATTGAGAGATTATTTATTCGCAAGGCATTAGGGTCGAGATTTTTTATGGCTTCTGCAACTTCAGGACGAGAATCGGTAAAGCTGACTTTCTTGGAACCTGGCAAAGGTGTTGCAATATCCAGACCCTCTTCAAAGATATTTCGTTCGTATTCGATTTCCTCGGGAGTGAGTGAACATCCATTTTTGACACCGTAGTACGGTGGTATTTTCACCCTCAATTGCACAGAGTGACAACTATCACTATCGGAATTCATTGGAGTCTTATCTACTTTCAAACTATCGCACGCCACTGATTTACCATCATGAGTGACGCACTTGACTGTTGCTGATTGATAAGACTTGCAGCTTTTAGTCGAGTTTTTTTGGTAACTTCCACTCAAATTTGGCGCAGTGGTGCTAGAATGTTTATTGAAACTTTTATCATCGACCGAATGACACGATTCCGATGGTGATCCGGCGGGCATTGTTATTGAGTGTTTTTTATCTTTATGAGTTTGTAGGGCAAGCCCTTGAGTATGATGTTTTGGTGATGGTTGTGGTTGTGGTTGTGGTGTTGGCGGCACCACTTCAACCAACATGGGTCGATTATAAGCTTCACTTTGAGTGTTGTTCGTATCTTGCGCTTCTAAGCGAAGATTTGACTTCCGAAAGATGTTAGCCACTTTCACGAAACAATTACGCATTTTTGTTGTGGTTTGCTTGAGACACGATATCGAGAACGAAGACAATCGCGGTGCTAATTTGCATTACGAACAAACCGAAAATAAAGAGTTACCGACACAAAAATTCTGCTGTCTTGAGAACGAAACGTCTACCAAGTGACTGACATTGAAACACAATCAAATATGAAAACCAAGAAAAGTAACAAGAAACAAATTGATTGACGATAAGACAAGACTATCGCTGTACTTGATAAACTAATATCAAGTCGTTCTCTACTCCCTTCGCCTTCGCACTCACCAAAAACACAATCAGAATTAAAAATGTCTTAATGTCTTATTTTATTCCATTCACTTTTGATAACCAATGCCAAAATTAGATTACAACGCAAAAACGACATCATTCAGATAATTCGTTTATGAAGACATTGTAAAACTTGGATAGAAATTACTCAGTCAGTCAGTGATTATCATTTTTGTTTCTGTGTAACCAAGTTTGTCGAGCATTTATGGTTGATGATTTTATCGGACTTTAGTAATGATTATGGTTGGTATTTTTTATCAGGATTTAGTGATGAGCGACCTGATGGAAGCTATCCCATGTGTAAGGTTGTGTTGTATTGAACTGAATGTTTGGACGTTAGGCTTCCCACCAACGGGACACTGGAAATTTTAATTGGATTTGATTGTCAAATGACACAAGTTCGTACTTTTTGAGTATGTACAAACTTTTAAATAACTATTTTTAACAAAATTGTCAACCGAGAAAGATGACAAACGAAATGACACCAATTTTACCAATCCAATCAATAAACATTTCAAAATGGGGTAAAATCCTCAGGTAATTCTTTCATAAACCTGTTGAGACTTCGAAATTCTGGGAATAATGGTGGTGGTGGGTCATATAGTGGTTTCTATTTAAGGTGGAGAGAACTTTAAAATGTTCAAATTTTCAAAATATCGAAAAGATGCAGAGTTATCGCATTTAGAGCGCGAGAACAACAAGCGGTTGGGGGACTAGTCATATAGTTCAGCCCGTTAGAGGAGGAGCTACCTTCGCTTCATAATGCCCTCTACTGTTGACCTTTTGTATGGGCAGGCAGCTGTTTCGGGGTAGGAAGTCGAAGGTCTATTGTATGCGCCTGAAATCACCGATTAGTCCGTAAGTTACTACAATTAATAGTTTCTTGTGGTGAAACTTTAAAAGCAACTATCTCGAAACTACTTTTTCAAAAACTGCTCATGCTGTAGCTCAAAAAGTTAGCGACCGATGTAGATGAAATTTTGGGAGATTACTCTCTGTCGAAAGGATATACCTAAAGTTTGAAAGGTAGCGAGTAAATAAATGATTTTTCAGGGATCAAATATGTCGAAGAAATAGTAAAAAGAAAACAACAACAAAACAAATTTAGAATTTTGCACTTTTTCATTCTTTTTTAGGTACATCCTTCTCCTTAGCATGTCAGTAAAAGAATGACCTATGGTAAATTTTTCTTACATCAACCGAAAAAGAGTGGCAACTGCAGAAGTTTTCGATGTCGCCGGAAACAGGTGTGCGGAAAACTTCAATAACACCGTCATTTTATTGGTCATCGAATAGATAATTTTTTTTTAAAATAATTGGGTTATTTTATTACCTCTAAAAAAATTAAAAAAAAAACATGTTTTTGACGCTCTTAAAGTGATCTCCCCCCTTAAATCATTCAAACTGACAGTTGCTGTTCAAAGCGTTGATAGAGATTCAGTGTCATACTTACGCGTGACAAAATGAGTCGCTTTTCGCTTGGCTAATGAATTGATTAATTTGGTGTCGTAACAAAGATATGGAGACCTCGGGGTCTAAGGCATTGCAAAGAAGTAACCTACAATTTTATGCCGATTTCAAACGGTTGAATTAGAAATCCTTTTTCATGTTTTAAATAACTATTTGAGGACTTGCCAATTCTTCGGAATAGGCGATACCCGACACGCATAAAACATTTTTTTCGATGTTTCTGAGATTTGAACCAGGAACCTTCGTGTAACAGTTATAGACATGCTAACCATCACCACTTTTCATTTGGACAGTTTTGGAAAATATTGAAAATTTATTTCCAAAATGAGTGCGGCTTAGCCCAAACAGCAGGTTTTTGACAGAATTTTTGGTCGAAGTGAAGTACCCACTACGCCTGCTATACGCATCTCGTGAAACTGGCATGTACAAACATCAACTCGCCATCGATATCAACAGCTCAACATTTCACACAATAGCTTTAGGAGAATTCTGCCCAAAGATCTCGAATCCTTCGCTCACAAGTTCCAATTGCCTCTGCAAATGAAGAACACGAGCATTCACTTCCGCATTAGAGCATCAGGATTAACTGGATAACGATTTGTGTCGGAAGATCAATTTTTCTGGGGAGCCAAATCGTATTAAGGATGTCTTGAGGATGGATGTGGATGGGCGTTGTACTATTCGGGTAGGCTCTGATTGGTGCTAACTTGGCGGTGCCCAGATGCTGTAACTTATAGTACACGTCAACTGTGCTTACTATACCTCCAAGCGGTATCCACTGGGACCTGGGATGCTCCGTCCAGAGCTGACCTGCTAAACTAGTAAGTGCGAGTGTTGAGATAAGGGAATCCGGAACAAAGAATTGTGATCGATCAACACTATAATTGCTCTGCGAACAATGACTGACTGCACGAATCTCAGTGGTCTACGAGAGCTTTCGTGTAAATGTCCCAGCGGATGAATTCGAAGGACAGAATCAACGGTGGACTTCAGCATCCATAAAAGCAGAAACCCCTGAAAGAGCTACTCCAACATATCTGGTTTAAAGGTCTTTTGGGGTCTTTCAATACTAGGACAGGGTATTGAAGTAGAGATGGTGGCGGACGAGCTCCTGGTGAGCCAACGGCAGCACTCACACCCCTGCAGCAGGGTACTGACTCTGGATACTCCAGCCCTCTGTGTCCGAAGGGATCCAAAAGGACCTGGCCCTCCAGGTTGGGGGTTGTGCGTAGGGTTAACTACCCAACCACGTAAAAAAGAAATAGTTCCGAAACAATCAACAGCTTTGGATAACGATAATGATTTCAAAGTTGACGACCCATGCAAACGAAAAAAGGACAACGACCTCCGGATCTGCACCTGGAACGTAAGATCTCTTAACGGAGAAGGTGCAGCTGGAGAATTAGCGGACGCCCTGGACTGCTGCAAAGCAGACATAACCGCCATCCAAGAAGTGCGATGGAATGGACCGGGCATAAGGAAGATGAAAAACTGTGACATATACTATGGCGACTGCTACAGACAACAGAAAAAGCTTTTATTTGGGTGCGGATTTGTCGTTAGAGGTAGACTCAGGGATAAGGTGATTAGCCAAAATCCAGTCAATGAGCGTATAATGACCATCCGCATCAGGGCTCAATTCGCCAACATTAGCCTTATATGCGCCCACGCCCCCACAGAAGAGAAAGACGACGATTCCAAAGACTGTTTCTACGAGCTCCTCGAAGAAACATATGAGCAATGCCCTAGATACGACGTGAAAATCGTTCTTGGCGATTTCAACGCAAAACTAGGGAAGGAGGACATCTTTGGAAACACAATCAGTAAGCATAGCCTCCATGACAAAACCTCCGAAAACGGATTGAGGCTTATCGATTTTGCTGCGGGGCTAAATCTTGTTGTAAGTAGTACACGCTTCCCGCATCTCAAAATTCATAAAGGCACATGGCGGTCCCCAGATCAATTAACCGTCAACCAAATTGACCATGTTGCGATCGACGCAAGGCACTCTTCCAGTGTGCTAGATGTCCGAACTTTCCGAGGGGCCAACTTTGACTCGGACCACTACCTTGTTGTAGCCAAGGTACGAATGAGGATATCTTGTTCATGACCAGCACGAACTAACGGTGTGAAGAGATATGACGTCGGAAAGCTACAATCGCAAGAGATTGCTAATGCGTTTTCCAATCGAGTGTCCCTTCAATTATCCTTGAATCCCATGCCGCCAGCATTAAACATCGAAGACCAGTGGCAGCAATGCCAAGAAGCCATCAGAACCGCTGCCTCTGAGGTTCTGGCTTTCACTCGGCCACCAAAACGAAACCCATGGTTCGATGAAGAATGTAGGCAGGCAAATGCAGCCAAGCAAAGAGCACGACAAATGCTTTTGCAAACACGAACGAGGGCTGCTTACGATCGGTATAACGAGATTTACAAGGAGAGAAGAAGGGAAGAACACCGACTTCTCAAAAAGAAAAAGAAGCAGCATGAGAAGCGCTCGTTTGAGGAAATAGAGAGGTGCCATGACAGGAACGAGACTCGGAAGTTTTACCAAAAGGTAAAAAGATCCTGCCAGGGTGGCAAACCCCGAACTCAAGCCTGTAAAGACCAGCAGGGAAACATAGTTGTAGAGTCACAGTCGCTACTGAGGATCTGGAAAGATCATTTCTGCAGACTGCTTAACGGCGATGAGGACACAAATTCCGCTGTCAGGCAGATTGCCCCATTCAGCCTGGACGATGATCAAGAATGCCGTCCTCCCAACCTAGAAGAAGTTAAGCTTGCTATATGCAAACTTAAATGAAATAAGACTGCAGGTGCAGATGGCCTTGATGCCGAACTTTTCAAGGCAGCTGGAGATCAGTTGGAAAGGAGCTTGCACCAGCTGATCTGCATGATATGGTCGAAAGAAAGCATGCCCGATGAATGGAACCTCAGTATCGTATGCCCGATCCTAAAGAAAGGAGACCCTCACAACTGCGCCAATTATAGAGGGATAAGCCTACTTAACGTCGCTTATAAGATCTTGTCTGCTGTAATATGTGAACGTCTGAAACCCCACGTCAACAACTTGATAGGTCCCTAACAATGTGGTTTTAGACCAGAGAAGTCCACAATAGACCAAATTTTCACATTACGGCAGATCTTGGAAAAAACCCGAGAACATAATATCGATATTCACCATCTCTTTATCGATTTCAAGGCCGCGTATGACAGTATCTACAGAGACGAGCTGTACAGAGCCATGTCTAGTTTCGGCATCCCTGCAAAGCTCGTACGACTATGCAGGATGACTTTGGAGAATTCACGCTGCTCCGTCAAGGTCGGTAAAGAACTCACCGAGACCTTCAATGTCGAAAAAGGTTTTAGGCAAGGCGATAAACTGTCATGCGATTTCTTCAACATCATACTTGAACAGATTGTAAGAAACTCAAACGTCAACACCAGAGGAACAATCTTTAAAAAATCTGTGCAATTGCTCGCATATGCAGATGATATTGACGTAATGGGAAGAAAAAAGCGTGATGTCATAGGTGCTTTTGCGAGTATTGAAACAGAAGCGGCAAAAATGGGTTTGATGGTTAATGAGGGCAAAACTAAGTATATGCTGTCATCAAACAAGGACACAGAACATCGACGAATTGGACAAAACGTCACAATAGACAGACATAACTTCGAGGTAGTACAGGACTTCGTCTACCTAGGATCCGCTGTAGACACGGACAACAACATCAGTGCGGAGATCAAACGGAGAATAACTCTTGCCAACCGTTGCTTCCTTGGGTTAAGAAGGCAATTGAGAAACAAAACCCTCTCCAGAAAAACCAAGGTAACCTTGTATAAGACCATAATCATCCCAGTCCTGCTTTACGGCGCGGAAGCATGGACCTTATCGAAAGTGGATGAGGAAACCCTTGGTCGTTTTGAAAGAAAAATTCTCCGAATGATCTTTGGTTTCGTATGCGAAGGCAATGTGTGGAGAAGAAGATACAACAACGAGCTGTATGAGCTGTACCGTGACGTGGGCATAGCCAGAAGAGTACGCATCGCGAGTCTACGATGGTTGGGCCATGTTGAGCGGATGGACCCAAACGCTCCGGCTCGTCGGGTGTTCGAAAGCACATTGCAGGGAAATCGCGGAAGGGGAAGACCTCGTCTTAGGTGGCGCAATCAAGTGGAGGATGACCTCAACCGACTTGGAGTGCGAAACTGGAGAGAGCTCGCCCGAAATAGAAGTCGTTATCGAAGGATGTTGGTTGAGGCCCAGGTTCACCCCGAACTGTAATGCCCACCTAAGTAAGTAAGTAAGTGAGGATGGATGTCAATTGGCATTATTTTGTAGGGAGCCGTGGCGAGAAACATAACCGATGTTATGAAAATAGTCCGGAAACGATTAAAACACTTACATCAACAAAATTTTGGAAAATTTGCAAATTTACCCAGGGTTGACACAGGTGACCTTGAAAACCCTACGATTTGTCAAGAAAGCCTAGGCTTTACAGTCCTCTAAAACTTAGGGCGAGCTGACGGGGCAAACCCTCGGCAACCCCAAGACTAAAAAACACTCAGTTTGACATTCAGGGCGAGTTAAGGTTTTTCAAAAAATGTTTTGTAGCGACCACAGGGTGACTTCAGGGATTTGACGAACAAACCTAGTGACAGAGTGAGTCACAGGGTACTTCAGCGTTTTTCAATAGCTGAACAGTATTGAAGCAGAGATGGTGTCGGATGAGCTGGTGGCGAGCTAGCGGGAGCTTTCAAACACATGCAGCAGGGTGCTGTCAGAAGATTATCCGGCCCTTTATATCAAAGGAGATCCCAAAAGGACTTCGCTCTTCGGCGACAAAAACAAAACAACAAAGAATCCAGACAGGCAAATGTTAATGTGAATAAGAACAAGGGCAGTGTTTGAAAAGTAGGTACAACGAATAAAAAAAGGAGCAGTATGAGAAGCGCACGTTTGAAATTTAAATATCCCATGATAAAAATTAGACGATAGGAATGAGATTCAAGAGTTTTACCAAAAGGTAAAAAAAAACACTTAGCCAGACTTGATAGCCAGCTTCGAAATCAAGTAAATTCAGGCTCTGGCAAGACCACATCTGCATACTGTTTAAAGTCGATGAAAAATTGATCCTTCAAACAGAGTTTTTTAAAAAGATTTTCATAGTTCTAACTTGCTCTAGTTTTAGATTCATAAGTTATCTTAAGGCCGAAAGGCATTAGTAGTAAGATATTGAATAATTTAGAGTACCCGCTTAGGGTCAGTAAGTTAATTAAGTTATTATATAAGCTAGTTTTACACATTTTTGTTAGCATTTAAGTAGATATAAGAAAAATTTAATAAAAATGAATTAAAAATGAAATGAAATGAAGTCGATGAAAACAAAAATTCCGACAAACTGAATAAAATAGTGGTACTCGTGGCGTGGTGGTTAGTATTTCTGCTTGTTAACCCAGAGGTTCGTAGTTCGAATCCCAATAGAGGCAAAGATGTTTTTCCACACGTATCGCCTTTCGCGAGGATTTGGCAAGTCCTCCGTTAGTGGCAAATCCTCCGTTGGAAATTTATTGCCATGAAAAGAGCTTTCTCGATTATTCGTTCGGAACCGGCAGAAAATTGTAGATCCCCTCCATTTTCTCACAAAAACAATGGTTGTGAGAAATACGCTAGGCCTCGGAGCTTCTCGCTCTGTTGCGGCACCCTATGCATTTATTTAACATAGAGGTATTACGAGTCGTCTACCTGAGATAATTGCTGCTTCATTGAGTTATAAGAAGGCAATCGAGAAAAAAAAACTTTTTATACCAAAACCAAGGCAACCATTGATAAACACTTGATCAACCCATTCCTGCTACACGACGCGCGCGGCGCAAACGCATGGACCTTTTCTAATGCGGATGAGGAAACCCTTGGAGGGTTCTACTACCTACTTCGAATGGTCATTGATTCCGTGAAAAGAATCTGTGAAGAAGAAGATTTAAGAATGAACTGTATAAGCTGTACCCTGGCATGGGTATAGCTAGAGAGTACGCATCGCAAAACTACAATGGCTGGGCCATGCAGAGCGGATGGACATCAACGTTCCAGCTTGACGGGTTTTCAAAAGAATATTGCAGGGAAATCGGGGGAGGGAGATACCTCGTCTTAGCTGTCGCAATCTAGTGGAAGAAGACCACAACCTTACAAAGAGTCCAAAACTGGAGAGAGCTCTCCCGAAACATGTTGGTTGAAGCTCAGGTCCACCTCGAACTGTAATGCTCACACATTCATGGTTTCAACGGGCCTTGAATTGAAGTGAAAAAGAAATAGTAATTTAATACGAACTCAATGTCAAACTCAAAATTGGCCCAGTCTCTAGTATCAACAGCAAACGTTACCCACTTCGACCTTCTTTTCAAAACATTCAGGTCAACATCATATCAATATCCTGTTGATTCCCAAAATATTACACAAAAAGCAAAAGAAAATTTTAAACAAAGGCGATCATTTGAAATCTCTCATCGTTTTCTAAATGGCATACAATCAAGACCTTCTGTCGATTGTGGGACAACAGCAATCTATACCATTGCCATTCGAAGAAGCCAATCAAATAAAATATAAATTTCTTGCCTTTAGTTTGATTTTCCATTTTGAAATATATTCACAGCACTTTGTTTTGCAATAAAATCAGATTTACAGGAAGCAACGTCAAGCAACAAATAGCATCAACAATAACAACAAATAAAAAGGCCAAGTTCTTGAAGGCTTTGCAAAACGATTCGTTTCTCCTCCCAGAGCCCAGAGTAGATGGCTTTTGTAAATAAAATCTGAGCTTATTTTCATCTACCCACGTTTAAAACAACCCAAACATACCCCAAGCATTCCAAGAAAACAATGAAGGAATCGATATTCCTGACTGTAAGCCTGTCGCACCCGTGTCCAATAATAACAAAATAACAACAAGACGTGAATGGAATGCTAATGAAGATATTATTGCCCTTCTTAAGGTTTTCGAGTCTCATTCCACTCTTTTCATTACGTCAATATTGATGAATTTACTCTTGAATCTATCGAAACAAATATCCAGTAATGCTTTTAATGTTTTTTTGTGTTGTTTTGTTTTGTGTTTGGCTTACCGCAACATGAATTGTTGTGAATATAAATCGAAATCGTAACAAAAAGCCACATGGTTACAGTAGTGATTATAAAAGTCCATTCTCGTTAAGTGAGGGCATTTAAAACCTACATACGAGTATATGTACATTTGAGTGAAAAGAAGAGTGGAACCCAGTTGGAAATCACAGCAGTTGTTTGTGGTTCGGTAGAGAGTACCACCAAAGTGTTCATTAAGTCGACCACCCCATTGTGCATTTATGTCATAGTATGAATTGGACTTGATGCTAATTGGCATCATACATTTCCTTACAAAATGAAAAACAAAAGTAAACGTAGAGTCGTTCGGGGTAACTGTGCGCAGTGGGGAAGTGTGCGCACTGTGCTTTCCTTGAAAATAGGGATGAAATTCAGGTTTCTGTTGATGAGCAATTCAGTAGGTATCTGAACTGAGTGCAAGTAAGTTGTGTTAGTGCTGCTGCCGTTTTTGGTGTTTCGACGAGAGACAAAAGAAAAAAAAGGTTCGTTTCACTAAAATATTTCTTCATTTTCAAACTGTGTCAGTGACTTGAGTTTGTCTTGTAGTGCAGTGAGTAGGGATTTTTTTTATAATATACTTTATTGTCCTTACGTTTGGGTGAAGATTTTACAGTTTTTGGCAATTGTTTGTTTAAAATTTTGTAAAAACAATAGAAAAGTCCTTTTGGGGTAAGTGTGCGCAACAATTTGGGGGTAAGTGAACGCATGCGTACACTTACCCCAAACTAATTTTTCACAGTTATGGAAATCAAAACACATCATAAAATTCTTGAATAATCATTGTATTTAATTGCAAATATTTGTACATGTTTATATATCTGTGTATTTTTATATTTTTTTTAAATGAAACAGGCATGCCTCGAACATATGTTAGAAAAAATACAATAAAAGCTAGTTTCACAAGCTCAAATTGATGAAGCTAAATGGCTTATAAGTCTTGGCTCAAGTAAACGTGCGCCTGCAGAGAAGGTGAGAATCAGCGAGTCTGCCTTGAGAAAGCGGCTAATCCTGACCACTGTGGCGAGTTCTTTTGGGCATTATAAATAACTTTTGCTTCAAGTCAGGAAAATTACGAATAAAATAAAGGTCACACATTCTACTCCAACGAATCTAAACACACAAAAATCTACTAATGTTGCTCTCTTGTCCATGAGTCCTTTGCCAAGACCGGAGAAGGCCGCACAAAGAAAACGAAAAACCCTTAAGTCTGAAATTATAACATCAAGTCCATTTAAGCAAGATCTCGAATCCAAACGGAAAGCAGAGGATGAAAAGGCAATCCTTTCGGAACCAGGACCATCCGGTGTGGGAAAGCTACCTGAAACGACACGTTCTGAGGCAGAAATAGCATGCGCACACTTACCCTACACCCTGCGCACACTTGCCCCGTCATAGGGGCAAGTGTGCGCAATTCGACTTGCCTTAATTTTCTTATAAAAATACAGCTAAATTTATAAAAAAATGTACTTTTATGGTTGAACTATAGTAGTAAAAATGTGTCCGTTCAATATTCAATAAACTGTTTTTGAGTATTATCCTTTCTTTTGCATGAAATCCTTCTTCAAAGTCAAAAGTGCGTACACTTACCCCGAACGACTCTAAGCCTCTTTGTGAATTACAAAATTCAAAATGTTTTCAGGAATTTTTTGGAAATTGGGTTTGCTAAAGTTGATTCCTCCCACAGTCAGGCGATACAACTTTGCCAAATGTGTAACTTAAACTGAATATTTTGTGGCCATGTATACTGTGCCAGATGCTTGAGGAATATGGTTGGAATGATGTTCTAGTTCCAGTTATCCTCGTGTTGACTTGGGGCTTAAATAAACTTTTATTTGATCCTGCTCTGGCAACTTGTCTATACATGCTTGTTGCTGGTCTAGTCTTCTTCCTTTTATTTGAGTTTGGAAGTGAAATGTTTGTTTGGCCAAATAATCATTCATTAAATGAACTTTCGGTCAAATGGAAAAGTTAGTTGGAAATTCAAAGTTTTTATCTCTTTGCGAGGCTTGATTGAATTAGCAAATGTTGGATTATTGTGGACAGCTTTTGAGTTGAGATTTGAATATCATTAGGAGTTCCTTCAGGCTAACGAGAAAAGATGAGAAAATGAGCTCACCACATTATTTTGCTTTTAATCTGAGAGCTACAGTTTGAATTTAATGTAGACATTTTGCTTTATTGCTTCTGTTAGGGTTTTAATTTTAATCAATTTTGAACAGATTGGGGATGAAAACAGTTTATCATACTTTTAATAGAATTATGTAATCAAAAGTAGTTTGTTTAATAGCACATTGAAAGCACATTACGGTGAAGTTGCGGAAGGGAAAAACCTCATCCTAGGTGGTAATCAATTGGAAAAAGATCTCAACCGACTTTAAATGCAGAACTGGAGAGCAAGCACAGTGCTGAGGCAAAAACATAGGACGGATAGATTTTGACCCAATCCAACAAGAAAAAAATAATTCGAATGGGAGGGGGTCAATCTCCTGGCTGAAAGGGTAATTTTACAAAAATAGGCTTTATTTTCTATTTTTTAAAAAACTATTTGAAAAAAAAACTTTCTTAGCTTTTGAGAAAAAAAAAAAAATAAAAAAAAACTAAATTTCTCCGAAAAATCGAGTTTTATGGGTTTTCCGCTGATTGGACTTTATATTCTCAGAGCAATAAATGAGGTTTAAGGAAAAAGGACTTTTTGGTTTTTTTTTTTTTTTAGAAATAAGATAGACTTTCACGTTGGTTTTTCTGTGTTTGACTAAAGTTAGTTAGTTAGATTTTGAAAAAATTTATTTCTACAGAAAAAGTTTGACTTTTTTTTAATTTATACTTTGAGACTTGATTTCTCAAAAATTTTTCACTAAAGCAACTTGAATTAAAGTATTGATGAAAGAATACAAAGTATTAGCCTTCTAAAATATTTGGGAGTAAATGGCTTAGTTGATTTTTAACAAGTTGGCAGTTTCTTTTTAATTCGAAGTTCAGCCGTTTTCGAGGAATAACTTTCCGGTATGAAAAATTATATTTCTTTTGACAGAGCCTTAAAACAAGTTTCACTATTGAAAATATTATAGTTTTAGCCCCCAAACTGAAAAACAAAATTGTTCGTTTCTAGCCAGAGTTTGAACCCAATGCTCTTGAATTTTTTAACGTTCACAGCCTTTCCCTTGAGCTATGTCAAGTGGTTATATTCGTTATACGGTACGTTATATACGTTACAAGGTTTAGCTATTGATTGCAAGTAAGAATTGTTTTCGTCTCGACTCGACTCAGTTAATAAAATTGTTCCTTAGGATCAGGTAAGAAAACACAGTTTGGCATGGGAACAAAATTTGTTATATCTTTGCAAATATCAGCCGGAAAAAACCAGGGTTTATTTTGGGAAAGGGACAAAATGTCGAATTCTAAAATCCCGATCGATGAAATTCCGAAATGACTTAGAACAATTTTCAGCAAAAACCGCGCGAATTTGAAGCTTTTATTTTCAAAAACTCGACAGACCTTCTCTTAAAGAGATTTGACAGTAAACCTTTCGATTTTGTGAAAATATTAGCCCCAAACTCGCGCAAAACTAGAGCTAAAATTTTCAAAAACTCGAAAAATTTTTTTTTTTGAATTTCGCTACACGCTGCTCGATTGTCATTTCAAAGCGTTTAAACGCTTTCCGGTCGAAAAAAGTCAAAAAACAAAAAAGTTTTTTCAGCTCAGAAATCCATACAAATTTTGCATTTTTTTTTATATTATTTCTTCCCCCCAAAATTAAATTCTTGAAGATATTATCTTTCATATCCAACCATTCCCACTTTTTACATTTTCCTAAGAAATGCACTTTATTTTTCCACGTACAAAATGATCTCATGTATTTTTAAATGCCACTCGAAGTCATGAGAATCAACAGGTACCGTATAAGAATGCATTATTATAAGTCACACCCCGTTCAATGCATGAAAAAATTTTTTACGCTATCTGTTGCTTCTCATCATTTTGAGGGACTATGCTAAATAGTACTAGAAAATTGCCACCAGTGCGGTCTTATTTTATGAAAAAGGTAATAAGACTTAGTTCTTGTTGATTCTCATCGTTTGATATAGTAAAATCATATGGGAAACATAAAGTAGTGCAAATTATAGTACTTTTCGACACTTTTGGGATTCGGGATTTTGGGATTGGGGACTTTGGAATTCAGGATTTTGGCATTCTTGATTTCGGGATTCTATATTTCGACCCCAGCCCGTTATTAACACAGTAGAAGCGTTTAAGAAAATGAGGAAAGGATTCGAAAGGAGGTACCGAAGGCACATTGTTTTTAAACTTCTCTGTATTATAATTCGAATTAAGGAGAGAGTTATGTAAGGCATTCCACATCCGGGCCGTGTGGCCAAAGAATGAAATCTCATTATTTTACTATACGCCCGTAATTGGGCTGAAATTAAAGTTGATTTGCATTCCTTGAGAGTGTTTCTATTGTCATTGAATCATTTAAAGGAGGAATGCAGCTGGTTTTATCATCCGAGCAATGTCGTTACTGTGTAAACATTTTAGACCAAGAGCTGGAAGCACATTTTTGGAGTGGAGTGATAACCACGTGTATGTGTAAATATATGCACCATTGTATCAAATTTTACCGTCTGGTAGGTTTTTTTTCAGACGGGGGCGGAGGTGGTCGTTTGAAAATGGTAATTTTTCATATTTTGAGGTCGAAGTGCTAACTACATAAATGATACGTCAAAAAATCAGAAAAATTCTCCTGATTACAAGAAAATGTGTCCCAGACGATTTGGTTTCAGCCTACTTCATGTCAGACGCATTTTAGCTTTAGCATATTTATGAAATTGAATGAAAACAAAAAATTTTATTTAAATTAAATACTATAAGCAATTATTCATCACCAGATTCGATGGCTCGTAGTCTTCTTCACTTTTACTATCATCTTTGTTTTCAAATATTGTTCAATGGTTTTTGAGGCCGCAACTCCGATAAACCATTTTAGTTTGACCATCATGCCCTCCACTTTCCAACCACAGTGAAATTACGTTTTTTTTACGACCGCGTTTTTTCAAATATGGCATAAATAATTGCAACGATTTGTCATGTTCGACACCATCCTGAAAATCTTCTCAAATGAAGTCGCCATATTATGCAGTCCACAATTCAAGGATTGAAAGTAATCAAGAAAGATTTTTTCGATTTGCTCTTTAGAGACTTCCTTGGATTGATTCTTATGACCTTCCACCGTATGAGCAACGCATTTAACATTTACAGATCGAACTTTTTGCATCGGCGAATAAAATAATGATTATGTTTCAAATCGCCAGCTTATAACAAAAAAAAAATTTATGTTCCTGACTTGCTTTCTTGCAAAGGCTTTCATTTTCGGTCAGGATCATCATACCAGATCCATAATTTAGAGTTACATACTTCACTCTTAGTGTGTCAATAGTTTTAAAATTTTTGTGTTTTCTATTTTTTAGAGTGTGTTATATTATATATTTTTTTGCTTACTACCAAACAACACTACGTTAAATGATGACAGTGACACATACATCTGAGTATTTAAGAGTGAAAAAACCCCAGGCTTTAAATAAGCTATTCTGATAGCGTAAACAAAAAAATTATAAAAACAATATATGTAGTAAACTAAATTTAATACAAAGTTTCACGGCCACAGCTCGCACTTAAGAGTTTTTGCGCTGTCGTGAAGCACTTTTGCGGGCATCAATTATAAAACTGGCTTTAAGATTGAGCTGTTACGATAAGTAAGTCATTTGAAGAGCCGAACTCGCGACAAGTCACTCAAGAACAGTTGAGAATATTGCTGATGAAAACCTATGCTTGCTTATTATATTTCCCATAACACCGAATTTTACGTTAAAACTAACGTAATCAAGCCTTCAACGTTGAGCTAACACAAGAATTTAGAGTTACAAACCATGGCTTGGAGGGGACCTTCAATTTTCTGCGGATTCCGAACGGCTTATAGAGAAAGAGCTTTTCATGAAAATGAATTTACTTGCGAAAGGTGATAACCGTGGAAAAACATTTTTTGGTTTCTGTTGGGATTTGAGCCACAAACCTCCCGCGTAACAAGTAGACATGCTACCATTACGCCACAGGTGATTAACGACTTTGTTTGGGAGGCATGGAAGTATCTCGACGATGTTTGTTTTCAAACGTACCATCATCGCGTGAAGAAGAGGCGATTACAATAAGCCATCCAAATCCGAATTAAAAACTATACTTCTCAATTATTTTTCAAAGAATAAGGAGAAAACTACATCAAAAGTACCTACTGTGTGTGTGTAGTGTCAAGTACTATATTATTGTTAGGACTTCACTGTCTGAAAGTAAACACCTCCATTCAAAACATATTTTAAAGCAAAATAGCAGTTCTAGAGCAGAGCCGTAAAGTCAAGAAACTTTCCGTCCAGATAACGATCAAGAAGCCAAACCGGTTCCATTGCGTTCAACATCAGGGGAGATTTAATGACAAGAACTTTGTTGTTTGGAAAGTCAAATTTGAACTCTTAGATTAAAGTCAACTTCAATTGCATATGAAGAGCTCTTATAAAAAAGAAACAATAAAAAATTAAATATTTCATATACTTCCCGGCAATAGGTAAAAAGTAGAAAAAGAAATTTCCTGAGAATATGTCGAAAATTTCCTATCAATGAACGAGTGTAAACAAAACAAAAAAAGCCAGCTTCGACTATTCGCCATTGGAAAGATCAGATAATGCTTATCATAAAACTTCAATTACTTAACTGCGATTCTGTCATAAAAAAGTCATCAATCACACAAAAATCCACTCGGAATCGAAATTAGGGAGAATTAATCCACTCCACCAAAAATTCAATATTTTTACCTTCGACACCATGTGGATTGTGGAGCCTTCATTGTCCAGCCATTATTCAACAGATATAATACATTCTAGGAATAGGTACATGCAACGGCGACATGCTTACCTGGTTGTTCGTATCCATCGATTCATCTTCCGGTGTCAGCGCTAGAGATGACTTCCTGTGCCCAAGCCTCCCTGACGAGCTTGATGTTCCCGTACCTGCAAAAATAAACATGGGATAACACAATTTCATTACATTCAAAATTTAATTTGCATTTATACGAATACGTAATGAAGGGTATATGCGTATGCGTGCATGACGTACCAATACCAACTACATAGTGCAGAGCCAACAACTCAATAAAAATTCATCCTCAAATTACATTACCCGAGCAATTGAATTAAAATTGTGTATGCAATGCGAACGCAAAACCAATTGACATTGTGTTGTGTCTATTCGTCTGGTTGTGTCGAATGCCGATGTCGGTTTCATCAGATGAGATGGGTACTGTCGTGATTCAACTGACACAAACACAAACCCCAGAGCCCAGACCCCGACCAGCTCAAGTAACTCTTGTTTGCGCCTAAATATAGAATGCAATTTTCTTTGAACCGATATCGACAACCGGAAAGCGAAAAGTGAACAACGTTCATTGCGTCACTTTAGGCGGAGAAATATTTCCGTCTCGATTATTTTCAATTTCAAAAGTCTGTATATGTAATCGATGACGGTTTGAGTCATCAAAACAAAATTAACGTGTGTGGTATTAATTTTGAATAAAAGTTCTTTGATCTGCAGATCGTGTGGTTGTTTTGCTTATTTATGCGTCACAGATGTTTCATCAAAAGAATATAAATGTCGTTGTTTTGTTTTTCATAAATATTCACATCAAATCAATGTTTACCATAATTTGGCAAAGAAGTTTCCCATTAAGAGGTGTTCTGCGAAGGGAAGTGTCTATATGCATCTACAGTATGGGTCGTGGTAGGTTGTGTTATTTTAGTCAGGGGCGTAGCGAGAGGGGGGTGTGGGGGGGGTATAGAACCCCCCACGATTTTCCCGAGTCGGCAAAACAAAGATGAAAATCAAAGTAGATTTGCCGAGTTAAATCAACTGAACCAAAAAGACACGAATGGAAGTGTTTGCGAAGGTCGATTTGCTTCCCAAAAAATAAACAAGTCGGCAAATTAAGATAGAACAACAAAGAAGATTTGCCGAGTCAAGTCATCTCAACTAAATAGACGCGAATGGAAGTGATTGAGCTGGTCGACCGACTTGTTTTTTTTAAGCCAGTAGCTAGTACATCATTCGAGCTAAAAAAAAAGTTCTATGCACAGTATTTTCAATTATATTTCCAGCCACCCTCACCAGGTAGTGCTCAACATCAAAACTTGTTGTCACTTTTCTAAACACTCTGTGGAATTCAAGAATATACAAGTCATATTCATGCCTGATTTGTTACGTTTTTTGTTTTAAAATGAATTGCTTTGCTTGCTTTTTATTCTCAGAAGGAATTCAAAGACAACTCGCTAATCCGGAATGGGTATCGGTGGGTGTTCGTCAGTGGCATAAAATGAAGAGTCGGGGTACACAAAAAGAAGGAAAATCGCTTCAACATTTGGCTTCTGAATCACAATACGCGGCTTTACTTGATTATTGCAGTTTTGTTAATATAAGAGCTCACGTCAACGTTTTGCTGGACAAAGCTGAAAGACAACAAAGCTTCAAGAAGAACAAGAAAATGCGTATCATTCAAAAGTGCTGTAAATGTTAATAGATGTTGCGAGAACTTGGGAGGGCAACGATTACCTTTTTGCGGTCATAAGGAGTCCGATGAGGACGACGGAAATTTTCGACAAACTATTTTACTGATTTCACGACATTGCCCATTAATGAAAAAAATGGTTGGACGGGCTTTCAAAAAATCAAATTTACACTTTAATCAAAAGGTTTTTCTGTGAAGAACATTGTATTCCAATTTGATGACTTTGCCAAAAATATGTCGGGGTACCCAAAGAAAATTGTCAGAAAATTGTGAAAAGAAAATCCGTTACATTCAATATCTAGAGCATTGTATAAATATTCTCGTTGAAACAGCATGCAATTCAAGCGTGCTGAGTTAAGAGTTAATTGATACATTGGAATCATTGTTTGTGCTTTTCTATGGTAGTACAATACCTTTTCAATAAATGCAAGAAAAGTTTAAAAACATTGGAAATTAAACATTGCAATTAAAAACTTGTCAAAATCTCAATGCACTGCTAGAGCTGAAACAGTAAAGGCTATGTGGATATCTTTTGAAGGCAAAGTAAATGCTTTAGAAGGAATAGTCGTACCTGCTCTTCTGGGCTTTTAAAAAAATCTAAGATTTTGATTTTATCAGTTCGTTATATTTTTACAAAAATTTCATGTTTAAAGTTAAATATTTGACCGAAAATCTAAAGGCGGAAGAGTTAAACGTTTTTGACGCTTCATTATGGATTCGAGGCACATTGGAATGATGACATTCAATTAAATGCTTTAATAAAAAGTTCTTCTTCATTTGCTCAAAAACTAAAGAAAAGTCCCGAAAACGATTTTATTAAACATCATAGAACGCGTTGGTTACCAAAGAGAATTGATGAAAATTCTGAAACTGCTTTTGTATTTGATCTAGAAACATTTTATAGAAAAGAGTTCAAAATGGTTCTTCAAACTTTTATTTCGCACGTTAAAGATAATTTAACAGATAATTTTACCATTTTTGAACCTTCCTTAAAATTGTTTTTAAAATATACGCTTTCAGAGCAAATGCCACTTAAAGAATTAGTCAAATCTATTATAGAATTATATCGTTTTTTTTTAACGAAGATGTGGACTGCTACTTGTCGGAACTGCAAATTCTTCTTTTTACTTGTGAGAAATTCTCAATTTTCGACGATATTGTCAAAGAGGTATTCAAATCAAGAGTAGTGATTCCGTTAGCCTTCAAACTAGTTTGCTACATGTTAACTGCTCCTGTGTCGTTGGCTTCTTGTGAGCGGTCATTTGGTGAACTTAAAATAATTCTTAATTATTTGCGTACGAGGATGGGTAGTGATTGGCTAAATTTATTAATGCTTCTTTATTCCTCAAAGGATATTGCTGATTGATAATATTCAACCTAGTGAGGTCATCGAGAAATGGGCATTATAAAAACACCGGAGAGTTGGACTTTAAATTCCAATTAATGACCTTTTTTTTTACTAATAATAAAATTTTTAAAGACTAAACTCAAAAAATGTGTGCTCTTTCTCATACCAAATACTATATTATAATATTATTTCTTATAAATACTTTTTCGTCATTAAATGAATTTCTGTGAAATTAACACTTTTACGCTTTTAATAACTTTTAGTTTTGTTTATTTACTAGCTGAGTCGCCCGGCGTTGATCGGGTCTATAGTTTTAAGGTTCCCTTTCTCGTTCTTCCACTTCCGTGGGAATATGCGGATAAATAATAATTTTTTTTTTACTGTGGGATTATGTGACAACTCAATGGCAAAAGAATTTTTGAAATCTTTCCAGTAGTTTCAAGGTTTGTGTTCCCAATCCCGTTTCTGTGAGAATATGGAGATCAAACCTTGACAGGAACCATCTATGGGCTAATCTATGTCTACCCTGAAAATTTCATACAAATCCGTTGGGTGGTTAAGGACTCTATACCAGACATACAATCATATGCAGTCGGCAAATTCTTAAGACTTGTCGGCATTTCATAAAAATTCACCCCCCCCATCGTTTGGACCCTCGCTACGCCCCTGATTTTAGGTATTTGAGGAAGAAAGAACACATCGTGTGACTCGTGTTGTTTCGTTTGAAACGAAATCTCTCAGCCATTTCTGATGAAAAAGGTTTCCCTATTGATGAGAACCATGGGATTTTCAACTCAAACAACTACAATGAGCTCATTTCAGGTAGATCAATAGGAAACGCAATCAACTTTTTCAACGGGAAGTGGTTTCGTTTTAGACGTCACTGTATTTGTTTATATTTTCGGTTAAATTACTCAAAAAGGTCGTGTTAGACGAACAACAAGAGCTTCACAATCCGCTTTTACACCTCAAATGGTCCGTGTAAGCTCGTGACGGGTGCACGAAGACACCTCCCCGCGAAGCACATTTAATTTTTAGAGAGTACCTTAAGAAAAACTGTTGAAGAATTCTAAAGAATGGGTGTGATAAATTGCTTAATAAAATGCCTTGAGTAATGGTAAATGTTTGAAAAGCAATGCAAATGTGTATCTTTTTCCTTTGAACACCAACCAATTATCATATAGATTTGAATAAATGCGAAACAGAAACAACCATAAAATATTGTGAGACCGGAAGGTGAATTTTGTCTTATGGAAGATAATTTGAAGTCAGATGGAAATGAACATCATTTGAAAAGGCACGTGAGTTACAAGTGAAACGAATAAAGCATTCAGATAAATCAAATGTTTGTATCGTTGATGGTACACAACTTCAAACCAAACGACCAGAGCATGTAAGGTTCGGTCGTTTGCTTGCGGGCATAGAAAAATTAAAATTTACTCTGTCAAAAGGCAGAGGGCTCTGCAGAACTTTGAGTAAAAGGGTGAATAGTCTTTGAAGGAGAGGGACTATTCCGCAACCGATTTGAAGGCAAACCTTGAAAGTAAGCACCAATATTACAACGACAACAATATCAGAGTTGACTTTGGACACAGTTTCTTTTCTGATATACCATGGTATGTATCAATAACTTTATATCCTTACATATTTACAGACTCCCAAGCATTTCATTGCTGCCAGCATGATTTTCACTCAATCTTCATGGCAAATTCAGTTAAAGAGCATTCTTTGAGTGTGACTGATATTTTGATGCAAAATTAAAATTTATTTTACTTTGAGTTTGGTCTTTCTTGGATTTAAAGGAGCTTAGGATACAAAATTGTGTTCGTTTATTTTTCTAGCGTGACTGAACTTCTGATCGGAATTACATCTGCGATTCATAAGAACTTCACCATCTTTATAAGCCCGATTGATGAGAACATGGCTATTTTTAGAGCTAAGCAGATGGTATGGCATAAGCCACCTTTCTTCAAAACATCAAAAAAATTCTCAAATGATTTGTAAGGTGCAGTGCATTAAGGCCCGCGGCAATAAGACCTGTGGGTCTTAATTCTTCTTTGTTTTGGAAGTAAGACCCACGGAACTATTTTCATGATGAAATGGCAGTAAGAGCCGCGGGCCTTAGTTCCTTTTCTGCGAACTCAAATATCATTCCGTAATGGAAGAAATCACACCGTTTGCACTTTAACTTACATATTTTCAATGTGAATAAACTGGCACAGGGACGCAACTCTACTACACATAAGTTCACGCTCTGATTGTGGATTGCGACATATCAAGGAGGAGCACACGTTCATAAGAAATATCTATAGAACTATGCATCATATGGTATATGTTCTGGCGGTCAGTTCGCTCGAATTTCTTAAGTTCTTTTAGTTCACTTTGCTTTTTACTCCTGGATAAAATAATGAAGCTAAAAGCGAAGCGGAAAAAATTTTCTCAAGGGAGTATGAATGTGTGGTGTAAAAATAAAAATTCGCATGTTTAATTCCTAAAGAAGAGAGATTCTCAAAATTGCGCCCTTGACAGAGAAATAAGCCTTCTTAGCAACGCATATAAGATTTTATCTGTGAGCTTCTATGTGACATCTGAAACCCAACGTCAACAACTTGATAGGTCCTTATTAATGCGGTCTTAGACCATAAAAGTCAAGAAACGACCAAATTTCACAACGCGGTAGGCCATGGAAAAAGTCCCGGGTATACAATATCGATATACACCATCTCCTTATCGTTTTCAAAACCGCGTATACTTCTCATAATTGACGCCATAATCAAGGGGATATGAATTGAATAGCCTTATTATTAAAAAAAAAAAAAAACGCAAACGAGCTTCGACGGTGTTCAAGATAATCAATTGATTCTACGACTGAACTATCACCTATCACTTAAGGCTTTGTTTTGTATCCTATCGAGTATCCTATTGAGGAGCACCTAACCACATAAAAGAATTATACTACAGACGGATGTAGACTTTTTGATCAGATGGGTTGAACCATTTCCTGTATCGTCTTAAGAAACCGAAGCATTTAGAAGCATTTTTGGCGAGATCAAAACTGTGGTAAGGTACCATTCATCAACAGTGGCAATGAGGGGTATTAAGCCTCAACGACAAATGACAACATATAGTTTTAGAGGCATTGAGTTTTACTAGGGTTTTATAATCAAATGTTAAAACCTAGTCAAGGTCAGAATTCAATGAGCTTATCAGACGCAGGCGTTCCAGTTGCACATGCGAAGATCAGGGACGTGAATTCGGGAACGAATAAGAAAAGTTGAGGATTAAGTCGTCAGCAAAACAATTGAGAGGACTAGAATTTTCAAACCAACTATCATTTATGAAGATAAAGAAGAGATTTGGAGCCAAAACAGAAGCCTAGGTCACACCAGCATTTAAAAACTGAGTATCAGACCTGAAACCATCCAATACAACTTGTATTGAACGGCCCAAAAGGTAGTTTCAAATCCAACCAAGAAGCGACTAATCGATATACCAAACACGCATTTTCGAGATGAGAGCTTGACGCCAAACTGTAGGCGTAATCTCACAAAAGTCTGTACAATTACTTGCATACGCAGACGATATTGACCTAATGGGAGTAATCAAGCCTGATGTCATAGGACTTTTGCGAGCATTAAAACGTAAGCGGCAAAAATGGATTTGCTGGTTGATGAGTGCAAAACAAAGACAGAGAACATCATGGAATTGGACTAAGCGTCACATTAGAGATACATTAATACTACAAGAATTGTTTACCTATAAACACGGTCAGTAACATTACTGGTTAAATTGAACCTAGAATTATTCTTGCCAATGGCTGATTCTTTGGCAATTGGGAAATAAAACTCTCTCTAGAAAAACCAAAGTAGACCTTTTTAAGACCTTGATCATATTAGTCCGGCACAGCGTAGAGGCATGAACCTTATCTGAGGCGAATGAAGGAAGCTTGGTCGAAGACAATGTGTGAAGAAGAAGATTCAACAACGAACTACGAGTTTACTAACGCATTGCGAGGCTAGCATTGCTCGGATATGTAGAGTTGATTGACAGCATCGCTCGGGTTCGACCGGTTTTCAAGAGCACATTGCAGGAAAATCGCAGAAGGGGAAGTCATCGTCTTAGATAGCCAAATTAAGTGGAAGAAGACCTCAATTGACTTAGAAAGCAAAACTGGAGAGAGCTCGCCCGACATCGAAATTGTTGGCGAAAGATGTTAGTTGAGGCCAATAAGTTCACGTCGCACTTTAATGCCCACCTTAGTAAGTAAATAAGAAGTTGGATGTTCTTTTAATTACAGCTTCTACAACAACAAACTGCGACTCTCCAATGTCTTCGAATAATATTAAAAACCCAATGACAATGTAGTTTGACGACAACTTTGCTGGGTGACGCATTGAATGTTTGTGCTTCTATCAAGACGTGACAGAAGTAGAGTGAGTCAATGCAGGCTTTAGGTAACGAATATCTTCTGAGCTGTAAAGCGCCCTACAGACGCTCAATATTACTTGACAATATTACTTGAAGGAAACATTCAATTAAAATTGATCGTTTGTTGGCTCTTCAATGTTACTATCAAATATAATTGAAACATTGACGAAAATCAAAACTGATTTGTTTGTTTTTATGTGAAATCGGGCTTTTTTGGTCACTTACATCTGTATATGCAATTAAAAAACTTTATTTCGTCTTAATTTCTCAACTTCTTCAGGTGAATTTTATTAAATATGATTTTTGTTGTTTGTTACATTTAATAATAAACACAATTTTTAACAATTTAAACTGAGTTTTCGTAGAACAGTATTGAGAAAAACTACATGAACCACATAAAAATAAACTGATTTTCATCAAGTTTCACTGTCGCTCGTGTCATTTATAGTGCAATTAGGAAACTACATAAGAAGAAAATTGTCAATGTGTATGTGGTGGTGGCGATTGTTCATCAATTTTACTTGACAAGAGAAAAGGTCAATAATCTTATCAAGTAATATTGATCGTATGTAAGGCGCTTAAGAGCGCAGTAGATAAAGCAGACGAGCTTGTTTTTGTACGGAAATATGCAGCGAATAATATTAATGAAATCGAAAACTGAGTACAAAATTAATTATCGGTGTCGCATCAAACAATAATTGCGTACTAGGTTTAAGGAGTATTGAATTCAGGTGATTTTAGTTCATAGCTTGAAAATCACCCATAGGAGGAGTATTTTGAAAGGGGCGACAAACTTTCGACAGGCATCCTTTATGTTAAAGGGGGGTTCGGATTATCACTTTCGAAAAATCGAATTTTTTGTTGGAATAAGGAAAACAGTTGAAGTTATTGTTTTACAAATTTCCGATCTTCAAACGAGTTTTTTTTTCAAAACTACTTTTTCAAAGTCTGTGTTCACTGCCATATAAAAACTACTAAATCGATTCGTTCCAAACTTTTTTGAAATGAAACTTCTTATGCCACTTGCAAACATGAATGCGCAACACGTTTAACGTGGATTGTCGATTGCATATTTTTCGGGACTGTTCGCAATTCGTCATTCAGCCAGACGATTTAATTATAGTGAATTCTGTTCTTCGGTGGAATCTTCGGAAAAAATTAAATCAAAACAAGTTCTTTGTTCTTTTTAATGCGTTTAATATATTTGTTATTCATTTCTTAAGAAAAATCTTAAGATCTCATTAAATTCTTCTAAATAGTTTTTCAATTTGTGCCGTGTCTGTGCTTGCAAAATTAATTTCAATTGCTTTATTGAAAGTAGTGTTGTGTTTTTTTTTCTTCTCAAATGAAATAATAGAAACTAGTTTTTGGTGTGAAGTTTCACTTCTTCCGCGCGGAGAGACTCCACGCAATACTTTTTTTACACTTAGGTTGTTGCCTACCCACAAAATGGCAGCATTTTTGAAGAAATATAACAGTTAACGCTTTAGATGGCCACCAACAGTTTTTAAATGAAAGAAAAAAACTAAAAGAAAACGTTGGGAGGAAGATTTGATAGTTATTAAACAAAATTTCTGTTTCATATAATTTGCAGCCTGGTTACAGTGAACAACGAAAAATGTTTTTTTTTTCAAGACGTTCTGGGGGAAGAACTGTTACCGGCTTATGCCTCAATATTTCTATTATGATAAAATTAAATAACATTGTTAAAAGTATGCTCCATATATACAAAAAGTGGATAATTAACAGTCCATACTTGAAAAATAATTACAAAAAGTGTTTTTTTTTCGCTGAAACTAGATACCCGAACCCCATCCTTAGTAAAATCAGTTTTCACTTTTCATTCATTGTCATCAAGTCATTAAGATAATCGGGAGGTTAGATTAAAGTTAATAACAAAAGTTCCACCTGAATAGAAAAAGCAAAATAAAAACTAAAATGTAATTCTCTGTGGAGTTTTAGTCTTCCACTCACTAGAAAACAAACCAAATTGTATCCATCTCCAAACCTTGCTCAGAACACAAACCAGGCTCGTAATTAAAAAAACAGCGAATGATTTTCTTAAGCGATAGCCCTATTTTTAAAGCGAATGTTCAATCGGCACAACCATAGCAGCCTAATTTTCCTTACCAAACAACGAAAATACATATTTCCTTTAAGTTCTAGTCGCTCTGAGAAACAAAGTCATAAATTTAAGAAAGTGTCTATACCATAACTTCTTGGTATCAAAGTGAATGGAAAAAGTGAAATTATTATAAAATAGTGAAATTAAAAGCTCTTTACCTTCCTATGCAACTATAAAATGCTACTATGTTTTGCTTAGCAGATGTCATATGGTTTGTAATAAAAGTAAAACAAGTGTATGTACTTATGTAGTCTTAAATTAATTAGTTGTTATTCCTTATCCCGTTGATATTTTAGAAGAAAAACATTTTTTTACCACTTGAGTCCTGAGAGGGTGTTAGAAGTTCACTTGTAGAAGCGGTCGAGACGAGTGTTTCACTACTGCCCGATTGCAAGTGATCACCAGTAATTATGATCATTATTTGTTTTGAATTTAAACACAAACCAACCGTCTAGTGATACAACTTTTCAATTAAAACAAAATTCAGTTCTTCCTAACAATGTTGTACACCATGACTTCGATTCGCACAAGGCTTGTATTTCTGTGAATCATACATTTTATTTGATTTATTTTTTATATTCACAAGATACTAATTCACTTCATTCTTCACTTTTGTTATTAAATTAATTTACACTTATCGGATTCCGTCTGATTAATGACGCTATCACAGCTCCTCGTCTTTTAAAATTCTTACTTCTGAGTTACTCGTTTATCAATTTGCTTCTTTTTTCAGCTTTAGAGAGTGTTAATTGAGTTAATTGTTTATTATTATTATAATGATGACAATGAGGATTCTATTTATTTAGATTGACGATTAAAATGCAAATTAAAAATAAAGTAACCGTTTACTTTAGCCGAGACGCGCGAGACACAAACTATTTAGCCTGTCCGTGACTTCGGACTACTGGAATCTAGTCAGCCATCAACACAAAAAAAAGATACACAATTTGAGCTTGTCAGTGTCACTACAGCAACCAGATAAGATAAAAAACCATTTGAGTATGTGGATAGGTGAATAAAGAAGAATTAGGGGAGTCATTTATCCACTAAACCCCTGTGATGACGTTGTCGTCTTGTATTTATGTGTTTTGTTTCTGAATAGTTGATGAGACGAACACACCCTGGGCGCTTCTCTTCATATCTATAGAACGTTATACACTACACAGTATCTACGTTTAGATAAAGAAAGCTAATTTACCCTCTGGGAAAGTCGACCAAAGGTGCTAACGACTATAGTGGAGAGCGCAATATTTTTTTTTTCGTAAATAACTGCTAAACACTCGGCGTATAGGTAGGTATCTTCCTACGTGTTTGAACCAGCCGCCTTGTAACAGTTTTTTATGGAGTGATTGTGCGAGTGGAGATAAAATTACTATTTGCTAATGCAATACGTTTTTTTTTATTTATTAAAATATGAAAGATAGAGATAGTGCAGAGAAATTCCTTATTTCGATGTGAATGTGGATACTGATTGGTCGGTTTGTGTATAAATATTTTTATTTCATTTTTTTTTTCCAAACAGTTGTTGAGGCAGAAAAGGACTTTTCGCCCAAGGGATACGAGAGAAAAATGTTAAATCGAATTAGTTTCCTCTGTCGAGTTTGAGTTGAATGTATAATAATTTGGCAAAGGACATCTTTTTAGTAATAAGATACTTTTTTAGGTTTTGTATGACAGGTGCAATGAAGTAATTGGACGAAAGCGAAGGACAGGGCAGGCATGGAACATTTGAATAAAATTCAATAACAACGAAGAACTTTTATGACAGTGCCTAGAGTAATGGATTGCTCTTGCTAATACCATAAAACACTTAAAACATTCAGCAGAACGCCTTCCTCCCGAAAAAAGGTGAAAATGATATAGAGTATATTTGAGAAGAAGAACGTAGGCACAGGAAAAGATGTAAGAGTGAGCTAAACTGAATCAAAAGCAAAAGAAACCAAAAAAAAAAAAACAATTTGTTTACAGGGATGCTCATGTTATAAGACAGAGAGGATTCAAATAAAGGGTGTTTTTTCAGACGTTTGATTTTCAATCTAGGTAGTAAATAAAGAAAATATGTATAAAATGGAGGTGCATAAGAGCAAGGCGGATTTCTCACAACCAACGCCTTGAGTGGAACGGAGTGGACCTACAACTTTCTATTGATGTCGAACGGCTTATCGGGAAAGCAATGTCCCAACACACGAGAAAAATTGTAAAAAGAAACCAAGACTTTTGGCAGAAACTGAGGACTAAATACGAATATCATCATACTAATATCACCGATGTATACCGCCATTGTTAGACCCATTCTATCATATGGCAATTTGATCCCGTGGAAGGCGCTGGAAAAATCCACGCATTTGAAAACCCTAACTAAAGTACAAAGAACAGCCTGTATTTGCGTAACTGGTGCAATGAGAGCTACACCAACCGCGAGCTTGGAAGTAATCCTCAATCTCACACCCCTTGATCTCTATTGTAATGTGCTGCTAGTCTGATTTCCGATAACCGATTTTTATTTTTCACACCTAAACGAACTTTACCCCCAGTCCATCACTATCTTCATTTTTTTCTCTCAAAGAGAAATAATCACCGTAACTTCTTTTTGAGTTCTGAGAAAAACAATAAATAAAGTACCGCAAATTAACACACCACCTAATCAAATGCATTCTTTTCTAACGCACATGAGAATATTAAGAAACAGGTGCACGAAAAGAAAATGAAAGTGAACGGTTAAATGGTGTGATGCCTGTTAATGTGTTGGCAAAACCAAAATTCGAGATTTCAATGCCACACACTGGACAGTTGGTTAAGAACCTTTAAAAAGCTAACGTCGTGCTCTCGAGAATAGATATAATTTTATAGTCAGAAAAAAAGAAATAAACCTACCATCGTGAAGTGTGAATCAATTTGATAATTTTATATAACATATAAAAAACAAAAAAACATTAAAGCTATTATTCGTTTCATTGTGCCACAAAAAAAAAAAATCATTGTGAAGAACTTTGAAAATTTGTATAAACCAGTGGAAAAAAAAACAAAGCTACATTTCGTTTTCCCCTTGAAAAAAAAAACCAATAAAGAGCTATACAGCTAAATTAAACCGAACTTAGAGAAAAAAATCCAAGAACGGTATGTAATGCCTGATGAAAACCTCTCCAGAGTTTTTTTTCTAAGTGCTTCATATTTTTTTCATAGGAGACATCATATCTCCGTTCTAGGAACTGGATCCAGATTCCAGATTTTCGATCCACCGAACTCCACCACCACCAACGGAAACAGGATAACCAATCCCAGGCAACATTATACATATACAAATAATTTTTTTTTGATAAACCTAGATTTTTTTTTTATTTAAAGTTTTGCTTTTTAGTTTTTTTGCTCAATCTATATATATAAAGCAAAGCTGATCATTTGTTTGTCCGCAAAAATCTCGAGAAATAAGCCACCGATTCAATTGGTTTTTTTTTTAAATTATTCAAAATGTTAATGTGACGGACATAGGCAACTTTTTTAAAATTTATTTTACAATTTTTATAGATAAAAATGGGAAAAACAACCCATATCGGCCGATTAATGAATTTCATAATTTCTACTTAAAGTATTCATTTGCTTAGCTTTCAAATTTGTTTTGAAGAAAATTTCAATTAATCAAATCATTTTCATTTCTAATTGAAAGTCTTTCGAAGATACAAAACAATATTGGATATATGCATTGAGGCATGCAGCGACTCTGTGTTTATATACGAAAAATGAGAAAACGAACCAAAAGTGTGTGTGTGTGTATGTATTTTTTCACATGTTCGTTGGTATGACAGGACGATGTGCCTTTTGTTTTGTCATAAGATTCTTATAAGCATGAAAACCGGTTTGCACATGTTTTCTATTATTATTATTGGTAAATATTTTTGAAAAAGAGAAAAACAAAGTGAACTATTTTCTAAACGTGAAAAAAGTAAAAAAAGTGTGAAAAATAAATCGTGTTTTATTGTAATTTATACAATAATTGCGTCGTCACATTAAAAAAATATTTGCATGACTGTCGCAGGAATTTTTAACAGGAAATCTAAATCGAATCAACTGACATTCTGTGAATTGTGTGTAACGTCTGAGCGGCGTTTTGTGTACTGTGAAATTCGATGTGAGTGTTGTCCGTGTAACGTTTGATATTTACGATTGTGCCCTTTTTAAAATATAGTGTCCAAAAATTTTATTTTCATTTTCCATTCTATATTTTTTGCAAAAATTGAAGTTATTTATATATTCCAGCATCATTCAAGTGATTTTCTCTTTTTTGCTCGAGTTTTGCCGACAAGTGGAAAAAAATATTTGTTCTGTGTAGTGTTCAATTCGATATTGAAATGTAAAGCCTTGCGCAAACCAATGCGTTGAGTGCGTGCGATGCGATTGCGTTAAGTCAAATCCCTATGCATTAAGTCAAACGTCCATAAGATTACATAGGGATTTGACTTAACGCAATCGCATCGCACGCACTCACCGAAGTAAATTAATTGTGTTTTTAGAAAGAGTGAGTGTGAGAAAGTTAGTGAGAGTGAGAGTGGGATTGAGAGAGAAAGAGAGATAGAGTGAGAGAGTGAGTGAGTGAGTGAGAAAGAGAGAGAGAGAGAGAGAGAGAGAGAGAGAGAGAGAGAGAGAGTGAGAAAGAGAGAGAGAGAGAGAGAGAGTGAGTGAGAGAGAGTGAGAGAGAAAGAGAGAAATGGAGAGAGAGAATGAGAGAGATGGAGAGAGCGAAAGAGAGAGATGGAGTGAGAGAGAAAGAGAGAGAGGGTGAGAGAGAGAGAGAGAGAAAGAGAGAGAAAGAGAGAGAAAGAGAGAGAAAGAGAGAGAAAGAGAAAGATAGAGAAAGAAAGTGACTGAGAGTGAGAGAGAGTGAGTGAGAAAGAGAGAGAGAGTGAGAGAGAAGGAGACAGAGAGAGAAAGAGAGTGAGTGAGAGTGAGAGAGAAAGAGAGAGAGAGAGTGAGCGAGAAAGGGAGATAGTGAGAGTGAGAGTGGGAGTGACAGAGAAAAAGAGAGTGAGATAGAGAGTGAGAGTGGGAGAGAGAGAGTGAGAGTGGGAGAGAGAGAGTGAGAGTGGGAGAGAGAGAGTGAGAGTGGGAGAGAGAGAGTGAGAGCGAGAGTGAGTGAGAGTGAAAGAGAAAGAGAAAGAGAGAGTGAGTAAGTAATAGTGAGAGAGAAAGAAGGAGAGAGAGAGAGAGATTTATGGAATTTTTTTATGTAACTTTTATGGATTTGAACGAATACAAATTTTGTAGTGTTTTAATGCATTCTAATGTGTGTAAAGAATACGATTGCAATTAAATGAATTTGTTCGAGCCAATATTCCAGAGTTGAACAATGAACAATAACTGTTTACGAATCAGTTATAAATGCTGTTAACCATCAAAGTGGTGGAATGTACTTTTTAGACGCACCAGGAGGAACTGGAAAAACATTCTTGATTTCATTGAAACATTCTTGATTACGATCGAAAAATAAAATCGCTTTAGTATTGGCTTACTCTGGTATTGCTGCCACATTGTTACCAAACGGTTTTCGTCAATTTACACAAACAAAACAGGCACTGATCAATAGCGTATTCCCAAACCTCAGCCAGCAGTACAAAAATCATGTTTGGTTAAGCGAGCGAGCAATATTGGCCGGTAAGAACAAAGATGTCAGCGATCTTAACGAAGAAATTTTGAAAGAACTACCTAATTAAATTATCCTACAGAATTCTTGAATTCACTTGATATGCCAGGAATACCACCACACATTTTACAGCTCAAAGTTGGAGCGCCAATTATTTATTATGCTTCGCAATCAACCAAAACTTTGTAATGGCACAAGAGAAACATTAATGGAAAATGTCGTCGAAGCAACAATTTTGAACGGAAAGTTCCAAGGTGAACATGTTTTGATTCCTCGAATCCCAATGATTCCATCTGATATGCCATTTGAATTTAAGCGTCATCAGTTCCCAGTTCGTCTTGCATTCGCTATTGCTATTAATAAAGGGCAAGGATAGTCTTTGCAAATGTGTGGTATAAATATGGAAAGCCCTGTTTTCTCGCATGGACAACTGTAAGTTGCATGTTCTAGAGTTGGAAAACCATCTGCTCTATTTGTATATACAAGTAATGGTGAAAGAAAAACCAAAAACGTTGTTTACCAAAAAGCGTTAGAATAAAAATTAATTAATCGAAAATTAACTTTTTTTTTATATTAAGTCGTTATTGCCTGGCGAAGCTGGCAGGGTTCAGCTAAGAATTAAATTTCCTATTTTTTTTTTTTAAAATTCGACGCGAAAAATTGTGAATATGTGTGTAAATGTCATGTTTAGTGCCCGTGCGAAGCCGGGAAGGGCCGCTAGTAATTGTATAAACGAAAAGAAAAGCCTTTTCAAAGAATTTTTTTTCTTCTCGATTTTTTTTGGTTTTACGAATAGGTAAATAGGTTTGTTCTTCCGAGCATCGGAAATTAGTAGATTTTGTTAGGCGAACCATTTTTTTTAGATAATAGGCCTATTAGCTAGTGGTAGTTTTACGCCAGAAATTAGAAAAAAAAACTCTCAAAGATTTTTGATCTGATGCTTTGGAGAAAAATCATCTATAACCTCGTCGTGTCGCCGAATTTGGCCATTCTAGTCATATATAAATCTTTTGCTATGTCATATGGCCTTCTTCTCGTTTCTTTTGATAAAATTTTCATGAATTCGATGTTAACTCATTTTAAATCAAAATGAAATTTAACTTTAATAATTCCTCTTATATCTAAAAGAAAATGAATTTTAAATAAAACTTTTTTTTTGAAGGGTATACACCAAAAGTTTAAGTTTCGTTATTTGGGCCATTCAATTGACTTTCGAATGTGCATGGTTGGGAGGGAAACGTGAGGCCTGAACAACACCTCGGTCTCAGACTCTTGCGAAGCCGATCCACGATAGTTTCCTTTCTTTGTTCTATATACCTTCCTATGTTTCCTTCGAGCACATAAATTTTTTTTGTATAGTTTGGGGAAGCAGAATTCAAAAACCCACCCCGGACTGAAGCGGCCGTTGATTAAAAGTGCTCACCCGATTCTCTGCTTGGGGAAAAATTTCAAATCCACCCAGACCCGAACGTAACAAAATGGCGCCCAGAGCGTGGGGCTTCTTCCTTAAAGAATTTCCACACACATACAAATCTTGAATTTAATTCTTTTGAATTACAAATGATCGTTTGAGTTTTCGAACAAATTTTGTCGAACGTTAAATTATTTTAGATTTTTTTCTCAGTTTTTGGAATTTCGATCATTGGTTATCGATGATCTTACCTGAACTTTTTTCAATATAAAACGCAATAAATTTTAAAAATTTCTTATCTGGTGTAACGATTCTATATAACATTTGGTATTACGAATATGTTCGTAGATAATTCGGCATAACCGTCCAATGAATCGTATAGATGAGTGCATTCGTCGATAATACAAATTGCGTGCATTAAGCATTTTTAGAATTCAGTGTGGTTTTTTTAAGAAAAGGAACGACAATTCTTAAGATTTTTTTTTCTCTAGATTGTCCTTGTATTAAAATCCTTCACTATATATATTATGCGATAAACTTTTCAAAGTTTATTTTTTTTTCTCGCATCAAAGGATCTTATTTGCCTGAGTCAATTTATTAGAATTCGGAACTTATTTTGGATGTATACCCGAAACTTACTTCTCATGATATCAAGCTAAAAACAAAGAAACAAAAATATAGAAAAACTAATTAATAAATTACAAATTAATTATGGCTGTAACGCGTACCCCCGATAATATATCCGTGGATCTTGAGCAAATTAATTCATGTTCAATATGCAATGAACCTTTCATCGACAAAGATAGTATTGTTCGTACAATTTGCAAACATATTTTTCATAAACCATGTATTGTTCAAACAATCACAAATTCCGCAACATGTCCCGAGTGTAACTCCAATCTTTCTCTGAAAGACTTGTCTAAAGTAGGAAAACAACATTTTCCACCGTCATCAACTGGCGCCGTGCCCAAGCAAAGAGGACCTGCTAAAACTCGTCTGCAGAAAAAACTTGACTTACAACTCCCTTTAACTAATCAATATCCCATAGATTGGTCTTTGAATCCATCTCCTTCCATGCCGTCAGTTCGAAATATTGAAGAATCGATGCGAAGGTCGGTAACTATACAACAGGCATTTAATCAATCAGGATTATTCGAGAATTCGAGGTATGATTCTCAAATCAGGCAAAGCGTAGGAGAGTCTCAACATATAGGTTCAGAAACACCCCATCAGGCCCTATCACAAGAACAAGACATCCCGAGTCAAATTGAAAGTTTGATAGAAAAAAAATTTGAGCAAAAATTTGATTCCATGATGAATCGTCTTGAAACTTTGGTTTTAAGTAAGAACAAAAATGGAAGCACTAACAACCGTTTTTCTGAAAACGTCTCGGTTCGCCAGGAACCTAATCCGATCCCCAACAGCAACAATCAAGTTCCGAGAGATTTGTATTCTCAGCCACCACCACAAATAAACAACAACAACTCATTCCAAGGTCATTCAAGCAGTTTCGTGCCTAGGATTGAGGTAAACCGTGTAGCAAATATACTCCAAAGCTGGAATTTGCGTTTTGACGGAATAAAATCCGATATTTCCGCTGATCAATTTATTGATCAGGTAACTGCACTTACTCAAGATTGCTTGAATGGTAATTTTAATCTTCTTTGTGAAAATCTTCACATTTTAGTTACCGGGCGTGCCAGAGAATGGTACTGGAGGTATAGAAGAGGGGTTGATCGTATCAACTGGGAACCTTTCTGTTTTGCTTTTCGACAACAATTTCAGGATTATAAAACCGACACCGATATAAAAGAACTTATTTGGAAACGAAAACAAAGAGAAAAAGAACCTTTTGAAGAGTATTACAATGACGTTATGAAATTGTGCGATAAGCTCAGATCTCCTTTAATGGACTATGAACTTGTTGATATATTACATCGTAATCTTCGACCAGAAATTAGACAACAAACTTTTTATATGGCATTTGCTTCTGTAGCACAGCTTCGAAACTTTTGCTTCAAAAGAGAGGTAGTTTTCAGTGAACACTCAAATAAATCTCAACTACCGATTAAACCTTTTTATAACAAACGACCTGTCAGTGAAATTAACATCGAAAAGGATATCCAATTTGATGATTATAATCCAACACTAGATATATCTGGCATAACTCCATTCAAATGTTGGAATTGCCAGTGCGAAGGGCACACATACCAAGATTGCGTTGAAAAAAGAACAGTATTTTGCTATGGTTGTGGTGCACCGGAAACATATAAGCCTAGTTGTTCCAAATGCTCTCAACAGGGAAACTTGAAAGCGAACGTGGGAAGACCAAAAACTACCCCAGCTCACCCGCGTTCGAGTTAGAAACTGAGCTTGAAGACCATTTAAAAATAAATCTCAATGAAATACCAAATTCTGCCCTAGGCAATTATTCACCTGATATTCCACAGAAGGTAACAATTCTCAAACCAGGCATACAATTACCTGACTTACCAAAACATATTCCAAAACTTTACCCTATAGTGCCATACCAACAACGTTTAGATGTCTATAATAAGAAAAGAGAAAACATTTTCAATTCGATTGAAACAATATCATCTTGTTTAAAAACTCCAAAGCGATCAACAACTCGCTTAAGAAAATATTGGAGAGAACTTCGGTCGAATAGAAAACTGTTGAAAAAATCCATTTGTAGTTTGCATATTGGGTCATCAGCCATTTGCCCCTACGCAACCATATCTATTTTCGGAAAAGAATATAAGGCCTTGCTGGATAGTGGAGCGGGAATTTCCTGTTTGAGTGGTCAAGCTGCGAAAGATTTGATGTCAAAAACTAATAAATCTTGTAACTTTAACTTTTATGCTGCGACGGCCGATGGTAAACAACAAGAAATTAAGGGAAGTGTTGAAGTCGATGTCACCTTCGAAGACGTCGTGAAAAAAATTAAATTCTTTATTGTTCCAACTTTGGTAGAAGACATTTACCTAGGTGTAAACTTTTGGTCTGCTTTTGACCTCGCGCCTAATATAATAAGAAGTATTTCAACAGCAAATGTAAATCAACCGAGCAATGCTCACTCTTTAACACCTGAGCAAAGGAAAACCCTTGATGCTATTACATGTTTGTTTCCATCGTACGCTTCCCAAGGTCTCGGAAAAACAAGTCTCATCGAGCATGAAATTGAAATCGAACCAGGTTGTAAGCCAATCAAACAGAGATATTTTCCCATCTCCCCTGCTATAGAAAAACTTCTTCATGAACAAATCGATCGAATGCTTTCTATTGGTGTCATTGAGGAATCGGATAGTCCCTGGAGTAGCCCAGTCGTTTTAATCCAAAAGCCATGTGGAAAAGCCAGAGTTTGTCTAGATTCACGAAAAGTTAATGAAAAGACCATTAAAAGTGCATATCCCTTACCTTTGATAGAACAAATTTTAAGCCGTTTGCCTAATACACAATTTATCTCAAGCATAGACTTAAAAGAGGCCTTTTGGCAAATCCCTTTGAGTGAAAAATCTAGACCAATGACTGCTTTTACCGTTCCAAACCGTCCGCTTTATCAATATAAAGTTATGCCATTCGGGCTTTGTAATGCCCCTCAAACGTTATGTCGTCTTATGGATCAAGTAATACCACCAACTCTCCGAGAGAAAGTATTCGTTTACTTGGATGACCTCCTCGTGTTGTCTGAAACTTTTGAGGAACACATCGATTTGCTTGCCGAAATAGCGCGAAGACTTAAGAAGGCTGGATTAACTGTTAATCTAGAAAAAAGTAAATTTTGTCTAAAAGAAGTTAAATACCTCGGCTATATCGTCGGTTATGGTACTCTTCGTACTGACCCCGAAAAAGTTGCTGCCATCACGAGTTTTCCCCAACCAACAACAGTCCGTCAAGTTCGACGATTCCTTGGAATGGCCGGTTGGTATCGCCGATTCATCAACGATTTCGCGGGTATAACCACCCCACTCACCGATCTTTTGAAAAAGTCAAAAACTTTTAAATGGACTGAAGAAGCCCAAAAATCTTTCGAAGTTCTTAAGAACCTGCTTTCTACTGCTCCTATCCTCAGCAACCCCGATTTTTCTCGCCCTTTTGCAATACACTGCGATGCAAGTCTGTTCGGTGTAGGTGGTGTTCTCGTTCAAACAAATTCAGATGGTATTGAAGCACCTATCGCATACTTCTCACACAAGCTCAATTCGGCTCAGAGGAAGTATAGCGTTACCGAACTCGAATGCTTAGCCGCCATACTAAGCTTGAAAAAATTCCGTCAGTATGTAGAGGGACAACGCTTTACAATCATAACGGACCACGCTAGCCTAAAATGGCTAATGCAGCAAAAAGATCTATCTGGCCGTTTAGCAAGATGGTCACTTAAGCTGCAAGGTTATCATTTCTCGATTGAACATCGACGTGGTTCCGAAAATGTTGTTCCCGATACACTGTCCCGTGCGAATGAAAATGATATCTCTGCAATTGTTTCTGTTGAAACTGGAATCGATTTAGAGTCTGAACATTTCAACTCTGATGAATATCAAAGATTAAGAGAAAATATCCTCGAAAACGAATCTAAGCTACCGAATCTGAAAGTTATCGACCACTATGTTTATCGTCGTACTGAATCTTTAGAAGAGTCTGAAAATGGATCTACACCATGGAAGTTATGGATACCTTCTCAAATGACAAATGATTTAATGGACCGTTTCCATAGTCCACCTATTCACAATCATGCTGGAGTTCATAAATTGCTAGAGCTATTGAAAAGGCATTTTTATTGGCCCAAAATGAGTACTGATGTCCGCAATTTTGTGAATAGCTGTGAGACATGTAAACAGTCTAAGGCTCCCAATAAAGTCTTGCGTGCTCCAATGGGAGAACAACCAAAATCCTATAGACCATTTCAGAAATTGTATATGGATATAATAGGACCTTTTCCTAGGTCCAAATCTGGAAACACTGCTATATTTATAACGTTAGACCATTTTTCAAAATTTCCTCTTTTTATACCAATTAAAAGTATGACTTCGAAAAAAATCATTGATTATCTAGAAGAAAGTGTCTTTAGTATTTTTGGGGTACCAGAAGATATTTTGACCGATAACGGGTCCCAATTTAAAAGTGATATTTTTAACAACTTTCTGAAAAAGTATGGAATTCATCATACTTATACAGCTTTATATTCTCCCCAAAGTAATTCATCTGAAAGAGTGAACCGCTCGATAATTGCTGGTATTCGATCCTACTTAGGCAACGAACAAACCCGTTGGGATGAACACCTCCCTCTCATAGCGTCTGCTCTTCGTAGCTCATACCATCAATCACTTCGGCTTTCACCTTACTTCACCCTATTTGGCCAAGAAATGGTGACTCACGCTTCTGCTTATAAACTGTTGAGAAGACTTAATAATTTAAACTCCGGTGAAATTATTCTTGAACACAACGACCGACTCCAGATTATAAGAGAAGAAGTGCAAGCCAACATCCAAAAAGCCTATGAAAACAGTGCAAAAAGATATAACCTCCGTAGTACTAAATCTCTATTTAACCCAGGTCAGACTGTATTTCGGCGTAACTTTGCCCAAAGCGATGCTTCAAAAAAGTTCAACGCGAAATTGGCACCAAAATTCATAAAGTGTAAAGTTATTCGGAAAGTCGGCAATACGTTATACGAACTTAAAGATGATAATGGCAAAACAGCTATATACCATACCAAAGATATTAGAAACTAACTTCCCAGCCTTTGTGTTTTGCGTATGAATTACCTTCCTAATACATACGCACCCAAAGCCTGTTTTGTAATGTGCTGCTAGTCTGATTTCCGATAACCGATTTTTATTTTTCACACCTAAACGAACTTTACCCCCAGTCCATCACTATCTTCATTTTTTTCTCTCAAAGAGAAATAATCACCGTAACTTCTTTTTGAGTTCTGAGAAAAACAATAAATAAAGTACCGCAAATTAACACACCACCTAATCAAATGCATTCTTTTCTAACGCACATGAGAATATTAAGAAACAGGTGCACGAAAAGAAAATGAAAGTGAACGGTTAAATGGTGTGATGCCTGTTAATGTGTTGGCAAAACCAAAATTCGAGATTTCAATGCCACACACTGGACAGTTGGTTAAGAACCTTTAAAAAGCTAACGTCGTGCTCTCGAGAATAGATATAATTTTATAGTCAGAAAAAAAGAAATAAACCTACCATCGTGAAGTGTGAATCAATTTGATAATTTTATATAACATATAAAAAACAAAAAAACATTAAAGCTATTATTCGTTTCATTGTGCCACAAAAAAAAAAAATCATTGTGAAGAACTTTGAAAATTTGTATAAACCAGTGGAAAAAAAAACAAAGCTACATTTCGTTTTCCCCTTGAAAAAAAAAACCAATAAAGAGCTATACAGCTAAATTAAACCGAACTTAGAGAAAAAAATCCAAGAACGGTATGTAATGCCTGATGAAAACCTCTCCAGAGTTTTTTTTCTAAGTGCTTCATATTTTTTTCATAGGAGACATCATATCTCCGTTCTAGGAACTGGATCCAGATTCCAGATTTTCGATCCACCGAACTCCACCACCACCAACGGAAACAGGATAACCAATCCCAGGCAACATTATACATATACAAATAATTTTTTTTTGATAAACCTAGATTTTTTTTTTATTTAAAGTTTTGCTTTTTAGTTTTTTTGCTCAATAATTGTATAAACGAAAAGAAAAGCCTTTTCAAAGAATTTTTTTTCTTCTCGATTTTTTTTGGTTTTACGAATAGGTAAATAGGTTTGTTCTTCCGAGCATCGGAAATTAGTAGATTTTGTTAGGCGAACCATTTTTTTTAGATAATAGGCCTATTAGCTAGTGGTAGTTTTACGCCAGAAATTAGAAAAAAAAACTCTCAAAGATTTTTGATCTGATGCTTTGGAGAAAAATCATCTATAACCTCGTCGTGTCGCCGAATTTGGCCATTCTAGTCATATATAAATCTTTTGCTATGTCATATGGCCTTCTTCTCGTTTCTTTTGATAAAATTTTCATGAATTCGATGTTAACTCATTTTAAATCAAAATGAAATTTAACTTTAATAATTCCTCTTATATCTAAAAGAAAATGAATTTTAAATAAAACTTTTTTTTTGAAGGGTATACACCAAAAGTTTAAGTTTCGTTATTTGGGCCATTCAATTGACTTTCGAATGTGCATGGTTGGGAGGGAAACGTGAGGCCTGAACAACACCTCGGTCTCAGACTCTTGCGAAGCCGATCCACGATAGTTTCCTTTCTTTGTTCTATATACCTTCCTATGTTTCCTTCGAGCACATAAATTTTTTTTGTATAGTTTGGGGAAGCAGAATTCAAAAACCCACCCCGGACTGAAGCGGCCGTTGATTAAAAGTGCTCACCCGATTCTCTGCTTGGGGAAAAATTTCAAATCCACCCAGACCCGAACGTAACACTATGTTCAAGAATCGGCAGCAAACAGCGCACTTGGGCTAAATCAGTGTAACGTCTGCAAAACCAGCCAAACAGGACATGCACAGATTTTATCATGATACGCAGACAACAATATCTGCACGGATTACATAACTCCAAACCTGGACTATTAAAATCCTTCTCTACCAGCTTACCCAATTGACAGTATTGGGAGAATGCAACAATTCATATGAACGAGACGTCTATATCAATTTATACCGACCGCGACGGTCCGAAATTTAAAGTTGGAACGGGTGCAGGTTTCTTTCCAGAAAACCTGCACCAAACCAGTTCATTCAAACTCCCAAATCACAGCAGTGTTTTTCTAGTCGAGATCTTGGCAGTTACAAACGCTGCAAAACAAGTGTCCAGGATGGCGCTATCACATGCTGATATCACTTTTTTTCATTGATAGCTAAACAGTAATAAAAGTGATTTCTGCCACTCTTGTCAAATCAAAGCTTGTTCCTTGCTGTCGCGACAAAATAATCAGCACTTGACCCTTCTCTCATTGATCAGTCAATCATGGTTCCACCCTGTGCAATTAAACAGAACATTGGTAACAAAACAGTACGAACAATGAAAGATGGGAATGCCTATAGTCTTGTGTCACTCCCAGGAAACTATGGCCAAAATACGATAAGAACGGATCTGAAAAGCTCTAATCCTTGAATTGGCATTCATTACGATTGTTTGTCAGAATTTCAACAGCACACAACCTATTAGGCTACCACAAAAAGAAAATGGATTTTTGCACCGACACGAACAGACGCGACGACTTGTGCAGGATGCAATGACGAAGATGAACATCCTTTGTGACTGCCCAGCAATTTGCCATACCAGAAAAAGTTTCTAGGCAATGACTTCTTCAACGAACTAGAAGAATTATCAGACACTCCCAGAAACAGCCTGTTGAACTTCATTAAGGCCACAAAATGGTTAAAAACTGACCAACCGTAAACTCATAGGCTTTAACGTTACAATACTCTAGGGTATCACAATGGATCTACATTGATCTAAGTGTGGCGGAAATAAGGAAATAAGATCAACCGTCAGCCGATTTGTTGCGGTATATTTTACCACAACAAGTTAGACCTCTACTTTTCTTCCTCTTCCCATTTTCACCCCTCCTTTTGTTGTGGCTTCAAGGTGCTGGCAGAGTACAAAGCAACCCTAGTCCATCAGCTAGTGGTGTACTTCAAAGCATTTTGGAAAAGCAACCCAAATAGGTACCCCTTCATTGAGCCAGTGGACGGCTGGAGACTCAAGCAGCAGCGATAGTAAGAACCAGGGAGGTTCTAGAGAAAATCCATCGAAACAGCAGCAGGTTACTAACAACCTTATACTCGTACAATAAGGTAGAGATTAGCTACCCACCTTTAACACACTGATATATATCAGTGATCTTTGAATTTGAATGGCATTTGAAGCCTTTTTCAATATAAACGGCCAAGAGCCCAACGTAATGGCTGAGCGCCCACCGTAAAGGCCGAATGCCCAACCTAAAGTGCTTTACCTTAAAAAGAAATGACTCTTTACAGAATTATCCCTATTCCCCCAAATCTGCGCGAAGGTTCACCGAAGTAGTTTAGTAGTTTTCGCGAAAAATGACGAATCCTCGTTAACTGAATCCTAGCTTAAATAGTTTTCTTGCACTGTGTAACTTGGGTCGGTTGGGCCGAGGGAATTTGTTTAAAGAAATAGTTTTTCAATTTTCTATTCTGGAATGGATTGAAATGGAACAGGTCTGGATTCGTTCATTCGGGCAAGTTGTTGCGAATCTCTAACGACCAAGAGATTCACAACGAAATTGTTTAGAAGAGAGCGATGGATGCGTTTCGCCTACGGCGCAGACTCCAGCGAATTTGCTGAGAGTAGTGCAGATACCCCGTGACGAACCTCCACGACTCTGATTGGTTGAAGTGAGTGGAATTTGCTGAATGCGCCGATGAACGAAGAGACCGCCAAGAAGATGGCACTTTTTGGTTGACCTCTGAAAAGGACATAGTGCCAAAGAGTTTTAGAAAATTGAAAAAGTGTCGGAAAATTTTACAAATCGAGTGATTTTGTTAGTTGCAAGTAGTGCAAATTGAAATTGTGTTTTTGTTGGCAGAAAGGCCAAAATAACTACAATTGTTTACTGTGGCAGGAAAGCTCCAATCAGGCAGGAGTTCAGGAGAGTTAGTGCCAGAACGGGCAAGAAAACTCAGGCAGGATTCGTCAGCAGAAAAAGTTAAGTATTTTTCTATAAAAGTGGAAAAGTGTTAGTAGTGCGTTTGTTTTGGCTTTGATTATTGAGTCATATTGTTGTTTCGGTAACCCTTCGCCTTTCGTAATTAATCCTGAGATTGCAGGACGCGCGACCTCCATTTAACCTTGTTGTCTGTTCGGGAAAATTCCCAAAGAGTCGTTTGTTTGCGGGTGTATTGTGCACACAAGTTGTTGTTTTGAATTTTAGCCTGGGTAAAATCCCATCTTCGTACTTAAATATCATTCCATTAAAATTGTTAACTGGCACTTTGCCAAACTTTACATATTGACTTTGTACACTCCCAATTATTTACGAAAAGATTTCAGGTTTTATACCTATACTTGCAAAGGTTTCCTGAACAAAATATAGTTTTATTCCTTTTGGAAAATAGTCGCGTTTTAATTCTATTTGAAGACCATTTTCAGTGCTAAAGTTGGTTTGGAAATTCCAAACAAAAATTTCCTGGCGCCCTTTATTTTGTGAAACACCCTGCTTGTGTTTTGATTGAATATTATTCATTTCATTGAATTCTTTTTATTTACCTTTAATTATACCTACGTACCTATAAAACTACCTACGGACCACCCCTTGCTGAGCAGCTGGCATTGGCAGCATATTATCTTGCTACCTGTTGCACTATTTTCCTTTGAAATCCACCCAGCTGTCATTTGACAGTTCATCTTAAAATTAAATTCGATCGACATCGCCGCGGCACATCGGTGTGCATATTTTATCTTCCCGCGTTATAAATAAGTAATTAATATTTTGTTGCGATTAATTAATATATTAGGTTGCTATAATCCAAGTTGTGGATTCGGTGGTAATTCGTTTTGTCGGGAAAAAAGTGTAACACATTCTACCTAACCTAACCTATCGAGAAAGCGCTTTTCATAGCAATTAATTTAGTATCGGAGGAATTGCCGATTCCATGGGAATGGGATACATGCTCCTATTAGGGTTCAAACCATGAATCTCCCGGTTAACAGACTGACATGCAAGCCATCACGTCACGGGTTGGTTTTCAATTTTACAATCCTTTGTTCAGAGTTGGTCTTTTGACAGCTGTCACTTGATTTAAACTGAGTTTGATTCGCCATTAGAAGATTTGAAAAACAAAATAACTGTTGACGCCGACTTTTACATAATTTCGAGTTTTAAAAATTTGGGCTACCTGAAAGATCGGGCGATTTAACAAGGCTGGACTGCTTTTTTTTGGGTTATGTGAAGTTTATTGTCTATGCAGATACGCCCGAGACGAATGACGACCTGGAAGAGTCACACACGGACCCAAATACTACAAAAAGCAGTCGAAAATTGGGCCTCTTGGTTGGAATTTATTTAAACCAGCCCCGGTGGCCACTTGCCCGTTAAAATTTTTTTAAAACATAATGGCAAAACCTTATCTTCGTACGAGTAATAAATCTAAAAATCATTCAACTACATGCGTTTTATTTTCTTCTTCAAAACAATACGTCTCAAAAACACCTTTTACATCGTACCATCTACTACTTTCCCTCTATCGGTTATACGTAAACTTTATAATCCCTTGCCTTTTTAAAGTTTTTGAGCATCTCACCTAGTTTTCGAAATCTGGATGTTGTTAAATAAGGTTCATCTACTACATCAAGGCAAGAATTCAGAGGATTTTCCATCGTGTATATAACTTTTTGAAAGCGATTTTTTAAGTAATTACAAATGAGGTACGACGATCTCTCAGTAAAACCAAAATAAAGTCTTAGCTTCCGACACAGCACTCTACTCAAAAGCCTTGCAAAAGTCAAGTAAGCAAAATTACCGTTCACTGATCCATATCATATTTTATTCTTATATCATTAAAAATTTTAATCATAGCGGTAGAGCATAACTGTACCCTTTTCTACAACCATATTGAACTCGAGAAAGAACGTTATGCTCACTCAAATAATTTGAAACTTGATCTGCAAGGCTTTAGGAAGGCATGGTAAAAAGCTAATTGGCTTGAAGTCAGTTGTTTGAGTCGGCTTTTAAGGCACAGACATAACAGTAGCTAACTTCCAGTTATCAGGAAAAGTTGAAGAAGCAATACAAAAATTGAAAATGTGTGTAAAACTACTAATGGTATGAATTAAAATCTTTTTAACAAACCGTAGAGGTACACCATCCTGACTTTGTACATCAAAACCAACGAGAGAGCGCAGTGAGCTTGTTAAAATGTCCAGTTCATTAGGGAACGAATTTAAAGCACCTTCAGAATAGTTTTTTGGACTACGCTGACTGACGATATCCGTTTCATGGAAAATTTCGCTGCATCAAACGAATCGGGGTCTGTAACACAAATCTACAAGTTTTTAAGAACCACTTGAAGGACTATGCCAATTACAATTGTAGAAGAGCAAGCAAACTTGCAGTTTTGTTCTACAGAAATTTCTTTAACTTCTCTGAATTCACTTGTATTACAAATACTTTTAGTTTTGTGCTACAAGTCCTTGATTGTTATGAGCGAACGATGAGTAATGAACTATCTTCAAGAAGACGAGAATGCTGCAATTCACTCAATACACATGTAGATTTTTCCCTTTTACTAGAATGTAGGACGGTTTCGAGGTAGAACTAGTGCTTTAACATTGTTTTCGGGTAAAATTGTCATCCCTTCACATCCGCAGAGGTAGGTATGGTAGTGTGTTTTGGTTGCTTGTCGTAATAGATTACCATAAAGACCCATTCAGTATCGTTTTATTTTATGAATAGATCTTTTTTGTATAGAACTCTTCACAGAACTTAAGAACCAAGAATTATTAGCATTGTATGAAATCAAATAGGATAAGTTCTTAAAAGTTCATAAGCGGTCTTTCTACGATAAATAATATGTCTACAGAAGTCGTAGACTGCCTGCGGAATTACCTAACAGGGAAGCAGTTCGAAAATAAGATGATCACTTTGTTAGTGAAACAACTTATCTTACTGAGCGAAAACGTTATCGCCAATAATAAAATCGATATTGATTATTCAGTAGCACCCATATTTCATTTCCGGGGTCAAAGAAATCATAAGAAGAACCAGAAACCGTGGTATTTTAGTCCTCCCTTTTCGCATACAAAAAGATGTCCTACCACAGGCCTGGTAAATATTATAATGCACATCCAATTAACATTCCACATGGGTTGTTTAAGAGTCAGTATGTGTGCAAAATACAAAAATACAACCGAGGAGTACACCCAGAAGGAGACAGTGTGCAATGTAAGGCGAATAAAAGTTGTTCACAAAAATTCGAAGGAGAAAAAAGTTTTTGAAATCGTATTTTGAAAGTCTAACACTGTAAATGTCTAAGCAATGTAAAAACATAGCAGTGTTTTAACCTAAAAATCAGCGTCTAGCTTAAACTTCATCATTTATAGACTGGCCCAAGCATTTAAAGAAGTACAAAAACACTTTAAAGCTTCTCCTGTCCTTAAATTCCACTCAATTGAAACCGCTTTAATTTTCGGAATACACTTTACTAAAAAAATTTAACCCAATCAACAGCCTGTCTCAATAAACCTAATGAAGCAAACAAGCAATGTCAGCACGCAAGTCGTACTAAAATCGAACATTTTCAACCAACTTTACGATCAAAGTTGCGATAAGCAATACAATCAATGTTTAAGATGAACACATTAACCCATTATATTACACACTAACATCAACAATCCTACCTGGTTAATTATTCAAAAGGATTCCCGCATGACAGGGTGCGTGCTGACACACAACAACTTTAGCAACCACTTAACTGAACCTTAACTATTTGGTAAGTTGAAGAGCTACGATTGAACTCAGAAACATTTTACTCACACGCACTTCCAGTGGCATGAATTTTGGATAGAATGTTATGGAGTGGTTTATTATATGGGTTCATTTTAGATTTATTTCCGCTTTATGGATTCACTTAATTTTCTTATCAGATGGGTTAAATCAGGTTGTGAGAAATCTGGGTGATGAGTTCTTCAAATCAATTAGAGATCGACGAAACATAAAACAGATAACTGAACTGATTGAGAAAAAATATAAAAATGAGGAGTACACTCTGACGTATACGCACTTTTTTCTTCGAATTTCTTTATTAAAATTAAAAATGGAATTCGGAGCTGAAAATTACGAAAAAGAAGCAGTGAGAACTAAAGTAAATAAAAAGAGGTGATCACTCAACTGCCTTAGTATTGCAAGCTTATGCAATATATTTATTGAGCTGTGAGAGAAAAAAAAAGAAAACAAAGACAGTTTAAATAAAAAGCGAAAGCATTCGCAGGTTACTCTTAAGTTGGGTTGATCGCCAGTCTGAACTCTGAAGTCGAGTAGCCGCTTCTATCAGCGTTCTGTAAACACAAAATACTTAGGTAAGATACTGATGGCAAGCATTAAGCAGCGCCTAGAAAAGTTGAGCAGAAATGGTAATTAGAGGTTATTGTGGCTAACCAGTTCATTGGGGTTGAGGGGCCTCACTGAACCATTTGGAGTTCTGAGTGAAGTTAAGAATGCTGCTAAATGGAAGGTGGCCAAGTTTGTCAAATAAGTATTCTCCGAGGCTTTTTTTCTAGTCTTGGCCAAGCTTGACCACTTACAGAGAAAGTTGAATTATCCTTCTTTTGCCTCTTCGCCTTCGCATCCTCTACATAAGTAGCATGTGCTATGCTTATTCTCATCAAGTGGGCACCAGTGAGAATGAATACCAACAACGGAGAGAGACAAAGCCAAAGCCGAAGTAAAAATTCTGTTTCTATTTGTCTATCCTTATGTTTCTTGAAGCTCGGCAAGTTTCTAAAGAAGACATTCTGTCATTTGCATTTTTGAGAAAGTCAAGTAGGAATAATTTTTTTTTCTTGCACTAGTGACTTCAATACAAAACTGTTAGTGTCTCTGAATTCGACTGATGACCCTAGTTTGTCCAATTTACCTGCCATTTGTTGCCAGTTATGTGACGGTGTGCTGGAAATGAAACACAAATTAAAATTAAATTACGGTGTTCATTGCGCTGGGCAATCTTTAACTTCTTCGACAGCTTCCTACTAATTTGGACTTTGTGTCTATGGTACCCGTGGTGTGATGGTTTGCATGTCCACCTGCTAACCCAGAGGTTCGAGGTTCGAATCCCAGCAGAGGCGAAAATGTTTTTCCACGGGTATCGCCTTTCGCGAGAAATTGGCAGGTCCTCCGTTAGTAAATTCATTGCCATGAAAAGCGCTTTCTCAATAAGCCGTTCGGAACCGACAGAAAATTGTAGGTCCCCTCCATTTCCTCACAAGGAATGGTTGTGAGAACTGCGCTAGGCCCAGGGGCTCCTCGCTCTGTTGCACCACCCTATTTATTTATTTTTAGTCTATGGATGAGCTAGTTTTTATGGCCACATGACCTTTATGAGGATGTCGATACATATTTTTGTTGATCAATGTTTGCCTAGCGAGATGTCTTGCGGCTTCACAGACTATAAGTACTTCAGCAAAAGGCTGTGTGCTTCAATAAGGGAGGTTATGGGAAGATATTTTGAGAAGATGAATCATCCATTTTGGAGCCGTCTGTGAAGACGGAGATATGATTTACCTTCATAGCTCTAATTTCCTCCCAGTATCCCCTTGTTGGGATGTTTGTTAGGCCCAGTGGTTGGAAATAAGTATGCGTTAGGTCGTAGTATGTTTGAATGTCAATATTGGTATGATTCGTTATAGTTCTTTGAAAGGCTTGGTTGAGCTACTTCCTTCCCTTGAAAACGTCTAGGGAAGGTAACGGCTGGAAATTTTCAAAAGCTGCAGTTTGTGTCGTTCTCATGGCACTGTTTGACCCAATGATGAATTTTGGTCATGATCTTGAGGTTTGATGCCTTCCCTTATGATGGACGCCATACCAAACTGGCGTAAATGTGGGTATTGGTCTTACTTTGGATGTGCACATCCAGTGAATGATTTAAGAACCAGATCCCCATTTTCTCCCGAAGATTTAACTGAATGTCTAGGAGTCTACTTGAGCTCTTCCTTCTCTTTTTTTCAAGTTCTTTTTCAGTTTAGAAGATATTTTAGAGATATTTCGCGGTACCAGCTAGGTAAATGGGTGTATCATTTATTATTGGTTGAAGTCAGTCTGGCATGTTGAGCTTTCTCGTGAAGAAAATCAGTTCTGTTTTTGTAGGGTTGAAATTTTACATAGTTGATGAACTTGATAAGAGCTGACTGGAGGAGCTCACAAGGAATTGTCAAAAATTTCTTCGAACTAATGATGACTATGTCCTCAGCATAGGCTACGACTTTCATCACGCACATGTCAATTTTAAGAAGCCAGAGTCTAAAGTCTTGAACGTTCTTACTGGTAAGGTTTTTGGTCTGAAATAATTTAATTTAGCATACGAGGGCTTACGAGCTTTGGGGATGAATACTGAATACGGTTTTAAGATCTCTCCAACAAGTAGGAATAAGGGTGAAGTTTAAACAGCCACTGCTGGGATCTGCACAAGCAAGTCCTTAGAGCTTCGGGGCATCATTGGAATGGTGTCGTCAGAGCACGGAGATTTTTATGCTTAGACCAAGTTGGTGGCCTACAAAATCTCCTCTTATCTACTATTTGATTTCCAGTGCTGGAACTTACACGTATGTCAAGATCACTGGGCTCTGGAGATGTCATTTGAAACCATCCAAATGGATGTTCATAGGTGACTCTAAGAAAGCTTGGGAGATTTTGACCTAGAACATGACTTTTCTTAACCTTTTAGCATTATTGTGGACTCAGTATCTGAACATAAATTGTGCCAGGTCGCTCTTTTTGCATAAGTTGTGTTCATGTGCGGATCTCAGTCAGTCGAAAGGTACTCTAAGCTAATGGAAAATTGTTAAAACAAGAAAAATTAGCTCATGAAAACAGACACATTTTAATTCTCCTTGCAAGTTTTTGAGAGAATTGTGCTTCTCTGCGTTCAGCCTTCAGCTAGAAGTGCAAGTAAGGCACCATTTTATACCAGAACATCGACATAAATTGACCAAGTACAAGAATAGCAAGAAAGTTTTTCCCTCTGCGTTTTTTTTTGATGTGGGATGAGCTTTAGACAAGTTAAAAGAACTAAATCTTCAATGAAGACAAGTCTTCCCTAAAAGAGCTCACGTTATTCTTTAAGAGTTGGAGCGTCAAGAAAATAGTTGCTGGGCACCCAAAAAGAAGCATTGTAGGCCTAGTTGTTACTACCCCGAAAAAAAAATTGCTATCAAATGCTGCCACAATTCATTTAAACAACCGCAAACACACGAAAGAAACAATTGTTCGTTAATTTCACAGCAATTCCAAAACAACTTTTGATATCGCATAGAATGGTGCTTGAATCATCTCGCAAACGTTTCGAAGTTTTCCTTTGACGTATCAAAACAAAAATCCACTTCTCAATAAGCGTGCAAAGCTAATTAGATCTCTAGACACAATAGACAAAATAATTCACTAACCAGCCATAAAGCCTAAACAGTGTATATGTACGCAAATTGAGAACAAACATTTTGCCATAACGTCACCGCTTATATCACATCAGTCGCACACTCGCACACTCGCACAGCACGCTTAATTGAGAACGGGAAGGCTCCAAATTGGACAGCGCGATAGATAGCAAGTCATTTGGTATAGTGCACGACCTGCCCCTAGCAGCAAAGAAAACAATAGAGAGTTCAGATTTGCTCGAATAATTACGTAAATTAAATGATTCAATCCTAATTAAGCGTTCGGATTTATGCAAATGCCACTTGTTCTCTAGGGCCGAGTAGAAACATCGGCATTGTAATGACGTGTGAGACTTGTCGTCAATAGGCGCAGCGTGCAGTGCATTGGCCAGCTGCGAGCTGATCCCAGACGGTATAGACATTGCGCTGCTTGCCTTGGGATCGTTCGTTGTGCACATTGAATGCACATTCGTCACCACACCGTGCGTTCTGTGCCGCACTGTGATGAAAGTTTCTGTTCAGATCTTTTGGACGGTATTTAACCTACTTTGGTGTATTTGAGCGGTGACGTGCGCTGCCTTTTAAAAAGTACAACTTTTAATCGCTTGGGAACAACTTACTATGAAACATCACAACACAAGAGCTAAAGCGGTTGGTTTTTTTTATTTTTCATTTTGGCGACCGCATGTTGATAACCTTCTATAGCGAATGAAAGAAAAACAAAACATGAAATGTGTAGCGACTTCGAATGTTTTGAAGTGACTTCATTTGCATTTTGTACATATTTTTCTGCCCCGTAAAGCACTCAATAATTTAAGACATTATAAGGAGTTACTTGAAATTACTGTTATTTGGTGCTAAAATCAATGTAGTGCTTCAAGATAAGTTTTTGTTCGATTACAAATTCCAGTCGATGGATTTTTAATGAACGCTGACAAGCACAGTAATTAAGATTGAAAAAAGGTTGAAAACATAATTGGGAGCATTGAAAGATATGGATAGATAGATACACTTTAGTTCTCATAAATCAATTTTACGTTAAAAAGGTATGAGTTTGATTGAGATGAATATAAAAAAAAAAAAAAAAATCGAACGAGAGTCACCTTATGAGAAAGTATTAAAGATCTTTTTTGTTGAACATTAAATCGCCTTTTAGAAACATATTGGCAATTTTTCACATACGTAAATCAATATGTGGAATTGCCAATTGTATACAAAAAAAATTTTAAAGTAAAAAAGTAAAATCTAAAATAGCTAATCAGTTTTTGAAGTTTGATTAGTCGGAAACGATTGGTTTGACAAGAATTTCAAATAAAATCTTTTTGGAATAAAACTCAAACCACACAAAAATATTTGTTGGACAAAAATGGTTTAACTGTTTTTAAGCTAGAATGGGGTTATGGGTCCTAGATAAAGAAAACACGTTTGATAGACATGTACCTAGTTATTTTTTAGGGGCTCAAACTTTTATGGTACATTTTTTTTTGGCATCACCAATAATATTTTCTAAATATTTTTGAAGAAAAAGCTAATTTTTTGACTCAGTTAATCATTTTGAGCCCTTCCCGCAAAATCATCGTAAGCCACATTTTTAACAAAATAGTTTTTTCTGTACAATTTAAAAGTTTGTTTCACAATTTTCTGTATTTTTAGTTTAAAAGGGTTTTTCAACTAGGACGATACAAAAGTAAAGCAACAGAGACAGCAAACGATGCCATATTTCTTCCCGTTTTTTGACATTTCTCTTTAGTAAGGTTTGCCACTTTATGATGGAAAGATAAACGATACAACAACAAGTCGAAACTATTAAAATTTACTACCGAAACTAGGAGTCAATCGCCTCAACATTAAGACCGCTACTTCCAATTTTTGGTCGTCAGAACCGTCTTAGCAGATCAACAACTGAGCGTCTAGTGGAAAAATCTGAATCCACAGGCACAGAACAAAATGTTCCCGTGACAGTGAGACAAAGAAGTGCCCGTAGTGTCGAGAATATTACTGCCGCTGAGGCTTCAGTTGCAGTCTCTCACACGTCGTTCTCAAGCGCCGGGCATCTCTGTAACGTCGTTGTGCGGATTTTTGCGAAGAGATCTTGGCCTTCATCTTTACAAGATTAAATAAACGCAAGAACTGAAGCAGCTTGACCACCAGAAGCATCGTATTTTCGTGAATTGGGCTGAGCGACAACTTGAAAATGATTCGGATTTTCATCAAAAAATCATCTTCAGCTAGGAGGCTCACTTTTTGGAGAATGGCTTCGTCATAAACAAAATGTGCGGTAGCGGTATTGTTCAGGCAGAAATCCACACGTACTCCATTGAGCCAATATTGCATACCGGAAAAATTACAGGTTTATGGGCCGGCGTCATTGGGCCGTACTTCTTCCGTGATGAACAAGACCGGCACGTTACTGTGAATGGGGATCACTACCACCGTTCAATGATAACCGAATATTTTTGGCCCCAAATGGATGATATGGACTTGGAGGACATGTGGTTCCAACAGGACTCGAAGGTTCCACAAGCCGCAGAGCGAATGTCACAATCAATTTATTTATTGGAAACAAAGTTTGGTTATCTCACGAAATGGTCCAGTCGCTTGTCTGCGGTCGTGCGATTTGACGCCGGTAGACTATTTCCTGTGGGGCTACGTAAATTCTATGGTCTATGCCAACAAGCCAGCAACTATTGATGAACTACGTACGAATATCGAACGTGAAAATGCAGCAGTATCGGCCGACTTATGCTTGAAAACCGTCGAAAATCGGGTTCAGCGTCTGGACTTCTGCAACCGTTCCCGCAGTGGTCATGCAAAAAAATCAAACGTACTTTCACAAAAATAAAGAATTTTATTGATATTCAAAATCGTTTTTGTTTTATTTAAAAAAAAAAAAAAAAATTGTGCCGCTTTTATTGAAAAACCTGATATAAATATGAAATACACAGAATGTAAAAAAAGTAATGTTGATGCTAAGATGTATAAACTTGCGTCTTAGTTGGTTAAGGGGTTAAGCTGGTTAAGTTTTATCTGGTGAAGTTTCAGGCAATTTTCGAAGTGCAAATAGTAATCATTACTTTTGTAATCCATTTTCTTATAAGTTATTTGTCAATATTCAAAGAACACAAAAGAACCAATGAAAAAAGTTCAAAATTAAAAAACAAAATAGCACCTGACCATATTCACGATTTCTCGAATGGAAACTTTCATCTGATTTTTTGAGAGGCTTCTTTATAGGTTGCTTTATCTCATCCACAGTTTCCATTTTAACTAGTTTAAAAAAAAATTGAAAAAGTGCAAAAAGTGGCACAAAATTGTTCTTTCAGACAGTCACGATTTTGTGATTTTTTGTTTTTGCAACTCTTGCGAAGTTCTTAACAACATATATACTTTAAAAAAAGTACCAGTGTTCCTAGGTACCTCTACAAGAAAGAAATCATAAAAGAGGCAATCAATAGCAAGCGAAGACGTGCGCACAAAACTTAAGCTCCCTGATGACAACCTTTTAATGAAATGGATACTAACTTTAGACTTGACGACGTGTGTCTTATTAAATTTTAATGAACTGATTGATGCACTCTTCTTACTGCTAAACATTCTATCGAGTCGAGACTGGTACCAATAAATAGCTTCAGTCAACCACATAAACAAACAACACTCAATAAATTTCAACTCAACGATTGAGTATACTACACAGAGTTATAAAAACAAACACGTCGTATACCTTCCCTCTTAAAAATTACTTTGTACGGGGAAGGCCAAGCACCATCACCGCTCAAAAACATGCTCGCACTTACACTTCATCTTCTTATCTAGGTCAGACATTAATATTCCAGAAATCACTTCGCTCGTACTTCAATATGACCGTAAATACGTAATGAAGCTTTATAATTCCTCCATTTCACAGCCACACACCCTTCTTCAATCAATATTAAATTGAGCCATAATAATTATAGTATACGCTGTGGTTTGCATTGCAAAAAGATCACAAAAAAAAGAAGAAGAAAAACAAAGCCAAAATAATAATCACACCGATTATTCAATTAAAAATACATTTATCTTATGTGCACGGAGAAAGACGAACGTGTGTGGCAGAAAATTCGATTAAAATTCAAACAATGAATGGATTTTTCTCCGATGAAATCACACAACCGTACTCGCCGTAAGTCCCCATTTGAATATCAATCTGCAATGCTCTTCAGTAGTGCTGAGGGCTTTTGACATTCTTATCAATATCGATTGGGACTTGGGAGGTTTCACTTAAACTTTGGGTATACCACGTGATCTTTGGTACGAGCAGGGTACCATACAAAAGAAGATCTCCATAAACAATACCATGGTTGTATCGAAAACGAACAATCTGATAAAAAGTTTGTAGTGCGAGTTTTCTCATTCGAGAACGCCAATTCAATTATGATAATCATTATCTGATTGCTGCAAAAAAAAGCAATTGTTGCTGCTCTCTTAAGTGGGTTAACTTGTAAAGATCAGACGCTAGGGCATGTGATGTTCGATGGCTTGCTTTTGTTTTTTTACATTCGATGTTAACATGACAGGCAAGTTTCTTCACACCCACATATGTCAGTTTAATGCTATCTTGTCGGCGTTATTTTGATAAGACCAACAAAGCACTATGAGGAAGATTGATAAATCAAGCTGACCTTGGGAAATGTTGCCTTGAGGAAGATAAAAGGTGTTCCGGAGTAGAAATAATATGATGTGGCAATGAAATAGAATATTTAAAAGACAAGTGGCGCCCGTTTGGTAATAGTTAGCATGTCTAGTTGTTATATGGGAGGTTCGAGGTTCGAATCCCAAACAAATCAAAGAAACAACAATGTTTTGCAGAAGAATCACATTTCACGAGCTATTGATGACTCGGAGAGTAATTACATCCTGCTCTGAAAAACATTTTGTAACTGAGCCGTTCGGAATCGTCATAAAATTGTAGGTTCTAGAAATGTGTTAGACTCCAAGGCCTTGTTTATGGTCAGATTCTGATCTCTAACACTTTAAATATGGAACTGCTATGGAAGAGAAGAAAAAAGAAGAGAAAAGAAGAGAGCAGAAGAGAAGCAGGCTTGAAATCCAGCAACAGAAACAGACCAAGTGATAAATTGTTCTGATTTCATATAAAAAAGCTTATACTTGCAGAGTAACGTTGTCTACTAAGGCCGGCATTTCTGCCTTTCATACTTCTCATTTCTTAAGCTGAATTTGACATTAAGTGTTCACTATTCTATGAGCATCTTATTTTTATTGAGACGATATCGTCATAATTTTTGAGTAACAGTTCAAAAAAGAGGTTCTTTACTGAGCAGCCAGGCGTTGCGTTGCACAGGTTCGTAATTTTGAGGTTCCATTTCAAGTTCTTTCATTCTCATGGGAATATGGGGATGAAATATAGTTTTAAAACTTCTGAATAATTAGTTTCTGTTTTATGCCTTAACGGACTAGAGTCTAGTCACTAGACTATTAAGAGTACGCACTTGAATCAGAAGGAGCAACTCATTCGAAAAAATAAATTTCTTTGGCAAGTAAAAGAAAAAAATAATTTCAACATTATTTGTCAGTAGTAGTCAAAGACTTATGCAAATTCAATGCAACTAGAACAAATTGATAGATATAAATATTCATACAGGGAGCCTAGAAAAATAAATTTGGCCTTCGTAATTCGTCAAAGAGAACCTAAATACCCTTCAATTTAAACTTACTCTATATCGACTACAAAAAAGAATTGGAACTTCATAAACTCTTTGACAACTTTTATTTTCCTTACACTTTGTTTCCAGTTCTTAAAAAAAAAAAAAAAAAAATCATCAGTTTGCGTTTCGCCCACATCTAACATCTAACTGAGAGCCCATTGCCGTACCTGGGTGAAACGCAAACCAAGAGTTGATGTGATTGATCTTCACGATCTAACCAACATTATCTTTTAAGAAATTTGTTTCTTTCAAGATATTTGCATTTTTGAAGCAATTCTATTGCTTGAAATTAAATTTGCTAAAAATGTTTGCATTACTAACTTTTTTCTAAACGATCTACTCTTTTATTAGTTCTGAAACAAACAATGAAAATTCAATTATAAAATCTTTCTTAGTTTTTGGAAAACATTAAAAAAACCAATAAAATGTACTCCTTCAGAATTTTGTTCGTTTTTCCTTTGTAGCAATCGTTAGGTTATATGTTGACAGGAATCCCATTAAAAGATACACCCAACAAACACCTTCCCGAGACATTATACTCGTCTTGGAGAATGTAGAAAACAGGAATATCGAAGCAGATGTGAAGGATTACTTCCCACTCTATCAAAATTATTTACTGGGTTAACACACAAGAGGAACGAATTTCGATGTGGTGCGACGTAATCCTTCAACTAGCACCATGAGGATAGCGATTATGCTTCGAGTGTACCATAGTTGAGTACGGGTTATGATTAATAAATAGAGTGGCGCAACAGAGCATGGAGCCTCAGATCCTAACGTATATTCTCAACGATACCTTATACTAGCCAATTCCAAACGTTTGTCTTAGAATTATCGGGCAAACAGTTATTGGACCATGTTTCCTAAATCCTTTTGGAATGGAGAGTCTTATATTAGCAAAAAAGTTTGTCGATGTTCAATTCTCCGGCGTCATTAGAAAAAATCCATTTCTTGTCTTCATAAGTAACGGACAAAATTTTTTTTAATTTCCTAAAAGCTGAGAAAGATTTTCATGTTCGGTTTTCATTCTTTGAGTAGGAACTAGTAATTTATTAAAAAAAAAGATAAAAATAATTGGAACTACTTGAAAAATTTATTTTAAAGACAAAAAAATAGTTTCCAAATTTTCTCTTCAAGACTTAAAAACTGGCAGTATCCGTTAACTTTTCGGAATTTATACCTGTTGCGCATAGTTCTTAAGGCTAGTAATTCATTTACTAGAAGAAGACTTTTGTTTTTAAACTAGTTTGAAATTATAATTTAGTTTCAGCTTGGTTTAACTAGCTGACCCATCAGGTGTAGCTCGGATTCTACACATAGTAAATTATGTGAAGTAGCTTTTAAGTTGTTGTGCCCGTGGAAATAATATTGAAATGAAATATGGTCTAAATTATTCAAGAGCAATGAAACCCTTCAATAGTGAAAGAATTTTGGAAATCGGTCCAGTGTTTTCTAAGTTCCAGGTTATCTTGCCGTTACCGAGAGAAGCAAGGAAAATAGCCTACGTTATTACTCAGGCGTTAGACCATGTCTGATCAACATTTTATTCAAACCGTCTCAGTAGTTTTGGAGCCAACTTAATACGATAAATAGGGTTGGCGCAACCGAGCGGGGAGCCGCGAGGCATAGTGCATTTCACACAAACATACGAGGGAATTTTCGTCGATTTCGAACGGCAAATCGAGCGTTTTTTGTGACAGTTAATTTTATCATCGGAGAACTTGCAAATTCCTTGAGAAAGACGATACCTGTGGAAAAACATTTTTGCCTCTGTAGGGGTACGAACCACGAACCTCTGGATTAACAGGCAGACATGCTAACCATCACGCCACGGGTACCACGAATTCCACTGAGTATTGAATGATATTTTTGTTCCATAGAAAACTATTAATACTAACAGTATATAAAAGTTCCTTAATAGAAAAAATGAAAACATTTGCGAGGAATGGCAGAAAATAGCGTCCGAATGTGGAACGAATCTGACAGTTCATGTGAATGAGCAGCATCATCTGTTAAGAGAAAAATTTAACTCTATTTTGGAGAAACTTGGCAGATTGACGTATGACCTATATGTCGAAGAAGCCGAATCGTCACTATTTAGGAACTATTACAGCAAACTCAACCATTTTCTAAATGAAAAAACGTATTTCCTCAACAGTTACTCAGCTGAAAAAATAAGTACTGTTTTCAAAATGAGAGGTGAACTTGTCCATTTAAACTTTGTGCCGCATCGACCAGACCTACCAATAATTTGTGACCTCTGCAACATGAAAAAGAGGGAAGATGTTTTTCATTTTCTTGGTGTTTGTCCAATTCTGAAAGAATATCGACTATCAATGTTTGGAAAACATGTTCTAGAAGAAGATGAAGCAATTAATATTTTCAACGGAGAGAAAGGATGGGATGTTCTATATAATTACGCAGTTGCAGCACTCCGCTATAGAAAACGTATAATGGAAGGAGATTTTTAATATAAGAACCTTAGTTTATATTTTGTCAACCCTGGTAGACGGCCATAGGCCAAATCCATTATGACTTAGACTAAATCTTAATTGTTAAATATTTATTGAAATAAAAGTCAATTTAACAAACTAACTAACTAACTATTAAAGTTCCTGATTTTAAATAACATAAACACAAAATCTATAAAAATTTCATAAAAATCGGAGCTGTTTCTTAAAACTTCCGAATATCACCTATCTTAAGCCTTAACTAGACCAGACTATAAAGAGAACGTACTTGAATCTGAAGGAGCAACTCACTCAAAGAAATAATTGTCTTTGCAAATAAAAGAACAATAATTTCAACATTTGTCAGTGGTAGTCAAAGACTTGATAAAATTCAATGAAACTAGAATAAATTAATAGATATAAATACTCGTGCGCCTAGAAAAATAAATTTGGCCATCGTAATTCGTCAAAGAGAACATAAATCCCCTTCAATTTAAACTTCCTCCATATCGAGTACAAAAAAGAATTGAAACTTCATAAACTCTTTGACAATTTTTATTTTCCCTACACTTTGTTTCCAGTTCTTTAAAAAAAAACCAAAAATCATTAAAAATTCATTAGTAAAACGAATAAAAGCAATTTTCCCTTCATTCCTTTATGGCTCGTGGGCAACATCTTTTGAGAGATTGAATTCTGTCACTCATTCCGATGTGCGGAATGGCACACTTTAAAAATTCCAAATGATGTATGCGATTTACATGAAATTTACCTGCCAAAAAGTTTGATATGGGGGGGGAAGACGATTTTTGGTTCTTCCATTTAAAAGCAGGAGATGTGAGTTATCAATAATGAAAAAGCACTTAAGCCTTTAAATTTTCTGGTGCTTTAAACATTTAAACATGATGCCAGTTTCCATATCCGAAAACGTCCTTGAAGTGCTGTCGAATAAGGAGCAACTGCTGAAAAACATAAACTTATTTAATAATTTAAGAACGCTTGCCTTATATACATATAAAATCTCAGCATTGTATGTCCAATCGTAACAAAGGGAGACCTTCACAACTGGATCAATTATAGGCTCCAAAACTACAAAGTTGATTTGAATGAACGGGAACGGGAACGTACACGAAACCTTAGAGTATGTATTGAATAGGTTCCAAGACTACTGAGCCAAATTGAATAGTATTTGAACCAAAAAGTTGTCTAGGGTTTAAGAAATGATATAGGCTATGTTTCATCTCCATATTTTAATGGGAATAAAACGGGAAAGGATCAAGAACGGGAACACAACTGGAACATAAGAAAATACCGAACAGATTTCAAAAATTCTTTCACCATCGGAGTGCTTCATTCATTCCAGAGGAGCTTGGATTATATTTCATTCCCATCTTCAACGGAAGCAGGAAGGTAAAGTGTAACAAATTTTCAATTTTTTTTTTTTTTCAAAATTAGAATGCTTCAATGTGTGACAACGATTAAACTTCTTCTAAAGTAGGACCCGGGGTACGCCTCAAGTGAGTCAGCTATAGTCTGCTATTATATGTAATCGTCTGAAACCCCATTTTAATAATTCGGTAGCTCCTTTATCAATGCGGCCTTAGAAAAAATGTTCACACTGCGGTGGCTCCCGGAAAAAACCCGGGAATACAATATCGATGTATAACATATTTCTATCAATTTCAAGACCGTGTAACTTATTTACAGACAGGTTCTGCACAGGGTCATATCTAGTTTTGGTAACCCTGCAAATCTCGGACGACTATCCAGGATGACGTCGGTAAAGAATTCATCGAGACATTTGATGTCGAAAAAGACTATAGACAAGGCGACTTCTTTGAAATCTACATCAAACATTTTTACACAACTCAAACGTCTGCACCAGAAGTATAATCTTTCAAAATTCTATACAGTTACTTGCTTCCCTATACCACTATAAGCGAACAACTGAACAATGCACTAGCTAAGGTCTGCGCTCGGACAAAAAGATGCGGCATTGCAGAAAACCCTCTCAAAACTCTTCTCGAATTCCTATTCGATTACCGACTTTTGAGATGCCGAGATCAAATGGAGCGCACTTAAGGTCTCTGATCAGAGAAGATACCATAGAGCGATCTTAGACAAAAAAAAAAAAACTGTACTGGGGCCCCAACATGCGAGAGAGATACAAAACAGCCATTATAGCATTGTATGCGCGTATTGAGATTTTCGGCAGAAGTTGGGGGCTAAATACAAAAATCATGTGCATGTATACCGCCATTGTTAGACCAATTCCATCACAAGGCAATTTTTTCCCGTGGAAGGCGCTGGAAAAATCTACATAATTATTTAAAAACCCTAAAGAAAGTACAAAGAACAGCCTGTTTTTTCGTAACTGAAACAATGAGAGTTACACCAACCGCGAGCTTGGAAGTAATTTTCAATCTCACACTCATTGATCTCTACGTTCAAGAATCGGCAGCAAACAGCGCACTTAGGCTAAATCAGTGCGGTCTGGAAAAACCAACAGGACATGCACAGATTTTATCACGACACGCAGACAACAATATCTGCACGGATTATTTAACTCCAAACCTGGACTTTAAAAAATCTTTCTCAACCTGCTTCCCCATTAAACAGGATTGGGAGAATGAAACACACTGTATGAGCGATACGTCTATATAAATTTATGCCGACCGCAACGGCTTGAAAATGGAAGTGAAACAGCTGCAAGTTTCTTTTCAGAAAGCCTCTCGGTCGTCGCGAAGAGCAAAGGGTTCTTGACACACAGCATAACATTAGACTCAGCTGGAGTCCCGGTCACAGTGGCATACCGGGAAATGAAAAAGCGTACCTATGAACAGGCGAGAAAAGGCTCAACGCTTGACGCTTCTCTCATAGACCTATTAATCATGGTTCCACCCTGTGCAATTAAATAGATTATTGGCAACAAAATAATACGAAAGTCCAATGAAAGTCGGGAATACCTAGATTCCTATGTAATATCCAAGAAATTATCGCCCAAATAGGAATAGCTACTATCCTTGAATAGGCCTTCATTACGATCGCTTATTAGTATTCTAACATGACACAACCTCCTTTGCTACCACTAAAAGAAAATGGGCTTTTGCACGTGTGACTTATGTAGGGGATGCAATGACGAAGACGAATATTGGGCGACCACTTACTTCCTTTGTCCCAGCGATCTGCCACATCAGGAAAAAATTTCTAGGCAGTAACTTCTTCAAAGAACTGGAAGAATTATAAGACAGTCCAGCAACAGCCTGTTAAAATCCATTAAGGCCACAAAATGGTTAAAAATCGAACAACTATAAACTCATAGGTTTCAAGAACGTTACAATACTCCAGAGTATCACAATAGATCTACATTGATCTAAGTGTGGAAATAAGATCAACCATCAGCCCTTTTACCTAACCTAATCAACTGTTAAAGAGGGCCTAGCGAAGTATATTATGTTGTCATCAAACAAGGACAGATAACTACGAGCTCACAATAGACAGACATACTTTTGGGGCGGTGCAGGAGTTCCTCCTTCTAGGATCAGCTATAGACACGGAAAAACATCATCAGTGCAGAGATCAACTGGAGAGTAACAATTGTCAACCGCTGCTTCTTTGGGTTAAGAAGGCCATCGAGAAACAAAACCCTCTCCAGAATAACAAAGGTAATCCTTTGAAACCCTGAATATCTCAGCCCTGTTATAAAAAAACTGAAGAGAGCTCCCCCGAAATCGAAATTGTGGGTGAAAGGTTTGGATTGAGGCCATATTTAACGCTATTACCCAATGAAATAAGTAAGTAAATATGCTGAAAAAGGACTTAAATAGGAAAGTATTGGTTATAAATTTATTGCCCATATACTTGACCTTGTTTATTGCGAAAAAAGGAATTAATGGGTAAGGAAATTGGGATTGTGCTCTCAAGATGAAAACCAATCATAAGAAACTCGTACTTCACAAAGGCATCACTCAGATAAAACTATCGAAATCTCTTGCTGAGAAGTAAAATGAGTAGAGCGTGGTATTCATCATGAATTGCTGAGATGCGACAGAAACGCACCTAACGTAGACCAAAAAAAGGCAATTTATTATTGTTGTCGCTTCATAAAATAGGTACTTCAAAATTTAATGTCTAATCACAACAACATTTTAAATCAGCCTAGAACAACGTTGTTTTTAAATCAGACCAAAGCTTTTAACATTTTAAGAAGAATTCAGTATCCCAATCGAATCAAATTTCTTTAAAAAAAGTTGACCCAACTCTCCTTTCGAACAACTCTTCTTTCTTTTGTTTACTACCCCAGGATTTCTTTTGAGCTCATTAAAAAGGGAAAACCCGTATTTTTCACAGAAAAAAGTGCCCAATTTACGTATATATTTATCTTTTCAGTAAACAATAGAATCAAGATTATCTAAGAAGAAAAAAAGAAATAAAAAACGTAAAGCAAAACAGCTGAATGACATGTAGGTGTATTAGCCGAACAAACAGCTGTGGAATGATACAAATATTCTCTGCGCCATTCTCGTGCCGCAATAATACTTTGGAAAAAAAAACTCAGCGCAAAACACAAAATTTCAAATTTACTAATAAAAAAAAGAATTACACAAATATTTTATCTTGCTCTCTTCATTTATTAGTTGTTATTGTTTTGAATAAATAAACGCGAGCCATGCTGTTTATATTTTCTCGTTTCCATGCAAATTACCATACAGAAAAAATGGAAAAAGTGAAAAGAAAAAAAAAAGCAAATAACAGAAATTAGTCCCCCTAGAGCAGCACCAGAAGGTGGCAATCGAACCAACACATCGCTAAGTCGCAGTATGTGGTTATATTACCTACTCCATCTACCGCACCGAACGCGCAAAGGTGTGTTAACTTGTTTGTTTTATTTGTTCACACACGCATAGAATCGTGTAAATACGAAAAAATCATTTGAGCTTCGATTGAATTAATGCGGGCTTACATGAAGCCAGCAGGAGCAGCCAGCGTTCAATTAAAATGTTCATTAAGACTTAAGTGCACTTTTTTTTATGGCAAACTATTCGAGGTACGAACCACTTATGAGTTTACCCACGCGCATTCTGCAGTCCCCCACACAGCCAAAAAAACAATCATAAAAAATTCACTCTAACTAGGTATCGCCTACGGATTCTAACAGCTCTTGTGGTGTTGGGTTGGAGCGGAATTAAGAAGAAAACCTCGCACCAGCCATCAGAATCAGAGTCATGTGAAGTGAACTTGTTTTCGTTGTTATTCGTCTTCGTTGACATGACAACGATGACGAAAAGCACTAGATTCGATGTGCGCCTCCACTATAGTCGCTCGGGTATTTTAATAAAATCCGTTGAAAATAAGTCTGGTTATTAATTTAATTAGTTTATTTTGCTTAAATTTCGAACATGAATCTTACGTGTGTGTTTCGTAAGACACGATCGTGCCATTCAGATCTAGCAACTAAAGCCTGCAAATTGAACCGAATTAGATCGAACGAGCAAGCGAGCCAGCGAGCGAGCGAGCGAAACAAAGCACCCGATTTCAAGCTTATTTCTTCCCGAAAATTAGAAACGAGAACAATAAGAGGTCTTGCGTTCAAGTTGCGATCACTATCTGATGTGACTGTGTCAACAAAAACACATGAGTTGAGCACTATACCTGTTGGTGGTATTTGGGACTCGTATTCCGAACGAAAGTAAAACTCGACCTTCGACTAAAGCGACCGTTCATAGACTGTCGCACCGAACACTGCAGCACTGCTCACTGGCACTGGCACTGAGCACTGACTATACTCAGACTGACTGCCCAATTGATCATATTCAGCAAGTGACTGGTGGTGTCAGATAACCTGCTGCTATCTGCCAGTGTAACCATGTTTGCAGCAGAGCGAGAGAAATTGTCATTTGTTACTCTTCAAAACTAGTAGTAGCTTTGATATAGAGACCATCGCATTACGGTTAAGGCAATCATATTCAGCTCCACGACTGCAAATAATCGCACAATACCTACACACAAACTGGCATCACTTTGCAGTCGTAGCTCACCGAAGGAGCAGCAACAGTTTAAGTCTCTGGGGAGCTGAGACACAGCACACAGCCAGTCGTGAAACGCCATGGAATCAGAATGGGGTCTATGGAACCGCCACTTAAAAGCGGACATTTCTGAGGAGTAAATTATCTACTCAAGCTTGTAGAGATATGTTGCATGGCGGGCGGTCGGTGGTATGAACTCTGTAAAGTATCAACGTTTATCAAGCCTGACAAACAAGTTTTGTTTGTGGACAATTTTTGTGTTGGCCGCGAGAGGAGATGAAAGTTAATTTGAGCGAGATACTCGAGGCTAGAAAGATAAGATTGTTTTTGTCTTTTTAGTGTGTGCCATATTCGGTGCGAACAAAACAGATGACATTCTTCGGCTCTTGCCACATGCGATTGTGCGTAATTGTATATGGTTATGGTTTATACTTGGGGATCAACAGGTGGCCCTTTGGACAGGTAATTCTACACTTTTTGCACTTCATTCATGCGTTCATGCGTTGAAAACAGAGACTGCCCAGAGTTTATTGATCGGAAATCGGAGTGCCGTTTGTGTGTGCATCTAATTCGAATGGCACATACTCATACAGACTGAGGTGTGTAGTGTTTGTCGCATTGAAATGTGCGCTGCGCTAGAAAGAAAAGGGCTGTCAACAGTAGAGTCTGCTATCAAATGACATTGCATATTCATAATTATTTTTTTAGGAATTTCAGTTCACTAAACTATGTTGGGCTTTGAAACTTCTCTGCTCGATCGGGTCTTTTGTATTTATTGTTGATATCGTTTCTTTGGTGTTGGATGAGGGAAAATCTGTGTTTATTGGTGGATTTTGAATAGTTTTTCGTCAGCTGACAGTTATGTCAGTACATTTTATAACATCAACACAATATCAGTGATAGTTTCATCGTACAATAAAGTCTTTCAAAACAATTAGACTATATGGGGTTAATAGAGGTATGGTTAAGCTAAGTTAGGCTAGGTTGGCTAAGGAATCGTTTCGTTAGGTTAGGAAGAGCAATGTCTTTAAAATATGCAGACATATCAGCGTGACATCATCAACACAGACCAAAATGTAGGAAGCACAGTACAAAGTATGGGGACTGCCTATAGCAAAAGTTGCTTAAGGAGACGCAAATCACTTTCTTTCTTTCTTTCAAAGAGACTTTACCATTAAATCAAACAAATATGGTAATGGAATGATGAAGCAAAAGCAGTGACAAGTAAGAACAGCAACTTTCAAAACATGATCAAAGTGCCTTCAAATAATAAAGACAAAATGGCTAGATCCAAGTGGAATGCAGATGTTGTAAGAAAGAATCGAAGGAAAAGTGCGCCTTACTAGTAGCAAAGCACAGGGAAAACATGTTTCAAGAGCTGCAAGAAGTTTATGCTAATGCAAACCAAGCTAAGAGATACGACAAAATTACTCGAATAAGGGGCACCCATCTTCAAAATAGAATAAGAAAAGAAAAGAAGACAAATGCTCGAGAGATCCGTTCGTCGCAGTTCATTAACAATGCTCATAAACAGCTTCTGTTAGATGACGACAAACTTCTGCATAGGTGGCGACAGTATTTTTATGAGGAGATATTGATCGAAAAGTTTTCTCGAGAGCATTTCTCAAAAACTAAACCTAACTTAACGGAAATACCCGGCATCACAGTTGAACAACTTAGTGAGGGTGTTAAAAAATCCAAAAAGGCAAATGTACTGGGTCAGACGAAATACCACATCATAGTTTTAGAAAAAGACGGGCAATATGGGTCTTAAATGGCTCATGATTCTCATCTCCATCTGCGGTGAGGTTGCTCCATCTGGGGGGAAAGTTACTTTTTATCAATGTACAAAGGAAAATACACAAGTTCAATCAAGCTGATGTCTAACACTTTTAAAAGTATTGGGTAGACTGCGAAAAGTTATAAAAATATGTGATAACCACCGCGAGTTTATCGCTGGTCAACAACTGATGTAATACAAAGTATAAGAATCCTTATGGAAAAACATTGCGATTCCTTACAGCATTTGCTATGCTGTGCTGGTTGACTTCGAAAAAGCATTCGATTGATAACCGCGAAGGTAGATCAACTTTACTATCACGTCCGTCGAAAGGCATAAAGTGCAAAGTTGTTCATTCGAAGCTGAGGTCGTGTAAGAACGTAAGAATATTCGAAGAAGATAAGTGTTCTGATGTCAAGGGGACTAGTATATCCTTTTTCAAAGCGTTTTAGCCTAGATCTGGCTTTGGCAAAGCATTCACATAAAATGGGTTCAGCTGTTTCTATGTCTTCGAGGCAGAGACGGCAGGTGTCATCTTGGCTGAAGCCCATTTTTTTGAGGTGATATTTCAGAGAGCAGTGACCAGTAAAGAAGTCCGCAAAAAACTTTGCGTCACGTTTGCTCATGTCAAGAATTTCTTTCATACGTCTTTGAGATAGTAAGGAATAGTTTTTACTGGAGGTGCCTGTGGCCAGTAGAGTTGTAGATCATGCTCTGCCGTTGCCAGGTAATCAGTTCATGTTTAATGGTACTGATTGGGAGACCGCAGTAGAGTTGCCCCATCCTATATGTTTGTACATCCCTGCAACAAGCACTTAACGTCTGGGTAAAAATCGTAGAAGATAGTGGCTTCCAAATCAGTTAAAAAAGACTGAGTTTTTGCATTGCCTATGTTCTGATCCAGACATGCCTATTCCAGATATTTACTTAAATGGAAATATGCTGCCCGGGTGTGAAAGGTAAAATGCCTGGGATCTATGATCAAGAATGAAGCAATTTGTGATGACGCAATCCATCATCGAGCAAGCGCAAGGTAGATGAAGTTGCAAGAAAACTCTGCCGCACCTTCTATGACAGAGAAACGGACCTTTAGGTGAAGGTAAGACTCTACACCGCGGTTGTCCAGCACTCACAGACTGTTCATAATTTTGGAAAATGTGCAAAAATATGAGAGTAAGTTCTCAGCAGTTGCCATGAAGGACGTAGGACGCAGGGCCACAACAATGAAACTTCTTTGCCTATGAGAATAACGACCTATGAGGATATGAGGAATCACAGCCACATAGTTTGTTCATTTCATCCTTTTTTAAAATAATTTCGTATATTTTAAATTTGCACTTAAGGTTCCTTTTCAACGGTCCTAAAGAACGAGCTGATGTTGACTCCATTGAGTTCAATAAATGTCTGAAAAAAGACATCTGACAATTGCAATTCACTTGAGCTAGTAATAACTTAATGTAAACATACAAATGAAGTACATAACCGTCCATATGATTGTTTTTAACAAGGAGAATGATTTTCAAATTTTTGTTATATACTTTCAACTTACTGCCAGTTGTTCTCCGCACCACTGTGTGGATTGTATTGAATCCAGCTAAGTTCCCCAATGCTGCAACAGTAACTATCGAATCCTTTTTTCCACTACTCATCTGAAAATAAAATAAAAAAACAAATCACACTAAAGTAATCTCTTTCTCTCTTTATATGTATAGTCGTATAGGTACATGCGATCTACTAAGAGTAATGGTAAATTATAAATCAAGTTCATTTGAGTGCCGATTGTCAATCAAAGCTTGAAAAGCGGTGTTTCCTTAAAAAAACCGTAATCCGTGCGGTTTCACTAATGTCATTTTCGAAGAAAAAAAAAATGAACTGCCTTTCCATTGCCATAACCATTAACCACTAGAATGTGTAGATGTCGGTCGTTTCATTTTATTTCTTTATCCGCATTAAAGGAAATGGGTTTTCCTTCTTTTGGTAGGCTGTCAGTATTATGCGGTTATCAATGAAAAAGACTGACGATGTCAATATGATTAACTGACAATTGTTTGACACAAATCTGATTATAAAGAACAAAGTTGGTATAAGTGGAAGATACTTACAACCATGATTGCCACATTTTCACCGGTAATGACATGATAACAAAAGAAAACTCAATTTCGAATAAACGATTATGAAGCTCTTAATTTAAGATTTGTGCATTGAGAATGGTATATGTACTTCGGCACATTTCATTTGATTGCCTTGAAGGCTCCTGATACTAACACACCTTGAAAATCGACTAATATATTCAACAATTACAACAATTTGAAATAAAAAACATTTTTTGTATGGACAAATATGCGGTTATGAGAAAAGAAAAAAACCTTTCCAAAATTGAAGAGGCCATTTGATTCGCATACTCAAAAGGTACAGTTTAATGCGAAAGACTGGGTTGGATGCACTTGTTTATATGCACTGTTTTTAAAGCACAATATTTTCATTTGCTTTAGTAATTAAGTTGGGCATTACAGTTCTAGGTGAACCTGGACCTCAACCAACCTCTGTTGATAACGACTTCGATTTCAGACGAGCTCTCTTCAGTTTTCGACTCTAAGTCGGTTGAAGTCCTCTTCCGTTTGATTGCGCCATCCAAGACGAGATCTTCTAATTGCACAATGTCCCTGCAATGTGTTAATGAAAGCCCGTCAAGTCAGAGTGTGGACATCCATCCGCTCTAATTTACCATCGTAGTTTTCCGATAGAAATCTTCTAGCCATTGCCATTTCCAGTTACAGCTCATACATATCGTTGTTGAGTCATCATCATCTACACCTACTGCCATCACAGCCGGGCCATAGATCATTTGGAGTACTTTTCTTTTGAAACAGCAAAGGATTTTTTTTTTTTTTTTTTATTTATTTAATTCATCTACGAGCAATGAGCTCAACAGATTACACATTATTACAAAATAGGTTTCAATTTCTTAAAAATAAGTAGTACAATTTATTTCGAAATTTATCTCTAGAGAAGGCTAAATCAATGTGACCACAAATTTCGTTAAATTCTCTAATTGATCTTGAAATTGGTTCACTCATGCTATAATTAGTCCTGTGCCTTGATTGAAAAAGAAGATTTCTATCCCTCAACGGCCTCTCTGGAGCATAAATACAAATTAAGGACAACAAGGAAGGACACTTTATATGATAACATAAAATGTCTCGCACAAAAACTATGTCATGACTAGTTCTACGTGATTTGAGCGACTGCAAACCTAGAAGACTCTGCCTAGCTGTGGAATTTGGATGAAAGTACCATCGCATTTTGTGAAATGCATACTTCGTAAACCTATTCTGAACTTTCTGAATCCGATCGGAAAGATATTGTTGGTGAGGGTTCCAGATGATGTCTGCATACTCTAGGTTGGGTCTTACAAGTGAGGTATAAAGAGACACAAGGGTGTAGGGGTTAGTAAAGTCTGTTGAATTTCTTTTGATGAATCCTAACATTGAGTTAGCTTTTGATACAATAGCTTCTATATGTGGTGTAAAAGTGAATTTGGAGTCAAAAAGTACGCCTAAATCCTTAAATTTTTCAGTTCTCTGAAGAGGGTTGCAATCAAGATAATATGAGAACTCTTGCATATGAATCTTTCTCGAGAGAGAAATCACAAAACATTTTTTTGCGTTAAGATTTAAGCGGTTTAACACACACCAGCGAGATAGATTATCAAGATCCAATTGGAGTTTTTGGCAATCACTAATAGAGGTTACTTTCAGAAAAAGTTTCAGATCGTCGGCGTATATGAGGCATTTGCTGAAGTTGACACAGTTAACAATGTCATTAATAAATATGATAAAAAGTGGAGGACCTAGATGACTACCCTGTGGAACACCAGAGGTACAATTTATCTGCCTTGAGGTGAATTCGTCAATTTTGACTTTTTGAACCCTTTTTATGAGAAAGGAACAGATCCATTGAAGGAGGCTTGAGTGGAAACCAAATGATTCCAATTTTTGAAGCAGTGTTTTGTGACAAACCGAATCAAACGCTTTGCTAAAATCGGTATAAATAACATCCACTTGGTTTTTATTTTCAATAGCGTCAACAACGAAAGAAGAGAAACATGTTAAATTGGTGATTGTTGATCTTCCCGAGATGAACCCATGTTAGGCTTCACTTATATGCTCCTTCACTAGGAAATCAAGTTTTTTTTTGACAAGGCTTTCAAAAAACATAGGAATTGCAGATAGTTTACAAATTCCTCTGTAATTCTCTACATTGTTTTTGGAACCCGATTTAAAAATTGGAATCAAGAAAGAGGATTTCCATTCATCTAAGAACAGTCCAGATGACAATGAAGAATTAAAAATGATTAGTAATGGAAGAGCCAGAGAACTGGAACATCTTTTCAAAATTATCGCAGGAATACCATCAACGCCAGGTTTAGCGTTTGGCTTAAGATCATGCAATCCTTCTAAGACATCTTTGAGATCTAAATGTAAGGACCCTATACTTACTTTAGGATTACAGCCAGAAAGGTGAACTAGATTTTCATGTGAGTTAGAATAGACCGATTCAAAAAATTGAGCAAATAGCTCAACCGTGTTTTCAATTTCATCAGACTCTTGATTTTTAAAAAACATAGAATTCGGAATCCCGAGCGATTTTCGTTTTGAGTTTATAAAAGACCAAAAACTTTTTGGGTCGTTTTTTAAATTGGATTCAACCTGCATAATATAATTTCTGTGCGAGAATTTACTTAACACATTGAACTCCCTGCGAAGATTACAAAACTGTATTTGGTCAGCCAAATCATTTGATTTCTTAAACTTAGCGAAAGATTTGTTTTTTAAATTTTTAAGGTGTGTCAGCCTGTTATTATACCATGGAGGTTTGGAAATATTCTTTTTCTTTTTGTGTGGCACTAATTGATTGAAAGCACTATTTAAAATTTGCGAAAAGCGATCAAACATATTTTGTAGATCTAAGTTTAAAAATTCAGTTTTCCAGTCAATACTTTCAAGATAATTATCAAGTTCAATAAAATTTGCCTTTAAAAAGTTAAATGTTAATGAATTGTTACTATTAATTTTTAAATAAGTGTACAATTGAATTTCAATATACAGTTCCTTATGATTGATAGAATCATTTAATAATGAAAAAGGAAGCGTATCATACACAGAACCCTTGAATTCATCATGTGGTATGAAAACAAGATCAAGAATATTATTTAAACTATTGACAACGCTACTGATTTGACATAAGTTAAGAGCAAATAAATGGTCAACAAAAGTTATTTCGATAGCACTTTTTAAGTTACAGGGAATAAGCATATTTTCATTTGAAGAATAAGACCATTTCACATCAGTTAGATTAAAATCACCGATTACAAAAACCTTCTGCGGACAGTCATTCAAATTACTTACAAAATCAATGTTAGCAAGGTGCTTTTCATAGATATCAATGGGACTTCTAGGTGGTATGTAGCTGGTGATGATATACACGGAAATACCTGTTCCAAGACGAAGTGACACGCATAATTGTTCGATGTCGATGTTTGGCAGCGATATTATGTGGGATGGGAAGCATGAACGAACCGCCAACAGTAGACCACCTCCGCGATCTTCAGCAGTAACACATCGATCTCGTCGGAAGACAATATATGAACCGCCGTTCACAATTTCAGAATCGGAGATTCCACTCCAAAGCCAGGTTTCCACAATAACAATAATGTCGTAGTCTACGTGGGTAGATGAATGATATAAGGCAGGTAGTTTAGTTCGAATTCCACTTGCATTATGATAATAGATTTTTATCAACGAGGCCCTTTCAGCTGTTGTTAGGTCGTCGCTTCTTGCTGCGAAAAAAATCATGTACCACCGTATGCAAAGGCCAAAAAGACTTATTGCATAGTAAATTGTAGAGCTCGAGGTTTCTTCCAACTTTAATTTCGAAAGAAGAATATTCCTTTTCTGGGGTCATGATGAATTTTCGAATGGTAAGATTAGATACACAAAATGATGAACAATTTTTTTGAATATAATTGTGTACTAAATCTTCAGACGTTGATGGAGAAAGGCGAGATTTTATCACCCGCTTTTGAAAGGGTCCACGCTTCCGCACCGTGAAGCAGGACTGGGATGATTAAGGTCTTATGAAAGGCTATCTTTGATCTTCCAGAGAGAATTTTATTTCTCAATTGTCCTCTTTACCAAAAATGCAACGGTTGGCAAGAGAAATTTTCCAATTGATCTCCGCACTGATGTTGTTTTCCGTGTCTATAGCGAATCCTAGGTAGACGAAGTTCTATACTACGTCGAAGTTATACCTTTCTCTTGGAACGTTTGTCTATTTCGTCGATGTTATCTGTCCTTGTTTGGGCAGCATATACTTTTTTTGCCCTCATTAACCATCAAACCCATTTTGCCACTTCTGTCTCAGTACTCGCAAAAGCACCTATGACATCACACTTTTTTCCTCCCATTAATATCGTCTGCGTAGGCGAGTAGTTGTGCAGACTTTTGAAAAATTGTTTCTCTGGTGTTGACGTTTCAGTTTTGTACAATCTTTTCAAGTATGATGTTACTGAAAGCACATGACAGTTTTTCACTTTGAATAAAGCCTTTTCGACATCAAAGGTCTCGGTGAGTTCTTTACCGACTTTGACGGAGCAGCGTGAATTTTCCGCAGTTATTTTGAAAAGTCGTACGACTTTTGCAGGAATTTCATAACTAGAGATGGCTCTATAAAGCTCGTCTCCGTAGATACTATCGGCCTTGAGATCGATAAAAAGGTGGTGAATATTGATATTGTATTCCCGGGTATTTCCCAAATCAGCCGCAGTGTGAACATTTGGCTTATTATGGTTTTTTATGGCCTAAAACCACATTGAGAAGGGCGTATGTTGACAAAAGGTGTTACATATTACATCAGCCGCCTCTGAGGTTCTGGGTTTCACTCGGCCAACAAAACGAAACCCATGGTATAACGAGATTTACAAGGAGAGAAGAAGGGAAGAACACCGACTTCTCAAAAAGAAAAAGAAGCAGCATGAGAAGCGCTCGTTTGAGGAAATAGAGAGGTGCCATGACAGGAACGAGATTCGGAAGTTTTACCAAAAGGTAAAAAGATCCTGCCAGGGTGGCAAACCCCGAACTCAAGCCTGTAAAGACCAGCAGGGAAACATAGTTATAGAGTCACAGTCGCTACTGAGGATCTGGAAAGATCATTTCTGCAGACTGTTTAACGGCGATGAGGACACGAATTCCGCTGTCAGGCAGATTGCCCCATTCAGCTTGGACGATGATCAAGAATGCCGTCCTCTCGACCTAGAAGAAGTTAACTTGCCATATGCAAACTTAAATCAAATAAGACTGCAGGTGCAGATGGCCTTTATGCCGAACTTTTCAAGGCAGCTGGAGATCAGTTGGAAAGGAGCATGCACCAGCTGATCTGCATGATATGGTCGGAAGAAAGCATGCCCGATGAATGGAATCTCAGTATCGTATGCCCGATCCTAAGGAAAGGAGACCCTCAATTGCGCCAATTATAGAGGGATAAGCCTCCTAAACGTCGCTTATAAGATCTTGTCTGCTGTAATATGTGAACGTCTGAAGCCCCACGTCAACAACTTGATAGGTCCCTAACAATGTGGTTTTAGACCAGAGAAGTCCACAATAGACCAAATTTTCACATTACGGCAGATCTTGGAAAAAACCCGAGAACATAATATCGATATTCACCATCTCTTTATCGATTTCAAGGCCGCGTATGACAGTATCTACAGAGACGAGCTGTACAGAGCCATGTCTAGTTTCGGCATCCCTGCAAAACTCGTACGAGTATGCAGGATGACTTTGGAGAATTCACGCTGCTCCGTCAAGGTTGGTAAAGAACTCACCGAGACCTTTGATGTCGAAAAAGGTTTTAGACAAGGCGACAAACTGTCATGCGATTTCTTCAACATCATACTTGAACAGATTGTAAGAAACTCAAACGTCAACACCAGAGGAACAATCTTTCAAAAGTCTGTGCAATTACTCGCATATGCAGACGATATTGACGTAATGGGAAGAAAAAAGCGTGATGTCATAGGTGCTTTTGCGAGTATTGAAACACAAGCGGCAAAAATGGGTTTGATGGTTAATGAGGGCAAAACTAAGTATATGCTGTCATCAAACAAGGACACAGAACTCGACGAATTGGACAGTACGTCACAATAGACAGACATAACTTCGAGGTAGTACAGGACTTCGTCTACCTAGGATCCGCTGTAGACACGGACAACAACATCAGTGCGGAGATCAAACGGAGAACAACTCTTGCCAACCGTTGCTTCCTTGGGTTAAGAAGGCAATTGAGAAACAAAACCCTCTCCAGAAAAACCAAGGTAACCTTGTATAAGACCTTAATCATCCCAGTCCTGTTTTACGGCGCGGAAGCATGGACCTTATCGAAAGTGGATGAGGAAACCCTTGGTCGTTTTGAAAGAAAAATTCTCCGAATGATCTTTGGTTTCGTATGCGAAGGCAATGTGTGGAGAAGAAGATACAACAACGAGCTGTATGAGCTGTACCGTGACGTGGGCATAGCCAGAAGAGTACGCATCGCGAGGCTACGATGGTTGGGCCATGTTGAGCGGATGCACCCAAACGCTCCGGCTCGCCGGGTGTTCGAAAGCACATTGCAGGGAAATCGCGGAAGGGGAAGACCTCGTCTTAGGTGGCGCAATCAAGTGGAGGATGACCTCAACCGACTTGGAGTGCGAAACTGGAGAGAGCTCGCCCGAAATCGAAGTCGTTATAGAATATAGAAGGATGTTGGTTGAGGCCCAGGTTCACCCCGAACTGTAATGCCCACCTAAGTAAGTAAGTAAGGCCGCCGAATGAATGAATGCGAGAGATAGCTAAGATAGTAGGCTCTTCGAAAGACCGCGTGGGTCATATCTTGCATGAAATTTTGGTCATGAGAAAGCTGTCGGCGCGATGGATGCCGCGTTCGCTCACTCCGGACAACAAACGCAACCGTGTGACCACTTCAGAGCCTCGGCTAAATTGGTCGAGTTGGGCTATGAACTATTACCCCATCCACCGTTTTCTCCAGATTTGGCCCCGTACGACTTCTTTTTATTTCCAAGCTTGAAAAAATCACTTGCCGGGCACAAATTTGTGTCGAGGTCATCACCGCCACGGAGGCCTATTTTACAGAACTCGAGAAAACGTATTTTTCAGATGGTTTAAAGAAGTTGGAGCATCGCTGGGTCAAGTGTATCGAACTAAAAGGAGATTATATTGAAAAATAAATCAACACTTTTCCAAAATGTTCGATTTTCTTTTGTAGGCTAAGTACTTATCGGACTGCCCTCGTATGTTTGCTTTGCAGCTGCTGGGGGCTTCCGCTGATTTTCGGCAAATCTCGAGGTCTTTGTCCTTTTTACGTTTGCTTGGATCGTCAACGTTGCAACCAAAATTGTAATCCGTAGCTGCTGACTGTTTTGGAATTAAGCTGAAGTCCAACATCGGTTCTGTTAATCAAATTCTTTCCATATAAGCTCTGGCAGAGTACTGAGTTTGGGGCAATCAGTCATTACTCACATAGCATTATAGTGTCCCTTTTTAACACTCGAATTTACTAGATTGGGATGTTACCTCCGCCTTCAGCTGGAGAAGACCAGTTCCAGTGTTGACCTACCTAACAATGTTAGAACAATAATGGTACCAAATTGGGCAATGAAAATACTGAAGGTATTTTTAATTTGACAATGCTGAATTGAAAACCATCCTCGTTACTCTTTTGGGACTGTTAACCGCACATATCAATTTCGATATAAATACGACAACCAAAAAATTTACTTTATTCAAAGTATTGTGTCAGCCAGAGTTTTTTTTTACTATTTAGCTTTAGAGTGTAGAAGGTAGAAAAAGTCTTCTTTAACTCGTTTTTTTTTCATTGCTATCGCCTTAAACCAACACAAGAATTTCTTTAAAAATTAGAGTTAAAAGTCAATGAAAATCTGTTCGGCCTTTGTCCCAGAGTTCTAAGGCAAGTATCGTCATATTTATGAGATTAAATTGATTTTCCCTTCAATAGAAGCAGAAACATCCCAAGACAATTATTCACTCACATAGTCATCGAAAGGATTTCACTTATTCGCTTATTCTACTTTCCTGATGACTAAACTCTCGATTGTTTGCCTGGACGAATTGTGCTTCCGACTCTGCAGGAAAATCATTCGTCTAGCTTAAATGATTGTTATTGGCAAACACAATTCGGACAATTCCAATGGAAAGCTAACCAAAATATATATTTCCTTGATGTGCCCTTCCAATTGAGTTAGTCTTTATTGTCCTCTGCAGCCTCATTCACAAACCTACACAAACACACATTAACTCACTCTCTACTGCCGTCCACCTTAGACTAATAATAATAATGATCCACTCCTTTATGGAGGTTCAATCGTGATTCTACTATAGGAAATATCAACATCATGAATCAATACTTTGCGGACAGGAAGGACAACGCTGAACGCAGCCCATGGCTGTGGGCCGATGGTGGTATACGGTTGTGTGACTGAGCACACTGACTAATGAGAAAGTGCGGCTATAAGTTCTGAGTTCACGACAAGAATTTTTAGGATGGTCAGCAGCAGCGGCAGTAGGAGCGTGCTGAGAGGCAGCCTAGTAATTGGAAGACTTTATTAATTTATCGTTTATATCGAGGGAGTGAATGGAACTTTTTTTTTATGTAATTTGTTCGTAGATTGACCACTGAACGTGGTTTTATCCTTTAGTTGGATTATGTTTAGATGTGTAGGTTTATTGGATGGGGTTTGAAGAGCCCAAGGAACTTTCTGCAACTATTATTTGCGGATATAGCTGAAGTTGAATATCTTTTCTTTTTTTTCCTATCTTAAAGCTCATTAAAGGTTGGGAGACATTGAAAAGCTAATTAAATTCGAGTATAGGGAAATTCAATTACTGTCGGGAAATTCTTTGAAAGTACGTACCTTATGTAGACTTGGGTATGGGGTACCTTCTGTTGGAAGCTTTTTGACATTTTTCTGATAAAACGAAAACCAATTAGAGATAATGCATTTCTGATTTATCAAAATCTTCTAGAGCTGCTATTTCGTCTACTTGAATGCGCACTGAAGGAGCACTTAAGACTCAGCACAGAAATAATGATACGTTCATACTCTAGTTATCATTGGATAGCTTCCTATGTTAAGTGCAATTAATTTTTACTTTTGATTGATTGGAATGTATGAACTTTTATTGTTCACACAAGGAGAACCTGTAAGTCATTCATATTGGGAAAATATATAACGATTAGAGAACGTACAGAGTGGTTTTTGTTATGCACGACGCGACGGTAGTAAGAGTTTGGATAAACATACGGGTTAGCTTTCAACCTATTGATTCCCACTTTTTTTTTCTCAAAGTAGAATGATTTAACTTGCATTTGAGAAGTTCCAGATCAAAATTTCTTCAAATCAAACAAATAAATGGTATTGAGTAGAAATATTGAAATATTTACTTGACTCGCGAGTGGTGTTTCTCAAAAAAGGATTTTAAAAAGCGCTACTATGAAAATGAAGCGATATTCCGCTTACTACGCTTTACCTTCGCTCAGAAACAACCAAGGGCAGCCTGTCGATTTTTATCGAAGACAGCAATCAAATGTGAGCATATTTTTTTATCGAGGCTTACCTAAGCTCGTCGAATCCAAGGTTTAATAAAAAGTTCAGTGAAGTTAGTTTTAGTCCGCTGTGAATTATCGTACTGATATTCGTATATATTTCGTTAACATACTCTGGTGTATTAGGTAAGTCTGGAAGATTCTGGCGAGCCCTATTCCCGGGATGTCTGAGAAAAGAATCGACTCTGACGTACGACGCGACGGTGTGGTGTTGATGATGATTTCAGGTTTCCTGACTTGGTTCCGAGATAACGACAAGTCAGGGATTCAAGACTTGACTTTGATACTTAAAAGGTGATGTAGTTATTCGCGGTTTCAACTAGCCACGGTGGTTGAATGATGCTGCCTCATAGAGTCTTATGTAGCTGTTACTGCGTATTGGATCGCAGCCAAGTCCTGTGCAGATGCGCAGAACCTTCCTCTCTAATACAGCCAGTGTTTGCATCCCAATCTTGGACATTGTGAACCAGACAGAGAAAGCAGTACGTGGTGGTGGATGGACGCGGTGGAAGGTACAGTTTGTTCTAACAACTACAGTGACATGCGGGTAGAAACGCATCAATTCCTTGAAGTGGACTCATTTTATTTGATTTTTTCTGCCTTCTCATAGTCTTTTTGGGGTAAACTCACTGTGAGCTTGAACGAACTCTAATGGAAAATTCTATGCCGCTAGAAGTACTGTATATAATACCACACTCTATTACTTTATTTACTACAAGCGATTAGAACAATAGATTTAAACTTAAAAAAAAATATAAACAAATAAATAAATATACTTATAAATATACAATACTTAATTCTAAGTTGAAGTGCAAGGTTTAGAAGTTGAAAGGGGAAGCGGAGTATAGATTTTTTTCTTTGAGAAGAGGAACTAAGGGAAAAGTCAAAGGCAGCATTTGCAGATCGTAGCATTCTGCATATGGGGTTGAAATGAGCGTAATTTGTACGGACAGTAGGGAGGTGGAAGAAGGGGACAGAACGAAGGTTACGTGGATAAGTGTTCATGTAAATTAGCTCGAGTAATTCCGGGGAGTCTATGGTACCGGTCATGATCTGATGGACGAAAATTATGTCGGCGATATGACGACGTTTCGAAAGGGTTACCATGTCAATTAGTCGCAAACGGCTTTCATATGGAGGTAAAATGAACGGATCAGACCAAGGCAACCTACTCAAAGCGAATCTTAGAAATCTTCGCTGCACAGCTTCAGTTCTACGGGATTGAGTTATTTGGTAGGGAGACCAAACCTGACTAGCATATTCAAGGATTGGTCCAACATAAGTATTGAATAATGATTTAGTGACGTAGGGGTCAGAAAATACTCTAGACCAGCGTTTGATAAACCCAAGAGAGGAGTTTGCTTTCGCTATAATATAGTTAATGTGAGAGTGGAAATTGAGCTCTTTATCACAAATAACCCCAAGATCACGAATAGACGAAACGCTGGGGATAGGCACGTTACTGCAGTAGTACGTTCGAAGACTAGAGGGTAAGCGTTTACGCGAGAAAGTCATAGATTGACATTTATTAACGTTAAGCTCAAGAAAGTTCTTATTACACCAAGTAAGAAAAGCATTTAGGTCATTTTGAAGAAGAGAGGAATCGTGAGAAGAGGATATGACTTTTATGATTTTAATGTCATCTGCATAAATAGACAGATCAGAGAAAGAAATAATACTAGTGACGTCTATTAATTGCAAGCACAAACAGGAGGGGACCTAGATGGCTGCCTTGGGGAACGCCAGAAGAGGCAAATATCGGGTTAGAAACTGATTTTCTAAAAACTACTCTACACACACGGTTCTCTAGGTATGATTTGACCCACTCGATAATTGAAGGTGGGAAGCCAAAGGCTTTGAGTTTGAGATAGATAATTTGATGGTTAATTTTGTCGAATGCTTTACTAAAGTTTGTAGTAATAACATCGATCTCGTTGCCCTTTCCATGGCCAAGAGAGTCTTTGATACGAATTGGGTAAGGTTAGTCGTAGTAGACCTTCCTTTTAGGAATCCGTATTGAAGTGAAGAGACAATTGGTTTACAATGAAAATACAGAGAGTCGTACACAATACTTTCGAAAAGTTTAGGGATGGCGGAGAGCTTAGCTACAGTGGGCATTTGGTTGGGTTTTTCTAGGACAGTATATGATTATTTATTTTGCTTATTTTTGTTTAAGACAACCTAGCCTGAAGCTAATAATTGAGCTCAATTTCTTACAAATAAGCTCAAATTTTACTATTGGAATCTTTATATTACCGCCCCTACCAGGCATAATGTCATGAAGAACGATAATATTTCTAGTTTAAATGCATAGGAACAAGTAAAGCCCACATCGTGGCTTAAAAAGTGGGCGGGAAAATCATTCATAGCAGAATAAGAAATCTAGGACGAGAAGACTGTACAAAGTGGTTGTTAGCTAGAAAGCGGAAACATTACACTACTAATGATTTAGCAGAAAACAGAAGACGATCAGGTTAATCATGTGTTCGAAGAAGAGATCCGATCAATGATTTCATATGATGATTGAAAACTTGGCGACAAAAAAATGCGACGGAGTATGTTTCCATCCAAAAGCAAAACAATTTAACATCCTTAAAAAAATGGTGCCAGCGATGTAATGGTAAACATGTCTGCGTGTTACGTTAGGGGTCTGAAATTCGAGGTTCGACCGAATCCCAGAAACATACACTTGTATTTCGTATTGTTTTGCAGGTATCAGCCTTCAAGAGGAATTAGTAAGTCCTCTTCGAAACAATCATCCTGCCGTGCAGTGCGTTTTAAATAAATTGGCCATTTTAAATCAGTATAAGATCGTACGTAGGTCCCTGACATTCTCTGGGCCTCGAAGCTCTCCAAGCATTGTTGAACTAGAACTACCCTGTTTACTATTTCGACTTTGTAAAAAAAATCGGGGTACCCCACGAGCGGATGATTAGTGTGATTCATTTAATCAAGCTGCTCGTTACCAAGGAAAAAGGAAAAAGAAGAAGGATTATAAAGCCAAGGAATTACTGCTGTGCTTTACAAGAAAATTAAGAGACTACACAATTTCCATTTTGTCACGAGATGTCGCTGACATGGGTTTGGAGGTTTCGGCAACCAACCTGCCGTCAAATCAGAGAAAAGGTGGTGTTAACGGGGTGAGTAAAAGGTATTAGGCGGAATAGTGTTAAGGAAGTATTAGTAAAAAGCGTATCAAAAATAGAATAAGTTTGAACAACTTTTCTAGCGCTTATCGAATGTCGAAGGAAGCCAACAAATAGGAGAGCTCTAATCGAAAAAAAGATCAAAAAGAAGAACAATAAAAAAGAAAAGACCTGCATACAGACCATAGTATATGGAAGCTTGATACAAAACACAGATCCTTATCCGTATCGTCACGCTATGTAAGGAGAGCGCTTTCTGTTAGTAGTTTCCTAACTGAAAGCTGAACTTAAATAGCGTGACGATCCGAAAAGTTTCCAAATGATTTTCTCGCAGGCAAACGCAACACTTGCTACGTTTGTCTAAGACTTGCATTTACAAATGAGCAAATTACTTCAAACCACTTGCCACACGCGATTGGGACTTTGCTCAACTTTTTACTTACGGAACGGATGCCTTTCGTTCTACGAAGCAAGCAAATATACGACTGTGTATAATTTATTAACATCGTTATATGTACGCGTGGCATAATAGTTAGCATGTCTCCTGTTACGTGGGAGATTCACGGATCGAATTCCAAAAACATCAAGTGATAACGTCTTTCGAGAGGACACGCCATGAAAAGAGCTTTCTCGATTAGACGTTAGAAATCGGCAAAAAAAAAAAAAATTTAGGTCCCATCAACAGACAAGGTATGGTTGAGAGGCATGCTCTAGAGCTTCTGTGATGCGCCAGCCTATAATTTTTAATTTTTCATTAGAAATGCTTTAGGAAATCTCAACTTGTAAGTTATAAAGGGTTTTCCAATAAGAGTGATATGATTTCTTTTTTGAAAATAACACATTTTTTATAAGGGAAATTCAAATATTTTTTATTTGATTTGCAGTTACATTATTCATCATCATTACAATTTAGTTTTAAATAAAACGTCATTCAAATGGCCACCACGACTTCTCTGCAGCAACAAATTCGATGAACCCAATTTTCGAGCACTTTTTCCACTTAATCAAGTCGTTTATCATGAATGGCACGTTCAATATTGACTTGTAAGGCTTGAAGAGAATCTGGTTTATTTTGAAAGGCCAATGACTTCAAAAAACCACAAGAAATAGTCTAATGGTGTTAAATCATAACTTCTTGGAAGCCATTCAATATCACCATTTCTTGAAATAATCGAATCTCTAAATTTTTTCCGCAATTATTCAATTGTTGCATTTGCTGTGTGACACGTAGCCCCGTCTTGTTGAAACCAAATGTTCTCAAAATCAATTTCTTCCAATTGCGCCCATAAAAAGTGAGTTATTATCGATCTATACCGCTCTCCATTGACAGTAATGGTGTTACCAGCTTCATTTTGAAAAAGAAGTACGGACCGATGATTCCACCAGCCCAAGAACCACACCAAACTGTCAATTTAGGTGAATGTAATGGTTTTTCATGAATATTTTGTGGATTTTCATCAACAGTTTTGTTTATTTACCGCATCAGTCAAATGAAAGTAAACCTCATCGGAAAAGATGATTTTCTTAAAAAATCGTTATCGGTTTCAAGTTATTCCAAGGCAAAATTAGAAAGTTCACGACGTTTACGGTGGTCGAATATTGAAATTGTAAACACTTCTGAATGCAATAAAAAACAAATGATAGATTTAGAAACACTACAAATGGCCGAAACGCCTCTGGAATATCATATCATACCTATTGGAAAACCCTTTAGTTGCTAGGAAGATTTAATAAGCAAAACTTGAACATTTTAAAACTGAAGGCTTAGAAACAACAAAAACAATCTACTAAAAGCGTTTCTCTTATAAGGCTTGGATAAAAGCCAATCAATCTTCTCACCACTGCACTGTATAAGCTTTCCGTCTATTTACTGTGGCGTATGAGCACTATTTTAAAACTGGCGTACCTACAAAAAAAATCATTGAAACCTCTGAACACACTGCTCTTTGAACAATACTCTTTAGTATTTTTCTCAAGTGTGAAGCAGTTCATTGAGAAATGATCGTAACACAGAAGAGGAAGAAGAAGTTTTTTTTTGCTTAACATTGGCTTTAAAAAGTGGAGGTGTATTTAATTTACTAGCAGAAGACGAACAAAAAACATACTTTTGAAAACATAATAACCTCAAGTTCATTAATTTACATTTTAAAAATACGGTTCTAGAATAGATTAGTGCTTATGCCAATTATGATACATTTCGCACCATTTTTATTCAAAACCATAACCAAAAAACGAAGAGGAACTGCCTCAACGAAGTGAAGGATTTTAATGGCTGGACAACTGCTGTCAATAAAGTTTTGGTGATAGAAAGTCGAATTGATTTCTCATTACAACCATTTTGCTTTCTCACTTAAAATAAATAAGCAGGGTGGCGCAACAAAGCTATGGAGACAACGAGATCTAACGCATTTCAAGGACCTACAATCTTATGCCGATTCCGAACTAAACATGGGTAACGCAGCAAAAAATCGTGCGCCGATACACTAACTCAAGCGCAGTATACTGTATCAACGCAATGCGTTAACGCAATTGCGCTATGGCGCAATTTTTCTGGACTCAATATATCCAGTGGAAAATTGCAACAACAGATAAAATCACTCTTTTATCCTTTCGGGACAAGAACTATACACATTACACAATAACGCAACACAACAAGTATTAACAAACTTCAAGTTTCAACACATACTTACTGTGCTTACAAATTCAATCGTAATATAAGTACATCTTATAAAGCGTTCCTTTTCATAACGATTTTTTCATTGCACCCTTTCTTGGTAGCTTATTAGAGAAATAACAACCAAGAGGGTAAACCTCAAACACACCACACACAACTGCATCCGCCGCCCGCCGCCCAACGCCCATACAATTGACTTTAAAAACACCTCTTTATATTCAGCTACATACGTTTATTAAAGATATATCTAGTTGTACAAAAACAACAATGTAAACAAATAAAATTAAGAGATTTTTCTGCGATACAACATACAAGATACAAGCATCCATTTCCATCAGCCAACCAACAGACCAACACCACTATTTTCAGTACTCATTAATCTTATCAAAAAAATATCTTGATTTCTCTTCTCTAAAGAAGAGAATATAGATAAGAGTAAAGAGTCTCAATTGCTCTGTGGTATCACAATCACTGCGCCATAAGTGTATCATTGCGCTATTGCCCAGTAGGAAATTTCCAAAAATTCACTACTGAAAATGCTGCCTTTTCCTCAGGGAAAAGTAGCTGCACTAGTGCATTTCCTACTGAATCCTTTGCTGAATTTAACATGGGCTTGTCATTGGAAAGAAGCACCTACACACTTTCTCGATGAATAAAATGTAGGGAAATCACAACACCCATGGCATCTTCATTTTCATAGCCTGAAAAAACTGGTTCTATGTGTGTAATTTGAAATTTGGGAATTTGTGACAGAAATGTGTTCTGAGGAGAAAGAATGCATTTGGAAGAACACATAGATAATGGAATATGTACATATATACATAATATGTACATATAAATTACACAACTAGGTATGTCTTTCTTAATCACAAAATTGAAACTAAATCCAAAACCCATTGAAGCAACATGTGACACAAAAATAAAGATATTTTAGAGCGAATAAACGAAAGAAAGAGAAAAGAAAGGGTTGTTTTCTCATACTTAATTTTGTCGCTACCTGATTGGCGTTTCTCAAAGAGGATTTTGCTGTACATCGTGTTTTCTTCTTTATTTTCTTTTGAAAACAACGCACAAGATTCAACTTGAACTGCAGACTGCCTACCAATTGCATGACATTTCATTAGTGAATTCATTGATGACCTTTTCCCTAATGAAAGCACCAGATGAATTCCTCGAGGAATTCATCCTTTTTTTTCACTGGTGAGCAAATTTACTACTGGGTTATTGGCGCAGACAAAAGTGTATCAGCGCACATAGCGCAGCTAGTGCGTCAACGCATTGCGCTAGCGCAGCGCTGAGTTACCCATGTTTATATCCGAACGGCTTAGTGTGAAAACGTTTGTCATTGCAGTGTCTTACTCTCAAAGGAAAAACAATTGCTTCTGATTTTGATGGGATTGGGACTTCGAAATTCTAACGTAACAGACAGACCTGCCATTATTTAACGGGCACCATTCGCCTCAATATTATTATGATTATTTCCACAAGAATCAACTGCTTCCTTTCCACATGTATTCCTTTTCTTCTTCAAATGGAATAGGGTTGCAAACGAGTTCGTAGATTGCAAATCAAAAACAACTGCAGGCAGATAAAAGTAAGCTATACTCACCCTAGAATTAAATTATAGGCATTATTTTTTTTATTACTACCCGAACTTAATCGCCAGCATGTCTCATGAGATTATGGGCTAGGCAAAAGTATACAATTAAAGAAAGTCATATCATTTTTCCATGTTACATAGACTGGCCATTAGTATCGGTTAGGCTATGTCGGAGAAAAGCCTCACACGTTTGGAGTCGAAATCGTTAAATGTCTCAACAAGAAAAAATATTTAGTAGAACAGAACAGACTAACAGAGATCCAAGTAGACATGGTGGTTTTATTTTCTCTTCTTGATAAGTTCCTTGAAAATTCCGACAGCATTTCCCACTGCGACTTCCTTTTTGACTTTCAAAGAATATTTACAACAAATTGCGATTGCATTGAACGAGTACGAAAATGTTTGAACTTGAATCAAATAATAACTGAGTTCAAAATCCTTTTGACATGGAAGGGGAGCAAATTTGGTACAATTGTTTCATTCCTAGAAGAATATCTCGATTTGAAAGAGAATCATTTTTCTGTGGAATATTCCTGATGGAATGTTCGGCCCAATTAATAAATAAACAATTTTTGCCAAAGGCGGAAAAGGCTTTGCTACTCTCTGGAGGACTTTAAGGTATGTCATGTGAAATAAAATACAGAATTTAAAGTTTTCCACTTTATACAAATGCTAAACTAATAAATAATATTTCCTCCGAATCTTCCCCGACGACTACTTTAACTTTGGAAGTTCAATTTACTTATTTTTGTCTTTGAGCAGAAATCATTTCTTGAGAAAATACCACTTTGGTTAAAGTTTGTGAAAAGAATATATAAGTGTTCATTAAATTAAATGATGAAAATATCTTTTATGTATTGGCCGTCATTACATTCTGAAGACAAAAAATAAAGCCAAGAGTCTGTTTGGCGTGCATCTAGTTTTACTAAATTTAAATTACATGGCACGAATGCAAAGCCCTAAGAACAAATAGTGTCTAATGAAAGCATATACAGACGACTTATTAGCTCTCACTAGATCCTATGTCAGTATTTTCTTCGAAATTATTTGCAATTTGTTGCGTCAAAATATTGGAGAAGAATATCTTTACATAGCTTTTGTCTTTCGAAGTAATTGTTTTGAATAAAGGTCAAGTTGAATTCAATCCCCGTATGCCATCTCCAAATCTTCAATTTTGGCTTCGAATTGAGGAATTTCTGACACGTAAGTCGTTAAGTGCTCGAAATGAAAAATAAGGAACTTGCAAATTCAGGGCTCAACCGGCATGTGCAAATCCAAAGAGCAACAAGTTCTGGGCGCATTAGTAAGACAAGAAAAAACTAATATTAACAATCAACACATCAGCCTAATGAAAAAATAGAATGTTCTCGTATGAACAAATACAGTGAATAGCATTTTTAAAAAATAAAATACCATCTTGGAAAAATTTTAGAGCACGACCAGCTCAGTTGGTGTTCCTAATGTTCAAAGGAGAGATATAAGATAAGCCCGTCAAAAAGGCAGTCGCGAAGGAAAAAAAAGACCAAAACACTCGCTGTACAAACAAATGCAACGAAATCTGCATTCGGTATACCTCAGGCATAGAACAATCTAAGTCCGGGAGGCTAGCCGACATAATGTATTTTGAAAGGTCAACGAGGCATATTCCACGAGCACATCACTAGTAGATAAGTGTAGTGGAGAGATGTGATTTCTTCGAAATCATGATGCTCGTAACGTCGGAAAAGGAGGAGGAAAAAGAAGAACAAGAACAAGTAGAAGGAAGTAGGGAAATAGTAGGCTTGGAAATTTGGCCCTGGTGTATTTTAGACCTGGAAAATCTTAAATAATGTAGATGCTTGGAGCTGCGAATGTTTCAATTTGTTTTACGAATGACTATTTTGTAGCTGTCGAAGTTCATATGCTAATGTGTTTAATATAGAAAGCAGCTTCCTTTACCCAAAACCGATTCCAAGTTGCTCATCAAAAAGACCTTAATGTATCATAGTCACCTTCATATGTATAATTGTATATGTTAATTCATTAAGCTTAAGTCATTTTCCTGTTGTATGTGCAAAACTGCAGACTTCTTTTACTACAAACAGCACAAATGACTTTTCATTTACTCTACTACAAACTGGGAATGCTGGTCTCATATAATTTTTATTTAATTTTTAATTTTTGGTGCTTAAAAGAACACTAAACTAAGCTTAAATTAATCAAAACTAATTTAAAATTATAAGTTTCTAGAATACCAAGTGACGAATTAATCGACCTCATTTTGAAGCTGGAGAGAATCTCGATTTCTGTCATCCGCTTAAAGTGAGATAGAAGAATATTGGATGGTCTTTTTGGCTTCATTAATGGCAAGGATAAAAAAGAGAGGTCCAAGATGGCTGCCTTGGGGCACACCGATGGTTGCCACAAAAGAAACTGAAAGAGTAGAACGGAAACGAAGTCTATATTGGCGGTTGTCAAAATATGAAGATATCCATTTGAGTTGTATAGGGCAGAGCCCGAGGAAGGAAAGTTTTAAGAGGATTAGAGTTTGATAGATTTTGTCAAAAGCCTTGATGAAATCTGTGGAAATGACGTCTACTTCATTTCACTTCTCCATCGTAGAGAGAGAAAGAAGGAAACAAAATCAACTAGATTAGTGGTTGTACACCTTCCCTAACAGAAACCAAGCTGCTTGGAGGATATCATTGATTTGCACTGGAAACAAAGCATTTCATACAGAATGCTTTCAAAAAGCATGAGGGTATAGTTAGAAATTAGGTTTTTGTGTAGCCTTTTTTACGGATAGGTGGAACAACGAATATTTTCCATAAGTGCGGAAAAACTCTACTTGGAAGGGATAATTTGAACAGGTTAGTGATGAGAGATATCTGATATCTCATTTGAAGGAAGCTTATGTTTGGTGTTGTGTAAAGCAGGTTGCCCTTATTTATGAAGTCGTTTTCAACTGCTAAGTGTGTGATTTATCAAAGAAAAAGAATTTGATATTCAATTATTCATAAACGAAGTAAGAAAGTTTCCAGAAAACTGAAATGTTTTCTAGGAATACAATGACCGGCAAAGAAAAGAGCATGGACATGCTTTCGTCGAGTTTTTTGTGAAATTTTCGTGGTCCAAAACGATGACTTATAAAATAGTCCTATTATAAGCCGATGTTCAGCAAAACGATGTACTCAACAACATTGTTTAACAACACATTTCTATGTACAAAATAGACAAAAATTAGCCGTTTGTCTTTAAGAAAGAAAACTGCCCATTGAGTCTTGTGAGAAAGCCGCATGTGAGCATTGAACTTCTATGGCAACACGATGTCACCGCACAATAGTATGACACAAGTGTTTGCCAGGCTACGCCCTTTGAATTTTGTACACGTAAAATAAATAGAGTGAAGCAGCAGAGCCCCGAGGCCTAGCGCATTTGTCACAACCATACCATCCGAAGAAGGCCTAGCGCATTTGTCACAACCATACCATCCGAAGAATGAAGAGGGGCCTTCAAATTTTTCTCCGATTCCAATCGGCTTTGTGAGGAAGCGCTTTCTATGGCTATGAAGCTATAACAATCGAAGGATCTAGACAATTTCTTTCGAAAGGTGGTAAGACATTTTTCGTTTTCTGTTGGGACACGAACCCCGAGACTCCAACGTAACAGACAGACAAGCTAATTACTACTCCTGGCCACCACATTTGTATCTTTGAATTTTGTACAAATGCATAATTCAGTTACAATCACAGTTTTTCATTTATAATTGCTTCGTATGTGGACAAAAACATAAGCAAAGGTGTCAAAGCATGTGCAGTGTCATCAATATTCAAAATTTCCGTCACAAAGTAAAACAAAGAATGTCACCCGCAATAAGCTTCCAATCAATCTACAGCTATTATTGCCTTTAAACAAATCATTTTCTTATCGATACTTTTGATTGATTTATACGTTTTGTAGGCAATCGATCAGTTCGTTTTATAGTTTTTGTTTTTATTACTCAAAACCAGAAATTTCTACATTATTCAACCGGCCGATTAGAGAACAGGTGTTGGAACTCTATCAAGTAGAAAGCAATTACAGAAATATAGTTTTTTAGATTTTCACGGTGGATAAATCTGTATGAAATGTTAGTTTTTTTTTCGGATAACGTAGTTTAGCGAGATAAAAATATAAAAGTTCTTAAATTTCATCTCGAACGTTTCAAAAATGCAGCCGCATTTCATTCAACTCAAGAGATATTTGCGGGTGAAATGTGCTGTTCGGAATTGCATGCACTGTTGTGTAGTAATGAGAACTTGCTAATTATATTCAGCGGCTTATTCCTTCTACCAAGTCTGGTACTTTGGTAAGTAGTAACTGGGAGGTCTCCTATAATGTAACTTTCTCTAACCACAGAATAATAACATTCAAAATAGAACACGAATCTGATAGTCGTGTTCCTTTTAGAAACCCATCGAAAAACTTTCTAGGGAATCAACAAACTCAGCCTCAGCCAGTGAAGCAATCACCCATTGCTGAAGTGCTGAACCATAGGGAAGCAGATAAGTGAGCTTTTGTCGGATTTGCTCAACGCATACGAAAGCTATTGCCTTCAATCCAAAGGGAAAGGTAGATGCAACCCCTAATAGTGGACAAAGAAACTAGCTTCCCTCAGAAGAAACTCAAGAAGGTTTTTCAATAGAGCAAAATATAGCGACTTTCTCACTCATTGGGGTCTGTGGGTCTGTACAGGTTCAGTAAAAACGGATACAAAAATAGAACTACTTAGGCAAAAAGAGCAGCCTGGCACAATTTTGCTCAGATATTGAGAGCATATAAATTTGAAGGTCTTGATAGCATTTTTTCAACAATGCTCCAACTCCAAAGCCCCCCTAAGGACTTCATTGTGAAGATCCTAGTGGAGATGTTCCAGGAGTTGTTAAAACCTTTTTTTCAACTAGTGCATATTTCGTGGATGGTAACACCATGTCTGATTTGACAGATAATTAGTTTTATCCTTTCGCTGAACGAATATGGTTGTGTATACGCTTGAACAACGCTGGGAAATATTGCAACATTACTTTGAAAAACATGGTTATGTTGCAGAAAGTGTGCGTGAAGCGCCATCAACATCAATTCACCGTCGTTCTCAACAATTGAACATTTCGAAGACATCATTGAGACTTGAATTTTTGAGAATTTTGCATAAAGACCTTGGTATGACACCTTAAAAAGTCCAATTGGTTCAGAAGTTGAAGCCAACTGACCATCCTATGAATTAGAGAAAATGCCGATTTTTCAAAAAAAAGAAAAATCATCTTTTCAGATGAAGCTCATCTTGGTGGGTATGTAAGCAAACAAAATTGTCGCATTTGGGGCACAGAAAACCCGCACGCATACGTTGAAAAGCCGATACACCCAAAACGAGTCACTGTTTGGTGCGGATTTTGTACCAGATGCATAATTGGAGTGGCCGTTACAGTCAATGGCGATAGTTATCGGGCCATGTTGAACGATTTTTGTTCACAAAAATTGAAGAGGATGATATTGGATATGTCGTTTGGCCACCTCGGAGCAGCGATTTCACACCGTTCGACTATTATTTGTGGGGTGTCGTAAAAGAGGGTTTTGAAACAATTCATGTCTCCGTCTTCGCAGACGGTCCAATGAAGGGATAGGGTCAGATCGGAGATTATCCTCTTTTGAAAAGATAAATCAAGCTCAAAGACTTTTGCATTTCTTTTCAGACGGAAATACTTTCATTCTGTGAAACCACAAAACATCTCTCTAGGTTAACATCGATCATCAAAAACATCGACATATTCATACACAGCCAGTAGGCTATAAAAGCTATCTCATCCATAGTCACAAAATCCAAACTGTTATGAGCGGTCGCATTAATTTGAGATTGCAAATAGCACCGCAAATTTAATCTGGGTAACAGCCCAGGACACCGTGACACAACTGGTAGTTAAATGGGAGAAAAGCTAGCCAAAAACTGGTAATCACTCAAATCCAGCGAGAAAGCTTTATAGTCAAACCACTAGAGCAAAAAGAGTAAAAAAAAAACAGCATCCATAGTCACTTTCTAAGAACTGCCGATGACAGGTGTTCATGTTTAGAAATTTAACGGATTCCCAGACACTTATGTCCAAAGATTCCCAAGAGAAAAACAAAATATATACCCCAGCTTTGCAGGCTCCGTCGATTGGCGTTCTCACGGGTCACTACACACCTTGAGTACACATGAGGTACATGATGAAAATGCTCAATAGCACATACGAGTTATATATAAAATGCAACTGCGAAGAGGCGAAGGAAGGATCGTTCCACTTCCCCTGTGAACGTTCAAGCTTAACCGTCATTCTAAATTTCTTCGACAAACACGACGTCCATAATTTTCCACTCAGCAGCATCCCTAAGTTTATTCACGGCTCCACAGGGTTCAGTAAGGTTTTTCTTCCCTACCACAAAAACCTGGTCACTTACACAATCAACTATTACTTTTCACGTCCCCCTACCCCACACACACGACACTCTCCGTTATCCCAGCGAGAAAAATGGATCCTCGACATTCGAGTGACATTTTGTAGCTTTCTGCTGCAACCCCCATCAAAACTTACCTAACCTTAACCTAAGCGTATGTTTCCAAAACAAATCACAGTACTCAATTGATTGGTGTTGGAAAACATTCGGGGCAAAGAAGCAATTATTGATGTTAACTCATTTGTTCCAACAACTCTCGCTCCACCTCCGTAAAAATTGTTGTTCCAACTTAAAAATCTTAAAGGACTTTCGCATAACAACTCCCCCAAGGTTCATTGCAACCGGAACATAGATTAAGGCATTCATACGTGACAAACGAATTAATAAACAATGACTTTTCTACACAGACCATGAGCTGCTGTTACGAACATATCAACATCCCATCATCCGTATACATAAATCATGATGATATCTTACCTCAAAAGGTGAAGAAAATTTGTGTAAGTGCCTATCCACATTATCATAATGATGATGATTAAAAATTCAATTCAATCCAAATCTGTTCTAAATATATACGATCTACAATATACGATATACGATATACGAACAACTTCACCAAACTCACCTTATCATAATCAGACTCATTTTTTATTTGCATGGGATTCAACAAGGACTGGTTGCATAAATTCGAATTATTTAAATCATCGGTGGGAATAGCATCATTCCCATTTTGCAGACTACATCTCCTTCGTGTCCGTCGGAAGTTAATGCAAAACAAGATATTGCCGTCCTTTTGGTCTGACAAAAAACTCGGCGCACAACCCATGACACAGATTTCAATATTGCTATGCGGCAAGGGCGCTCCTCTAGGTCTTTGGATTTCCTTATTCGCGTTCCTTGTGACACGCTTTGCATCTAATTTTCGTCACGATAATGATATTCCATTTCTTCGGTTGGCGTCGCGTCGCGTTACTCGCACCGTATACCAAAGTTGGTCCTAGGGTTTGTAGTTAGCATTTGCTGGGAGGGTGAACACTGAACACAAAATAAATAATAATCGCGCTCAATTTCCTCCCATTTGGCCCATTTGGGCTTTCCTTTTATTGGCTTTAATTCTTTTCACTTTTTTCGGTTTTTTGTTTTTTTTTTTTTGCTATACTCGCGAAACTTGCTGTATTGAGTTCTTTCCTTCTTGGTGGAAGCAAAACAAATAAAGGACAACCTTCATGTACTATATCGACAGTAGGTACTCAAGACTGTGTAAGTAATCTTTTATGTATGCAAAATGACGAAAATTGAATGAATTTTCATTCTTTTCATTCGGCAGTTCTTCATTGTTCACATTGATGAAAAGGATGTGCTGCCGCTTGGTTAGATACTTCGGCAACAGTAACTTTCAAATAAACAAATCTTTCAAGGACGCCTGAATCTGAAAAAAAAGAAGAAGAAGAAAAGAGGGTAAGTCTGAGTGGTAGATATGTAGGTGTATGGAGGTAGCCGAAATGTGAGTAAGAAATCATTGGCAGGATCATCGTTTTTAAATTGTGTACATAGAACATATCATCAAATGAACCAACATATAAGTTTATATGCTTGGAATTGGAAAAGTTAAAGGGGGATAACACAAACTTAAGGACATACTCACAAGCACAGTGAAGCGCAAGTTGATCTTTCTTTAATGATATTCCAAAACAAAACAACGCAACGTACATATGTACACAAGCCAGCCACCGCACAGTAAGAGAGAAAGTTAATTAAAAATCCGTACAACAGAAAGGACGAGAATCCTTCTCATCATCACTTCATTATGTTCCTCGTCTCTATACAAATGTATCAATGTTGATAATAAAAGCATCTGCACTCGTGCAAATTGATTTTCACTTTTGAATTCAAACACAACAAATTTTTATTCTTGAATAGAGAAGTGATTTTTAGTTCGATAGCTTTTTCATTGAAAACATGAGCATTGAACAGTTGAGTAAAAAAATATAATTAAACACTGGAGGGCACCTACACTCTTTTAGGTACGTACAAAGTATTTTTTTAAATAAAAACAAATCATGGCACTCAATGGAGATGTGGGCATGGACATACAGCACTGGCTTCACAATATGAAGTGATGTTAAAACTCATAGAACTAAAGAGACGAGTAAGTATGGAATCTCTTCCTTTGCGTCTACGATCGCATATTCACATGTGGACCGCGGCATGGCGTAATGGTAAACATGTGTGCCTGCTACGCGGGCGATTCGCGGTTCGAATCACAACAGAAAGCAAAAATGATTTTCCTCGGGGGTTACCTTTCGCGAGGAATTGGCAAGTCCTCCGATAGTTCAATACCATGCAAAAGGGCTTTCTCCATTAGCCGTTCGGAACCGGCAGACAACTATAGATCACCTCCATTTCCTTTAAAGGCATGGTTGTAAGAAATTCACTATGCCCCGGAGATCCCCACTCAGTTGCGCCACCTAATGTATGTTATATTAGGGTGTGTCATTTTTAGGCAATTTTTTTTTTCAACGATAAAACAGGCTAAATATATTTAGGAAGGTATAAAACGAAGGCTCTTAAAATTTGAGCTCTTAATATTAACATTTAGAGGTGCCTGTTTTTAAATTTCAATTTTCCATACAAATAACATGGAAAAAAAATTCAATTTTTTCTTATTATTATAGCCTGACATTTGAACATTTGAGTTGAATAAAATAAAAGTCATAATTTCATACATTTCCAACTTTGAGTTTGAATATCTTCAGAACGAAAGAATGAAAAAAATTAATTTGAGCTTTTTTGTAGAGCATTATATTTTCTACCTAAATAATAGGTCTGTTTCTTTACTTTTTGGGTAAAGCTTGGGTAAAAGCCCGTGAAAAAGTTTGGGCTCGAGTTTTTTAATGTTGTTTTTGTAATCTTCATCCGAAAATGAAAAGTAAAGATACACGTTTTGGGATGTTTCTTGCTGAATGACATTCATAGCAGAGATAGCAAACAAACATACAAACAATTTTGTTTGAAAAACGTGTTAAAATGAACTCAAAGCTATATTGCTTTGCATATTTAACATTATTTTGAATTTTCAAACCAATAAAAAGAGATTATGCTTTTCATTTATCATTTAATTTCAAAAATAAATTTGAATTCAATCGAAATGTTTCGATCAGCTGATTTCACAAACAGCCGATTTGACAAGCAAGAAAGTGCAAGAGCAAATTGTTCGTGTAAATTCTTGCTGGAGGGGAAGTGACAAAAAAGCAAAAGCTCTGCCACTTTTACGTAAAAAAAAAAGTAAAGATACACGTTTCGGGATCCCGCGGGTGAGTAAAGATACAGACCTAATAATTTGTCAGTTTATTTCTACAATGCTAAAATGTCAGGCTATAAAAATAAAAAATAAAAATTAAATTTTTTTTTCAGACTTCGTTTGATGGATGTCGGATGTAGTTTGCGTTCAGACTTATCAGACTTGTCGTCCAACATTATGACACACATTCCTCTTCCTCCGCTCCGTTCAACTTAAAAAGTATTTGAAAACCATCCAACAAGTTGGATAAGCGATCACCTGAGGTATTACATATTACATTATCCAACATTGGTCGTTCCAACCAAAGTCTGTCCAATTAATTGTGCAGTGAGAACTGCGCAGCTGCGCCATTCACTTCAAATTTCCTTTAGCATTCATTCAGTCCTTGAGTTTATTCTGGAGTCGAAAAAAAGCGTTTTTTTCCAACTCGCCGGATGGCTGAGTTTTCACTGAACTCCTCTGAATATGCCTAAGGTTTTAGTTGGAGCCAGTTCAGGTAACCAACGGAGCTATCAAATGGCACGTATTTTTCTTCACTTGAAGTTGGGATGCGTGGTGATTTTGTTGCTTGGTTTTTTGAAACAAAAGCTTTTCTTGACATCTAATGGTGTTGTCAGGGAAACCTGGGTCAATCCTGCTCGAATGCACATTTTTCTGTTGGAGATTTTTGAAATACTAAATGTATAGCATTCAGCTTAAGTACCGGTTCATTGTGCATTGTATACAAGACAGCAACCTTTCTTTGTTTAGAGAAAAGCCATGATAATGGCCTGGGTTTCCAGCTTTCATCAAGTCTACGCAGAGCGGCTGTAGCCTGATACGAGAAAATAAAGGAAAATTCACAGAAGAGGTACCCAGCGGTGTCGTCATCTTTTCGACAGGGTTCACAGAAAGTAATAGGTATCAATTGAGCCTAACACGTTTAAATGCTTGACAAAAGAGAAGTGCCTTGTTTCAACGCCAACAAGCTTTCTAGACTCTTTTCTGCAACGGAATAGCGAAAATTGCAATTTTATTATTAACGTTGGTGGTCATACGCTTAAACAGTGCGTATCCAATGGAGGCATGTCATCTACAGTTGTGCTCTGGATAGATTTAATCGTTGATTGAAGCTCTTACTAAGGAACCCAGCGGACCGAAAGCTAGTTCAGGCCTTGGAAAAGCTGTCTCAGGTCCTTTCCTTGCACGTTGATCGTCTGTTTTGTTGAGAGCTTATGTAGAGATTTGATGGAGCAATCAAACTCATCAATGAAGAGTGCCCAGTTGGTTTTTTTTCAGATTTATTATTGTTAAAGGGAAAAGGCCACATCAGTTACATGGAAATTAATGTATCTGTGGTCCGAGAGTGATGTATCCGGCAGAACACTCCAGTTAGCAATCTGTTCGTAGTATCTGTTAGAAAACGTTAAGTCACCTGTCTTCTAGTCCATCAAACTAGCTTTTGAGAGTTTGAATCGCAGCTCATGATCCAACACCAAGAGCTCGATTGTCTCCTGCCTACGGCTCCTGAAAGAATACTATAGGTGTGATTTTGAACTTAGTATTGAAAGTCTGCTACATAGGAGTGCAGTAGCACCCTTAAAAGGCTGTAGTTTAATTTGAATGAAAATTTCTTTTTCGGTCAGTGTCCGTCAACAAGGTCGACTAGCAAATCCAGTTCCATTCACTGACGTTCCGGTTGCATCTACAGTTTTTCTTACCGTGTTGTTTTCATGTCTGTCAACTAGTGTCCGTGGACTAAATCTGCAATCTTTGAGGTTCTGGCTTCATTCACCTGTGTCTCGATTAGCCTACTATAGGATATTTAGCAGAGCTTCGCAGAGAAGAAACAATTTTGGTAGCGAGGGACCGTCCTGAAGTAGATGGTAAGACCTCTTCCGACCTGTTCCTTTGCTGTGCCTTTAGAGGATTCCCTGTTAGACTTCATTTCCTCTTTCCTCGCGGCTGAAAAGCTTAGAGCCACTGTCAAAGATTATTCTCGCTTTGACAGCTGCTTTCAACTCGAAATCTTGAAGGAGTTGGTTAAACAACGTTGGGACATATTGAAAACTTATTACCAATATGAGTGCTGTGTGCGTTTTTCTGAAAAGAAGATTTGGCCTAAATAAATCACTCACCGTGCTTGCTGTACGCAAGTGCAAAAACTTTGCGAAACTGACGTGCAAGTGAAGTGAAATATTTTTTTACAAAGATCTCGGATCTCCCACGAACAAGGTCTAATTTACTGATCAATTAAAGGTGCACGACCGTTCGACCATCCGCTTCGTTGTCACTTCATAGTTTGGGCTGAGGTGTATCGCGTAGCATGTAGCAATTAAAAGAATATACTTAGTTTTACTGAATTCACTTTAATTAATTCTAGGTACAAAAGTTATAAAGGTTGTGTTGCGTTAAACTGGTTTGACAAGACTTCTTTTTAACAATTTCGTTTTGGGTTTTTATAGCTACTGGCTGTAACGGGATATATCTTTGTATATATTTACTCTATTTGTATATAAGTCTTTGACATTTGGAAGCGATGCGTTCCAAACTCAAATGATTGTGTCACTACATTACTCCCCCGCTAATATAATTTTAATTTTGTGAACAAAAATTTAATTCAGGATAAAAAGTTTAACTTAGGTAACGCCTGGGAATTCGAACCTTCCTTCCTGACTTAGTTCTGGTATGTGGTTCATTATGCCTTGTATGGGTGGAGGTCATTACTGGTGAATGCGTTGCGTTTGTGTCTTGTACTGTTGAACTGGCTGGTTTGTTGAATAGACTAGTTGATGGTTCGTCTGTTGTTGCTGTCGGTTTTTTTGTGCGATCCGGTAAATCATCTGGTCTTGCTGGTGCTGATCTGTTGTTATTTTCCAAGAATGCCGTCTTTAGGCGATCAATTGAAATTTTCGCTGTTCGGTGCTGTAATTGAATTTCAAAATATTTATTAGTTTTCTCTAAAATTTGAAAAGGTCCGTCATATGGTTGTTGCAATGGTGGTTTGACGCTGTCGTTACGAACAAAAACGTGAGTGGCTTCCTTCAGGCTTGGTTGTATGAAAACATTTGCATCGCAATGTAAAGAGGCTGTTTTTGGAGCAATTTTTGACATAGAACGTCGCAAACTTTTGGCAAACTCAGTCTCGCAGGAAACACCTGTTTGGTTACCAAAAAAATCACCGGGTAAACGTAATGATGTCCCATAAAGCATTTCTGCTGGTGTTGATTGAATATCTTCTTTGTACGTTGACCGAAGACCTAAAAGAATGGACGGTAAGATTTCACACCAATCGTTTGTTTGATGACATCTTATAGCGGACTTCAATGAACGATGCCACCTCTCTATCATGCCGTTCGATTGGGGATGGTAGGGCGTCGTTCTCAGATGCTTTATCCCAAGAAAACGAGTAACTTCTCTGAAGATTGAGCTTTCAAATTGTCTTCCGAGATCAGTCGTTATCCTTAAGGGTATTCCAAATCTGGATATCCAACCCATAACCAGAGTCTTAGAGACAGTTTCAGCAGTGATATCCGGCAACGGATACGCTTCGGGCCATCGTGAAAATCTATCTATGCATGTTAGTAGATAGCGATTTCCTTGTGAAGATGGTAGAGGGCCCACTATATCGACATTGATATGCTCAAAGCGCCGATCTGGCGGTTCGTAAGATGCAAATGGTGTTTTGTTGTGCCGGTGTATCTTGCTTCTTTGACAAGGGATACAGCATCGGACAAATTTGGTAACGTCTTTTCGAATATTGGGCCATACATATCGTTCGGTTAGAAGTTTTATTGTTGCTCTAGTCCCTGGATGTGAAAGGTTATGCACGACTTCCATCACAGAACGGCGTAGGGATTTCGGGATGATTGGCCGGATTTTGTTTCTTGAAACGTCACAATAAATTTGACAGTTTGCATCTGGAGGAGTGAGCAGCTTAATTATTAGAGAATGTGAATTTAGTTTACCTTCGTTTATTATCATTTTCGGTAGCTCTTCGTCTCTTGATTGCTCTGTGGCTATGTCTTCCGGAGATATTTTTATTTTGTTTAATTCCGCAATTCGCGAAAGAGAATCTGCTACCTGATTGTCAGCGCCTTTTATAAATTGGATGTCCGTGCTAAACTGCGCGATAAAATCTAGCTGTCTCATCTGACGAGGCGATGACTTATCCATTTTCTTCTTAAAAGCATAAGCCAGCGGTTTGTGTTGGTCGATAAGAAAACATTTAATTGGAGATGAATCGTTCTTCTTATTTCCTTTCACCAGGCCTTGGAGAACAATTTGGTTATCTAGGGGTGATTTTAAGAAACGACGATAATAGTAAAATCTTTTTAGTTCTTTAGATTTGGTTGGCTTTTTAAAGTCACGAATAACTGTGACTTTGTCATCGAGAGGCATTGTTCCCTCGCTGTTAATTTTGTGGCCCAAAAACCTGACTTCTTTTTGGTCAAAATTGAATCATTAAGTCGCTGAAAAACTTGACACAGATGCTTTTTATGCTCGCTTTCGTCCCTCGATGCCACGATGATGTCGTCAATATATGGGAAGGTGAAATCCTCGCAACCTCTAAGTACTTCATGCATATGGCGTTGGAAAGTTTGTGCTGAGTTGCGCATGCCGAAAGTCATGTAAAGAAACTCAAACAATCCAAAGGGAGTTATTATGGCCGTCTTCTTAACATCTTTTGGCTCAATTGGGATTTGATTGTAAGCTCTCTCCAAATCAATGGTTGAGAAAACTTGGCGACCATGTAAAACAACCGACGCGTCGTGCGCAAAAGGCAGAGGGTACCTGTCCGGTGTTGTTTTAGCGTTCAGGGCTCTGTAGTCTCCGCATGGTCTCCAAGTTCCGTTAGCTTTTAGTACCATATGCAGCGGGCTAGCCCAGCTGCTTTTCGATGGCCGGCAAATCCCTTTTTCCATCAGGAAACGAAATTTCTCTTGAGCTGCTCTCAATTTTTCGTGGTTGAGTTTCCGAGCGCGAGCGAAAACCGGTGGCCCATGTGTCTCGATGTGATGTGTCGTGTTCGTATCTTTTGTTGCGGTTCGAGTGTTAAACTCCATGAGATGCTTAAATCGTGCTAAAAGGTCGGCAAAAGGACAGTTAATGTTATATGTTTTCATGCTTATTTTGTTTTTAGCGACTGTGGAGATAGTGGTTGATTTCGAAGAAATGTCCGTGCTGGTGTCGATTAGTTGGTAATTTTTTAAATCGATAAGGATTCCAAAGTGACTTATAAAGTCAGCTCCGATTATTGGTCTGTCTACATCAGCTATGACGAAATTCCAACTAAAAGCACGTCGATGGCCTAGGTCTACTATCAAACGTTTTGTGACGTATGTTTTGATTTCGCTTCCATTTGCTGCAAATAAAGAAGAATTAGAGGTTGTAAATCGGTCATTGTATCATGCAGGCAGAACTGAAATGTCAGCCTCGGTGTCTAAAAGAAACTGGTTTTTTGTTGATTTGTCGTGAACTATTAATTTACAGATGTATTGGTCGGTGTGTTCACATGTTTTCTTATCGACCAACACATCAGAACTCAGTTTTTTGGTGTAGATTCTCTAAAGGTGCAGGGCTCGCGACAGTTTCTGGCCTCTTCTCCGAATCGTCTGTGAAACCAACATTCGTTATGTTTAGATCTTGACAACTGGCGATGATTAGATGGAAAATTCCGACTGCGACTGCTTTTACGATGTTTTGATCTTCCACGCATGTGTTTTGTTATCTCATTGAGTTGGCAGGTGAGTCGATTAATATGTTTCTGGAGAGTGGAAACGGTTGCAACTGTACATCTGCTGTCGGATAACAATGATGAAGTGGATGGTGACGATGAAAGTGTAGTTTGGCTTACTTCATTGATGTTTCTAAATTCACCTACTTCCATTACTTTGTCGGCAAGTTTTGCGAGTTGTGTCAATTCTTCGTTGGAAGCTTGCAAAATTGCTCTTACTTGAGCTGGTAGTCTTTGAAGCCAAAGTGATTTAAGAAAACCACTGTTAATTTGTGATCCGCCTAAGCTACGAAGTTCATTCAAAAGTTGCGATGGACGTTTGTCACCGAGGTCTACTTTAGAAAGCAATTTCTTAATTTTCTTTTGTTCGGAATCACCAAAATGTTCGATTATAACTCGTTTCAGATTCCCGTATTTGTCGTTTGCAGGTGGAGACAGAACAGCGTCCGATATTTGAGTAAGCACTTTTGATTCGATGGCACTGACCACTGTGTTGAATTTAGAAATGTCGCTGCGTGTTTTTCCAATATCGAACTGAGCTTCCATTTGGGCAAACCATATTTCAGGTTTCTCGTGCCAAAAGCGTGGAACCTTGACAGTTATTTTTGATAATGTTTCAGTTCCCTCGTGTTCGTTTAGATTGCGATTAACCGACCCGTTATCCAGAGAGCGACTTGATTGCTGTACATTGTCTTTCTCTTCCTCTTGCGGCACTTTTAGCTATTGTGCAGTTATTTTTAGGGAAATGAAAATGATTAGAAAATTTTACTTCGAATATTTGTGGTATAGCTGCTTAAATACAGTCAAATTAATTTTTCGGGGTCACCAATTGAGGTGTATCGCGTAGCAATTAAAAGAATATACTTAGTTTTACTGAATTCACTTTAATTAATTCTAGGTACAAAAGTTATAAAGGTTGTGTTGCGTTAAACTGGTTTGACAAGACTTCTTTTTAACAATTTCGTTTTGGGTTTTTATAGCTACTGGCTGTAACGGGATATATCTTTGTATATATTTACTCTATTTGTATATAAGTCTTTGACATTTGGAAGCGATGCGTTCCAAGCTCAAATGATTGTGTCACTACAGGGCTTTAGAGCAGCTTAAATTGGACAACGAGTTTGGGCCAAAAATATATTTCCCGACAAGGCGCATTTTCATCTCGATGGAAAACTGTCACAGCTCACAGGCAGTGAATTTTAAGAGTAAAATGTAGAGTGGTGGCATCACTGGATCAATAATTTTCTTAAAAAATTGAAGATAGTAAACCGATTTTCTTTTTACAAAAAATTGGCCATCTCTGGTGCGCCATGTTAAAAACTTCGCAGCTCTGATTCGAGCTTTGTGGACTTTTTTTTGTGGGGAACCCAAACAGGCGTATGAAATGCTAAAATCCGGCCGATGTTGAAATTGAATTTTCAGACAGAAAACAAACCAGTGTAATGAATTCCATTAAACCGTCTTACAACAACCGCCTATAACAAGCTTTCATTAAAATTGTGACAAGCAGGCTATTTTTATCGTCATAAAGAATGCAATTATGTATGTCTGTGTACGCATGAAACTCCTCGTTTGGCTGTGTTCTGACATTTAATTTAAAACCTCTGCTCGGACTTTTCTTGATGTTCCAAAGAGCAAAGCACTCTCATCTGAGAGCATCAAGTAAACAAAACAAATTATTTGTAAACTCACACTCACATGTCCAACACGCACAATGGGACATCGTAGTTCCGTCTCTGTTAACAATTTTTCAAAGCATTTGAGGATTATGTACTTCATCACAGGAAGACTTTGCATAGATCTTTGCAGCAAACTACAGAATGAACTATCCAACGCATGAAGTTAACAACTTGGTATGAAAGGGGTGTCAACTGCAAAAGGACAAAAAAAAAAATGAAAAAAAAACAAACAGCGTTTGCTGCAAAAATGGACATCATGTTTGGTTCAAATTAATGCACCAGACAGGAATATTTATGCAAATCGAATTAAATATTCGCTAAGATAAAACTTTGAAAATGTCAACGGCTGGAATGAAAAAAATTTCCATATGCGCTGACATTTGAACTCAAATATCCTTTAATCATATTTGCATTGCTTTGCTGGATCCTCTTTGTATACCCCACCAACTTTCTGCGCTGTGTACCTCGCATATGAATTTATTTTGCTTGGATAAAAAAAGGGAAAGTAGACGCAAAGCTGTGCCGTACGACAAAAGCGATTTTTGCATGCTTTAGAGTTTAGAGAAACAACTATTGCTTTTCCCTCACACACTCACACTGCTAGCTTATGATGATATTATAATTTTCTTTTTCCTCAAAAACTTTGAATTTCAATGAAATTGTTTAACAAAGCAATTTAAGGATTCACATAAAATGGAGTAAGCTTTTGGCTAGCACCCTCTTCTACTCAAAACGAACATTGCGAATGAAAACAACAGGATAGACTTTTCTTTCCTCGCTCAAATTATGCAAAGTAAAGAGAATATCAATTCAACAGGCAGGTACCCTTACCGTGGGCCCTGCTGCTTCGCTTTCATCTAGTTTAGCTTAGGGGCCAGTTATAGCGATCAGGAAAACGAATCAGGAAAAATTTTCAAATGGAATAATAACTATTGTTATTCAATTGCAACGAAAACATAGTTATTATTCCATTTGGAAATTTTTCCTGATTCGTTTTCCTGATCGCTATAACTGGCCCCTTAGCAAGAACTTTTTGTGAAGATTACCAACTCGCAAGCGCCTATAATTTTAACGAAATATTTAGCTGATGAAGCATTTGGCGCTCCAGTAGAAGTATTGCTAGATATAAGTATTCTGTTTTTTAACTTATCGCTAGAAAATTATATTGATTGATTGACTTGATTGTACATTAAAGGGTCAACTGCTCTTTCTCAAATGAAGAACAACATATCCTTTGAACTTAGCGAAGCAATTCAACATTGGTTATTAGATAAACGCAGGCTGAATGAACTGTGTGGACGATTGTTTTTTCTTTAATAATTGATTTTTAGAAAATTGAAAACATTTATCGAAATTAGGAAAAGCATATCTTTTTACGGACATCATAAGCTATCAGTACAATTGTTTTATGAAAACAAAATGGTGGGCCATCAAAATTGTCGCATCGAGTTTGAGCAGATATTTTTTCAATTAAATATGTAATTGTGCTTTTGGCAAAAAAAAAAATGAAAGAAGTGTCCTCTATTACCAGTCAAATGGACTAGAAAAACTTTTGGTACGTACGTAAACGGCTCGGCACGCATGAGTTTATCTATTGCAGTTTATTTGAAGCCTATCAACTACATCAGGAATACTTAGAAATTGTTGAGGCTTCAAATAAGTCTAAGACTACTTGAAGTTGATGACTTAGGTTATAAAAAAAATTTCTAGCCAATACAAAGAAAGTGCAAGCCGGACAATTAGTGTAGGCCCCCTAGTCTGCTGTAAATCAGATAATACAACCGCAATCCGAGAAGAAGTTCGCTAACATCACCATTATATGGCCTCATAGTGTAGAAAAACGATAATTCTAACGAATTTTTCTTCGAGCTCCTCGAAGAAACACATGAATAAGCAATGACATGCGGTGACAATCACTGTCGATGATTTTAATGCAAAACTAGGGAAGGTGGACATCTTTTGACATCCGAAAACGAACTCAATTTACCTGTAAGGCTAAATCCGGTTGTTAGTTACACACGTTTCACGCATGTCAAAATTCTTAAAGATACATGGCGATTCCCAGATCAATGAGCCGTTTACCAAATTAACCATGTTGCAATCGAGAAAAGATACTCTTCCAGTGTGATAGATATTCGAACTTTCTAAGGAGCCAGCTTTGACTCGGACACACTACCTTGTTGTAGCCAAGGCACAAATGAGGATATCCTGTTCACTATCCGAGCTAACTAACACTGTGAATCAACATTGTATCTGAAGATTACAATCGCTGGAGATAGTCATTAGCCAATGCCTTCACCAATCAAATATTCCTCCAACTATTCTTGAATTTTATGTCACCAGCATCTAGCATTGAAAACTAAAGCCAGCGATGCCAACAAAACAACAGAACCGAGGCCTATGGTATTTAAGGCTTCGCTCGGGTCCAAAACAATAACCATGGTTTGATAAAAAATGCAGGCATGCAAAAACAGGGTGTTCCGTAATTCATTTTATTTTATTCTTGGTCATATTCTAAGAAAAAAATTGTTCTACAGTAAAGTCCGTTTCTTAACTTTGACATCACTTTTTTACATTGTTAAAACTTAACTTTGGTGTAAATTGACCTGTGTTAAATTCGATTTCTTTGGTAATACTGATGATAGAAGGTCTCTATCCTTAACTTAATTTTTTGTAAAAATAATAGTCTTTAAAACTGTATTTAAGTTGGGCTTCTATAGGCTTAGGATTGCCAGATTTTCAATTTTAAATGGTGTACAAGGTGTGTTTGAATAAAACAATAATATGGAATATGCTCAAAGAGCCCTCCTTCGTTTTGAATGCATGCCAGAGACCGTTTTTGGACTTCATTCTAAGTGTTTCGAATCTGGAAAGACCACTTCTGCAAAATGCTTAACGGCAATGAAGATACAAATTCCACTGTCAAAAAGAATGCCCCTTTCAACTTGAACGATGATCAAGAATGCCATTCTCCTGACCTAGAAGAAGTTAAGCTAAGCATATGGCATGTAAACTTAAATCAAATAAGACTGCAGATGCTTGATTTCGAACATTTCAGGCAACAGCAGATCAGTTGGAAAGTAACATGCACTGATAAATGGAATCTCAGTATCGTATGCCCGATCCTAACAAGAGGATCCTTACAATTGCACTAATTACAGAGAAGAAACCTCCATAACTTCAGTTACAAGATCATGTCTGCTTTAATATGTGAACGTCTCAGACCCCATGTTTACTGGTAGATGAGGACAAAACGAAATTTGCTATCATCAAACAAGGACAAAGAACATCGACCAATAGGACAAATTCTCACAATAGACAGACATAACTTCTAGGTAGCACAAGACTTCCGTCATCAGGTACGGCTTATAACATCAGTGCGGAGATCAAACCGAGAATAACCAATCGCTGCTTCCTTGGGTTAAGAAGGCAATTGAGAAACAAAACCCTCTCTATAAAAACCAAAGGTAACACTTAATAAGATCCTTTATAAGATGCAGTCCTCCTATACGGCGTGTCGTCCCGCAGATAAATGGGCCTTATCCAAAGCGGATGAAAAAAGTCTTGATTGTTTTGATAGAAAAATATTCCCTCATATCCTTGGTTCCCTGTTTGAGGATATTGTGAGAAGTTACAAAAACGAACTATATGAGCAGTACAGCGACATGGGTATAGCTAGGAGAATACGCATCACGAGCCTACGATGGCTCGGACATATAGAGCAGATGTACATCAACGCTCAAAGTAGACGGATGTTCTAAAGCACATTGCTGACAAATCGCGGATTTGGAAGACCTCGTCTTAGGTTCAGAGTAAACGTTGGGTCCTCCACGGATATTCGTCTCTTCTCGGAAAGTCAGGCTGCTCTCAAAGCTCTTGCCTCTGTCTCTACAAAATCTCCTACGGTCCAAAACTGTCGCACGTCTCTAAAGGAGGTGTCAGAATAGTTCAACATTCACCATTTAATGGGTGCTGGGTCACAGGGACATACCAGGCAACTGCATGGCAGACGAGCTCGCCAAAAAAAGGAACGACTTCTCATCTTCAACCTGAAAGGAATAACATAGGTATGCCGTATACCTATCGCTACATGTAAACTTTAGCTAGAGCAGAACGCTTCTAAGAAGATGAACAGAGTAATACATGTCTTATGACTAAACAAATCTGGCCATGTGTGGGCTCAAAACGTTCAAGGAGCTTATTGAATCAAAATCGTCTGCATATTAGCTCCACCATAAGTGTCCTTACAGTATTGGTTAGACACCAATCAAATGACTTTTCTAAAAGCTGCATGGACAACGAGGAAGAGACAATGCAACATCTCCTTTGTTCATGCCCCGTGTTTGCTAATAGACGGAAAACTCACCTAGGTGATTACGTTTTCGATGACACCAACGATTTAGCTATCAAAGACTCTACCAGTCTCCTCCCTTCTGGATTGTTTGACTAACTGGTGATCAACTCGTTAGTCCAGGTTCGATTAGAGGGTGTTTTAACTCTCTAGTCACCTACATAGGGACCAGAGGGTGACCAACTTTCTGGTCTCAGTGGTATCACAATGGGCCCTCTGTGGTCTTAAAGTGTTGGCTCCGTTGTCTAAGTGTGTCGGTCTCCGTATCTAACCTAACCTAACCTGGGTACTATTTGTCAACGTGTTTTGGTCTTTCAATTTCATAAGCCTATGGGTCCGGAAAATTTTCAATGACTTTTTGATACTCGTTTTGAATCTCAATTTGTTCTTCTCACATTTTTTGAAAATTTGAATAAAACTCGATTCACAAGTTATGCACTTTTGTTTCGTCTTCGATCTCTGTCACTATTAAATCTTACATCCCCACTAATGACGACTGTGTTTTGTTATCGGAAGAAAGCGTCTGTAAATATAATTTATAAAGCTCTTTTCCAGTTATCACAGCCATCTGATGAACAAAGGCTTTTCACTCTCGACATCGCTTTGTGGGAGAGCTGTAAATAGTTTGAAATGTTACCTCAAGTCGTTATGTAGTATCACAATTAGTCTAAATGTCAGTTGTTTGGCTTTATGAAAAAAAACCGACCCACTGAGACCATAATTTAACCTTACTTGAAAATGCACATTAATATAAGATCCCTAGTTAAGAAGACATTAAGACATCAGCAGCTAAGTTTTATTGAAAGCAACTTCTTAAAGACTTTTGAAGACCAAAGCTCATCGAAAGAGATCCACCAATAATTTCTTATTAAAAATCCAAAACAAAACCTAACCCAATCCAGATGAGGAACGACAAAAAATTCATTCGAGTGGACTGATGATGTGGTTAATCAAACGGAACAAAGACTGTCATAGTCCTTCATTAGCACAAAAATAGAGTACTTATTTCTTTAAGTAAGACAAGGTTAGATGTCAAAAGGCTGTATTATTTATATTTAGGAAAGCGTAGGCAAGGACTCTCATCCGTAACGCAATTTCAATGAACGCGCTGCAACAATTTGGATAAATTTCAAATTTAAGCCCAAGGGAAGGTTTTTTATGTTTTAAGGCCAAAAGAGAAGAAGCTCTTTCTGTCGGGCTTTGGGTTTTATTTAAAATTTTAATCAACTGTAATAGCTTTTGTGTCTTCTAATGCGAGGGTATCTTTAAACTACAAACAGCATTTGTGCTTATTTGGGTTCGGTATTCGGTTTCATTTACAACAGAAATAATTTAAAAGCAATGACCTCTGAGCAGTGTCTTTGCTTCACAAAAAGAAGTCAAATATTCTCAAGAAACACTTCTAACTTTTACTCAACTCACAGCTAAACACAGATAATCTATTCAAAGTTGAATAAAAGTTTACGCTTCAAGTAAGAAAATTGATTTTTTCTAAAAATAGTGCCTTTTGGTGGAGCACCACTGCTACTTCAACCCCCCAAGGAGTGCGGGTCTTCATTGATGTATATGACTGAAGAAGACAGCAAACAGAAGGAAAAAAAACGAGTGTGGTGAAGACGATGGAGTTTTAAGTTCATTAGATCCAAATCGATTTCATCCGATAATGAAACCAGAATTTCGAGAAAGGTATCCTGGTGATTAAGATAACTTTTGCAAACAGTTCATATGTGAACGAGTAAAAAAGAGCAAAGTTGGTATCTTAAGGAGTACTTTTAGGAAATAGCATCATGGCTCGCAGTAAATGTCTGTTGGAAAGTTTTATTGGGTTCAATCAAATTTGGTATCCGAATGAGTTTATTGAAACTTCCTCCACTGTTTGTAGATATAGTTCGAAGAAATGTGATTAAAAGTCGAGACATTAAATGAAGTGCTTTAAGAGACAATGATTAAATCATAATTGTTATTCGAAACTGTTTCAATTGTTTCAAATCCGTTGGTCGTTTATGTGGATGGGTAGCTAATCTCACGCACAACCCCAACCTCGCAAGGGATAGGTGTTATTGGAATCGTTTTTGAACGACCCCGTTTCAGTTACCTGCCATCTGGATGTAGTCCAGGACATCAATTAATTCAAAAGGCTATGAGAACGCTGTGTTCATGTTTCTACTTTAAAAATTGCTTTTACGATTCAGCATATAGCGGTGGCTGAGCGAAATTCGAAATTTCTGTCATTGCCTCTCCTCTTCAATTATTCAGGATTGGTTTTTCAGACTATTAGTCAAGTGACAATTAAAATTATTAACAATCAAATCGATGCTGTTGCTCTTATTCAAGTCAAAACGAAACTTTTCAAATTACTTTCAAGGCCAAGTAAAAGTGAAGTGGCTTATTACTTTAATCACCCCAAAGGATTCGTAAGGAGAGCTCTACTCTCTATGAATAGATCAATAAAACTCCCTGACATTTTCAGTGTCCTCCAAGTAAAAGTAATTGCAGTCCGTGAAACCCTAAAACATCTTGCTTAGCAAAAATTAAAAAATTTTAAAGTTTTCATAGACTGCAAGGTAGCCATTTAAGCTGTCTCATCCAATGTCACAAAATCCAAACTAGTAGAAAACTATCGCAGTAATCTAAGAGTGCTCCGTTCAACGAAAACCGTAACTTTAATTTGGGTCTCAGGACATCGTGACATAGGTTAGTTTAAAGTGGCAATCATCTCGGCCAGCACTTAGGCTCGTTGGGCCCATTGTGACACCACAATGGATCTAATGTATCCTCATCCTAATGAAAAGATTTTGAGCTTACACTGAAGTGGGAGAGACGCAAGGCGTCGATGGGTGTAAGATCACTAGGGTTATTAAAAAAACACGAACCTAGGTGTATCCTATGTACGTGTGTGAGCTAGAACGGGGCATGAAAAGAGAAGGTGGGGAATAGTCTCCTCCTCCTCCTCCTCCCCATCCATACAGCTTCTGTAAAAGTCTTTTGAGGCGACTCCTAGTCTTGCAGTATGTCTTCTAATAGTGCAGTCAATGAAGCGAAAAATAGGGCCTTACCTCCGAATTTTTTTACTGTGAACCGATTTGCATGAAATTTTGGAATTAGGCTCATCTCACCCTTAACTTCAAAAGTGAAAATGATTTGAACACCGCCACCACCCTGGGGGTGGTTGCCACCCCTTTTCGGGAGTGAATTTTTTTTCTTCAAAATAACTCGGATATCGATAAAAGGCCTAATTTTAAGCAAAAAATCAAATATAAAGTTTTTCTTTAAGTCCAATACTTTTCGAGTTATTGGCAATTGAAAATTCGCAATTTTTTCACGTTTTTCATCTATTTACTGCAAATATCTCCAAAACTATACGTTTTATCGAAAATTTTATAAAGAACAAAATTGTAGCAAGTAAATCAATAAACAATTTGGTTTTTTATAAAGTATTCTAAGAACAATATTAAGCTAGATATAAAAAACCAAAGCCATTTTTTATTTTGTCTGAAATTTAATCGTTGTGTTCAATGCCATTTAGCGGCGAGCAGATGCATTTTATGCATTCTAACACCAAAAGATGTTTTGTAGTGATTGAAATAAGCTTTAAAATGAGCACTATTTAAAGTCTTTTGCACGAAAAATAAGTGAGCTGTAGTGCAAATAAGGAGAGCATCTAATGTTTTTTTCTTTTAAATCAATGGGTTTCATAAGTGCCATTTCCACCAAAATTAAATTTAATCGTATTCCGCCTAAAATTAAGTTTGTTATGAAGAGTTTGATAGATAGAATCAGTTTGGATGCTTCAGGACACATATTTTTCAAAAAAGTCACAATTAAAAAAAAAAACAAAAAATTTTAAAATTTTTAAAAAACCCACTTTGTTCATAATATCTCAAAAATGACGACAGATACGTATAAAAAGGTAAGAATAAAAAATTTAGGTATTTTTCTGACAAACAATTTGGTTTTTTAGTTTCTTCTGTCAGACAAAAATTGACGGAGATATGATTGTTTAAAGAGCGCGTGGCAGCGCAATCGCAGCCTCTCTTAAGTCCTTTAACCCTTCACCGTTTTAGCAAAATGTTGTTTACTACATATTGTAATAAAGCATGTTGTAGCTCTCTAAATTACCTTTACAATGGTTTTTTATAAGTTGTGCTAGCATGAAAATTGAAGTAGTTATGGTCCAAAAACTCATTGATTTAAAAGAAAAAAACATTAGATGCTCTCCTTATTTGCACTACAGCTCACTTATTTTACGTGCAAAAGACTTTAAATAGTGCTCATTTTAAAGCTTATTTCAAGCACTACAAAACATCTTTTGGTGTTAGAATGCATAAAATGCATCTGCTCGCCGGTAAATGGCATTGACCACAACGATTAAATTTCAGACAAAATAAAAAATGGCTTTGGTTTTTTATATCTAGCTTAATATTGTTCTTAGAATACTTTATAAAAAACCAAATTGTTTATTGATTTACTTGCTACAATTTTGTTCTTTATAAAATTTTCGATAAAACGTATAGTTTTGGAGATATTTGCAGTAAATAGATGAAAAACGTGAAAAAATTGCGAATTTTCAATTGCCAATAACTCGAAAAGTATTGGACTTAAAAAAAAACTTTATATTTGATTTTTTGCTTAAAATTAGGCCTTTTATCGATATCCGAGATTATTTTGAAGAAAAAAAATTCACCCCCGAAAAGGGGTGGCAACCACCCCCAGGGTGTTGGCGGTGTTCAAATCATTTTCACTTTTGAAGTTAAGGGTGAGATGAGCCTAATTCCAAAATTTCATGCAAATCGGTTCACAGTAAAAAAATTCGGATCTAAAATGCTTCATTGACTGCACTATAATATCATAGCGTCCTGTAATGACACCTATCGTCGCACTCATATGTTTTCTGTTAAGAGAGATCAGGCCGTTCGACCGCTTTAGATTTAGCATGGATCAGATTTGTTTTGTTGCGTTACACGTTAAACTGCTTGACCATTTCAGATTAGTTTACTTGTATGCGTCCTGCTTGAGCAAGAGTTTGTATGTAGCGATTGGTATGCTTATACTCTCTGTTGGTGCCATGACATTTGGCCATGTGCCATATGGCCATATTTCAAAATATGGCCATTTGACACTTTTCAATTGTGTCACATGGCCATATGGCCATTTGTCCCTTTGGCAATGTGTCATTTTACCATATTTTTTTGTGTCATTTAGCCAAATGGCCAAATGACGCTTTTCAAAGTGACAAATGGCCATATATTAGAATATGGTCATTTGACACATTTTCAAAGTGTCGTTTGACCATATTTTTTGCAGGTGTTTCGAGCAAAAACAAAATGTTATGCGTATATTTTGGATGGGCTTTTTAGTTCAAGGCTATTTAACTGAACCTTTTTTTATCGTCTTGTTTTTTTTTTTTTTTTGTAAGTAACTAATTTTACAGTTGCAAGAAATTTGAACAAGTATATTCATGGTTGCTAATTTGGTACTTTTAGTGTTGTACCTTCTTGTGGTTACAAGCAAATGTTAATTCTGCACTTCGCGCATGATAACCACGTGAGTAAAAACATTTTAATTTACATTTAGTTAAAATAAAGATTGAGATTTCTTAAAAAAGAATTATAAATAATATTTATAATTTGGAAACATATGCAAAGATGTTAAAATAAAATGGCGTTGAGATTTTCCAAAACATTATCATTATCAGTTTTCGAAGAAAAGATTTTCAATTGGATATCTATAATAGTAGATAAGAATACATAAACATAAATACATATGTATGTATGCATATTTATAAGTACATTCATACTTTAAGTTTAAAGGTGAATGATAAACAAAAATGATCGTCATCATCTGCACGAAACGCAGCAAGCGCCATCTTTTTTTTTTGTTTTTTCCATCAGATAATCAATTTTGTGTGTGAAAATAAAAAAATTCGCGCGAATTTTTTTATTTTCACACACAAAATTGATTATCTGATGGAAAAAACAAAAAAAAAAGATGGCGCTTGCTGCGTTTCGTGCAGATGATGACGATCATTTTTGTTTATCATTCACCTTTAAACTTAAAGTATGAATGTACTTATAAATATGCATACATACATATGTATTTATGTTTATGTATTCTTATCTACTATTATAGATATCCAATTGAAAATCTTTTCTTCGAAAACTGATAATGATAATGTTTTGGAAAATCTCAACGCCATTTTATTTTAACATCTTTGCATATGTTTCCAAATTATAAATATTATTTATAATTCTTTTTTAAGAAATCTCAATCTTTATTTTTGAATTTTTGCACTTTAAGAACAAGTTTCAAAGTGTCATTTGGCCATAATGGTCAAATGACACATTGCCAAAGCGACAAATGGCCATATGGCCATGTGACACAATTGAAAAGTGTCAAATGGCCATATTTTGAAATATGGCCATATGGCACATGGCCAAATGTCATGGCACCTCTCTGTTATCGGTAAGAAGGGCAGAAGGGTTCTGTTTCTGGCGAAGTCATCTGCTTTGCCGTTTCCTGGAATGTTTCTGTGCCCGGCACACAGCACAGATGAATGTTAAACTGCTCTGACATCTCCCTGAGAGATGATCGACAGTTAAGGTCTAGAATAGACTTGAAGGAATTTGAACACAGGGATTTGATGGCCGCCTGACTGTCTGAGAAGATATATATATATCCCTTTTGGATATCATGTTTTCTTTTAGCCAAGACATAGCCTTCGCTTATTGCCATCGCCACCGCTTGGAACACGCTACAGTGATCTGGAATAGACACCACAAGCTACTCCTTCATTTGTTTTAGAAACGTCCATATAATAATGGGCGTAGTCGTCTTCCAAGAATGATTGATAATCCCAGTCTGTTCTGGATGGAATAGTCACTCGGAAATTTGTACCAAATTCGAGTTTAGGTGTAGTGTAGTCTGTTTTTAGCTTGGAAATTCCTAATTCGCTGTTTTTTCATCTAGAAGCACGATTCTGAATTGATTTTGAAAATGCGAATATTCTTCATGAATTATTAGACCGATTTTATAACACAAAGAAAGTATTTTTTTTTTTTTTCATTTCATTTTCAAATACTGTACATCTATTGTACAGTAAGAACATAGTCTTTAAGAAGTACAGGCTTGGTACATAATTTACTTAGTTTAAAAGAATTTGAAAGAGAACTGAAGTATAAAAAAATTACAAGATTCCCCTCTTGTGCTAAAGGAGAAAAAAAAAGTACATATCGAAAGTATATTAGACACCCTTAATTAAATATTTCTATCTTCACTTTGCACGAAGTCAGAAAAAGCATATTCTATACTGGAAGAACGCACTAAGTTGACTTAGTGCTATTTGCCAGTAACGAAAGACAAATTTTTACTATCTCTTTACAGGAAAAAAGCATTAGTAAGACTTAATGCCTTTTGGCTGTAATTAAAATTGCTTTTTTGAATTTGAGAAGTGACTTACGCAGGAGGCCATGGTTTAAATGTACGAAGAAAGTGGTTGAATCTCATAGGGATTTCACATATTGTATGTATAATTGAGTGAGTAATGACCTGAATTATCTTTAGATAAAAATTAAATCTATTAAGAAAAATGAATAGGAATTCTCGGTCCTGGGGAGTTCTCCAATTAGCTAAAAATAACATACAAAATACTTCAAGTAAGTTGATTTGTTTTAATGTTGTCGAGTGTAGTCTAGTATAACTACTGTAAAAGTGTGAAAAACAAAACGAAAGTTGTGTTTCTTACTCTTTTATAATTATAGTAATTGAGTTGCTCTTGAACTTAAGTTTTGTTCATGACTGTTTTTTTTTTTTTTTTTTTTTTTAATTAAAGCAGTTGAAAAAAAATGCAGTTTGGAAAAGAAAACTTACGAAATGGTTCTTGATGAAACTCTGGAACTAGACATGAACTTTGCTTGGATGACTCTTTTCAAATCTTAATCAAGCATTCAAATGATATTGGTTTTCAATAGTCCTAGGTGAAGAAACAGTGAGACTTGCTGATTCCATGACCAAATTTTTTAGAAAGCGGTCATTGTTACATGGAAGTTGATTCTATGCACAGCACCATAGAAAAACAAAAAAAAGCTCATGCCTATTTATTGCACCAATGACTGGTTGAATGTATTCCGTGCTGCAAGAGTTCTTGTGCCAAAAAAACTTCCATATGAAGCTTTGGAAATGAATTTTGAGAATTTTTATAATCTAAAATTACTAGCCGAAAACTTAATAAAAAATAAGACGGTAGACATCGATCGCCAAAAAGTTAACTGGCTTAAAATCAAATGTTTTCGATACGAAAAAAATAAACCGGAAGTACTTCAATTTAAATATGAATATGGAGAATGCTTTCGTAGCTTAAACAGAGAACAGAGTTTTCGAAGAGGAAGAAACCCTGTCCAAAATATCTGCCAGTAGAAGAATAGCCAAAACTTTTCACCGAGCCTCTTAAAATCACCACAGCCAAAAAAAGAGCTTATCGAAATGTGTAAAAAAGGAGTAATTCCCTAAGTTTTAATTCTTGATTTTTGTCATTACCGTCACAATCTAACACAAAAGATTACCTACCAGAACCAGATGTCTTAGAAGAAAGTGATATTGAATAATATCAGTTTTTTATAACCAATTATTTTAAACACTTCTGCTATTCTTACCTTTCACTTATAATTTTGCTTATATAAACCTTAAATAAAGACTTTGAGCTTACTTTTGGGCTACAATCATGCTGTTTTCATTTATTTATGCTTCAAAACGTGCAGGCAAAACGCACTAAGTCAGCCCATTTTTTGCTTTTGCTCAATTTATTATCATATTGAAGTGTCAAAACGAAAAAAAGTATTAGAAATAGTTGTCAGAATGTCAATTTCGTATTTAACGAAATTCATTGACAAATAAAAATGGATATTGATTTTTCAGAAGAAAACGAATCTTAAATATTAATTTACTCAAAACTATGTTTTTTGACTTAGTGCTTTTGGCTTGTAAACCAACGATATATATTTATAGTTATTTTTGAGTTATTTTGAGATACTAATGAACGAGACATATCAATTTTCATTTTGCAAGAGCTTAAACAACATGAATTTAAAATCTTTCTGTTCAGACTGACGCCTTATTGCGAGTGGAAGGTCGTTCCATAAACTAACAGCATGAACGAAGACTTGTCTACGAGAAGTGAGGCGAGCATATATAGGAGACCTTATAGTTATGTTACGAATTGATTGAGAAAAATGAAGTTTGTCATATAGATACACTGGTTTCCTGAATCATACTATTTCAATTAGAAGAACGAGCGTTCTGTAATTCAAAAAAGATTTGAGACTGCATCCCAAAATTTTCTTAGAGTGTTCGGATACATGATCGAATCTCCCCAAATTAAAGACGTATCGAGTGGCTGAGTAAAATGCAACATTTAGGCTTCGGAAAGAGTAACATTCTGAATTGGCAAAGGTTTTACAGCCATACATTATTAAGAGTAGGATAAGAGTTTTCACTAGCCTAAGCTCAACCTCTGTAGGCAAATAGTTACTGGTAAAAGATAGGCCCCTTAACGATCCGTAAATCTTGGAAACAATTTAATTGGTTTATGTGCAAGTTCCGTTTTAGACCGCTGTCAAACTAAATTCTAAAGTTTTTTATGCTTATAACATTCCTATCTTAGTGCCATTTAGGATAATAGGTGGAAAAATGGTATAGAGTCAAGGACACGCTTATACATGGCAATCGCCTTTGACTTGTCTGGGTTGATCTGAATTTGATTAAGTCTAGACCAGGTGGAAAGAGCGGATAAGTCTCGATATATCTTTTTAAATGCATAGCTGTACATCGTCTGCATATAAGTGAAATTGACAATAAGATAAACAAAAAGGAAGATCATTAATAAACATTCAGAACAATGGCGGGCCAAGTACAGAACCTTGAGGTACGCCCCGGCGGACGGGAAGAAACGAGGAAAGTCGATTTTTATATGACACTGCTTGGACACGGTCACAGAGATACGAGAAGATAAGCTTATTTGAAGAGTTACTAAAGTTGAAGCTTTGTAATATAGCTTGATGTAAGGAACAATAGGGTCAATGGAGTCAAATGCTTTAGAGAAGTCCAGTAGAGCCAATAGTGTGATCTCATCATCATCAACTGCTGTTCGAATATCGTGTGAAACTTTTAAAAGAGCTGTTATGCAACTATGTTCTGATCTAAAACCTTATTGAGCAAAGTAAATAGTTTCGAAAGCCTTAGAAAGAAAGGGCAAAGTAGCGATTGGTCTGAAGTCTGAGCTTCCGCCTTTTTTGGGAATTGGTATCACACGCACGTACTTCCAGAGGTTTGGGTAAACAGAGGTCGTTTAAATCGTGAATTGGGTAATATAAGAACATAAATAGGGAAGAAATATTTTCACGAAAACAGGGTGAGTGTTGTCTACACCTATACACTTAGATTTAACAGAGAAAATTGCCGAACATGTACTATAAACATTAATATTGGACATTTTTCTAGATATAAGAAGTTACAATTACAACTTTTACAAATTTTGTAACCCGTTAACCACACACTGGGTCCAGTGGACCCGCTCCAACATTGAATGCATGTTCCGTACACCCATCACATTCAAATGCTAATCTCAGCGCCGCCTGTTGTAGTCTAAGCGTACTAGAATAGGCTATAGTTTACGCATCCCGCCAAAACGTTTAGTAGCAGCCAGGCGTCCATCTGCACAGCAATTTTTTGTCGGGTCCGCTTTTTCTTAGCGAACCTTTATAAAAGTGTTTTTATCGTAAAATTTAGCATTCAATACGCTTTCTGTTAAAATTTTAATCTTTTATACATATATGTATAAAAAATTTCCATGTCACAATGTTAGTTGCCGAACTCCTCCGAAACGGCTTTACCGATTTTCACCAAATTTTATATGCGTATTCAGTAGGTCTGAGAATCGGCTACTAATTATTTTCCATACCCCTAAGTGATAAGGGTCATCCACTTTTAACATTGTTTCTTTAATTTACACTGTGACACGAGAATTTTATAAATTAGACATTACAGTCTCAGTGTAAATGTCATATCAACTCTATTCTCAAGTAAATTTTTTATTAAATACATATTTGGTGCCTCTGAGAATAGTTTTATAATTTTATCATCCCAAAATTACCACGGAAACGGGGATAGGAAAGGAACGGGAACAGGAACTATTGAAATTTTGAGCCAATATCAAAAATTCTTTCGACACTAGGATTATTTATTACCTCTACATACATACATGCATATGTAGACTATATTTCATGACAATATTTCCACAGAAACGGCAACGTGAAACTAGAAACTTTCCGGCTATCTTCAGCTTAGTTCGGCAGGTGTTCCAGACAAATTTTTAAATAACTTAGATCCGAGCAAAGCCAGGCGGGTCAACTAGTTTGAAATATAAAAAACTCAAAATGTTACAAGATGAAGAAAAAATCCAATTTTCTTCATTTTTATTTTGACGATTGTTTGAATGATTTTAAAATTTAAACTGACAGTAAATATAATGCAGCTCTCTATAATAATGTTTTAACTGTATGTAAAAATTTGTATCTATGTTTATTTTGAAGTAATTTCATGGAAAAATAAAAGAGCTGTTGACATTTTTTCATGCTCGGGTCCCCTGGAACCATGTGTGTGGCTTACGTGATTTTTCGGAAGTGTGTGTTTAACGGGTTGATCGATATATCTCTGAAACCATGGTTCGTAGGAAAAAAGTATACATTTTTAACAGATAACTGTATGATCTTAAATTTTTGACTGAAATATTTTTATGATAAAACTTTCCGTTCTGCTGAAAATCGCGAAAAACTCACTTTTTTACCTTCGACCTTGAATAAAATTTGTATTATTGTTCCACTTGTTGTAAACGTAACTTCGAATGTCTAAATTGACCGGGCTAAACACCCGATAGGTTTCATGTTAACTCTTTTGTTCACAGCAACGAATATTAGTTCCTTTAATAAATTCATTGTGTATTTCTATCCCTGCATTGGATTAACAACATAGCCATGATTTTATTTTCCGTTTTTGGATCAAATTTAGGGCTTACCTTGTTATAGTAACCAATGTTTAATCATTAAATGCTTACATAAAATTGAATAAGAAAACAACAAAATTCCGCACCTTCCGCCTTCAGATTATCAAATTTTCCAAATCGTTCGTTGTGAGCATCTTTAACAGGAAGTAATGCCCCACATATTTACCGTTCACACATAATTACAATACATAAAATTAATGAAAATACACACTTGCACATACCCGATATGCCAAACCAACCACCCAAGCACTATTGTTCTTTGAGAATAAAGAAATTAATTTTCCTTGTTTTCCCGTACATATTATACCAACGATTTTCCTCCTACTCGCACCCAAACGGCTTTTTGATAGAACTAAAGCAAAGCATTTTTTATCCTCGAGAAACGAAAAAATTAGCAGGGTTCAGGTTTGGATAAATCTTCATTTAAGTTGGCAGCCCAAGGCAGGCATTCGGCTGCAGCAGCCGGGGCCATTCCCACTGAAGGAAATGCTCACTCCACACACCACCTCGCCCCGCCCGGTCACCACACCACGTCGCGCCGCTCTGTACAATGCAGAATGATGACAAAAAAGCTTTAAAAAATTAATTTGTTCGCAGGATTGCTTTGATCTGCCAAATAGGCAGCCACTGAGAATTAAACACAACGTACTTGAATAAAATGAATAATGTGTTCTGTTTTAAGTTTTTAAAAGAATGAATGATACACATCTTGGGTCCGAAAATGTATTCCCCCAACGAGAGGTGCTTACTGCTTATGTTTACGAAAAATGTTTACTGATTTTTTTTCCGGTCTGTTGATTTTCATTAAATGCTTTGTGTGGAATGTTGATTTTGAATCTTTCAACACATTTTTAAATGCTCCTCTGGGTCATTTGGAATTTTTTGTTTTAGTTTTTTTCTTTTCTCTTTTCATGGCCCTGGGAATTTTGACCAAAATTATGCGATTTTGGTGTTCCGTTTAAAAGAAAGTTTACTTTAATTTGTGGGTTCTCTTATCTCAAGCAGACACAATTTGCTGTTTATGTTGTTGTTCCCTATACTTTTCCCTCTGGAAGCACGTTTTCTGAATTGATTTTTAAAATGCGAATATTCTTCATGAATTATTCAGGTCACTTCTTTTTATAAACATTTACTCAATCAATAGAAACTCGTAAGACTCTATAGACAGCCACACATCATCATGAGTCATATTTGTATTTTCTCTTCACTCAAACATAGCAAATAATGGCATCAGAGCAAATTTGTTAGGAGCTTTATTTTCTAGTGGGCTAGTGAACAACTTATAAGGAACACCTAGCATGTTGCAATTGAGGTACAATCAATGGAACCACTCGAAATTATATCCCAAAATGCATTGAAATGATAAACAAAGTAATTGAATGTAGCTCTTCGAGAGACTGAAGTGGGTATGTATGTATATACACAACCAATCAAATACCAAACCAATCATCGTAATTTGGAAAGCCCTATGGGCATTCCGAATTGAATTGTAACGAAACTGAATACAGTCTTCCTATTGCAAATAGTTAAATAGTGTTTAATAATGTTAATGGATGCCAACTGCAATGATGTGCTCTAAGAATATATTTGAAGTGCACTTAATTCGAGTGAATGGTATTTTTGATTGACTACCGATGTGTGGCTAGCCCCAAGGTACTAGTGAGTGAGATTATTGAACCAGCAGTAAAAAAGCTTTTATCGAAGTTATAGCTCTCTAGTCTCTACTTATTCTCATATGACACCTTCCTGGTAACAATGCCACAGTATGACTATTATGGCATCCAATAGTATTTGATAAGGACATTTTTGGACCACTCAAAAACCGTAGTGTAAAGGGGGCATAAAGTGGTCTCCATTTAAATTCTTTTTTACAATTTCAAGGAACAATCGGTAGAAAAGCCCCTACACACCTTAGTACGTACCATTGGATACTCCCTTGTCACAAAGATTATACTCTTGCCGCATTGCATGTTGACTTTTAACGTCTACAACGACGCAGTGCTGATGAATATCAAAATGGATAGCTCACTGGCTGAACTAATAGATCTTAGGTCAAAGAGCAGGAGAATAACTTTACTACAGGGGATTTTTCTACAAAGAGATTCGTCAGTAGAGGAACACCAGAAGACGGATTCCTATACCCTCCTTTATGGAACATAGTCGTCATAAGCGAAGTTATAGTTAGCTAGGAGGCTTATAGGGCTTCAAAGTTATTGCATATGCCGATGACGTTGACGAAAAAGATGTTCAGCTCCTTACGGAGGTTATGTAAATTACGCTCAACAAAATAATAATATGGACGGGAAATGTGATCTGGGGTTTTATCTACTGAAAATGGAACCCATTCTCTTCAAACTTCCACCACTAGTAACTTCACCAATTAAGAGTATTCCAGTAAACTTTTCAGACGAAGCAAAAAGCTAAGCTGAAAGTCTAATACACAGGAAAGAGTCAGGAAAGCCATCATGGGCCTCCTTTCCAAAAAAGCATAACAAAACAAAGGAGATTATGTTCGCATATCACCCAATGGGTATAGACTGCGGTGATTAGACAGATTCTTACTTACAGAGCAGTAGTATGGTGTACTGCTTAAGATAAGTTGTAATAATCCAAGCAAAGTCTATCAACACCTTCCAACACCAAAACATACTGCTTGATCTTACACCCCTAGACATCTTCAGAACACAGATGGCCGCTTCGAGCAATCTCTCAACTGACCAATAACAGTATTTATGAACATATAGGTTACTCCATATGTTTGCATCAATCATGAACCACTTCGACTACACCAACCCCCAACTGGGTTTTAAAAACAACTTCCAAGAGTCTCCATTCCACAGAAATCCTTTTGGGATAACAAGAAATTTTAAGAGATGATTCAATTCATCTATACACCGATGGTCCAAAGGTCTAAGTCCGACTTCCAAGCCACTAAAGCGTTTTCCAAGCGAAAGTTCTGTATCAGAGGAAAAGTGATATCCTCAGTGAATATTCACATAGTCTCAAAGAGCTAATCAGCCCTTACGATTTCAGTAACCGCCTTCAATCGCTAACTCTCTTTCTTCGAGTTGGTTGAACAATTTAACATTGTACTTTTTTAAACCGTAAGGCCGACGAACTCACCATAATGGAAAAACAAAGCTCCGGTTTTTAAAAGAACTGTTCTTACCATTTCGACACATATGTATATATTAGCAACTACAAAAAAATGGTGATTTTATAGTTTCGCTTAAGCATTTGGAATATTTAATTTAATTTTCATCAATATTTTATGTAATTTTATTTAATTTTCACAATAAATGTGCAGTTGGCAACCCTGTTTCACTAAATATAGGGTCCGCCAAATAACTTTGTTTTCAAAAACAGGGCGCAAAACATGTAGTATAGCTTCGGCTGTGTGACACATAACGCCGTCCTGTTGAAACCAGATGTTGCCAATAGATATCCTCCTCATCAATTTTTGCGAACAAAAATTCGTTCAACATGGACCGATAACGATCGCCATTGACTGTAACGGCCACTCCTTGCTCATTTTCGAAGAATGCCTCGGGACCAAAATCCGCACCGAACAGTGACCAGTTTTGGGTGTATCGGCTTTTAAATGTATGCGTGCGGGTTTTCTGTGCCCCAAATGCGACAATTTTGTTTGCTTACATACCCACCAAGATCAAATGAGCTTCATCTGAAAAGATGATTTTTTTTTGGCAAAATCGGCATCGGATTTTAAAAGTTATGTCTCAATATTTCCAAGCGTTGTTCAAGCGTATACACAACCATATTCGTTTTGCGGAAGGATAAACCTAATTATCTGTCAAATCAGACATGAGCTAAGTGTTACCATTCACGAAATAAGCATTGAAAAAAAAAAAGTTAGATGTTGAACCCTTTATATTATGAAGAGCGGATACTAAAACCTTGAACTTAGCCTCAATATTTTGATATTGTACTTAGCACACAATCGCAAGTTCGTGCGACTCAGGCGTGCCAAATTTTTTTGTCTTACTTGATTGCATACAAGCTTCGTAATCGGTGTCGTTGTGATACTTGTGTAGTGTTCCTGTTTTTCCATGAGCATCGCCTTTCGCGAGGAAAAGCGCTTTCTCCATTAGCCATTCGGGACCGGCAGCAAAATGTAGGTTCCCTCTATTCCCTCACAAAGGCAGTGGTTGTGAAAAATGCGCTAGACCCCGGAATACCCGCTCTGTTGTGCCACCCTATTTATAAATTATTTATTTATTTATTTTATAATCGGTGTTATTTTTCGACATTGCTTCAATGGGAGACACCCCTCAAGACCCTGAATTCACTCAGACGACTTCTGTAGAAACTGTTTAGCAGAGGAGGAAGAAAAGACAATTCCGCACAGTTCTTACCTTGCTCTCTACCTTAAACGTAAACATCTAGGCGATTCCTTCTTCGATGATTTACGTTTTGATGAAAATCGATACCGTACACCTCTAACGCTTTATTAAAATCTCAAAACGGACCTAATACTGGTTTAAGTATGTCACTTGTTTCCCTGACATCCTTAAATCCTAAAAACCTCACATGGCCTTTGGTGGTACCCGTAGTGTGATAGATAGCATGTCCGCCTGTTAACCCAGAGGTTCGTGGTTCGAATCCCAACAGAGGCAAAAATATTTTTTCCACGGGTATCGCCTTTCGCGAGGAATTGGCAAGTCCTCCGTTATTATTCATTGCCATGAAAAGCGCTTTCTCGATTAGCCGTTCGGAACCGGCAGAAAATTGTAGGTCCCTTCAATTCCCTCACAAAGTATGGTTGTGAGAAAAGCGGTAGGCCCAAGGGCTCCTCGCTCTGTTGTGCCACCCTATTTATTTATTTATTTACATTGACTTTGCCTTTGAAATCTTGATAGGAACTCAGTATCGTACCATGCACCGCCGAATCACTTGAATAACGTTGGGAAATATCGAAAACTTATTTCCAAAGTGAGTGCTGTGAAGCCCAAACAGTGCATTTTTTTAAAACAAGTTTTGGCCGAAATTAAGCACATTTCGCAATTGGCGGTCTCAGAGCTGTGATTTTACCTCTTTGGACTTTTTTCACGGGGTACACTGAAGTACGAAGCGCTGATGCTATGTCAGCAATCCGGAAGTGATTCAAGCACTTGAGGCCAACTGACTTGGCCACCTCCAATGGCATGCCTTAAAGAATTATGAAGCCGATTGGTTTCATATCGCTGGGTATCTATGTCTGAAAATTTAGTCAAACTAAGCTCCATGTTCGACTATTTGAATGAATAATGAATGTACATGAACCAAAATTATTTTCAATTTTCTCAATTGCAGGTCATTTTTGGTCCAAATTGAAAACAGATAATTTGCAACCCAATTTATCAGAGCAGGAGTAGCTCAAGAATCAAAGGTTAGGTCGTATCTCTACAACATTTTCACTTCAAATCAGACTTAGCCAATTAACGCCAAGAAGTTGCTCTATGCGGATGATTCTCTCACTTATGCAACTTCGATGTAAACAGCAATTGCAGCCCGAATGTTCGACGATCACTTTAGACGTTTAAGGGAATGATACATCGAAGTCGATTCGTCAAAATCCGAATAAGCATTTTCAGGCGATCCATAAGACGTCAAGACAAGCCGAAAAATGCCACAAAACAACCATCCAACTACCCGATGGAACATAGTTGAATACGAAAACTAACACCATCTAGTACCTCGGCATAAACTTCGAAGAAAGATTACGGTTCAACCCACACGTAACTGCAATTCTTGTAAAGGCAAACTACACTTTTCACCTCATACACCTCCTGATGCCAAGAAGGAACGGAAACGGACTCAGTTAGAAGACGAAAAAGCTATTCTACCAACAGCTCCTCCTGTCAATTATCACTTACTGCTTGGTTAGTATATCCAAAATCAGCTTGCAAAGGCTCGGAGCGTTTGAAAATAAAATTCTGAGAATCTGCACAGAACTCAACTTTGGCCATCAACGACAGAAGTACTTCAGCAACAAAAAACTCTACGAAGCATCAGGAATCCTTCCCCTCGATAGATTCCTTTTGAAGCTGCATGAAAACTAACAAACGACCTGAGCCACCAACCGAATCCACTGGTGAGAAACTTGACGAGCGATGAGATATCATCCCGAGCCACGGTACCTAGATATGATGGCACTACGGGACGAAGGAATCATATCAATCAATGACGACGAAGCAATACCCTTTTACGAGGAAGCAGTCTCAGCTTACCACCGCGGCCAGAAGCCGATCAAACCCTCTTTTACATAATGACAACCGGATCTGAACAACCCGAGATTTTTCAAAATCAAATTTGTAAACATTTATTTTTTGATAGACAATAATTTTTATGTTTGCTCCTTGTGGATCCTGAAGGGTCTTCTATAGGTATAGCCCTACGTCGGTAACCTTCATAGACCACCTTGCAAAGTGAAATATAACCTCACCAAAGAACAACCTCTATTAACAATCTCAGGGTCTTACACAAAATTTACAACACCCCTTGTGCGAAACTGCATCATGTCTTCTGACGAAAATCGATCGCGCACACGTGAACCTCTCTCAATGACCGATTTTTGGCACTCCTTTCACACGAAATCGCATTAATATGTATAGCCTGATCTAATTGCATTGGTCTGCCATAAATCATTCTCATTCAAAAAATCCGATCGAATCAATCTTGTTAGCACTCGACACACAAAAGGCCATTAAGCAAATCATTTACATGCGCTGGTGCTGGTGGCCTCTTCTGCCGTGCGTCACGATCTCTTCTAGGATTGCAAACTACCAAAAAATCTAAACAAATAAAACCACCCAGACAAAACCCACATCATGTAAACTACGGCACGTTCCAACAAACAAAAAAGCCTTTTGCTTTGATAGCGCGCATAGCCATGAAGTGAATCGAATGTGACAAGAATGCGCAAACATTTAGCCGCCATTCAATTTGATGTTTCACTTCTTATTTTTGTGTTTTGACTTTTGGCATTCATCTTTAGTAATTCGAACAATGATTGTTCTTGAACTAGAAAAACAAAATTCGAATTCAACAGCACTTGTGCAGCACTGGAAGTGGGCCAAAAAGAATTTATTCGCTCGCAAATACGGCGAAAGTTTCTCCAACACAATAAAATATATAAATGAAGTCTCACTGTACAAAAATAAATTTTCAAAGAATCCTAAATATTGATGAACGTTTATGTTTCTGTTAATTGTTCCGTAAACTGTAAATAAACAAATTTACCAACACAAAGCGAAATTGGAATCGTTTCTTTGTTTTTGATGTATGAATCGGATATCCACGTCGCCATTGTGTATCGTGTTTATATCTTTGCTTTTTTAATTCTTTATTCGAAAATGAGGTTTGAAAGGAGGATAAACAATGATTGGGGTTTTTCAATGCAACGATAATAAGTGAACAATATACATCTCTCTTTTTATTGAAGAGGTGCCCCCTGCCCCCTTCAATCCCCCAATTCCCGCGAAATTATATTGCTTGTTGGTGAGATTTGAAAAAAAAATTTTATGAGACGAAGCCAACGTGCGATTGCAATAATTTTATTACTGCTCCCGTCTGTGCGTAGATAAGGCAATAAATTTTTTTGTTTATAATCATTTAAACAGGCCAAGTTTATAAAAACAAAATTGAGATTGTTTGCTATGAGTGGGAGGGGAACGAAAAAGCAATGATGTGTAATTATTATAAACTTGACTTTGAGTATTTATTGGGTGACATGAGTGCCGAAAGAATGATTTAAATGTTGGTTGGAGATTTTAAAGATTTTGCGGTATTTGCTGACATTGTTTCTTATGAATACTTGTCAAAAGTTATAAAAAAACTAGCTGACCCGCCCGGCGTTGCTCGGATCTAAGTTATTTAAAAAATTGTCAGGAACACCCGCTGGACCAAGCTGAAAATAGCCGAAAAGTTTCTAGTTTCCGTGGGAATATGGTCATGAAAATGAGTCTATGTAAGGGATAATTTAACATCCTAATATCAAATGAATTTTTAATATCGGCTCAGAATTTTTCGAGTTTTCGTTCCCGTTCCGGTTCCCTTTCCTGAAATTAAAAAATTTCATCGAAATCGGTCAAGTCATTTCGTAAAATAACGAAGATACCAACTGCAACGCCATCTGCTAAGCCAATTCTCAGTAAAATAAGATCCATTACAATCTGTTGAAAACTACGGGCGTTAGAAGGAAACAAAATTTTAAGATTAGGAATAATTTATACTTACAACACAATACCTAGCCGTTGTTTGCGGGAGCTAGTGACACGTGTTGAGTACTTTTGAGGTTGTGTAATAAATCACTTAGTTAACTAATCATGCAAACTGCACTTAATAAAATAGGAATAAATAATTTTTGTCCAGCAAATTAATAAAAAATTTACTTGAGAATATAGTTGATGTAAAGTTCTGGTGTCACAGTGTAAATTAAAAAAACAATGTTAATGGGAGATGGCCCTTATCACTAAGGGGTATGAAAAATAGATAGTAGCCTATTCTCAGACCTACTGAATATGCGTATAGAATTTCATAAAAATCAGTCAAACCGCTTCGGAGGAGTACGTTACCTAATATATCAAATTCTCGTTGAAAATCCTGGAATTTTGTTAGTTTAAGAACACACCGTAGCACTTATCAGAACTGCGGGAATCGGGGAAACATTTGCCTTTGTAGTAACATTTTAAAAAATTTATGAAAGGAGAAAAAGAAATGACAAAAGATGCGCTTACTCGTTTACAGAAGATAGGACTTGATGATTCCACTGCTGAGCAGCTACTGAGTTTTTAAGATAACGGAAATTTTCTATTTGAATCAGCGTTTAAGATTACTGACTTACATACAGACATATCTTATTTTTAGAAAGCACAATACGGGATTTCTATCAAAAAGCTGTAGCCAGTAAGAAGTTTATTTTAGTTTCTGTAGCAAATTTAAAGAAAATCTCTCAGCCTCCCTATCCAGCTAAACGCTGCTGCAACATACATACATTAAATTTTATAGGGGAAAACATGTATAAACCAAAAAATTTTAATACCGATTGTTATCAGAGTGAAAGTTGCCAGTCAGAATTAATAAATTTAGACCACTAAATTAATAAAACACAATTCGAATAAAAATAAAGAAGCAAACTTACACTGTTATCGCAAAGAATTCTCTGAACAAAAAATGTGATTTCAGAATTTATTTTAAACAAATTAAATTGATAAATATGACATTTACACTGAGACTGAAAAATCTAATATATTAAATTCTCGTGTCACAGTGTAAATTAAAGAAAAAATGTTAAAGGTAGATGGCCCTTATCACTTAGGAGTATCGAAAATAATTAGTAGCCGATTCTCAGACCTACTGAATACGCATATAAAATTTTGTAAAAATCGGTAAAGCCGTTTCGGAGGAGTACGGTAACTAACATTGTGACAGCGAATTTTTATATATATAAGGAAGGATTAAACTAAGTCTTACAATAAAGTCAAAGTTGTTTAGCGTGTACTATTCGCTCTGATTGGTGCCAATTTGGCGGCGCGGAACGCAGATTTTACAAGTTATGCGGTATTATGCTTCAATTGTGCTTACTATACCTAGTCAGGGTAACAACTGATTACTGGTCTCCTCCAATCGGAGGTGACTTTCCCCGCTAGTAACTGCGAGTCTTAGCAACAAACGAGGAAAAGAGAGCCAAAATCACTGTGATCTGAAAGAGGCTATGAATAATCTTAGAGCGGATGAATTTGACTTTGAGAACCAATGATGGACTTCAGCAGTAAAAAAGCGGAAACTCCCTAATGAGCTACTTTGCCATACTTGGCAAAAGGTCAGAAAGGCCCTGAAAGACCATTAAACCAAATATGTTCGAATAGTTCGTTCAGGGGTCTCTGCATTTTTGACAGCTGAAGTAGTTTTTCAGGTCATCTCCAGGTGGAACGCCCCAGTTTCCAGTGGCTACCGCGTGGAGGTATAGTGAGCACAACTGACGTGTACTATAAATTGCGACATCTGGGCACCGTGAACTTGACACCAATCAGAGCCTTTACGGATAGTACAAAAGGTCTTTAAAGGTCTTCAAATATAAGGAAAAGGTATTGAAGCAAAGGTGGAGGTGGACGAGCTCTTGGCGAGATAGTGGCAAACTTTTGCTGCAGGGTACTGACACCGGGTTACCCAGTCTTTATATCCAAGCGAACCCAAAGGACCTGGCCTCTCAGATTGGAGTGAAGTGCATAGAGTTAATTACCAAATCATGTTAAAAATCAGTTCATTCCAAGCGACGAGCATCCTCGGATAGCAAAAATCATTTCACCCTTGAAGATCTTAGCTTTAGAATTAAAGGAGGCCTTAATAATGCCGGTTAAAGAAGTACTGGAATGGACGTGGAATAAAGAAGATGAAAAACTACAACATCTACTATGGCGACTGCTACGGACAACAGAAACAACCCTAAATATAGTGCAGATTTGTAATTAGAGGTAGACTCAAAGATCATATCTCAGGGAGATGTCAGAGCAATTGAACATTCACGTGTGCAGGGTGCCGGGGCATAGAAGCCTTGTTTATGAAAAATCTATAGTACTATCACTTTCCCCTTTTGCACTGTCGAACTTGAATTCGAAAGTGGTCCACAAAAGTTGGAATGTATTCCACAAAAGTTGGAATGTATTACACAAAGGTGCAATATGTAAGAGCAGGAAGCATAAATAAATAAAAAAAATTTATCATATATGCCTTTATCTCTATCTCATAGGAAATGCGCGCCTAACATCATACATTCCACCATGTGCATTCTTTTTTTCGTAATCTTGTCCGCCGATGTTGGCGCACCCTAGTGACGAACAATGTTCACAAAGAAAGGTGTCCGGTAATAGTACTATAGTTTCTATATACAAAGATAGAACTCGCCAGAAACGGAACACTTCTGCGCTTCCCACCGATAACGGAGAGTATCGGCATACCAATCGCTACATACAAACTCTTGTTCAAGGAGAACGCATACAAGAAAACTAATCTCAGATGGTTAAGCAGTTTAACTTGTAACGCATCGATAGAAATCTGGCCCAAGCCAAACCTTAACGGACGAACGGCCTGATCTCTCTAAAAAAAAAAAAACTAATTAGTGTGACGAAATGTGTCATTATAGGGCATTGTCTTATTGGGAGACATTCCTCAAGGCTAGGGGTCACCTCAAACGATTTTTGCAGAAGCTGTGTGAATGAGGAGGAGGAGGAGACTATTCTCCACCTTCTCTGTTCATGCCACGCTTAAACTCACAAACGTAGAATACACCTAGGTTCGTGTCTCTTTAATGACCTTGCGTCTCTCCTGCTTGATTGTAAGCTCTAAATAGTTCCATTAGGATAAGGATACATTAGATCCATTGTGGAGTCACAATGGGCCCAACGGGCCTAAGTGTGTTAGCGGAGCTGACAGCCACTTTAACTTAACCAAACCTAACCTAACCTAGACTCAGTGATAAGGTTATCAGACAAATAGCAGTAAATATAGTTTTCATCAAAAACAAAACTATTCGAAAAATTCGTAATGCAAAAGCCTCTTTATACTCACTACAATACGTCTTTAGGAAGTAAGAAAATTTGGCAAAAATTGAAAAATGTCGGTGTTGGAAAAATATCTTGTGGGTTGCGTGAAGACATAGACAGCAACGCTTTAAAACAAATCTTTCCTTTCTAACCCAATTATTAGCCTCAATTCTTCAGATCTCCTGCAATATTTTGAGGAGATTTTGTCAACGCGTAACTCAAACTCAAATTCGTTTATGTTTTCTCCAATAACTGAGGAGGATGTGGAAGAAACGCTCCTTTCTATTAAGTCCAATGCTACAGGACTTGATAACATGCACCCCTCGTTTTTGAAAATTATCTTACCAACACTCTTGCCCCTCATCACTCATATATTTAATTCCATATTAATACAAAATGAGTTCCCAACACAATGGAAAAGGGCAAAAGTCTTACCCATTCCAAAAACTTCAAAAGGAGATGATTTTAGGCCAATTTCAATATTGCCATTTCTGTCAAAGGTTTTTGAGAAAATAATGCAAAATCAAATGAGTGAGTTTCTTAATGTACATATTCAATTTGTTAACCCCTAAGCAATCAGGCTTTCAAAAGTCAAACAGCTGCATTACAGCTTCGCTAAGTGTTTCGGAAGATATAAGGAAAGCTATAGACGAGGATTGTGTCACATTCTTAATACTCCTCGATTTCTCAAAAGCGTTCGACATGGTGAATCACGTGGTACTTTGTGAAAAACTCTCCCGTGATTTTAACTTTTCTTCCTGCGCAGTCAGGCTCTTATTTTCTTATCTTACTGATAGAGTGCAAGCGGTTGAAGTTAACAAAACTCTTTCCAGTTTTTTACCTGTCGTTAGGGGTGTCCCACAAGGTTCAATTCTTAGCCCGATGCTGTTCTCAATATATGTTAACGAGCTTCCTACAATAGTATGGCAATGTTCGATACGCATGTATGCTGATGACACCCAACCCATTGGGGTTAATTGAACACTTTGCGGCCTGTATAAATGAAGATTTAAACTTGATCGAACGCTGGTCGGTGGAAAACTGCTTGCTTTTGAACCCAAAGAAATCAAAGTGTCTTGTTATCTCAAAAAGCAAAATAGATGTGTCTTACTTTCCAGAAATCCTTTTAAATAACTGTCCCATTGCCTACGTTGATTCAGCTGAAAATTTAGGGGTTGTCTTTAACCGCAACCTTACGTGGACACACCACATAAACAACACGATTAGAAAATCGTATGGTGTCCTACGCATGTTATCGTCAACGCAGCACTTTATTCCTTTAAAAATTAGAATTCAGCTTGTGAAAACGTTGATTCTGCCTTTACTCACTTACGGTTGTGAGATATTTTCGAGAGTAAAAGGAAATTAACGGTAGCATTTAATAGCGCAATAAGATATACATATTTACGGGCTGCGACGTTATGATAGAGTTTCGCATTATGCATTATGCATCACAACTTCTTGGGATGTCTTTTGAAAATTTCATAAAATTTCGCACTATAACCTTGTTTTCTGACATACTTCTAACTCGTCAACCTATGGATCTTTACAACAAATTAAATTTTTTCCACTCTTATAGATGTCGAGATCTCGTAATTCCGCGGTTTCAGTGTTTGACATCCGAACGTCAGTTTTTTTTCAACTCCATAAGAATTTGGAATTCATTGCCGCGAGAAATAAAAAGTATAAATGATACGAAACAAATAGGAAAGGAACTTAAGCTCTACTTCAGTAATGTATAGATTAAGTAATATTTCCATCTCTTTCTTTCTCTTTTTTCTTTTTTGTTTGTTTAAATATGAAAATGTAAAACTTGGATTAAATCGATTATGTAGCAATTGTACAATTTAAAAGCTACACTACAAATAAGATATTGTATCTTACAGTGTAAGCTAATCACGAAATAAATAAAATACTAAATACTAAAATACTAAATGATTGTGAAAATCTGGAGCAGGGCTGAGAATATAGAGAAACACGATAGCTTTAAGGACTGTTTCTATATACGTGCTCCTCGAAGAAACATTGGAGCTAGTAGCTGTGCCCGCGACTTCGTCCGCATGGAATATTGACTTTTACGTTCCTGTTCCATAGTGGGAGTGTAATGATGACATACATAGCCAATGTCCATCCCCAGGTTCTGGACTATCTGTACCAAAATTCATATAAATATAGGTTCAATAGTTTGGGCGGTAGATGGAAACAAAGAAAAACAGACAGACAGGGTTAATTTTGGATTTGTAATATAAGTGAGTACTTCCGTTCCCTTGGGAATACAGGGATGAATTAAAGTCTATTTTTCTTGGGGATAGTGTAACACCGTGGAAGAATTTTTGAAATCGGTGCAGTAGTTTCTAAGTTCCTTCACGTTGACGTTGTCATTCCCGCGGCAATAGGAATAAAATATATAGCCTATGTCCTTCCCTGGTTCAAGACTATCTATACAAAATTTCAATTTGATCGGTTCAACAGTTTGTGCGTGATATGGTTACAACGAAAGACGAACAGACAGAGTTACTTTCTATTAGTTAGGATTAGGACTCCTTAGACATGACGTGAAAGTCTTACTTGACGATTTTGACACAAAACTGTGTATGAAGGATGAGGGCGGCCTTGGTGCAGTGGTAAAGTGTTCAATAGATGAGCCAGATACGTGAGTTCGAATCCCGCTATGGGTATCTATTTTTCTTTGTGCCTCCCAGTTTCATCTGGACCTCGCCCCTGAGGTTATATGCGAAATTATAACCACGTTATTTCCATCTTCTGCACCACACAAAAGGGAAGGCTGCTACTCTGGTAGTGTAATGGTTGGCAATTAGATCTGAGTGCTCCAGAGAAGCATTATTCTCGTCTTAAGAAAAATGCAGGTAGAATATTTTTGAAAATACTGCAGTTGGTAAGAATAGCCTACATTACAAAACCTGGAAAACTGAATCAAACTGATCGATATGACTGTGTTGTGATGGAAGCAAGACACTCTTCTCGTATTATTAACGTCCTAACTTTCCGAGTGGACAACTTTGATTAGGACCACCATCTTGTTTTAGCCAAGATACGAATGAGGATGTCCTGTTCAAGGCTCGTGCGAACTAACGCTGTAAAACGATATGAATTCAGAAAGATACAATCGCAAGAGATTGCCCGATGCCAATGCCTTTTCGAATCAAGTGTCCCTACAACTATTCTTGAAACCTATGCCGCCAACACTTATCAATTAAGTTGGCATTAATGCCAACAAGCCATCAGGATCGCGCAGCCTATGAGGTTCTGGGTCTCCCCCTCACTCGGCTTCCAAAAAGAAACTCATGGTTTCTTCATCGAGAAATGCGGTTTGAAGCACCATAAAATGTTGATGCAAAAAGGAACGAAGGCTGTCTATGAACCAACAACAAAATTTACAATGTAAAAAGAAAGAAAAAAAACCCGAGATCTTTATAAAAAGAAACAGCATGGGAAGAGCTCGTTTGAGGAAATTGACAGATGCCATGATAGGAATGAGATTCGAAAGTTTGGAAAAAAATCAGGAGGAATTCGAAGAATTGTAGTTATTACAAATGATTTGGAAAGACTGCTCTGCAGGCTGTGATATAGACGATGAAGACACATGTTTCGCTGCCAGGCAGAATTCTGAATTCAAGAATGCGGTCCTCCCGACGCGACGATAAGAAAACTTAAACCAAATAAGACGGCGGGTGCAAATAGCCTTGATACCGAGCTTTTAAAGGCAACTGAAAATTAGTTGGAAAGGCGAAATGTACCTGCTGATCTGCATGATATGGAATACCCGATGAACAGAATCACGGCAGATTTTGAATAAAAAAATAATATCGACGTGGACCATATTTTCATTGATTTCAGAACTGTATTTGACAGTGTTTTTAGAGGTGAGCTGTACCTGAACTGAATCATGTCTTTGTCATGTTTCGGAATCCCTGCAAAACTCGTACGACTATGCAGGAGTAGTTAGAATCAAGAAAGCGTTTTTCGACACCCATCCCACCACGGGCACCACAATAAAAAATAAAAAAAAACTTAAAAGGAAACGATACACAGTTTTATAAATTACTATTTGGTTCAGTGGAAGTGGATTGTCTGTCTGCTGCGTTCGTGCTCTTCACAAAACCCTTCAAACAAAATAACCAAACTTTGTCTGGCAAATTTTAAACATTTTCCACATTTTGTGTATAATTAGAGGGAATTTAAACTGACACTAAAAAAGAGCTATGCACACAATTTTCTGAAATTCTAAAGAGCTGGAGTTGAACGTACATACCGACTTATGGTACTCATGTTAGTTTGCGTTTCCATTTCCATTTCGGTGCACTTTGAAGTACCAATTAAAGCAACCAAAATATGAACGTGAATGAATAACTTTGGTTGTGAAAACGCAAAACGATAGCAATTGTGATAACTTAAAGTTATTGAAACTATAAAAATGTTATTCAAAACGAAACAGAAGGAATTGTGTTCACAAACGAAAAGAAAAAAGGAAAACAAAATAAAAACTAAATCATTTCCTAAAAATCAACTCATGGTGAGCTCACATCGGTTCAAGCACACAATTTCCGCTGAACGATGTGTCCTTGTGTGCCTTCTAAGGAAGCCAATAAATCAAAATGTAAATCAGTATACCTATTGTTGGTACAATCTGCTAAAAGGCGTCTTTGGAAATACACATAAAAACCATTAGGCTTAGCCACTTTGATATCCTTTGTTGCTTTTGAGCTTAATAGTTTAGCCTGAACCCATAGTCCGAGGGATGATTCGGAATTCAATTACTGAGGTTTCATTGAAGACCCGTTGAATTTTTTTCTTTATTAATCTCTTAATGGTGTTTAAGATAAGATGGGATTATTGTTTGGTACTAAGTGAAATTTCTCACAGTTTCTCATGAGAAAAAGGACTATATGATCAAAATGCCGACTGAAATGTCACACCAGCTAGAAAATGCGGTTTCGGAAGTTCTCTTATTAAAAACAAAATATGATATTGAATTAAATTCATGACATTTAATATTTGACAAGGAAGGCAATAACTTGGATCCGTCACAAGAAATACTAGCAAAGAAATCCGACACAAGGAAGTGGAGCATCATACGGGTGATTAAAGCTAATGCGCAATCGATCAGGGCACCACTGACAATAGTTCAGGAAGTGACTCTCTTTTCGAGTCTTTTCGAAAATAATACTATAGAGATCACTTTTCCTAAGAAGCTAAAAATTGTAAAAAAGAGGACATCGAACAAGGCTTTTTATTCCTCTAATCACAGAACATAGCCCAGTCATATTAGGGGTTTCATCGCGGAATTAAACATAATAATAGGCTGTAAATTGGTATAAACCCTTGCTTTATCGTTCTAAGTTTTGTCTCAAAAGTCGCAAATGCTATTGTGTTCACGTCTTTAGATATTGAAAGTCAGAGGTCATAAAAATCGTGAATATCTTGCTTTCCATTGCTTAAATGTAGAGTATAAGATTCTCTTCTTTTATATACGATCAACCGTTTTTGGGGTAGACTGCGAAGAGTACGTCGCGTCGCATAAGTCATATATGGCTTGGCTTTTGAGACAACAGTTAGAACCACATAACAAAGAGGTTTATACCAATTTACAGCTTATTATCATTCATCCTTTTTTGCTAAGTTGTGATTAGCTTTAATGACAAGGTCCAAACACAAAACCCTTAAACAAAACCATGGAAAACAAACAGGGAACATTTCATGGGAGAAGTATGATAACACTCTTCCTCCTCCTTTTTCGGCGTTACCACCAGCGTGATCTCGAAAGAATTACTGCTCTCACACTTGTCTGCTTAACGCTACAGTTACCCGGTCGTGGGGTATGCCACGTTGACATCAGAATGCGTCGTTGCATTAGTCTGTACCAGGAGTGTTTCGGTCTGCATTTTGCTCTTTCCTTAGCCATCCTGTCTTATCGTTGTGTGAATTTTTTTTTTTTTTTTGTGGTTCTCTGGGTCTGGACGTTCAACGCGGTATGTAGAGTCTTATCTCTTCACTTTAAGGCTAATTTTACTACAATAGAAGATGGCAGAGCTTTCTCGCCACTTCATCCACCCCTCGCTTACTCAATAATCCATGTCATCATCACAAGCTATTCCCCTCTTGATCTTGATCCCAGATATTTAAACTTTTCACACTTGAAAAGCATATTTCCATTCAAATTAATAAATATAAAATGGAACAGATATGTCTGGATCAGAAAACGGGCATCACAAGTACTTAGCCTTTTTCAGACTAATAGAGTAGGTACCCACTACCTTCTAAAACTTTTATCCATACGTTGACTGCTTCTTGCTGGGATTTAATAATCCTCACTTATGAGGCTCTTTTGTCAGCAAAGACTAGGTAATGTACTTTATCTTCTAGTAGATAGTAACGGACTGTAATAAAGTTCAAAGGAGTCAAGATGCTTCCTTGGTGTACACTTACTGTGAATTGTAATGCTTTGGAGGCTCCAGCTGGACATCTAACCTTTGTCACTACTACTCCTCAAAACAAATCCTCGATCACCCGTACTTTGGTGTCTGGAATTCTTCATGGTCGATCTCACGGTTGTAGATTGAATGCTGTTTTTCTAAGGAAACACGAAGTTATTCATTGAGGACCCTCATTTTTTTAAACGCAACTGCTGTTGACTTATTATTTTTTTTTTTTTCTGATTTCCCTTTGTCTCTTAGTAAAGGGTTTTTCAACAGGGACGCAACAAAAATAGAGCGGCAGGGACAGCAAACGGCGCCATATTTGTTGGCGCTATTTTGACATTTCTATTCAGTAAGGTTTGCCATTTTACGATCGAAAGATATACGAGCCGACAACGAGTCGAAATTATTAAAATTAAATACCGAAATTTAAAATCAGTGGCCTCAACGTTAAGAGCTCAACAGAACAAAATGTTCCCGTGCCAGTGAGACAAAGAAGTGCTCGTAGTGTCGTGAATGTTGCTTCAGCGGCAGCAACATTTCGGCTTCAGTTACGAAAGCCCAAATGCGTCTCTGACACGTCGTTCTCAAGCGTTGGGCATCTCTGTGAAGTCGTTGTGGCGAATTTTGTGAAAAGATCTTGACCTACATCCTTACAAGATTAAATCGACGCAAGAACTGAAGCGTCTTGACTACCAGAAGCGTCGTATATTCTTGAATTAGGCTGAGCAACAACTTGAAAATGATTCGGATTTTCATCGAAAAATCATCTTCATCAGCGATGAGGCTCATTTCTGGCTGAATGGCATCGTCAATAAACAAAATTTGCGGTATTGGTCAGACAGCAATCCAAACGTACTCAATTAATCATCATTGCATCCCAAGAAAATTACGGTTTGGTGTGATTAATTGGCCGGCGGCGTCATTAGGCCGTTCTTCTTCAGTGATGACCAAGACCGGCACTTTACTGTCAATGGGGATCGCTACCGTTCAATGATAACCGAATATTTTTGGCACCAGTTGGAAGATATGGACTCGGAGGATATGTAGTTCCAACAGGACGGCGCGGCGCCACAAGCCACATAGTGAATGTCACAATCAATTTATCGCAAACCAAGTTTGTAGAACGTATTATCTCACGAAATGGTTTAGTCGCTTGGCCTCCTCGGTCGTGCGATTTGACGGCGTAAGACTACTGTCTATGATGTCGTTGAGTTGTGTTCAGAATCTGGAAACATGGACCCCATGCTCTTTGCTTGGACCTTGGAGTAGAGTGCGCTTCTTCTTAGCTTATTTCTTGCAGCTTCTGTATCCCACTTCGAGGGGACCCTCATTTCTATTATATTGAGTTGCACTTTCAGCATGCTTTGAAAATCGCTTTTTTCTTACTTATCACTTCCTTATAGCTTTTTCATTTCAACACCTTGTTTCTTTGGCTTATTGGTTGTGTCCTTTACAATGATTTGGTTCTCTTTGGGCCACTTTGTGGTATGTTTCCTGTGTTTTGATGAAGGCATCATCACTTAACTTTCTTAGTAGCCCCTTCTTTGTTGGACTTCTTTCATTGCTTCAATGAAAAGTTCTGTCATTAGAAGACGATGTAGGTGTTGCTGGGGCATAGCTTCACCCAGTATCACCTTGCAGTATTTCCACCCGAAGTTTTCTAAATATCGTTTCCAAATGGTAGTCAATTTAGGTTTCATTTCCACCATTACTGTGAAAGACAATGTGTCAATCATTCATTAGTAGGTTACCATGGCATTCCTCATCATACTCTCATTCTCGTTTGTCTTTTCATCATGTCCATAATTCAAAGCTCCACCGACAAACAAAAACTCCTCCTTTAAGATATCTCTGATTCAATTGTCGAAATGCATCTTTTCTAACTGTTCACAACACATGCAATGCACTGACAATATTCCACACCTTTAAATGCGTCACTAATTTAAAATCAAATGATCATTAGACTTCAATGCTCTGCCAAGTATCTCTTCCGCAAGGATGATACCGAATCCGTTTCTACCCTGATTCGTTTCATAACAAAACATCATGTAGGCTTTTATCATTACATACAAATACGGTTTATGTTTCTTTTATTCCCCAATTTCAACACACAGGATGTCTTCCTGCTATCTTCTCATCATCTCTTCCAACCTTTCAACCTACGATTCTTTAACTTCGTCCAATCCGTCTTACTATTTTAAACTTCAGAACTGACATCGAGAATGGGTATCAAGACTTTTTTAAAGTTTTAAGATTCTTGTTTGAATCTAATTTGCTAAATAACTATAAACTCGTAAATTCCTTAGCTAATCGACTCATAACCACCTGAAGCGCTATGATAACCCGAACTTTGTTCAAGATTAAACAATGCGAAAAGTTAGCTGTTGCGAATCAGTAAACGATTGTTTCAGACAGCTTTAACTTTTGGATAAATCACTATCAACGCAATACCCTGGGAACTGAATAAATATAAATTTGTTGCCGTTGTAGGAATATGCATAACATGCGGATACAAGTCCAAGAAAGTTGTGATAACTATGTTATCCCTTCCGGTTGGGATTTATGCCAAAACTTTCCAACTCGTTGATAGTTACAATATTTCCACTCTTACTTGACGGCAAAAGTAGATAAGTAATGTAAAGTCCCAACCAAGAACACTAACATTGAAAACTTTTTGGCTCTTTGAACAGGTGCCAATCACTTGGTCTGTTGACAGTTAGAGAACACAAATGGGTCATGGTTGTATTAGCCACATCTTTTGGCCAGTTCCAAGGAAATGTTTGAATTGAGTATTGTGAAAATGCATCTACTTTATAACAAACTAATTGGAAGCACCGCATCTCAACAACTGCCAGAGACACATTATTGTCTCTGGAAGAAAAGTTCAAGTCCTCTTTCATTAACAGAGTCAAACCAGGGAAAACTAATTCCCAATTAGAAATTATATAATTCATTTTCTTTTCTAATTCAAAAAAGAGAAAGTTTTAATAACTGGCAAGGAGATTTTATTGACAAGGGTTTGAATTCTAAAGCAAGAGGTTTTCCCAAGAGAAGCTATGTTTCAAAATTAGTTCATTGGAAGACGACTGTAAGACAATTGAAGTTGTTGCTTTTTGAATTATTTCACTCAGTCAGAACAAAAGTTGAAGCACATTCATTACTTATTTACTGGCGTAATAACTTTGGTGGGCATAAAAGGCCTTAAGGGTTACCTTGGTTTTCATTGAGAGGGTTTCGTTTCTCAATTGCCTTTTAAGTTCAAAGAAGCATCGATTGGCAAAAGTAATTCTCCGTTTGATCTCTGCAGTGATGTTATTTTTAGTGTCTATAACATTTGTAGACGAAGTCCTTTACTACCTGGAACTAAGTTCTGTTCATTGTGACCTTTTGTCCATTTCGTCGAGAGTCTTTGTTTGTTGACAGCAACTTTGTTTCGCCCTCATTAATAAATCAAACCCTTTTCTCCTTCCAAAACTATAACGCTTACTTCTTTCCATTACGTCAATATCATCTGCCCAATCGAGTTACTTTCCAGAGTTCTGAGAGACCATCCTTGTGGTATTGACTTTTGACTTTTGTACGATTTTTCAAGTATGATGCTAAACTGTCGTGTGAGATTTTGGTGGATATTGCACTTTTCTAAGTTCCAGACGATCACATTTCAACCCAGACAAAATATTATTTGCGACTTAGCGGAGGCTTTTGCCTTTAACTCACCCGGGACGGTATCCTTGATCATCGTTGGATGATTCTTCCTGACAGCGGAATTTGTGTCTACATCGGCGCTAAATAGACTGCAGAAGTGGTCTTTCCAGACCCCCAGAAGCGACTGAGATTCTGATGACTTGTTGGCATCGCTTAATCTGGTCTTCAATGCTTAACGCTGTCGAAATACGATTCGAGGATAGTTGGAGGTATATACTCGATTGAAAAAAGCATTGACTATCTCTTGCAAATTTGCTTTCCGACGTCATCTCTGGCGTAGATGACTGAAGTCGTAAACAGAGACTTGTAACATGTAACTACAAGTACTTGTAATACAAGTGATTTATGACAAGTATAAAAATTTTCTGTAACATAAAGCCACAATTTCGCTTATTCTTTTTGCAAAGGGTATTGGACATAGTCCAACAAGTGGTTCTTGCATGACTTGTAAACTTGTAGCTTTTTGTAACTGGCCCAGGATGTACTCATTCGGCTACAACAAAGTAGTGGTCCGAGTCAAACCTGTCAACTCGTCATGTTCAGATGTTAATAACACTGGAAGAGCGTCTTTTGGCGATCGCAACTTGGTTAATTTGGTTGACGGTTGATTGATCATTTAATCGCCAATTATCTATATACGAATCTTACTTTGAACGTGTATATACGGAGCTCTTTTTTCGTTTCCTAAAGTTGTCAAAGTTGAAGCATGGAGTTTTTAAGTGGTCGCACAAGCCTCAACATGAAGGGCCAGGTCCTTTTAGTTCTTCTTGGACACACAGGGCCAGATAATCAGGTCTCAGTACCCTACTGTAGGACTTTGAGAGCTGCCGTAGACTCGCTAGGAGCTCATCCACCACCATCTTTTTTTCAATACCCTGTCCTAGTAATTAAAGTCCCTATGAAAGGCCCACACCTGCTCCGGTTTCTGCTATTTAACTGCTGAAGCCCACCAGTGATTCAAATTGATCCGCTATGATGTTCCCTGCAAACTCTGAGATTCGATCACTCAGTCAATGGGCGCAGAGCTTCAGAGTGTTGCTCTATTTCCCTCGTCCCATAGTCATTCCTTGCAATTATTAGTTCGGCAGGTTACCACTCGCGAAAGGCGATACCCGTGGAAAAACCATTTTTGCCTCTGTTGGGATTCGAACTCGAACCTCTGGATTAACAGGCGGACATGCTATCCATCACACCACGGGTACCACATCTTCTTATATCAAAGTGATTAATGGATGTATATATAATTTTAAATTGAATTGGAGGCAGCCAATTGGATTGGACCATGAATTCATTGATTTACAACACTACTGCCTACCCCATCTTTATACATTTTCAAATCAGTATGTACCTACGAAAAATTAATTCTGTTGCGTTCCTTCTCTCAAAGCATTTGCCCTGTTTTTACTTGCGATTAAGGGTACTATAAGGCAAATTTTGCAATCGTGCAGAAAAATAAATTTAAGATAAGAATTAAATATGACATTACGATGATAGAGAACACGAAAAAAGTGTGTCCTGCAATTCTGTCTGTGTGTCTGTCGTATATGAATCTAAAGCCTCAGTCGCTTGACTGATTTTCTTCAAAATTACAGCCTAGATGCCACTTCAAAATATAATTAGGCTTGATTTACAAATTACCTAAGTGTTTAATGTGGAGTGGCAATATATTTTATGTGCAAAAAAAGGCAACGAAAGTGTTATATTTGATTTAGATTAAATATTTCTAAAAACAAGAATGATACAGAAAAAAAAATACTAAGTTGAATAAAAAATTTTAAGCTAAACTTGAATTGTCTAATTTTAAAAGCCAGACTTTAAAGCATCTTTCGAATAGTTCAGAAGATTTTGTTCGATTTTGTAATTTTTGGTGATCATTTGAAAAAAAGTTCGAATTTCAACAATTATGGCGGAGCAAAATCTCATCGTCACCTCCAAGTGGTGCCCGCTGGATATCCAACTAACGACGAGCGTTGGATCAATTGATCCACGAGCTGTGTCACCTGAGTTATCTTTTCAGGAACTAGGAGCAAAGAAAGAAAAATATCACTCTGAATGTACCAGCTCAACAATAAATCCAAGAGCATCTGACACATATTGTGCGGCACACTGGTCAGCGTCTGATCCCAGTGGGACGGCTGAATTTAAAATGCGAATAGAAGTAACTGACCTATTTGTATCATAAAAAAAAGTTTAAAAAAATTTATGGCAATGAACAAAACAAACAGATTTATTACCCCAGGTGGCAGTCCAGCAAAACTGGAAAATCCACTCTCTAAAGAGATCGGTCCTACGGATTCTGGGGAGGACCACTTATTGCTTAAAAATTTTGGAAAACGGAGTACGAAAATACAGAGAACTCCACCAAAAAACTACTCCCAAAGGGTTACACCATCGAAAACCCCAACTAAGACAAATGACGTAAAAGTCATTAGCCAAAAAGAAACCAATGTCTCTGAAATGATCGACACTGCAGGACAACAGAGTTTCAAAGAAATCAAAGAAAACTGCCAAACCAAATCAAAAGATTACTATGATAAACGGCAAAAGGAAATAGCAGCAAGAAAGAAACTTGAAACCTTAGATCAAAGTCTTCAGGAGCAAGTAAAAAGACTCGAAGAAAAGGTGTCCCTATTTGACAAGGAACACAAGTCTACGGTTCAGACAAGTCAACAAGATACTGTTACTGTGTATCAAACTGACGAAGAAGAACTTTTATTTGAAACTGAAAGAAAAAGAAATAAGCGCACTGCTAAAAAACGAAAAGCGGAAGGTAGCCCCGAATTGCATACAAAGAACCAGCAAACCTCGAAAAATGAAAATAAAAAAGACTTGGGTACTACAAAGAATAATGCAAATAATGTGCTAGCGGTGCCGTGAAATAAGGCCAAGTGAAATAAGGCCAAATGGAGGGATTTGGCCTTATTTCGCTTTTTAAAAGTGAAATAAAGCCAAATTTTAACGTTTGGCATTATTACACTTTGCTGAAGTGAAATAATGCCAAACAGATTAACACATTCAAAGGGAAATAAGGCCAAATGCTTTAATTTGGCCTTATTTCGCTTTGCGAAAGTGAAATAAGGCCAAATCAACTTGAAACCGGAGAAAAAGTCAAATTGTTTTTTTTTTTCGCGCGAATTTTTTGCTATTATTATTTTTTCAGTAAGGAAAACTAAATACATTAAACATTATACACTCGCCTATTTAATTAAATGTATTTAGTTTTACTTACTATAACTATATAAAAAATAATAACCCGATTCCGTGCCCAATTTGTAGGCAAATTGTTGAAAACAGCACAAAAATCTTATGTTAGTTCTATACATTTACTATACTGATTTGCAAATTTATGTACAAACTTTAACTGTTGCTTATACATAGCTACATTTAAAATAAAAAGATCTTTGACTTAAATATGTTCTCTTCAATCATTTCAAAATTTTGAATGTTTTTTAGTTCATTTTGGGTAATCTAGGCAATCGAAAGCGAAATAATGCCAAATTGGCCTTATTTCACTTCAGCAAAGTGTAATAATGCCAAACGTTAAAATTTGGCCTTATTTCACTTTAAGAAAGCGAAATAAGGCCAAATCTCTCCATTTGGCCTTATTTCACTTGGCCTTATTTCACGGCACCTGTGCTAGCCAATGCTAAACCGAAGTCTTTGTCTAAAGGCAACAGAAAAACTGTACCACCACCAATTATGATCACAGGATTCCCAAATTTTGGAGATCTTAAGAAAATGATTGAGAAATGTACTAAAAAAGCTTGCAAATATACATCGTATAACAAAGACAATTGGAAAGTCAATGTCGAGGAAGATGATGACTATAGACTGGTCACTGAGGAACTAAGCAAACATAAAATCCAGTGGCACTCCTATGAAAACAAATCCACAAGACCAATAAAAGTAGTAGCCAGAGGCCTACATTCCTCATGTTCTCCAAAAGAATTAGTAGAAGACCTTGTTCAAGCAGGCTTCCAAGCCCTTGATGCAGTCAATCTTATTAAGAATGAGACTACTAAGAACTCTGCTGGGGAACCAATAATAATAAAGAGATCACTGCCTTTATTCACGCTATCTTTCGACAGCAAACAAAGTCTTGAAAATGTCTATAATATTCGATCAATCTTGGGCATACAAGTCATAATTGAACCACTGCGAAAATCAAAAATTGTTCCGCAATGTAAACGATGCCAAGCATTTGGCCACACCCAAAAATATTGCAACCGCGAGTTTGCTTGTGTTAAGTGTGAAGGAAAACATGCAACTAAAGACTGTCCATCAAGCAAAGAACAGAAAGCAAAATGTGTAAACTGTCAAGGTAATCACCCTACAAGCTATAGAGGCTGTCCAGTTGCTAAAAGATTTCAAAAATCCAAAAGCAAAATGACATCCGGTGATATAAGGCCCAGCAATCCAGCAAACACAAAAAGAACTCCTGAAGCTGAAGATAAAAGTAAGAAAGAACTTCCGAAGGAAGCTGTTAAAAGCAAAAGCGACGAAAAAAAAATCTTATTCACAGATTGTTAAAAACGTGCGCAAGAATGAAGAAACTTCCATTAAAGAAATCCTTGAACTTATTCTTAAAAGAATTTACAATCAGGATTTGAACATCAAACGGCTAAGTGAAGAAGTCGCTCTTAAAAAACAATAATGGACAGAACACTAAAAATTGGAACATGGAATGCAAACGGTCTTTTACACCATTTATCAGAATTAAAAATCTTCCTAGACATCGAACACATAGATATTTGTCTGGTGTCCGAAACTCATTTCTCAAGTGGACTGGTTCTTGATGATTTAATATCAAACTATATTTGCTACCACGCTCCTCATCCAGCTGATAAGGCTAGAGGTGGATCGGCAATCCTAATAAAAAAGAGCTTAAAACACCATGAAGAAGTTATGTTTACAAACGAGAATATGCAAGTAACAATAATTAGTATTGGTATAAAAAAGAAAGACTTCAATTTGGCATCAATATACTGCCCGCCGAGGCGTTCCCCGACTGAAGATGATTATACAGAACTGCTGAATGTACTAGGACATAACTTCCTTGTTGGTGGTGACTTTAATGCTAAGCACACCCATTGGGGATCCAGACTTATAACAACAAAAGGCAGAAGGCTTTACAAAGCATGCCTCAAATACAATTGTGAGTTTTATTCATCCAGATCACCAACATACTGGCCATCGGATTCAAGTAAAATACCAGACCTTGTTGACTTTTTCATAGTTAAAGTTATCAAACGAAACCATATAAGAGTCGAAGGAAAATATGACTTATCATCAGATCATACACCGGTGATTTTATCACTTAATGAATCGAAGATAATGGAAAAAAGAAGTCCTAAGCTAGTAAACAATAAAACAAACTGGAGTAAATTCAGAGAAAAGCTTGAAAGCTATATAAATCTCAGATCCCTTATGGAAACAAAAGAGCAAATCGACCTTGAAGTAGAACAATTCATTGCCGATGTTCAACAAGCTGCAGAAGAAAGTACACCAACTTACTCGAGTAGGAAGCAAACTGAAACAAAATACCCTGCCGAGATAAGAGAGTTGATATTGGAGAAGAGAAGAGCTCGAAGAAAATGGCAAAATACTAGATTTCCAGACGACAAAACAGCGTTTAACCGGCTAAGCAACGAACTGAAGAAACAAATCTACGAATTCAAAAATGATTCATTAAGTAGATTCCTGAAAAATTTAACGACTGATGCTTCAACCAATTATTCGCTCTGGAAAGCAGCTAAGCGCCTGAAAAGACCACAGTTACAAAACCCGCCAATAAAATTTCTAAACGGGAAATGGATCGTAAATCAGAAAGAAAAAGCTAACATGTTTGCAGAACTTCTTGCGAATGTTTTTAAGCCATTCCCAGCAAATACATCTGAAAACAGCTTACAGTTTATTGATAAAGTCGATGAAGTTGACATACCAATTGTCACACTCAAAGAAATAAAAAGTGTGTGTCAAAATCAACTATCGAACAAAAAATCACCTGGGTACGATCTAATAACTGCTCAGGTTATGAAAGAAATGCCATCAAAAGCCTTCATAAAACTCCAATTCATAATAAATGCATGCCTAAAGACCCAATATGTCCCACATCATTGGAAAATTGCTGAAGTTATTGTTAACCCGAAGCAAGGCAAGCCACCAACAGAAGTGACGTCTTACAGACCAATATCGCTTATACCAATAATGGCAAAAGTCTTTAAAAAATTGCTACTGAAAAGACTGAGCAAAGTCATAGAAGAAAGAAATCTAATCCCAAATCATCAGTTTGGATTTAGAAATAAACATTCCACGATAGACCAAGTTCATAGAATAACGGATGCAGTTGAAAAAGCATTAGAAGAAAAACAAGCATGTTTGGCTATATTTTTAGATGTTGCTCAAGCATTCGACAAGGTAGGGCATGAGGGGCTAGAGTACAAACTGCAAAGGGACCTACCCAGGCAGTACTACGAAATACTAAAATCTTATATCTTAAACCGGCTCTTCAGAGTACGGTATGATCAAGAATATTCAAAGCTAAGTAAAAAAAAAGCCGGTGTTCCACAAGGAAGCGTCCTAGGACCTTCTGCTTTTTCAACTCTCCCACTTTTCCGCTTCACACTAGTGATCCGCCTGTGGGGTACGCCGCCTGAAGAAGCGTAGAAGCGTCCTAAGACCTACCCTGTATTTTCTGTATACAAGGGATATTCCAGTGGATAACAACACCATTATGGCTACTTTTGCAGATGATACTGCAATTTTGGCATCCAGTAAGTGCGTCGTCAAGGCTGCTGAGAAATTGCAAAATGCCGTCGACACCGTTAGTGATTGGACCAAAAAATGGCGTATCAAGCTCAATGAAGCTAAATCTGCACATATAAACTTTACAAATAAAAAGTTAAGCTACGTTCAAATATTCATCAACAATCAAGCTGTACCTTACGCCAATACGGCCAAATACCTTGGGATGAATTTGGATGCAAAGCTAAAATGGATGGAGCATATCAAAAAGAAAAGGGAAGAGCTCAACTTGAAATATAGAAAAATGTACTGGTTACTCGGTAGAAATTCTGACTTATCTGTCGAAAATAAAATAATGCTTTTTAAACAAGTACTTAGTACTTAGAAGTACTTAGTATGGGGCTGTTCAAAGAAAACAAATACTGAAATCATCCAAAAGTTCCAAAACAAAGTCCTTCGTGGAATAGTAAATGCACCATGGTATATAAGAAATAGCGATTTACATCGTGACCTACAAATAGAAACGGTTAGAGAAGTTGGAAGAAAACATGCTGTATCACACAATCAGCGACTGCACAGTCATATCAACTCTGAAATGGAGCCCGTATTAAATACGAGAGGCAATGTTCGGAGATTAAGAAGAACCAAGCCACACATGGTCTAAAAGTCATGGGAAGCATTAAAAGTTTAAGCTTCCCTTAAAGCGATAATATTATTGAGAAAGAAAAATCTGTTGTCGATCGTTATAGATTGGTTCTGATTATGAGGAGTTTTTAGTGGGTAAGAATCCCACACTACTTGGTAACGAATACTACTAAGTGTCTTTTGAAGATTTACTCCTAACAAAAAAAAAAAAAAAAATTAACAAAAAAGCGGACTTTTAATAGGCTATAAATCGGTTCTATTGAGAAAAAATAAAAACCCCAACCCAAGTGAGCAGCAGAATCGCTCAGAGTAAAGTGCAAAAATTAGTGCTTATTTAATGCTAATTTAGTGCCAAAAATGAAAACACTGCTAGCATGTAATTAATATTTTTTTTATTTTTTATCAATTGAAACTGCCAGCGGCAGTCTGAGCAAGTGACTAGTTTTTTTTTCTAAATTACTTATTACATACTGCCAGCACTAATCGAGCACTAAATTCCCTATACCTTGCTTTTGCGAGCATTGTTCTCATTGTTTTTAGCGAATCTAATAAAGCATCAAATTTAAGTTTTTGGCACTAAATTAGCATTCAATAAGCAATAATTTTTGCACTTTACTCTAAGCCATTCTGCTCACTTTGTCATGCAAGCTTTACAGACGTGTGGAAGAAGTAGACTGAATATTGCATAAAAAGTAACTGATTTTGAATTTAGAGCATTTCGGTGCATGATCTCAATTTATATGTTTTTTCTTTATTTTATTTTTTATTGACTAAATATTCATGTGTATGTATATGTACAATGTATATTCTCCTTATTACAAAGTAATCTTATAGTCTAGATGGTTTGGCGATAAGCCGTCTACCAGATTGACATTTTATTTTCTGAATTCGATTAAAGAGTTTAATTTTATTAGTTTAACTATTTTTAATATAAAAACAATAATATAACTATAGATTATTTTATCAAAAGTCGCCTTCAATTATGCGTGTTCTGTAGCGTAATGCACCAACGGTGTATTTTTATAGAACATCCCAGCCTCTGTTGCCATTTAAAATTGACAATGCTTCATCAATATCCAGCATATTTGATCCAAAGTAAATCCTTCTTAATTCGTACAAAACAGGACATTTTGGGAGAAAATGAAAGACATCTTCTCTCTCTCGAAGGTTACAGAGACCACATTCGATTTGAAGATCTGGACGCGGGATGTAGTTCGAGTTTGTTAGTTCTCCTCTAATTTTGCATACGACATTAATTTTTTCAGTTGAGTTTTTGTTCAAAAAATATGTTTTTTCCTGTAAACTGTGTTTGCTGTAATATGCTTTATACTGAGATGACTGGGCTTCGTTGATATATGAGTCATAAAGTAGGTTGCCTGTTTTCTTTAGGATCTCGTAGAAATTACTTCTTTGTTATTGCAGTTAATTCACAATTGCTAGCTAAGTTATTCCATTCTTGTACACAATTACTTTTAGATGAAACAAATTGAGAGAGAATTATTTTTGGCAGTCTTCTTTCTTCCATCTTCATCACTTTAATTACGTATTCAAAGTGCAGTTTAAGTGTTTCTAAAAAAGGTGGTGCTACTCCTGTCTCCAGATGAATTATGTAGTTCTGAGTGCTGTTTGGTAATTTAAATACTCGTTTTATGCAGTATCGAAGAAACATTTCAACAGGAACAAAAGAGCGGTAGCCCCATATAATACAATTGAAGTCGCAGTCGCACGTATAACTTTTTGTTTCGAACAGTGGTTTATATATTTACTTCCTATGCACCTTCAACGTATTGAACCGATGGCTCGTTTCGATTCTGCTAATTTGGCTTCAAAATGCTTTTTCGTATTTAAATTAGCTGTAATTAAAACTCCTAAGTATTTATACTCTCTAACGATTTCTATTCGCTCATCGTTATAATTCCATTGCTCATTTCTTGCATATCTCCCACCGCCCGCCGTTCCGAAAAATCATAATTTTTGTTTTCTCTAATTTACACTTAAATTCCATTTAATTCTTAATTTATATCAGCAACCAGATCCTGAGAAAATATTTTCTGGCAAGATCTTAAGACTTGCATATTTGGTTTTTAAAAACCTAATTTTTAAGAACCCTAAAGGTTTTAAGAAAAATAAAAATAAAACCGGTTTCTAAAAAAACTGCTCAAACGATTTGTTTAAATTTTTAGCGTTTATTTGTTTTCGCTAAAGACTTTTGGATTTTTTTTAAATATTTTATGTGATTTCTTTTCAATTCTCATAATTAATGTTTAGTTAGCAACCCAATGCAACCCAAACCAAATATACATATTATGAAGAGCTTATACTTAAACCTTGCAGTCGGCCTTAAGATTTATAGATATTGTACTAAGCGCACAATCGCCAGTTCGTGTGACCCAGTTAGCCCAATTGCACAGCATTTGCGCTGTTTTTTTCTGATGGAATCAGTGTCCAATATTGATTTTTTTTAAAGCCTAAATATTTTTTTCAAAGCAACAAATGAAAGTCATGGCGCTTTTCAAATGAACAAGTACACATAATTAATGATGAAAAAACTTCCAGCCTATAGCTCCAATCTCTCATTTTTGATTAAATTCTTGAGATCGTCACATCGTTTAGTAAAAATCATTAGATTACTTGAATCTCTGCAAACCTAATTTACTTTTAGTCTTAAAAAAAATTCTAAGTTTTGCCTAATGGTTTAATGGTTCAGTGGTCATAGCCTGGCAAAATAAGGCTACGTAATTATATTCCTCTTACACAATGAAATTTCGTTCCGCTTTTACAACTAAGCATAAATTAGTTTAAGCACCACGGCTATAAGTGGCAATGGGTGTTAAACATCCTTAATGACGCACCATGAACTTTGTAACGTACGTAGGTACGTTTTGTCAAGTGAAAATGTGTTTTCCTTCGTCTACGAAAGTATAAAAGAAAAAAAAAGCAAAAACAACCAAAAAATTTAATTGAAAAATTAACAACAGCTTAATTAAACTTGTTTGTTCAACTTGGCTGTTGGCTCTTTGATGAAAAAAGCCTTCTGTGATGTAAAACAAAAGCCATTAATTGCGCTTTGAATGTTTTTTTTATTTATTTATTTTTTTTGTTTTTGGCTTCGTACGGCTGTGAAAAAATGTGAAAGCACGTCAATGCCACCTTCTTGTTTTATTGTTTTTCTGAAGAAGTCAAGTTGTAATGATTGAGAAAAGCAACGAACAGAAAAATGCAATTTGCAGTAAAATTTAAATATTTTCAATTATTAGATGTCAGTAGGTGTTTTGTACCAAAATTGAAAAAGCGCATATACCTGTCAGTATAATAATAAAGCCACAACATTAGTCGAAAATGACATGTCTTTCAATAATCGTCATAAAATGGTTGAATTATGTGCAATAAATCGCTGTGGACAGGTTGTTTTCGTCGGATGTGTATGAAATAATTGATTAGAAAAGCAAAACATTAAAATTTTAACACTTAACTGAATATAAATGATTTTACCGGAGCAGAATTGTTTTCTGAACCAATTTAGAACAACCAATTCCAAAAATATTGGCAAACGGTTTTGCGTGTTAGGAAAAGGGGGAAACGAAATTATAGAAATGCTTGGAAATTCAAATAAAAAATATAATTTATTGGTTGAGGTTTGGTGTCGGAAAACTTATCAAATTTTTCACATTATAATGAAATAATAAACTCTTTGTTAGACATTCACTGCGGTTGGGACATTTTAATAGGAAATTTTAAGGAGGTAGCTAAAAATTAATTGCGCATTCGATCAAAATATTTGTTCATGCCATTTTTTGAAATAAGAATGTCAACATTTGCACACGAGCCGTAGTGTAGTGTCCATACAAGTCTAATTTTCTGCAGAGCTGAAATTTATCTCGTTAAATTAATATTCTTATTTTCCTATTGGCGCAACAGAGCGAGGAGCCTCGGGGCCTAGCGCTTTTCTCACCACCATGCCCTGTGAGGGAATGGAGGGGACCTACAATTTTCCGCCGGTTTCGAACGGCTAATTGAGAAAGCGCTTTTCATGGCAATGAATTTATCAACGGAGGACTTGCCAAAACCTCGTGAAAGGCGATACCCGTGAAAAAACATTTTTGCCTCTGCTGGGATTCGAACCTCGAACCTCTGGGGTTAGCAGGTGGATATGGTGGACAAGAAAGCATATCCACAGCCATGTAAAGGTAGCAACACAAAAGTCGGGAAAAGATTTGTATGCTATGACGATTGCCCAGCAATGATCTTGTTTATAAAGCTGGCTAAAAACTTTCTTTTCATTTTGAAAAATACAAAAACAAACATTAAAATATGATGTGCAAATAAAAAATGGAATCCCGTGCCTGTATACGCTTCCTATGTTGGTGATCCCGTTAAGAGAACAGTTCCATTGTGAGGACATGAACTGTTTTTTAATTGGATATTATTATATATTTCCTGCAATTGATACTTTTTTTCTTTTCGCGCTTCTTTATGCGCTTTGATTTCACATCTGTGAACAATATTCTTTAGTGTCGCTGTCAATGTACCTATACACAAATCCAACAGGAAGACTATTTGCGAAAACGTTCAGTTCATTGTTAGTTAAAAAACACTTAATTCTTATTTGAATGTATTTACACACGAATATATTGACATAGGTAGAGCATTTTGTTCATTCTGTGTCACAAGTCGTAACTCAAGCAGACGCCAGAGCTTATGGGAAATGTCACAGCAAATGCATTCAATTTACAGAACCACCGGTGGTCAAAAAGCAGAACCACTAAATAAGCTACACCGTAATGTTTGCTCCAAAAATCTTTCAGAGTCATTCAATTCTGGGAAATGGTTTGGTGATAACGATAGTGACGGATGAGCTCTTGGCAAACCAACGGTAGCTTTCAAACCCCTGCAGAAGGGAACTGAAACCGGATTATTCTGCCCTTCCTATTGTCAAAGGACAAAAAAGGGTCAGATCTTAATAGACCTGGCTCCCCAGGTTAAAGGATGATGGGTTTAACTACTCAACCACGAAAACAAACAACTGGTTCCGAAACAATTGACAGCCTCGGATAACAATAATGAATTCAAAACCAAGCAAACGGAAAAGGAAAAAGAGTTCCAGAAAGTTGCATCGATCTCTTAACAGACTACATGCAATTGGGAAATTAGCAGACGCAATAAGTTTCTACAAACAGACCATGGGCGTTGACAAAAGAAAAAGCGATAACCTTAAAGGTATGGAGTACCGGAAAAAAAGGTGTGGTCAAGCAGCTTCCCGTAAATAATCGTCTTTGGAACCAACTTGTTCTAATGTCGAGATTAAGATTGTAATGACAAGCGAGCATTCGACCTCAGTTGCTGTATCGATTATCGAGACCATTTCATGCCTACGAGCTCCATTCCTACATTTAGCCTGGCAATGACCAGCAGCAAAACCAGTTCATTTATTACACCATTCTTTCATTCTGTAGCTAAATTAAACGTTAGTTTTAACACGAATCAAGACATGGTTAAGGATGAAGCCTAAATCGAAAAATCTTAAAAAAGCCTTAGACCCCACCTAATGATTATAAGTTTCCCGTTTCTACAAAACGAAATGGATGGAAAGATTCCTCTGGTTGTCATATTCTGAAAATAAAAGTGGAGCGCTCTGCAGAATTTGCGTCGTAATAAGGCTTTCCTTTGATGAAGGCAAAGGGGCCACCAGCGGGCTGGCCAGCTTGTAACCGAGCCTTTTGCAAGTGGAAAATACACTGGAAATATTTGAAATATATGCGAAATCAGGATACCACAAACGAAACTCGGAACTGGCAGATAACTTGATTAAAATTATGTCTTTTCAGGCTATTTCAGTCGATGAGAAATTGTTTTCTGAGAGAAAGAGAGAGCAACAAGAAACCCGAAATAAGCTAGTGCCTATCGTAAGAGAAATAATTTTTTGTGGCAAACAAGGCATACCCTTAAGAGATAAAAAATTATTCGAGGTGGATCCATATTACATCAGAGTCTGAACAACCCCTTCAAAATGATGGTAAATTTCGAGCACTATTGCGATACGCAACCGAATCTTGGGAGAAAGATCTTTCTGAGCATTTGGTCGCATCGCAGAAGAATGCCCTTTACACAAGCCCTCAGATCCAAAATGGGATAGTTAACATTTTCGGTGAAATTATGCAACGTTATATAATAAGATAGATAGGTGTTTAGATAATGTTTATTTCTTATAAATTTTTACAATGGCTTAACATAATTCATTATCTTCTTTCTTAATATATATAAATCACGTGTCACAATGTTTGTCCGCGATGGACTCCTAAACCACTTAACCGATTGTAATCAAATTTGTACACCGTGTGCAGTTTGATCCAACTTGGTAGATAGGATAGCTTGCATCTCAATTTATGATCAACCACCATAATTACGTGTCACAATGTTTGTCCGCGATGGACCCCTAAACTAATTAACCGATTTTAATAAAATTTGGATACCGTGTGCAGTTTGATCCAACTTGGAAGATAGGATAGCTTATATCTCAATTTAGGATCGACAACCATATGTTGTTGAGACTAAAGTATAATTAAAATTTATTTTAAAATAAACGAAATACAGTGAATTTTATTTTTTTATTTTTGGAGTAAGTATAGCCGGCTAAGTGTAGCTTGACTTAGGTATAAATCAAATACAAATTAAATTCATAATATAGTGAACATAATCAGGCGAAATTACTCCTGCTTTTTGATAATTGGTGTTTCGTTATTCAATACTGTAATTAAACTATATACATGTAAGTATTATTAGCCACGCGTTGCTGTGGCTAAGGTAAGATATATACCGCTATTCAATGCGCTATAATAGTATGTTTTTCAGTTTAATTTGTAACGATTAAATTGTTATTTTCAGTTTAATGCCACCCAAAAAATCTAACCTCAACAACAAGAGGAGTAAAGAGACACGACGCAAACGTGTTGAAAGAGCTCATCAGTCGGGCAGAACAAATCACCACAAGAAATGGAGCTCAAAGAGTCAGGATAGCAGAACTTCGTGCATAAGAGTGTCAAGAACAACATGACGAACGTATGCGACAGAATAATGCAAGAATAAGAGCAGCACGAGAACGAAACAAAGCTGCAACACGAGTACAAGAACGACAGAGGCAGCGGATTAGCCGCTCATTAACACGTACATCATTTATTCGCCTTGCTTTCGAATATGCACCAAATATTAACTACTCTGCGCATTCAAAAATTGCTATCGGTGCAATGGATAAAGTATGTCAATATTGTCAGGCATTGAAATTTCGGAATGAAACACCCGGCATGTGCTGTGCATCAGGAAAAGTTGTGCTGTTACCTCTACCACTCCGACGGAACCATTATTATCCCTTCTTGCTGGCGATTCAATAGATAAAAGATAAATAAATAGATAAATTCGATTTTAACTTGATAATACAAAATCTTTGATGAAAAGCAACATTTTTCACAAAACTTTTGTGTGGAATCCATTATATGTGTATCTAAAAAGTTGATATTAGCGAAGTCGGTAAGTAAAAAAATGCCATGGCAAACAAAGCATCATTTTTAAAATTTTATTTTGGGATATTTGAAGCTTTTTTTGTGCGTTTTTGCACAATCATACCAAACAGGAGCACCGTTAAGCAGAATGGTGTGAAAAATTGATTTGAACAATAATATTTTGTTTGTTTTGGACAGATCAGAATTTCTATTTATAAAAGGATATAAAATTCTTATATATTTGTTAATTTTATTGATAGTAGTCGATATTTGCTTCTTAAAACTTAATTTTGTATCTATCACAATGCCAATTGCCAAGATATCTGCAGTGTTCAGACCAATCAATACTAAACCCGCCCATTTGCAGTTGAATATTATTTGGTAAGAAACACTCTTCGATTGACCATAAACATGCGCGTGAGATTGCAAAATGATCCATCAGCACAAATATTTTCCGAACAGTTATTAGATGTTGGGAACGGTGAAATAGAGCTGCAACCAAATACTCAATGCATTAAACTGCCAGACAATTTCTGCACTGTTCTTCAGGAAAAAAATAAATTGATTCAGAGTATTTTTCCGGATATACAGAGTACATAATTACTTGAATCATAACTGGCTCAGTTACCGGGCTATTTTGGCAGCTAAAAATGTAGATGTTGATGAAATTAACTTCCAGATACAACAGTTGTTACCAGGCGATCTGATGTATTTTAAATCAATCGATACTAGGTACGTTTTTTTTCTCAAGCCTATACAGTCTTGAGCAAATAGAGAAAAAAAAACACGATTTAGCAATTTGGTAGCACTGTGTATTTGGCATATGAGATATGACAAGTGCAAGCTTCAAAATAAATAAATAAAAAATTAAAATTGAAACGGTGGGTGAGGACTGAGGAGTGAGGACTTCCAAACGTAAACGAAATTGAAAGTGCTCTTCTGGATGCAGCTATTAATCTTACAATTCATACTGTAAGGAATGGAATCATTTAGTGTAAAAGAAGCGCTTAATATACTTTCATGTATATTTCCAGGAACAAATCAAGTTTTTTGCTATCTTAAATTATGTCCAAAATTAAATTCTCAATTTACCAGCAACAGATGTGAGCTTAGGCTCGGAATGTCTGAATATTTTGCAACAAATAGTTCTACACTCGAACGTTGGTATCCCAGATAATACATGAACAGTGAATATCAATTGACGGAAATTGAGCAAATTGCCATACAGGTAAGTAAGAGAAGGATTATGATAAATTTTATGTTAACCTCTTATATCACACAGGCTTTGGAGTTCGTTAGTCAACCACAGATGACAACTGATGATGCAATCAAAGCTCTTTTATGCAAACTCGCCGATCGTACGTAACAGCAAGTGAGGTTCCAGCTGCCGAGTCACATGTTTAGTTTTAAGCAAACTTTTGTATTTTTTTGTAAAAGAATAAGTCTGGGAAATAAACAAATATATTAAATGCATTTACTGCCTCAAATCAAACAAAAAATGTCAGTTAAACTTTCGATTTAATAAAGGGTAAAGAAAATAAACAAAAACAAAGAAAATTTACGGACGTTGAGTGACTATATTCTTTGCGAAATTTGATGAAACTCATCACCTCCAAGAGTAGCTCTTGCAATGGTGTTCCTTCGTTGTACCAATTGCGTTTGATGATGATAATTCTACTATCCTGCTATTGTAGAATCATATCCACCGCGAGAATTCTTATTATTATAGTTCTTGTTGTTGGTGTTGTTGTTCTTGCTATTGTTGAGTATCGAATTGTGCATGTGCAACATTTTCTGTAGTCCCATATTTTGTTCAAGTTTATTCTTCAACATGGCATTGGTATTGTGAAGTACGTAGTTTGCATGTGGTGATTGAAGTTTTTCCAGGGTGTATGTACGCTGGTTATTTCCAACGATTTTCTTGAATATCTTCAGCGGGAAGTCCTGCTGTATTAGTGTTTCTTTTGGTAACTGGGCTCTTGTTCATTTGCTTCATCAGGGCAAGATTCTGCAACTCATTTGCAATAAATTGCTGTTGTTGTTGGTGATTGCTATTTATTGTCAATTGTTTAGGCTGTTGCTGCTTTTGTTGTTGTTTAGGCTGTTGCAGTTGATCCTGCAACGGAAATTTTTAATTTAATGAGATGTATACACTCATTATATCACCAAATACCATTACTTCTCTTACCTGAATGCCATATACTCATGATTTCATAATAGAAATCATCAGGAGCATGTCCTACGAATCTTCGTCGTCATCAGCTTTGTTTTGAGTTGTAGCAGGGGCAGCATTCACCGCAAAATTATAAGTGCTCATATCCATTGAAGACAATTTATTTATGTTCTAGAGCCTTAACACGATTCTCGGATTGAATGCAATTATTCACGAAAGAAAATTCAATTGCAAGATGAAAAAAGCAGACAAAGAACTAAAACTACACGGGATGTCATTCTTGAATTCAGAAATAAGAAATGTCATTTTGTACATTGGGTACGTTCGGTAAGTTTACAAATTGTACATTTTTGTTGACTAAAAATCATAAAATTGTTCACAATTGTTAGCATTATACGAGTTTGAAGCTACACCGAACGGGCCCAACGACAGCTTTCGCCATTTTCGATAAAATTTCCAAAAAATAGTTTGGTAGCACATTTTTTGTTATCGGGCTAAGGAAATAAGACCGAATAAATTATGAGACTAAGGGAAGCCCAGATAGCTAAATTTTTGTTGTATTTAGCACGTGAATTTTTTTAAGCCGTATAGGCTTGAGAAAAAAAACGAACCTACTGTTGTTAATGAAAATGATAGTGTAAATATTCCAGTTGAATTTTTAAGTTCACTAGATATACCCGGAATGCCACCACATAATCTTCGATTAAAGATGGATTCAACTATTGTTCTCTTGCGTAATTTAAATCCACCTAAATTATGCAACGGTTCACGTTTGGTCATTAAAAAGATAACCGGAAATATTCTGGAAGCAATCATTTTAACTGGAAAGTTTAAAGGAAAAGTGGTCCTGTTTACACGTATTCCAATGATACCGTCAGGTTCTACCATACCCTTCAGAAGGTTACAGTTTCCAATTCGTTTGGCTTTTGCCATGGCTATAAATAAGTCTCAAGGCCAAACAATGTCCATTTGTGGATTAGATTTAAAAAATCCATGTTTTTCTCATGGGCAGCTATATGTTGCATGTTCACGTGTAGGAACGCTGTCGAACCTATTTGTCTTAGCAAAAGACAGGTTAACCAAAAATATTGTGCACTGATTAGTGCTAAATTAAATTCAAATTAAAAGTATTTTTAAAGAAGATTTTAAACTATCCAACTAACCAACCTCATTTATAATATTAATTATCACATGTTATTTATGTAATTCACTCATTTGTTACAAACTTGAATAAAAATAATATACCATTTTAAAATTTATTCTTTGCTTTATGTCAACTGTACGAAAATTTTGATCAATTATGTTCAAAGTCTTTCCCCTTCAAATCCCAAACCAATAAATTTTTATACCAGCTTTAACGTTTCCGTCTTCTTTCATAAATAATAACTTCATTTTAGTAAGAGGTAACGGTAGTAGAGAATCAGTAATGAAGGTCCCCATGATTTTTTTACAAATAGCATCTATGTGAAAAAGCATTGTGGTACACAGGTCTGATGTTCTCCTACCATTCCAATTAAATACTTGATAACAACATCATATGAAAAAATGCTATAGCCACAGCAACGCGTGGCCGGGTCAGCTAGTAGTCATATAAAAACATAAGAAATTATTGGGACATTCTGTATTTTTTATACTAAGTATTATAAGTGAAGTAGAGGAAGGAAATTTTTTGCTATTCTCGCACATATGAAGCAAAAAAGGACTTTTTCAAGCCTACGGAGACTTAAAAACTACTTGCAAAACACGAGTGAAAACAGACTGAAGTAGTGGCGCAAATGAAGTAGTGGATATATTTAAAAAGATAAATATCAGAAGATTGATTCTGTTGTGCATATGTATTTATGTAATCAAATGAACCATTTTTTTTTCATATTTTTCATATAATATAAAGGTTATTTCTTGCACTTTCAGTACTTTTATTTTCATGTAACCTCATGTAATTTTCCATTGGACGAAAAGAACCGTCCAGGAGCGTCCAGGAGCATTCTCAAACCGTTCCATTGGTGCAAATAGATCGCTTCTCATGATTGGTGTTTCACTCACACAAAGGCAACTACGTTAAACTGAATAGAAAAAATATTGGGTGTTCCATTGGTTTTTTTTTTTTTTGTGGTATCCGTGGTGTGATGGATAGCATGTCCGCCTGTTAATCCAGAGGTTCGAGTTCGAATCCCAACAGAGGCAAAAATGGTTTTTCCACGGGTATCGCCTTTCGCGAGGAATTGGCAAGATGGCAAGTCCTCCGTTAGTATTCATTGCCATGAAAAGCGCTTTCTCGATTAGCCGTTCGGAACCAGCAGAAAATTGGAGGTCCTTTCCATTTCCTCACAAAGCATGGTTGTGAGAAATGCGCTAGGCCTAGGGACTCCTCGCTCTGTTGCGCCACCCTATATATATATTTATATATATTGGTTTTTAAAATGAGTGCTTTCCCGAGTGAAACCAATGGAAAGCGCCATCAGTATATCGTATGCCCGATACTAAAGAAAGGAGACCCTCACAATTGCGCCAATTATAGAGGGATAAGCCTCCTTAACGTTGCTTATAAGATCTTGTCTACTGTGATATGTGAACGTCTGAAATCACACGTCAACAACTAGATAGATCAATGTGGTTTTAGACCAGAGAAATCCAGAATAGACCAAATTTTCACATAACGGCAGATCTTGGAAAAAACTCAGAGCCATGTCTAGTTTCGGCATCCCTGCAAAACTTGTATCACTATGTATGATGACTTTGGAGAATCAAGGTCGGTAGAGAGGTCACCGAGACCTTTGATGTTGAAATAGGCTTTCGAAAATGAGGAAAACTGTCATCCGATTTCTGAAACATCAAGAACTCAACAACTCAAACGTCAACTACAGAGGAAGAATCTTTCAGAATTCTGTACAATTACTCACATACGCCAGACGATATTGACGTAATGGGAAGAAAAAAGCGTGATGTCATAGGTGCTTCAGCGAGTATTCAAACAGAAGCGGCAAAAATAGGTTTGATGGTTAATGAGGGAAAACGAAGTAAATGTTGTCATCAAACAAGAACACAGAACATCGACAAATTGGGCAAAACGTCCAAATAGACAAACATATCTTCAAGGTAGTACAGGACTTCGTCTTCCTATAGGATCCGCTGTAGACACGGACAACAACATCAGTGCGGAGATCAAAAGGAGAATAACTCTTGCCAACCGTTGCTTCTTTGGGTTAAGAAGGCAATTGAGAAACAAAACAGAACCCTCTCCAGAAAAACCAAGGTAACCCTGTATAAGACATTGAACATCCCAGTCCTGCTTTACGGCGCGGAAGCATGGACCTTATCGAAAGCGGATGAACCCTTGGTCGTTTCGAAAGAAAAATTCTCTTAATAATCTTTGATCCCGTATGCAAAGACAATGTGTGGAGAAGAACATACAACAACGAGCTGTTTGAGCTATACCGCGACATGTGGAAGAAGACCTCAACCGACTTAGAGTGCAAAACAGGAGAGAGCTCTACCGAAATCGAAGTCATTTTAGAAGGATGGTGATTGAGGCCCAGGCGCCCATGTTCACCCCGAACTGTTATGCCCACCTTAGTAAGTACATCAAAGAAAAGATGTCTTTTATGATGCACACTGCCATGGAAAACTCTTTCCAACTTCGTCGTTCGGGATTGGCATGAAATTGTAGGCTCTTGAAACACGTTAAGTCTCGAAGTTTCCATAGCATTGTTGCGCCATTCTATTTAGTTATTTTAAAGAGAGATTTTCTATTGAAACGGTGAATACGAACACCACTAAAGAATGAGTGAACTTAGTAAAAATCTACAAAGAATGTTTGCTAAAGAGAAGTTTTTAGTTGCCATTGCCATTTGACATAGCGAAAATTACGGGAAATTTGATAGAAAATTTCGTCATTCGAATGAAATGTTCTCTCAGCGTATGTCAAAAACCAGAATCAGCACTCAGCAGTCCATAAGAGTGTCGCTACTCGCTATAGTTCCTCGAACGTCGACTGCTTGGTTTGCACTGTCACTATCCTCACTTTCAAATATTTAGACGACCAGGATTCAATCGTCGATTGTATTGTCAAAGATTGTTTCAAGTAACTTCGAATCCAGCAACTGAATGATGGCTATTTAACTGTCGCCTTTTGAATTCAAACACATTACTTTTAGTACTGAGAGTTAAAATGATAGTCGCCTTAAACGCTGCAGAATCTTTGCCCTTTTAATCATATGTCTAACAAAAGAATCATATTCGTGAGGTATAGGGTATAGCGGATTGTTTAATTTAAAAACCGACATATTTTCAACATAATTTTAATTTGTAATTGATTCGAAATGAATAAAGGCGGGCTGTGAATTTGTTTCCCCATTTCCAATCGCAAAGAAGCCGCTTTCTTTTTTCCATATCATGTTTTTTTATCTTTCGAATCAGACATTGAAATGCGCAGTAGATATATATACTCGCATATATGCAAGTATCAGGTGTTGAGGTTCACTATTAAGATATGAATCATCGAAAACGAAAAGATAATCCCCAAAAGACAAATTTGATAACGAGAAAATCGATAGATGATTTGCTGAATAATATATTTGGTAAAACAAAGTTATATGAGGTCTTACGTAATCGATATATGTATGTAGGTACCTATGCGACTTTCGAGATTGGCAGTATCTTCTGAAAGTAGTCGTCTAAAACAAATTTTGTTATCAATATTCACAAGGACATCAAGGAATTAGGGGGAACGTTACGTATGTTTGCTACAGGAGATTAAATATTCACTGAAGCCATCAAAATAATTTTCTGCCTTTGCTTTCTAATTTCACATCTAATTTCTTGTCAATAAACGAGTTTCCGTATAGAGAATTCTTGACTCAACTTTTGGCGGAAAATTGAAAAAAGCAAAAATGATAAAGAGCAGTTTTCGGCTTTCGAGTTTCAGCAACGCATGAACTAAAGAAAAATGAAATCAGCTTCTAAAATATTTCAGCATAGGACAGCATTGCAAACGAGCTAATGAAAGCAACCGATGAAGGCCCTAAAAAAGACTTTTATCAGGACTGTGGCGAAAGAACAGCGATATTGAAAGTTAATTTTAAAGAATCGTCTTACTCTTTCACCGGTCTTTATGTGAAAGTTTCGGCTAAAAGAAACTCGACCTTCTTAAATTAGGAAGTGTTTATATGCACCAACAGTTTGGATCACGTTAAGTTCTGTAACACGACCTCAATCGAGGTACTTCAGGGAAAAAACACATCGTGTTACTCGTGGTGGTTCGTTTAAAACAAAATCACTCAATCATTTTACGCCCGCGTGTTTTGAACTTTTTTTCTAACAACAAGTAAGAAAGGAAAACGGTTTCGCAGCACAGCACACATGGAGAACCGGCGGCGGCGCCTAGTGCATTTCTCACAGCCATGCGGAGGGGACGTACGTTTTTTCGCCGGCTCCGGGTGGCTACTCGAGAAATCGCTTTTGATGGCAATGAATTTACTCTGAATTTGCTTTTGGTCTTTTGTCCATGGACCTCCTGCGTAATAGCCAGACATGTTAAGAATTACACCAAGGGCAGCACCATTGTGTGGGACATCGCAATGAATATTATTTGTCACATAGCTTCATGTATCTTCGCTCCATTTATACGTTTGGATTAGGTAACATCGCTCCATTGCCTTTGCAGATGAGAATCTTGAGCTATTTAAGCCTCACCTTTTATAAAACTTATATGCTTTTTCATCTGGCCCAGTACCGTTGTCTTCTTTAAAGATCGTGTCTTAATCACTAGGTTCTTCAAATCAGGATTCCAACCTGTGAAATTAAACAGGTCATTGGTAACAAAATAATGCGAAAATCCAATGAAAGATGGGAATGCCTATAGATTTCTGTGTCACTTCCAGGAAACTAAGGCCGAAATACGATAAGAACGGATCTGAAAAGCTGCTTTCATTGAATAAACCTTCATTGCGAATGCTTATCAGTATTATAACTGGACACAACCTACTAGGTTACCACAAAAAGAAAATGGGTCTTTGCACCGATGACCTGTGTAGAGGATGCAATGACGAAGATGAACATGAGGATACCACTCACTTCCTTTGTCAATGCCCAGCAAACTGCCACATTAGTAAAAAATTTCATGGCAATTACTTTTTCAATGAACTAGAAGAATTATTCCTGCTCTTCGAATGTGGAACTGAAACGGTTGCGTATGATCAGCTCATTGAATTCTTACCTTGACAGCATTGTTTCATGGGGTCTAATGAACCAAGTAGAATTCAATGCTTCGAAAACTCAATGCTGTCTCTTGTCGTTGAAGCTAAACATTCCCCCATTGCCATTATCCATGAATGGTACCTGCATCGAGGAAACCGAAAAGCTGTCAGTACTTGGTATGTGTGTAAACGATGATCTTCGTTGGAATGACCACATATTTGAAGTCGCCAAAAACGCTGCTAAATGCTTAGGTTTCCTAAGACGATGCGGGAAGTTCTTCACCCCTTCTGATCTGGCTAGAATTTATAAGGCATTCATACGCCCAAAACTGGAGTATAACTCCCATATCTGGTCAGGTGCTTCTCAAAAATCCTTGCACCTCCTTGTTAGGGTGCTAAATAGAGCATTAAAATTGATAGGTGATAGTTCAATCGTAGATTCAATTGATTCTCTTGAACATCGTCGAAACGTTGCCTGTCTCACTCTCTTTTATCGCTTTTTCCACAAGCAGTGCTCTAGTGAAGTAGCCAGTTGCATTCCTCCCCTGAAACAATTTAGCCGCAATACCCGCCTCGCTAGGAATGTTCATCAGTTTTTCCTTGAGCCCAACTTCGGGGGTACAGTCAGGTATAGAGATTCGTATTTCAGTCGCACCACCCGAATGTGGAATGCTTTACCTGGCTCTGTATTTCCCCTGCGTTACGATTCACAAAGATTCAAAAGCAACGTGCATCGGTGTCTCCTTTCAAATCCTCTCCTATTTTCCTAAATGCTCGCACTGTGTTCTATAACATTATATGGGTATTCATAACCCCTTGATGTGCGCACTTATTATAAAAAAAAAAAAAATTATCAGACACTTCAAGAAGCAGCCTGTTAAACTTCATTAAGGCCACAAAATGGTTAAAAGCTGACCAAACATAAACTCATAGGTTTCTCTGACGTTACAATACTCCGGGGTATCACAATGGATCTACATTGATCTAAGTGTGACGGTAATAAGATCAACCGTCAGCCCATTCTACCTAGCCTAACCTAGGTTCTTCAAATGTTATGTCAGATATTTCCATTAGGTTATGTTTATACATCGTAAATGCTTTCGACGAAACTGTTCGCAGCAAAGGACATTACAATAATCAGAGTTTTATCGTCATCCATTTTGATAATTACTTAAACTTATCACCGCTTCAGCTTCATCATTTAATTATACCTGAACCAAAACACAATAAGAAGCTTATTTTTGGTATTTCAAAAGTGACACTAGGTTAGGTAATTGATGGATGGAGAAACTTACGAGGGGGGTGGGTCAATAAGTCCATGAATTTTTGAATGAAACACAGGTGTTTGGATAAAAAGTTTCTCTCGTTTTTTGATTCTTTCTGGAAAATATGATTAGTTGAGGTCTTCAAATAGGCATTTGTTTGTGAGATGAGTTCGCCATTGAAGGCAAATCTCTTTCCGCCGAGCAATTTCTTAAAGCTTGGGAACAAGAAATGGTCGCCCGGGGCTAGATCGGGTGAATAGGCCGGATGAGGGAGTATTTCGTAGCCCTTCATTTTTGCCATGGAAACTGCTCATGTGAGCACTCGTGCATTGTCCTGGTGGAAAAGGAATTTTTTCTTGGCCAAGTGCCGTCGCTTTTTTTTTAATGACTCATCGAATCCCAATAACTTGCTGTAATATTCACCATTGATTATTTTTTCCTTTTTGAAGGTAGTGGATAATACCGCGTGCATCCCAAAAAAAAGTCGCCATGACTTTATTGGCTGACACACCCACCTTTGACTTCTTTTGCACCGATTCACCCCGAGTAACCCACTGTTTTGACTGCTGTTTGGTCTCCGGTGTGTTTTGGTGGATCCACGTATCGTCCACTGTTGCAATTGAACACGGTTGCGTTTGTGGTCGATTGTGAGCAAACGCGGCTGCCATTTTGTGGAAAGCTGGGAGACTATAGAACGTTCGGCATCTTCCATGCTTATACGGCCACATCGGAATTCAGTAAACCTCTTTTTTACCATGGAAATGGATGGTGCAGAGTCCCCATGATATTTTTCAAGCTTAGGCTTGGTTTGCGTAATGGATTTTTTTCGCAACACAAAATTCACTTCTTTCTATTTTCTTCTCAGTCAACGCAGTAGTCTGATATTAACGCCTGTCAAAAACAAACTAAATGTCCAGATTGTTCATTTTTTGACAAGAGTCAAGTGTAAGATGACTGTAGACGGGAGCAGTGATGCCATTTCAATTAAGAGGCGGGTATTTCAAAAAAAAAACTTGGCGGTTTGTGGATCTTAAAATCTTTCGCATATAGGTCCGACCCTGTACACTGTACAGTACACATGTCCTTATAAAAAGCGAACCATAGTCAACGCATGCGGTTCGACGGACACTAAGGAACAAATACTCCAACTTCCAGCTTTTCTCTCAGCTCGATGCGATGACAGCAGTAGTTATCATCAACAGTTCAAAGTTTCGTGTTTAATTAATTAATTAATTTAATTTAAAACAACAATTTGCTATGGGAACTCAGCTCTTTTCTGTTATTCGACTTTCAAACTTGTTTCTTCTCTGTTTTATTTTAATTTGGCCCAAAAAATGGTTTTTACAAGTTGCGTAATTTCAAATGATTACAAACCACACAAAAACAAATAGCAAAACTAATAAGAAAAGTTTTGTAAGAAGATTATTCACTATTCCTGTTGTTTTGGTCACTCAACAACATATATTCATATGTATATGCCAAAATACTAGAAAAAACTAAATATTTTCGCTCTTTGGTGATATGCAAATTCATTATGTTAATAAAGAGTGATTCTGCTATAAAGTGATTTTGGTGTCGTCGTATAAATTCGAAATCTTCTTACAGCATCGGTTTAAATTCTTTTAGAGTTTCATGCCAGTGAGACACATCGAGTATAGACAAAATGGTATAAATACATTGCTATAACGTGTAAATAAATATAGTTTAGGTACTGTACTAGTCGTTTGTCCCTTGTCTGTGTAGTGATGACCTGGAGTACCCCGGCAGCGCCTCCTCGCTACTTTCAAAGCATAGTGAAAGTGCTTCTCAAATAATAGAAATGAGGCTCGCCTCGAAGATGGATTTAAAAGCTGTAAGAGAAACGCAAAGAAAAAGTGCACTGAACTCCAAGCAAAGACTAAACGACATCACAGTCGGAGAACTAAAGGGCCAACTATAATGCACTTTGCCGAGCTTACGCCTACTTACGCGAACGTGCCAATACACTATTTTATATGACACTAACTATAATAGACATTCTACTTAGTTTCGTAAAATTTCGCTCACTTTCGCGCAATTAAGCAAGAGCCATTGAATTGGCTCGAACTTACGTAAATGTCAAATCTAAAGGGCCAACTATAATGCACTTAGCTGAGCTTAGGCTAGTGTCAAAAACCAGACGAAAAGTTTCCGGAAGTGTTCGTTAAACAAAGAGCAACTATAATGGATTCTGGCTACTTAACATGTAACCACGCGTTGAGCTGAATTGAGTTGATTTAATACCACAGAAGAGATACACAAAAGACAATTGGAAGTTGCGGGGCAAGAAAAGTGTTGGTATTCTCTCTTCTTTGCTTCCTCTATGCTTTAAATTTGACATTTACGTAAGTTCGAGCCAATTCAATGGGTCTTGCTTAATTGCGTGAAAGTGAGCGAAATTTAACGAAACTGAGTAGAACGTCTATTATAGTTAGGGTGGTATTCACCAAGAAATCTTAAACTAAGTGCCTCATAAACCTATTCACCGACCACTATTAGTGCAGATTTATGAGCGCTCATAACACTTAAGAGTAGTCGCTACCACTCTTAAGTTATGAGCGGTTGTTGTTTTAAATAACTTCGAAAATTCGAAATTTACTGACAGCGTCATTTGTGGTTGTTATTCAAAAATCATAAATAACTGTTGAAAAAAATAAGAAATTCGAATTATGGTTTGCAATACAGAGAATGAATTTATTTTACGCTCTACCATTTCTTAAATTTCCGATAATTTTTTCTGTTTTTGACTGATTTTGACAATTGACACTGAAATTTTTGAAGTAGTTCGAAAAGTGTGCGTTCAGAAGCTCAAAAACCTTATTTTTCGAATATTCGAATTAGCTTAGACTAGACCCTATTATTGCTTGGTGAATAGCACATCCAAATTTAAAACTAAGAGCCTCTTAGCTTTAAGAGCGCTCTTAAGATTGTTTGGTGAATACCACCCTTAGTGTCATATAAAATAGTGAATTGGCTCGTTCGCGTAAGTAGGCGTAAGCGCGGCAAAGTGCATTATAGTTGGCCCTTAAAGCGTATCAACCATAGAAGAAGAAAAGAAGAGAGAAAACCAACACTTCTCTTGCCCCGCAACTTCCAATTGTCTACATTGTGTGGTGTGGTTTGCCTTCTTGTGTATCTCTTCTGTGCTATCAAATCAACTCAACTCAGCTCACCGCATATTTACATGTTAAGTAGCCAGAATCCATTATAGTTGCTTTTTGTTTAAGGAACGCTTTCGGAATAGTCTTCCTAAGTCATTAAGAGGTGTGACCTTACTCCAATGAGCAAAGAGAAAGAAGATAAACGAAACTATGGATATCATTGAGCGGGTATTGGGTAGCCAACTGCGAAAAATAATAAAACTAATTGATAACCAGTGCTGGTTTATCGCAGATAAGTCAACAGCAGATGCACTTCAAAGCATAAGGATCCTGGTTGACTTCGAAAAACATTCACTCGACATCCACGAGATCTAATATGGGTGACCTTTAAACCATGAGGAGTTCCAGACGCTAGTCTACCGATGAAAAAGGAATGATGACTAGGTAGAGTCATCGAAGAATTTCAAGTCATAGTAGTTGGGCACCAAGAAAACGCCTTGAGTCCTCTGCTTTTTTTCTCACAGGTCTGATTATTACCTGCTGCAAGTTAAAGTACGGATCACATCAACTAATCTTTGCTAATTATGGAGTTATCAGAAATAAAGTTCCATCTACAGGGATGTACCTGCAAAAAGCCCTTAATGTCTGCGCAAAAGTACTAGAAGGTAGTGGGCACCGAATTAGTTAAAAAAAAGACTAAGTACTTACGTTACCCGTTTTCTGAACATGTCCATTTTAAACGTTTATATAAATGGAAATATCCTTCCCTAGTCTTAAAAGTTCAAATATCTGGGTTCTATGATCAAAAGTAAAGCCACTTCTGACAGGCGCGGATTCAAGGGGGGGGTCACAGGGGTCATGACCCCCCCCCCCCCCCCCCCAAAACAGCCCGCATTTCAAAAAATAGAGCTAAACCAATCGAAACTGAAACTGAAAATCAAAAAAAAAAAAAAATAACCGAACAAAATCTAATTTTTGTAAACTTGAAAAACGGAAACTAACCAAGCGACCAAAATCAACTTTGTTTATTGCACTATGGAAAATTTGCAATCAAAAAATGGCTGACTCAACATGACTGACTCAAAATTGAATAAATTTCTCACACAATACTGACTTTTGTATCAATGTCTCTATATTTGGATAGTAGCTTTACTTAATATTGTAACATTTGACAAGTTTTCAGTAAAAACAATTTATAACACAAAATCCAATCTTCTATTTTGTTTCGCAAATCTGTTGATGATCGCATCGATGCGATGTCCAATTCAATGTCGCGATGAATGTGTAGCAATGCAAGACCGGTGAGTCTGTCTTCTACCATAGTCAATCTCAACCAAATATTGAGGCGGCGGAGAGTTGAAAAGCTCCTTTCTGCTGTGGCTGCAGTAACAGGAAGCGTCACCAAAATCCAAAGCAGGGTATGAATAGCCGGATACATTACTCCATCACACGCATCAAGGGCGGCAGAAACCGAATCAGGAAGTTCGCCGCCTTTTTCAACAATTCGGTTCCATTTTGCTACCCACAACTCAAATTCTGCAACAACGCTTGCAAGAGGAGTGTTCAGAAGCTTCTGGTACATGACTGCTACGAAATTAACTTCTTCAATGTCCTCCTCTGTATAAGAAGTCCGAGGCAGAAAAACTTTCAACCCAAAAAGCTTCATTACGTCTGTAGAAAGCCTTTCGTTGAGGTCCGTTAAAACGTTGTCTAAAAGAGGAACGTAAGCTCCTCTTCTAAAATATTCCTCCGGGGTTTGCTCTGTTTGGTGATTATATCGATGTTTTTGACGAGAAACAAAGCGTGGTACTTTCAACTCGACACCCAACTGTGTTGCAAGACTTTCAGTTTCAGAAAACAACCGTTGGAAAACAGAATCAGCATCGCTTCACAGTTAAAGTATCTTGTATGTAACCGGTTGCTTTCTTCAGATCTAATGATGTTGTTTATTTTCTGGTTTTTGTTCCGTTTCCTTCTTTGTTTATCGCAAAACACAATGAAAACTATCCTGATTTCAACGACACTGAAATTAACAATGAACTGTTGTGCTTTCAATGTTTTGATTGCAAACTGATGTGAAGTAAGCCACGATGCCATAAATGGCACGAAGCCATTTGAAAACACACGAGGAAACGTTTCAGAAAAAAATTTATTGGCTAAGATATTTCTTACTTTTAAAAGCACATTTTTTATATAAACAATTTATAATTTAACATAAACAACAGTTTATTTTTGTTATATATGATTTTTTTTTATCCCGTGACCCCCCCCGGAAAAAAATTCTGGATCCGCGCCTGACTTCTGATGACAACATCAATCATCAAGTCAACGTAGGGTAGATGAAGTGGCAAGAGAACTGCACCACCTTCTGTGACAGAAAAATGTCAAACTGAAGGGGAGACTCTACACCGCGATTCCCCATGTTGAAAATGTACAAAAAGTATGAGAGTTAGTTGAAAGCAGCAGATGATGAAAATGGCCCGTATGACAGAAATGGCCTGCAAGACAAAACTACAAGTGCTTTCAAATTGTAATACAAGTGAATTATGATTAGTGTTAAAATTTTCTGTAACACAAAGCTACAATTTTACTTGCTGTTCTAAAAGTGTAACGAACATGATACTACAAGTAGATCATGACTTGTAGACTTGTAGCATTGTGTTACTAATCCTAGGAGTTATAAGATTGATCGTATTAGACAAACGAATATTCGTAAAAGCCTTCACGTCAAAAATAATATCTTTGTAAGAATAAAGCTCGACCGGCTCAGTCAGAGACAACCCCGTCAAAAAGGCAATATCATAAAAATTTCAGACAAGATCGCGTTGGAAAAAAAGAATTTCAGAGCAAAGCACGCCTGCAATAGACAAAAGCAACGAAATCTCAGGCGTGGATCAATTGCCTACGCATTATGATGCCAACCTGACGTATCACACGAGCGGATCACTAGTGTGAAGCAGATAAGTGGGAGCGTAGTGATTTGTTCGAGATTACGATGCTTTTAACGTCAAAAATGGAAGGAAAAGAAAATAGCTCGCAAGGTATGCGATATTTCAAAAAAAAAAAAAAAAAAACCAGAATGAAAGATCATCTTGCTACGTTGCTCCAATTTTTTTTTTTTTTTTTCTTTAAACCGAGTCAACAATTAGATCAATAAACTGGAAGTACAGCATAGAGGAAAAAATGATAAATGAGCAGGCATCTGCCCGCAATAATCGAAATTCGAAAGCGCTTTGCATTGCCCAATAGAGCAGTCGACACTATGCAACTTACTAGACAGACTGCGTCAGATAAAAATTTCAAAAATATTTAAAAATCATGCACCCAGGTTCAAAAAGTGGCCTTTTTGAGTGTTTCCATCATTCAATTTTGGTCGATCAAACCAAAGCCTAACAACTCACCACTGCTTCATCTCAATCGTACAAACAATTTTCATTTTTTTAAAACGTAGGCACCCTTCTTATCAATTTAAGATACATTTGTTTACATGTATTCTTGAGTTCCAACACATGTTCTGTTCAGCTGTTTTGAAAAGTCTCTATACAGAATTGTTTTGAATGGCAATGATTCAAAGAAATACAAACTTCTTATGTTTGCTTTAAAAACATTTAAAAGTAAATTCAAAAGCGATTACTAAATAGGTAGGAAAAGTTTTTATTTCAGAATTAGGCTGACGAACAATCAACAACTGATTGAAATTATAGCATTTTTTGAATCTTTTTAGGCCAAAATAAGTAACGAAATTCTAAATCATCTACTCAGGAAGAAAGCACTCTACCTTCTGAAAGAGATGTATGTGCGTACTCGTACGGAAGCAAGAGGCCTTGAAGATCTTTATTTACATAAATCTTCTGAGCTCTTTCCGAGTAGAATTTGCTGCATTTGTCCAGCCTTTCCCCAAAACGACCTAATCTTCCTCTCCTTCCAATTACCGTTCAATTCCACTAACGTTCCTTCTCTCCAAGATCATGGAAACGTAGATAAACCGTCAAATCATGAGATGTCTTGAAAAACGAAAGCTTCTTACTGACCGTCAGTATGGCTTCGTAGCAAAATGTCCACTGGTGATTTTATTGCATATCTCACCGAAAAGTGTAACCAATTTTTAGATTGTTTTGGAGAAAGTAAGGCTATTGCGCTTGATATATCTAAATCATTTGATAGGGTTGGAATCAAGCTCAAGATCGACAAAATCTCAAGGTCGACAAATCTCTTCTTCGTTGGACTAGAAATCACCTTTCAGACCGTCCAATACAAGTTTTTCTGGACGGTTTTAAGTCTGAAACTCATAATTTAAAGGCTAGTATGCCCCAGGGCTCCGCTTTCTCACCGACACTTTTTCTTTTAATCATAAATAATCTTTTGTTTGAATTCTGAAATATGTAATCCACTAAATTGTTTTGCTGATGACTCTACTCTCAGTTTCTCATAATCGTTTCCAACTTCACGTCACTGCTCTTCGTATTTCGAACTGGAATAGCAACGTATGAATAACTCATTGAATTCATTGATTTTTAGGTTTTTAGTGTATATTTATTTCTGTGGGGTAGTAAAACCGAGTAGAATTCATCGAAAACCCAATATTGTCCATTCAACCCTCCATTGCCATTATCCATGAAAGGTACCTGCATTCAAAAAAACGGGAAAGCTGCCAGTATTCGGTATGCGAGTAAAGGTACAAAACAGGCTGACAGCTCCATTAAACCTAGTTCCTCCCCCCTCAGTTGCTAATGCCACACATACCTCACCAGAGGAGTCAGCCGTTAGGCCCTCCTCACCAAAAGGTACTTCTGGTAACGCAACAACAACTCCCCCCCTCCCTGCTCAACAACCGTCGCCAAAACAACACCAAAAGGCGTAAATGCAACACCAGCTGCAAGAAGCAGCTCAGCCAAATTTTGGGCTCCAAAACGGGACCCCAGGCCCAAAGGTAAAGCTCGGCAGAGGCTATTAAAAGCACCAGCGAGCTTTACCTCAACCCCAAAATCAAAATGAGTTACACCACCCTAAAATTCCTGCAGATAAATCTTATGCACGCCAAAGCTGCCTCAGCTGCGGCTAGCAGAGAATTTGTCAAGCAGGATCTGGACTGCTTACTAGTCCAGGAACCATGGGTGGTAAGAGGCCAAATAAAAGGCCTTCCAACACAATCGTGTAAGTTAATATACGACAACACGCAACTCCAACCACGAGCTGCGCTTCTTATCCATAAAAGAACTAACTTTCTTCCCATTCCAGAATTCATCACTAATGATCTCGTTGCGGTACTAGCTGAGATCCCCACGGCAAGAGGCTTACAAAATATTGTAATAGCCTCAGCCTACTACCCGGGGGATACTACCTCCGCACCACCTGAAGAGGTAAGAAAACTCGTTAGATACTGCAACGCAAGGGGAAGACAACTACTACTTGGTTGTGATGCCAACTCCCATCACACCATATGGGGTAGTACAGACATCAACAAAAGAGGTGAGTCACTTTTAGATTTTCTTATGCACTCAAACTTAGATATTCTAAATAAGGGAAATGAACCTACTTTTGTCACCTCCACTAGGAAAGAAGTGTTGGATATGACAGTGGCAAGTTTGCCATAGCCAACAACATTCTCAATTGGCATGTCTCGAAAGAGATATCATTCTCGGACCATCGGCACATCAGATTTGATCTGTCAAGGCCGAATCCCAACAATATAGAAAACAATAGGGTACCAAGACACACGGACTGGAATCTCTACATAGAAACACTCCGTTGTGAATTTGAACCATCCTATCCAAACATTGACTCTCCTTATCAACTTGAAAGGGAAGCAACACGCTTAAGCTCACAAATCACAAGCGCATACGAGTCCAGCTGTCACATTAGACAGATCAACTCAAATCGCGATGTTCCCTGGTGGAACAGTGAGTTGGAGAAATTAAAAAGAAAGCTTCGAAAGTTGTTCAACAAAGCTAAACGAACCAATTCGTGGAGCGAATATCGAACAACTCTAACGACTTACAACTCAATGATAAGAAGGCAAAAACGACTTACCTGGAAAAACTTCTGTGAAAGTCTCGATAACTTGCCTTCTTCAATATGAGTTCAAAAAGCCTTAGCTAAAGATCATAACAATGGTATTGGTCTCTTAAAAAAATCGGATGGTAGTTTTACCCAAAGTTACAGTGAAACTCTGAGCCTACTTTTGGCCACTCATTTTCCTGACTGTATACATAACACTGATCAATCACTAACCACAAATGTGAGTTACACTACACCTAACAGCACAACAAGAAGTCTAGCTAGAAAAATTCTTAACGAAGACTCCATTAAATGGGCAATATCCTCCCAACAGCCTTTCAAGGCTCCCGGGGAAGATGGTATCTTTCCTGCTCTCTTGCAGTATGGAATTGATACCATAATCTGCTCACTTATACTTGTCTATAGATCCAGTTTTGAATTAAGCTACATCCCTCAAACATGGAGAAAGGTGAGAGTAGTATTCATACCAAAAGCTGGCAATAGATCAAACTCAGACCCAAAATCCTTCAGACCAATCAGTCTCACATCTTTCTTTCTAAAGGTCATGGAAAAAGTGATTGATTTACACATTCGCAGTACGGCCTTAATAGCAAATCCTCTCAATGCTAACCAATTCGCTTACCAAACGGGTAAATCCACTGTTACAGCTCTCCATCAGCTTGTAAGCAAAATTGAGACTGCGTTTGCTAAGAAAGACATCAAACTCTGCTCGTTTCTTGATATTTCTGGCGCCTTTGACAATACTACGTATTTGTCAATTCAAACCGCTGCAACTGTCAAAGGAATTGACACACCAACCATTAAATGGATTGACTCTATGTTAAGTGGCAGAATCATCTCCACCACACTAGGTCAAACATCAATAACAGTTAATGCTGTTAAAGGCTGTCCCCAAGGGGGTGTTTTATCTCCCCTGCTCTGGTCAATTGTAATAGATCAACTCTTGGATGACCTCAATAAGCTGGGCCTTGATACACAAGGCTACGCTGATGACTTAGTCATCTCTATTCAAGGCAATCAAGAAGCACAGGTCACAAACCGTATGCAAAGGGCCCTGAACAAAGTTAATGACTGGTGCAACAAAGAAGGGCTTAAGGTCAACCCCATCAAAACATTCATCATCACTATCCCTAAATAGTGTTCAAATTAATTTTTCCAAAGAGGTCAAATATCTAGGAGTAACCCTGGATAATAAACTCAATTGGAAACCACATCTAGACAAAACCATAGCAAAAGCAACAAATGCTTTCTGGGCCTGTTCTAGACTTTTTGGTAAAAAGTGGGGACTAAGGCCAAAAATGATTTACTGGACTTACCTCACTATTATCACACCCATCATAACCTATGCTTCGCTGGTCTGGTGGCAAAAAACAGAACAAGTTTATGCCCGCAAATCTTTGCAAAAGTTACAAAGACTAACCTGTGTAGGTATCACAGGTGCAATGCGCACCTGCCCAACTTTAGCGTTAGAAAGTTTATTAAATTTTCCTCCGCTACATCTAAGAGTAAATAAGACTGCTGCACTAAGCGGACTAAAGCTTCATCTCACTAACTACTCAAGAAAGGAAAACTTACAAGGACATATGAGTATACTGCAGGTGCTCCCAATACTGAAATCGCCTGCAGCACACTCCTCGGACTTTATGCCTAAACGCATAATGTTACACCACCCCTTCGAAGTAATCTTTCCAAACCGCTCAGCATGGAAGAATTCTGTAATTCTTACAAATAACTTCCAATACATCTGGTATACTGACGGTTCAAAAACAAACAACGGTGTAGGTGCAGGGATTTACGGTCCCAACTTTAAATCATCTATATCCCTTGGAAACACAACTACTATCTTTCAAGCAGAGGTAATGGCTATAGAATTCTGTATTAGAGAATGCATTAGAAGAAACCTCCGAAGATCAAGCATCCTAATCTGCTCTGACAGTCAGGAAGCACTAAAGGCTCTGTCCTCGACAAAAATCGAATCCAAACTAGTTTGGAACTGCCTGACTTGTTTACTTCAATTAGCTACTCACAATAAAATAACTCTTTCATGGGTGCCTGGTCATGAAGGCGTACCGGGTAACGAAGAGGCTTACCGACTTGCTAGACTTGGCTCTCAGTCTCAATTCAAAGGCCCTGAACCCTACTGTGGTCTCCCAATAAGTAGCCTAAAAAACGAATTAGCTACCTGGGAACGACAGAACATGATCAGCACCTGGAACAACTCAAATGGCCATCGTCAGTCAAAACTATTCATTGACTTATCCCACAAACGTATGAAAGAAATTCTTGACATGAGCAAACGTGACGCAAAGTTACTTACGGACTTCTTCACTGGACACTGCTCTCTCAAGTATCATCTTAAAAACATGGGCATCAGCCAAGATGACACCTGTCGTCTCTGTCTTGAAGACATAGAAACAGCTGAACACATTTTATGTGAATGCCCTGCCTTAGCTAGATCCAGGCTCAAAATATTCAATAAAGGGTTCCCCTGTCCCCTTGATATCAGAAACACCTCTTCCTCGAAGATTCTTAGGTTCTTACATGACCTCAGCTTCGAATGAACAAACCTATACACTACGTGTAATTAAACCTAAGGGAACAGCACAAAAGATCTTTCAGGTCGACGTGCTTGTAAAGGTAATTTTCACCTTCACCCTATTAATTAAAAAAAAAAAAAAAAAAATGCGAGTAAAGGATCACCTTTTTTGGAATGACTACATATTTGATGTCGTCAAAAATTCTACTAAACGCTTAGGTTATTTAAGGTGATGAAAGAAATTCTTCACCTCTTCTTAGCTTGCTTCATTTTATAAGGGGTTCATCCGTCCCAACAGAGGCAAAAATGTTTCCCGCGGGTATCACCTTTCGCGAGGAATTGGCAAGTGAAGTGAATCATTGCCATAAAAAGCACTTTTTCAATTAGCCGTTCGGAACCGTCAGAAAATTGTAGGTCCCCTCCATTCCCTCACAAGCCATAAGGCATGGTTGTGAGAAATGCACTAGGCCCTGGGGCTCCTCGCATTGTTATGCCACGTAATTTATTTATTTTATTCATCCGTCCTAACTCCCATATTTGGTCAGGTTCTCGCCGAACAGCATGGATTTTGTAAGGCGACGTCTACCACTACTAATTTAGTGGAGTTTTTATTCTTTTCTTTCTCTGCGATGGAAAAAGGAAACGAAGCAGACGTTATTAACAAATATCTCAGCAAGGCTTTCAACAAAATCTCTCACACTTTAATCCTCTTTAAACTTTCCTTCCTCGAAATCAGCCTTATCCTACTCAAATGGATATCTTAATATTTTGACAACCGCCAATATAGAGTGCGTTTCCGTTCTACTCTTTCAGTTCGCCCAAGATCCTATCATCTCCAGAACCTTTAAATTAAACGTGGGCAGCTCATCCGAGATTTAGGAGTTCTCTGTGACGGCAAATTAAATTTTCGTTCTCATATTGACGAAGTAATATCAAGAGCAGATTCCGCCCTTGGTTTGATCAAGAGATGGTCCAAAGAGTTCCGCAACTTCCTTGTAATCAGATCCGTCTATATTGCCTGTGATCGCCTCTCCTTGAGTATGCATCGCAAGTGTTGGCAGTACACATCACAAGCATCGAAAGTGTTCAACATCGATTTCTGTTCTTTGACCTTCGGGCCTTCGAGCCTTTGGGGTCCCTACGACGTTAAAAACTTTCTCAATCTGCCTCCTAACAGCGAACGTGTCTCATTCATTAATCTCCACACCTTCGAAGGAATCTTTAAAATCATATTCATTCACCGTTTCCTTAACACAACAACAACACTGCCTGCTCCCCCTATACCTTATCTCCTTAAACACTTATCCCCGATATGTAAGACCATCCCGCCTTTCTTTCATTTCTGCTCATCGTACATCCTATGGTCTCAGAGAAACCTTAACCCGCAAGATGAGTAAGATTAATTCTGTTCCTTTTCCTTTCGACCTTAATCTTCCAAATTCCTGTCTAAAAGTCCTCCTTTTAAACAGTTTCTCATTCATATACATAGTTTAATTTAGTTTTGATTAGATTAAGTTTAATATTGTTTAAGTGGGAACAAAATTAGAAATAAAAGTAAAAATTAAAAAAACACCCTTGCGCCAAAAGGATATAGCTCTGTTTTCTTCCTCCGACTTTTCGATTTCTTTCATAATGTGGCTTTCTGTTACTCCACAAAAAGGTTCGGTCCTATGAGTGGTGATCTGGCTCCTGTCTTTGCCAGTTCGTCTGCCTGTTCATTGCCTATGATTCCTACATGTCCTAGTACCCAGTAGATTGTAACCTTGGTCAGTAACCAGTTTGTTCAATTCGTCAATGCATTCGCTGACAAGATTTGAGGAGATTGTGTAGATCGTAAGGCCTTAGTTGCAGCTTGACTGTCCGTCATATGCAATATGTTTGTTTTCATATTTTCTGTCAATGTTTACTTCCCCGCATTTGCGTATTGCATAGGCTTCTGCATGGCATACGCTTGACATTCTTCCCATAGGTACTGAAATTTTTGCTCTCTTTGCCATGCCTTTTTGTTTCTTAGCTCAACGTTGAAGAGCTTATCGAATTTGAATTCCTTGGTCTTGCTATCCCGAGGAAAGTCAATGAGTGCTAACTCGTTCGATATTATGCTCTTTTCGCTAGATTTCAGGACACACTCAGTTTCTTTGGCAAATCTAGCTATTGTTGCGTTTGAGATGCTTCTTATTACCAGGTGCATAGGTGTCAGATTTAGCAATACTTCCAAAGCCGCAGTTGGACAGTTCTCATTGCTCCTGATATGCATATGCACGCAAGTCTTTGTACTTTTTCTAATGCTTTGCTAGTGGTCACCTGGTCAGTTCTCTTGTTCCAGACTACCGCTCCATAGGTAAGGACCGGTCTTACCATCATCAGGTACATCCACCGAAAAATGATCGGTTTACAACCCCTTGATCTCCCTGCTATTCTTTTGCATATCATTAGGGTTTTCTTAGCCTTTTCAGTTGCTGCCTCTACTTGCTTTTTCCACAGGATTTTACTATCTAGATTCACGCCTAAATACTTAACTTCTGTTGTGGGTACTACTACTCCATCCAGTGTAATGTCTTTCATAAGTGGTGGGCGTCTTCTTCTGGTGAATGGTATAATCGTAGTCTTTGTGGGGTTGATGTTCAGTCCTACAGATGTACACCACTTTTTCGTGATAACTAGGCCCCTCTGTATTATATCGCATAGGGATTCTTCATATTTCCCACAGGCTAATAATGTAATGTCATCAGCATAGCCAATAATTCATCTCATGCCTTGCATGGTTAGTTTTTCTAATATTTCATCTACTACTAGACTCCAAAGTAGAGGTTATAAGACCCCTACTTGTGTGCAGCCTCTCGTAGTGATGATTCTCTGAATCGTTTGGCTAGAGTGTGTTTCTGCTGTTCTTGTACTAAGCACGCATTACAATACACAGAAATTCAAGTATAATGTGCATCGGCATCTCCTTTCTTATCCTTTCCTTATTTTCTAACACCCGCACTGTGTTTTCCAACATTTTAAGGATAGTCGCAACCACTTAAAGAGTGAACAAATTGTGTATTAAAAAAAAGATAAAAAGTACTTATATTTTGTCCCGTCTTCTGGGTTGTCAAGTTAGCACAACCAGCACATCTTAAGCGGTCGCATTAATATTGAGCTTAAAGAGTTGTTAGCAGGCCATTGAGAAAGCAAACTATCAGTCAAACGAAAATAAGGCTCCAAAACCTAAAAAAAACTGCAAAAACTCGTACCTATAACAACACTAATCAAAACAGTCTATCTACACCACCTCGTCAAGCAACTGATGAATGCACAGGCACACTTTACTCCATAAGTCAAGAAAAGCAATTTACTCATACCAACCTGCATACACCTAGGTTCAATGCTTGATTACGGTGCAGCTCTTACGATAAACGAGCGTATACCGCAATCACAGTCAGCCCCATTGTGTCTGTGTCTTTTAGAAATGCTAGGAGTGACATAAGAGTGACATCGATAAAAACAAAAGGGACGAACGCAACGGTGCTCTCAAGGTTGCGATTTCCATTTTATCAAACCACAAGTGGTCCCGAAAAATAATAGAAAGTTTGCTTCATCCAACTCAACTCAACATGCTGCGGTTGAATAACTGGGCACATTCAACCTCCTCACATCCGGGCTAAAAATAGTGAATGTCCTACGACAACACACCCCCAACAGAGCTCTGTGCTAATGTGGCGGTATGCATTTCAAAACAAAAATAAAAAACACACTGAAAATCACTCGCGCTCTCAAACGCAATTATTCTAATCAGCACAACAAACAGAAAATAAAAAAATAAAAATAAAAAAACCTGATAATGAAATGAGCAACCAAAACATAGAACTCAACACAGATAAAGTCTCAACGGAGCACTTGCCCCCGTCCCTTTCGCCATAAAAAAAAAACAGTCGTTTAATTCTCACCTTTTATTAAGCAGCGCCAATTTAAGCCAGCCCCTCGCACTCCTCCGCCAAAGGGGGTCACTCACAACAATAACTGAAGATTACCTGCTCCTCCGTCGCCACCCATCTACATATGAGAGATTACGACCAACGACAACGACAACGACAATGACTATCGACGCGACTACCGCACGGACTTACGAAAAAACGCAGGGGCGCCGTTGGCACTTATCTCCCCTATAATCCAGCGGTGTTGGAGATTCGAGTGTACCCATTCAACGCCTCTTTGTCTGTAATGGTTGGCCCAACACTCAAGGGAAGGCAGAGATTATAAACAACAGGCAGTCAGGCAAGCGTGGATATGGGAATATTTGTGCAGCACTGCCAAGTGATAGCAACAAAACAAATACAAAACTTAGCCACTTGTTGAATTCACTACACGTTGCTGCGCGTTGCCTTGTAATGCTCGTGGGTCGTAGTTGCTCAATGCTCAAACTCTTCGAAAACAACAGAGAAGTACGTACATATTAATGACAATAATTGAACACAACACCATTCATCCGCACACGGAGCCCATCACTTTGTATTCAAGACGCACTACAGCACCACAAAGTCGTCGCGTCGCAGCCGCCGCGCCGCCGAGACCACTTATAGCCCGTTTTCACTACACTGCGATTTCAATGCAAAACTTTTTTGGGGCCACTACGAAAACAAAACACGACACTTTGAATGCAAGAAACGAACACGAGTGATTCTACTGCACGCTCTTTGGCATCCGTCCGCTTCAAATGAAATGTATCAGTGTCAGAGGTCGTCCGCTCCCCGAACGGCAGAGGTAAAAAAACACGTTTGTTTAATAGAGATGTCTTTTTTTAAAGTATAAAACACCGTCACACGCGATCGTCTGCCTGCACCACCGAACCACTCACAACTGAATACTGATTGAACACTCGCCAGTCGCCACTGAAATCGAGAACGAAATCAAAATCACTATTCTCGCATTTGTCGGACTCGGAATTTACTGTCATCCGTGAGCCGTGACCCGTCTCGCAACACCAAACCGAAGCCAAACCAAAAACACAGAAGAATCAACGTTCAAAGTGGAAGATGAACCAAAAATTAAATTAAAATGCTCGAGCTCGATGCTCCTCTGCCAGCCGATGCGGGTTGGTTGCGTTTGAAAAAATTGAATTAAACTCATAAAAAAAAATTAATTGGATTTTAATTCTGTTTACTTGAATTTTTTTTTTTTTTTTTCTGTGATATTTTTGAGAGGAAAAGTATATTTTGCTTTTGTGACCGAGGTTCGCAGAGGTTCGCAGTTTCGCACGCCAGAAATAACTACCAACAACTGAATCTGTTAATCTATCTGTTGATTCAGAATCCCGACTGATAGTTTTTAAATGCAAGCGTGTATGCCCTGTGCCTGTGCGTATTCGCATTCGCATTTGCACACAGGTTTTATGGTTCTACCCCAATGCCCAATCTCCAATCCAAGCCAAGGAATTCGTAGCGTACGTATCCCCTTTTGGTTCTCAGTTCTCACTTCTCAGAGTCAATGCCTCACGGATACAGCTAACAACTGGTTACTCATACAATCATCATCACCCTTTGGTGTGATGGTGTGCGACGATTTCCCAGTAGGAAATTTCCAAAAATTCACTACTGAAAATGCTGCCTTTTCCTCAGGGAAAAGTAGCTGCACTAGTGCATTTCCTACTGAATCCTTTGCTGAATTTAACATGGGCTTGTCATTGGCAAGAAGCACCTGCACACTTTCTCGATGAATGAGATGTAAGGAAATCACAACACCCATGGCATCTTCGTTTTCATAGCCTGAAAAAACTGGTTCTATGTGTGTAATTTGAAATTTGGGAATTTGTGACAGAAATGTGTTCTGAGGAGAAAGAATGCCTTTGGGAGAACACATAGATAATGGAATATGTACATATATACATAATATGTACATATAAATTACACAACTAGGTATGTCTTTCTTAATCACAAAATTGAAACTAAATCCAAAACCCATTGAAGCAACATGTGACACAAAAATAAAGATATTTTAAAGCGAATAAACGAAAGAAAGAGAAAAGAAAGGGTTGTTTTCTCATACTTAATTTTGTCGCTACCTGATTGGCGTTTCTCAAAGAGGATTTTGCTGTACATCGTGTTTTCTTCTTTATTTTCTTTTGAAAACAACGCACAAGATTCAACTTGAACTGCAGACTGCCTACCAATTGCATGACATTTCATTAGTGAATTCATTGATGACCTTTTCCCTAATGAAAGCACCAGATGAATTCCTCGAGGAATTCATCCTTTTTTTTCACTGGTGAGCAAATTTCCTACTGGGTTGACACAGAGGGAGCTGCTTGCTGCTGAATGCCAACGGATTGTGTATGTACAGCATAGAGCAATCTCATTTGCGCACCTGTGTGGAAAAAATCTCTCACAGGTGCAACACCTACACCCGCATAAACTCACAGCAGCAATGATAAGGTGACAACGACTAAGACGATAAGAACGACGACAACGACGACGACGACGACCATTGAGGTTTTTATCAGCAGCAAGAGAGAATTTGAGAAGAGGCTTTCTCATTTAAGAAGAAAAAAAGCTCACCAAGTCACGTAACGCGGACGACACAGTCAGACACATTCATTCATCGCAGCTATAAATATTCAGACAGTGATACGTTCGAATATTTTAGTTTTTGAAAACAGTAGTTTAATTTAATGAGGCATGGAGCGATTAAGATTGATTGCGATCTGCTCTACTCTGAGGGTTGAGTTGATATTTTATTATGAGTTTAATGGGTAAGTAATTAGTTCGAGAGGACCATTTGAGGTGAGACGAGAATAAGAGAGACTACAGTTCGAATTGATCCAGTACTTCGTACTTGTTTCTGATCTCCCAACTATTCCAGTCATATTATTTTTGTGAATTTGATGAACCTGGGATTCTATTGGAATTTTCTTTGTTATGCCGCTCTCTTAAGATTCAGTCCACAGAAACCTGGCGAAATCTTATGAGACTAAAAAAGGTAATGTTTGTGACCTGAGTTTCAACCAATAAACTTTTCCTGCTTTTTCGACTGCTGTTTGTTTACTATCATCTGTCGATTCTTGGGAAGAGTTTGTAAGCTGATTGAGGTATAGGACGAAGGTCAAGACGCACTAAAGAGTTGCAGTGGTAAGCCGCTATTTTTCTTGGACAGGATGATTCTTCGACTTTGTTCACAGCAGTTTTAGACAGTTTTAGGAATCAAATTTTCGGAGTGGTGTGATAACCAAAAATAATGCACATGTATGTGTAGATATACGCACCATTATATCATATTCAACCATCTGGCAGGTTTCTTTTTCAGCCGGGCCGGGGTGGCGTTCGAAAATGGTAATGTTTCATACTTTGAGGTCGAAGTGATAACCACATAAATGATACATCACAAAATCTGAAACATTCCCCTGATTACAAGAAAATCGGACCCAGACGATTTGGTTTCAGCCTACTGCTTGCCAGACGCACTTAAACATTTTTTTTAAACGCATTTTACAACCAAAAGTACTGATATTTTTTTTTTATCACATGACGAAGAAAGTGGTACGCCAAAACGTCACAAAAGTTCGCCTGATTACAAAAATGTCGGTCCAAGGCGATTTGTTTTCAGCCTTCTGCTTGCTAGACGCATTTTAGCTTAATCATGTTTATCAAATTGAATGAAATGAAATACTACATAAACTAAACATGCTTAAGCTAAAATGCATCTGACAAGCAGAAGGCAGAAGGTTTCAGCACCAAATCGTCAAATTATTTGAAATTGTATGTCAATTTATTTGAGTTTATTAGGGTGTTGCATAAAATCTTGGTTGAACTAAGCATGTGATTTCTTTTATTTGCTCTTTTAGGAAACTGAGTAATTCAAAACAGTGGCTAAATTCAGCAAGAAAAAGTTTGAGGAAATCAAGGCAGCACAATATAGGACTCAATCTGCAGTTATGGTAGGTATGGTAGACTTTTAAAAAAAGCTACGCGCCGCTACGGTCAGAAGTAGGTATTGTCTTAGAGTCGATACATCAAACCTCACATTGAAAAAAAAAAACTAGCTGCAAATATCTTCAAATTTGTACAGTAGCGCAATTTAATGGTAAATCTTGCAAAAAAATTACTTCTTCCTAAAAAAAAGTTGGCGAGTTTATAAATATTTTTGAGTGACTAAGAATTAATATTCGTAAACGGAACTTATTTTGTATACAAAAAGTATTGTTGCTCCTTGTTGACAAAACCCTTATTTTTATATGCCCTAAACATTTTCTAGTGGTTCGAGTCCTAACAGAGGCAAAAATGTTTTTCACAGATATCGCCTTTCGCGAGGAATTGGCAAGTCCTCCTTTATTAAACTCATTGTCTGAAAAGCGTTTCTCAATGAACCTTTCGGAACTGGCAAAAAATTGTAGATCCCCTTCTTTCCCTCACAAGTCACAAGGCATGTTTGTGAGAAATGCGTTAGGCCCTGGGGCTCCTCGCTCTGTTGCTCCACTCTATTTTATTAATTTTATTAGTATTGTAACGTGCGCTTAGTTCGCAAAAATAAAACTCTACCTTTCAATTTAATTCTACCACTTTATTCAGTATCTACTTTCGATATACACTTTATCGAACTCAACTCAATTACGTTTATCCAATATTCACACTATCACTTTCTAAATAAAACTGACTTCTGGTTGCGTCAGCTCCCTCTTTATATAGGAAAGTGAACCATCGAGAGATTTCTAGTAGTTTTTCTATGAACCATGATGTCTAGACAAGTTCCCCTCCCGGTATTTCTGCACACATACACACTCACTCACAAAAGACGTCTTCTTTTAAACCACTCCATTATAGTGCTCCCAGATGTGTTTTTCGGTGGAACGTTTTCGATTAGGAAATTGGTATTAAATGTTGGGTGTACATTACACTGCCCCCTCCTTAAGATTGTTCGTCCCGAATAATTTCATTTGCGGCCTCCCCACTATATCGATGCAGCCGGTCACAATGCACTACTTTTAACTTGCCTCTTAGTCCTCTTTGGATGCGGTAGACCACGTCGTTAATCCTCGTGACAACAGTATAAGGACCCTCCCAGTTCTGCTGAAGTTTCGGTGACAATCCCTTTTGACGATGAGGATTATAAAGCCACACACGATCTCCTGCTCGGAATCCTGCCGTTGTCGCTTTTGTGTCGAACCGTGTTTTCATCCGGTCGCTGTAAGTTTTCATCCGTTCCCTTGTTCTTTTATGGATGTCAGCGAGTCTCTTCTTGAGGTCGTCCACATACTCGTTCGTGTCCTGTGGCTCCTCTGTGGGGCATCCAAATTTAAGTTCGCTGGGCAGCCGCATGGTTTTCCCGAACAGGATGTCAGATGGTGTTTGTCCTGTCGAGCTATGTACTGCACTTCTATAGGCCATCAGGAATAGCGGTACGTGCCTATCCCAGTCTCTTTGGTAGTCGCCTACGACCTTGGTGAGGTGTTCTTTCAAGGTTCGGTTGAATCTTTCAACCATCCCATCAGATTGTGGGTGAAGCGGTGTGGTTCTTGTCTTCTTAATGCCTAGTAGTCCGCACACTCCTTGGAAGATGTTTGACTCAAAGTTCCTCCCTTGGTCGGAATGGAGTTCCATAGGCACGCCAAACCTACTTACCCAGTTAAACACAATCTGGTCGACCACCGTTTTGGCTTCTTGATTTGGGATGGCATACGCCTCAGGCCACTTACTAAAATAGTCCATCATGACCAGAATGTACTTGTTTCCAGCGTTGGTCTCTGGAAAAGGCCCAGCCACATCTACTGCAATCCTCTCAAAAGGCGATCCAACGTTGTACTGATGCTTCTTACCTTGAATCTTCCTACCAGGTCCTTTGGTTGCAGCACACTTGTCACATGTTCGGCACCACTTCTCCACGTCATCTCTAGCATGTAACCATTAGAACCGATGTCGCACCTTCTCCAGTGTTTTGTTTACTCCGAGGTGGCCTCCAGAAGGTCCGTCGTGCATCTCCCGAAGAACTTCACTGACTTTCGATTGCGGTACGATCAGCTGCATCACATGTGACTTACCGTCAGCGGATTCCCATCTTCGCCTGAGGACACCTTCTAGCACATATAGTGAGTCCCACTGTGCCCAATAGGCTTTGAGAACTGGACTCCTGTCAGAAATGTCTCCCCATTCCGGTTTCTCTTCATTTTCTTTCCATGCGAGAATGGGTTCGATATCTGGATCCTCCTGTTGAGCAGTCCTCACTTCCTCATTGCTCCATCCGCTTATTGGATCAGCTCTTAGTCGCTGAGCGGTAATGATTTCTTTGTCTTCTTGCCGCCTGCAATGCTTGCAATCCACTTTACAAGGTCTTCGAGATAATGCATCGGCGTTTGAGTGCAGCTTTCCTCTGCGGTGTTGGATCTGGTAGTCATAGATCTGCAATCTTTCTATCCACCTTGCGACTTGACCTTCTGGATTTTTGAAGTTCAAAAGCCAGCTCAGAGCACCGTGGTCTGTCCGCAGAAGGAATTTCTGTCCATAGATGTACTTATGGAAGTGCTTTGTTGCCAAGATAAGAGCTAGCAGTTCCCTTCTGGTCACGCAGTAGTTTCTTTCGGGCTTCGAGAGGACCTTGCTGTAATATGCCACCACTTTCTCTTCGCCATCATGCACTTGGGATAGTACCGCCCCGATTCCAACGTTGCTTGCATCTGCGTCGACGATGAATGTTTTGCCAGGTGTTGGATGTGCCAGCACTGGAGCGTTACAGAGGCGGTATTTGAGATCCTGGAAAGATTTCTCACACTCACCTGACCATTTAAACTGCTCCCCCTTTTCGGTGAGCTGATGCAAACTCTTTGCAACTCCAGCAAAGTTCTTAACAAAACGTCGGTAATATGTGGCAAGTCCCAGAAAACTTCGGAGTTGATGTTTGTCCTGTGGTGTTGGCCAATTTTTGACGGAGTCAACTTTTTCAGGATCAGTCTTTACTCCTTGGGATGAGATGATGTGTCCCAAATACTTGACTTCGGTTTTGAAAAGTGCACATTTTTCTGGATTCAGTTTAAGGTTAGCCTCTCGAAGTCTCTGAAACACGGCTTTTAGGTTCTTGCAATGTTGGCCAAATGTTTTCCCGTAAACAATGACATCGTCCAAGTAGACTAGGCACGCTTTCCACGTCAGTCCTTGAAGAACGCACTCCATCAAACGCTCGAATGTTGCCGGAGCATTACATAACCCAAACGGCATAACTTTAAACTGCCAGAGCCCATTACCTGTAGAAAACGCCGTCTTTTCCCGATCATCAGGGTGGATGTCAACTTGCCAATATCCGCTCTTCAAGTCCAGCGTCGAGAACCACTGCGCTCCCTCCATGGCATCCAGGGTATCACTGATTCTCGGCAGGGGATAGCTGTCCTTCTTAGTTACATCATTCAGCCTTCGGTAGTCCACACAAAAACGAGTGCTTCCGTCTTTCTTTTTCACTAGCACCACTGGTGATGCCCAAGGACTTTTGGAATTTTCGATAAGACCGTCCTTCTTCATTGCTGTTATCATTTCCTCAACCTCACCTTGTTTGGCCAGTGGAAGACGTCTTGCAGGTTGACGAATCGGTCTTGCATCTCCTGTGTTGATGCGATGCTGCACCAACTGTGTCCTACCATATTGCCCCTTTTGCGATGCGAAGATATCAGTGTACTCTTGTAGGAGACTTTCAGCCATCCTTGTTTGTTGGTGATCAAGGTTGGATGAATTCAGTATTTTAGCTCTGATGGTTTCGAGCTCCTCCGGAGTTATAGTTTTTCTCGGAGCTTCGTCTGTGATCTTCGTAATTGCTGCAACCGATTCGCAACGTCCAACGACTTCTCCTTTCTTCAACTTTACATCGTACGGTCTGGTGTTTAGTAATCGTACGGGGACCATTTTGTTTTTCGGTGCTACCAGTGTTTTCCCAATGATGACGCTTTGGGAGGAACACTCTGGGTCTGGTTCCACCATGAGGTATCGAAGGCTTCCAAACTCACCCTCCAGTTTCGTCCAAACGAACACTTCAGAAGAAGGAGGCAGAATAAGATCTTCCCTGATGACAGTTCTCAGTGTCGACGTACTTTCGTTTGAATAAGTCATTGGAAGTTCCTTATTTTGGTACTTCAAAACCTGATTACCGATGTCCAAAATAACTCCGTGCTGTTTCATAAAGTCGATTCCAATGATGCACTCGTCACATATATCTGCCACCAGGAATTGATGAGTAAACACTAGGTCGGCCAGTCGGATCTTAAGACTCACTTCTCCATATACTCTTGCTGCTTCTCCCGTTGCGGTTCTTAGACGGTAGCTATTGGTGTTATGAAGGCACGTCGTCTTTACCAGGTCTCGACGTACTATGGAGGCTGTGGCACCGGTGTCGATGGTAGCCACATGTTTGTTCCCGTTAATAGTAGTCTCCACAGTCAGACTTTTGTTGTCTCGTTTGGTCTGAGAGACCTGGATGGTGGTTCTGGGGCCATCGATACAAGAAACCAGCCTCTGCCCCTCGAAGTTGGTTCTTACGGGCTGATAGGCAACGCTGGTGTTGTTGTTACCTTGCTCTGGGTTGGATCTCTTGGTTCCACAATGTTGACAACCTGCTTTATTTGATGGTAGTCGGCATTGACGCTGTAAGTGCCCGGTCTTGTTGCAGTTCCAACATCTTGCTAGTCCGCTCCGGTTCTTTTGTATTTCAGCTCTTTGGCACGAGCATTCTTCGACTATGGCCTCTCTAAGTCGATGTACTCCCTGAGAAGCCTGTTCTGCTGCTTCAATTGTCAATGCGAATGCTAAAGTTTCGGAAAGAGTACGTGTTCTAGCAGTTCGCACAGACCTCTGAAGATGTATATCGGAAATGGCACGAACGAAGGACTCAACAGCGAGCTGGTTGATGATTTCTTCTCCAGCATCCGGGTATGCAAGGTGAACCAGTCTTTCGACGTCTGCCTGGAGCTGCTGTAGACTTTCACCCCTTTTTTAGACTCTGTTATTGAGTTGGACTCGGAAGACTTCTTTCAAGTGGCTATCTCCAAAGCGTTTATCTATAGCTGCCACGAGAGAGCTGAAATCGCCGCTCTTACCAGCTGGAACTGTTTGAAGTAGTTCAGCTGCTGGTCCTCTTAGAGCAAGAGTCAGTGCAATGTACTTGTCTTCGTCATCCCAGCCATTTGTTGTCGCGGCTGCCTCAAATTGTCTTTTGTAGACTGGCCAAGAAGACTGTCCATCAAATGTTGGGGGTTTCATCTCCTTTTTCTTTACAAACTCCCCAGCAGACTCTCGAATTTTGATTTTCCGGATCTGGTCCAATTCCTTGGGGAGAACATCACATCGACTTTCTACGCCTTCGAAACGATTCTCTACAACAGAAAGCTGTTTTTCCACACCTTCAACTCGTTCGTCAAGGGCACATACATTTTTCTCAATATTACCCAATTTTCCTTCTAGAATGTTTTTCTGACATTCCAAAACATTCTGTTGCGCCTCAAGTCTTTCGAGAATATTCTGTTGTTCTTTCTTTTGTTCTTTTCGTTGTTCTTCAATCAGCTTCTTTTGTTCGTTTCGTTGTTCTTCAATCAGCTTTTTTGCTCGTTTCGTTGTGCTTCAAGTTGTTCGAGAACATTCAGCTGTTCCTTCTTTTGATCGTTTCGTTGCTCTTCCAGACGTCCGAGAACCTTCTGCTGTTCTGTCTTTTGTTCTAATAAAAGCTTCATTATACTAGAAAAATCTACACTTTCACTTGCTTCCTCTTCCTCCACTTCTGTTTCAAAAACAAAAGTGTTTACGTCTTCCCCTTGCTGTTCCAAGTGGTTGCGCAAGCGCAGGACGAGCTCATTTTTCGATCCCGCTCTAGAAAGATTTCGCTTACCTAACTCACTTTTAAGCTGAATGCAGTTGAGCTCTTCTAACAACTTACCCATTTTCACTGTATATAATTATTATTTTTCTTTTTACTTTTTTTTTACACTTTACTAGTCAAATAAGTTTTATTTACACTTCTGACACCAATGTAACGTGCGCTTAGTTCGCAAAAATAAAACTCTACCTTTCAATTTAATTCTACCACTTTATTCAGTATCTACTTTCGATATACACTTTATCGAACTCAACTCAATTACGTTTATCGGCGTACCCCACAGGCGGATCACTAGTGTGAAGCAGCAAAGTGGGAGAGTTGTGATCGCTTCAAGATCACTACTCGTAACGCCGAAAATGAAGAAGAAGAAGAAGAACTCAATTACGTTTATCCAATATTCACACTATCACTTTCTAAATAAAACTGACTTCTGGTTGCGTCAGCTCCCTCTTTATATAGGAAAGTGAACCATCGAGAGATTTCTAGTAGTTTTTCTATGAACCATGATGTCTAGACAAGTTCCCCTCCCGGTATTTCTGCACACATACACACTCACTCACAAAAGACGTCTTCTTTTAAACCACTCCATTATAGTGCTCCCAGATGTGTTTTTCGGTGGAACGTTTTCGATTAGGAAATTGGTATTAAATGTTGGGTGTACATTACAGTATTATTAATCAGAGAAAAAAAAAACATTCAATCAGAACTAGAAAAAATAAAAAATGTACGGCTGTACTGACCCAAGTTCGTATAGAGCCTTGATAAGGTACATTTTAACAATGAAGGCTATCAGAAGCAATTTAATATGAAAAGTAGCTCTTCCACAAGGATGACACCGAAACCGTTTTTACTGAGAGCCCTTCCATAGTAAAACATCTTGTAGACTGTTATCTTCACATCCAAATACGGGCTCTGTTTCCTGTATTGCACATTTTTTTTGCTTGATGGACACACAAGATATCTATACTTACTCGCCTCCTTCTCATCATCTCTTCTAATTCGAAACTTCGACTAGTCATACTTTCAACGTTCCAACTCGTGACTATTAAGCCTCTTTTAATCCGTCGCATTATCTTGCTTACTCCAGCAATTCTTCTAGCTCCATTCTTTTCGGTTGAGGATCAGTACCATGCGTAATAGTGGTAGTCTCTGGCAAGGCATTGCCATTAATATTTCCAAAAATGTCCATAATGCTCAAAATTTTACGAAATTTTGCGAAATGTCTCTAGACTCACTTTGATGTTGATAGTCGATTACAAGATGCAATGTTTATAATTAAACTCCACGGTGCCAGAGGTGCCCGTGGCGTAATGGTCAGGGTATCTGCCGGTTACGTGGGAGTAATAGTGGTAGTCTCTGGCAAGGCATTGCCATTAATATTTCCAAAAATGTCCATAATGCTCAAAATTTTACGAAATTTTGCGAAATGTCTCTAGACTCACTTTGATGTTGATAGTCGATTACAAGATGCAATGTTTATAATTAAACTCCACGGTGCCAGAGGTGCCCGTGGCGTAATGGTCAGGGTATCTGCCGGTTACGTGGGAGTTCGAGGCTCCCAAAGACATAAAATTCTTTTTCCAGAGGGGTATTGCCTTTCTACGTGAGTACTGAGTAGGTTAGGTTAGGTTGAATGGGGGGTACAGCCACAAGTGGCAACACCGCACTCGGATCTCAAGGATACATTGTGCGACCCGGGAAATCAGAGGATGAGGAAATGGGAGGATTGGAGAGGTACATAGATGGTTATTGTGGTAGGGAACTCCCACTGAACCATTTGGAGCCCTGAGTAAATTTCAGAACGTTGCTCAGTGGGAGATTTGAGATGTCGCCCAGTTCGTCGAAAAAGTATTCTCCGAGGGTTTTTTTCCGAGTGTGGGCCAAGCTAGGACACTCACAGAGGAAGTGGAATGATCCCTCCTCTGCCTCCTCATCTTGGCATCCTCTACATAAGTCGGATGTGCTAATGCCCATTCTCATCATGTGGGTACCCAACGAATTGTGTCCCGTGAGAATGCCAATCAACAGAGAGAGCCGAGGTCTACTTAGCTGTAGTAGAAATTCTGTTTTTTTTTTTTGGAAATGTCTGGCCAAAGGTTTCTAGAAACTCGGCATGTTTCTAACGATGACCACCTGACATTGGCGGTTTTTAGAAAATTGTGTCTGATTCTGTTTTTTACTTGCTCAAGTGGCCTTAGAACTGAGGTGTTCGTTTCGCTGGATTCGAGTGCTGACCCGATTTTAGCCAGCTTATCCGCCACTTCATTTCCAATTATGTCCCGATGTCCCGGAACCCAGGTTACGTTAGTAAGTAAATGGCAAGTTCTCTGTGAGTCCAATAACTTTTAACTTTCTAACTTAGGCATTCGGAATTGAGATAAGATTGTAGGTCCTCGAAATGCGTATGAACCTGAGGTAGGCTGACTGCACAAATGCAACCAACTCTGTTCTCACGACTTCTTATGCAAAGTTGCAAGAATACAACTCACTTTATTCTCAGTCCCACGATGTTGGAAACAAGAGAAGCTTCCAATTACTATTGCTGACCAAATTGCCAGACGCTGGGTCACCGAAAAATTTTGTATATAAATTCAAGTAAAATAAATATTGTTTTGAGTTCGACAACAACTGAATACCAACCAGCAATCACTGATCTTTTATTTTTGGTATTATTTTGTGCTATTGTTATACGCCCACCAGTGGTAAGGTGGCATTAGTACAAGGTTGAGCAGTATCTATTTCTAAATCATTGCCTAAAACGGAAATTGAAAAGGTTGATGGGAATATTCTCAACTGACAAAAACAACACCCCCCAGAGCGATGTGTGAATTGACAAGTATTATACATAAGAACTTCTGACAAATCAAAAACAAAAACATTGCAGACACGATGTTACGCAACTTAATAATTATTTTTAATATTTTCTCTTTCCAAACCACCTTGAAAACGTCTACTACACCGCGAGACTTTGAAACCATATTATTCTTGACAACAATTTATGTATAATGGCCTAGAGCTTAATTTTGCTACGCTGATCTCTCATCTTTGAATTTCAACAATAAAATATTTTGTGTTGTTCTTCTTCTTCTCAAAAAATAAAAAAATATTAAATAATAATTTTTGATTTCGCATACAAGACTCCAGATTCATCTAAAAATAGTCCCCAACCGCTAAAATATAAATATAGCTGTACGCAAACAAATCTACAACCAACATACCTACACGTAACTACATACAATCCATCCCACTCGCCCGATTTAATATAAAAATATACTGAATCTTCTGCTTGTAGTACTAGCTACCACACGTACGTCAATAAATTGATAATAATTTAATCTTAATTGGAGTACCATGACGATTATTGACAAATTCAATGAAACCGCAATTGGCAAAGAGAGATCAATTCAGTACGTTCCGTACAGCGCTCTTTACTAACCGCTAAATAGCCATTCGTATTTCAATTCAAACGTGAACGCGGCACGGCATGGCACGGCGGACGACAGCGGACCAGTCCACCCCCAAAACGAATAAACTATTTTGCCCACTGATCCAATATCCAACTCGCACAGTCGTCAGTTGGTGAATTGGGGTCTGTACAAAAGAAATTGTGGCAGTGTGCCAATTGGTTTAAATAGTTCGCAATGGCTCGTGATTTATTTACTTATTTGTTTGTTGTTCTTCGAACTGATTAAGTGGAATTAATCAAAAATATGTGTGGGCACTGGGCACTTTCATTGACTGCGTTGTAAAGTGGCAGTCACAGCTAGGAACTCAGCAGTCATCGAAGTGTAATGTTTGTAAGTGGTACAGTGACATTTTCTGAGTTCTCACTTCTGACTCTCACCGAATCTGCTGAAGAGAGTTCAGCGGAAAAGCTATTTTCGTAAACTTGAATCCTGCGCAGATCGTTCGTTAGATGCTCGGGTTGTGCTCTCCCAACGAAAGCATTTGTGTCTTTCACGCATCGGCTTCGGGTAAGTCCCAGAGAACTGCCTATGTTAAATTTTTAATGCCCCTTAGTTACGGACACGGTAAGGATGTGCCATTGTCGATGTGCTTTTCCCATTCCAACTGTTGCTTTAGCCACACCACAATACTTTTGCATGTGTATTCTTGAATACTTCGTCGCAGAGCTAAATTTTCTTTGATAGAGGAAGCAGCAACAGTTTAGTTTCCGGGCTGGAGTGTTGTCCTTGCAGCGCACATTATTGGACTTGCCTTGGGCCGATCCTTGGTGCACAGATAAATTTATTAGCTGAGTTCTTATGCGAATGCGTTAGCGTTGCGAATATATGTCAGAGGATAAGATGCTGGTGGCGAACTAATGAAATTCACGAGAATTCATGTTGAATTCCCCCTCAGCATGAACCGCAACACTCACCTACCCCCCTTATAAAAACACAAAATGAATAAAGTGTGTACTTTTCACAGGTAAAGCTTCTACTTTGCTATAGCCACAGTATTACAGCCGTCTCTTGGAGCAATATCGTTAGGAAATACCAAGACGGTGACAGTTTAACAGGAAATTTCGTTGAGGACCTGGAGCTATTGTGTAATACCTTTGCTCGCTTCCTTTTTGCATTAGAGAATCTTTTGAAAAGCCCAAGGAACGTATTAAGGAATAAAATTTTTATATACCAATGCCTTGCGCCTGTCGTCTACGACGTTGTCGTTGTCGTCGTTATCCTCGCAGGTGCCATACCTACCTAAAATAAAAATGATTTCGAATTTTTTTAGATGTCCTTGAGCTCAAATCAGGGAGCAATGAATAGCTGTGCTTTTGTATAGCAATAGCTTAATAAGGTTGGACTGTTGCTGTATTCAATGTCAAGCGACCATAGATGGCATACAGTTTTGATTGTTGGGTCTTCAAGGTAAAGATTTGCTGTTTATTGTTGAGTCAATGGACATTGTCCAATTACCTATTCTTTAATTAAAATAAAACTTATCGTTGGATTTCCTTGGTGACTTACTACGACTGAAATTGAATGTAAGTGACAAATTCATGACAAGTGGACAAAGAAGATGGGAGCATTTACAGTCGATTAGATAAATATGTTTGCTGAAATCAAATGGAAATATTCCCTTCATTTCTGCTGGATTGAATAATAAATGGGACACCATCCTAAGTCAACACTCACTTACAAATAAGAATCAAGGAAGCCAATAGACTCCCAGGACTTTCGAGTGAGGCATTTAAACAAAACTGTGTCTGATTGTGCGTTGATTTGAAGAACTTGTCACATTTGTTTAAGATAGTGCTTCTTGTTTTTTAATTGAAATGAAGAAAAGACCTTTTTTGTTAAGGGTTCAACACCAATCATATGCAACGGAATCACTGCAGGCGTGTAAAAGGATTGAACATTTTCTCTCCGGTTCCTAATCTATTTACTACTATTGAGGTTCAACCATTCTTGTTGGAGTTGCATACATGAAAGTCATCACTCGTGAAAACTGTTAAAAAAAAATCAATTTGAAAAATCTATCTACATAAAAAAAATTAGACTCCTTTTCTATCTCCAGCAGTCAAGGCGAACAAAGCCATCTTGATTGCGGATATGTCACCTCAGTATGTGGTCATTCTAAGGACACCGTTCGACAGGTGGTGCGATGCGCGATCTGCGGACGGGAAACAAACTTACTTAACGTTATATTTACATGAAATTTTCCAAAACAATCAAAAAGAATATTTTATATCGCAGAGTTCGGTACGTTGAGCTTTGTGAGAAACCGGATCTTGTGCATAGCAAGGCAGGATATAATAGGTAGTTTGATGGGTTTTTTTAGTAATTTTCTTTGGGTTTACAGAAAATAAGAGGTTCATTCGTTGAACCCTGGGGTCGCCCTGTGGTCGCCATAAATCATCTTTTGAAAACCTAAATTCGAACTGAATTGAATCAATTGTCAATAAACTGAGGTTTTTTTAGCCCTGGGGTTGACCAGAGTTTGCCATCAAATCGCCCTAGGTTTTTGCTGGGGCGAGTTGAAGACTGTCAAATGGCATGTATTTTATTCAAATGACATCAGGGATGTGTGGTGATTTCGTGGTTCAGAGTTTTTTTGAATATTGGAAAACCCTTGTTTTTTTTGACAACTCATAGGGTTGTCAAGGAAACCTGGGTCCACCCTGGGTAAAGTTCAACGAACGAACCTTATGTTCCCGAATTTACCGCAGTCATCTAGAGATGGACGATTATGAACATAACGCTCTCCAGGGCAGTTACTCGCTCTGTCATTATTTATCATGGCAACACAATTGACAAAAGTGGAGATCACTGGAATATTAATTGGACTGACTTCATTTGAAGGATGTTGGATGGTCGGATGTAGTTTCCATTCAGACATATCAGACTTTTCGTCCTAAATTATGACATATATTCCGCTCCACCGAACTTTTAAATTTTTAAAAACATTTGAAAACCATCCAACAAGTTGGACAAGCGGTCGTTTGAGGGTTTGCATTGATCGTTCAAATAAAAAGTTTGTCCAACTAATTGTGCAGTGTGAACTCCGCTTAAGGGACGAAGAGAACTATAATAACACAATAATGCTCTGCGAGTAATGACTGACGACCCGAATCTCAGCAGAGCTAATGGGGAATGTCACAGGGGATAAATTCAATTATGAGAATCAACAGTGGACTTTAAAAGTGGAAAAGCAGAAATTAGAGCAAAAAAAAAGAAAGTAGAGCTACTCCGATTTGGCTTAGGCCTTTTAATGTTTTTCAATACTTGAACAGGGTATTGATATAGAGACGGTTGTGGATGAGCTTCTGGTGAGTCAACGGCAACACTAAATCCTCAGCAGCAGGGTACTGACAGCGGATTATCGGCCTTTATATCTAAAGGTAACCTAAAAACAATCTAGTCCTCCAGACATAAAGAAGATGCAAAATTGCGACATCTTCTTTATCGGGTACTACAGACAACGGAATCAACACTTATTTGGGTGCAGATTTGCTGTTAGAGGTAGACACAGGGACAAGGTTATCAGTTAAAAACCAGATATAGTGAACGTACAATGACCATCTGTATCAGAACGAAATTTGCCTCCACTCGCCTAAAATACGGCAACGCCCCACAGAAGAGAAAAACGATTATTCCAAAGACCTTTTCTATGAGCTTTTCTGGGAAACATATATATGAACAATGCCCTAGACATAATCGTCTTTGGCGATTTTGAAGAAAAACTGGGGAAGGAAGACATTTTTGGAAAAACAATCGGTAGGCATAGTCGAAAATGGAGTGAGAGTAAACGATTTCGCTGCGGGCTCAAACTTCCCGCATCTCAAAATTCACAAAGATACATGGAGATCCCCAGACCAATCAACTGTCAACTGAATTGAACTTCCGAATGATCAACTTTGACTGGGGCAACTACCTTGTAGTCAAGGTACGAATGAGGACATCCTCATTCACAACTCGCACGAATCAAAACTGTGAAGCGATATGACGTGGCTAGAGATTGCCAGTATCTTCTCTAATCTCAATCTAGTGTCTGTAAAACTATCCTTGAATCTTACACCGCCAGAATTATGCATTGAAGACCAGGGGTAACAATGCCGCTGTCTCTGAGGTTCTGGGTTTCACTCGGCCCCCAAAACGAAACCCATGGCAGGCAAATACAGCCAAACAAAAAAAGTACGATAAATGTTGATGCAAAAGAAAACATGGCTGCTTTCGACCAGTATAACGAGATTTACAAAGAGAACAGAAGGGAAGAACACCGAATTTTCAAAAAGAAAAGGAAGCAGCATGGGAAACGCTCGTTTGGGGAAATTGAGCGATGACATGGAAGAAATAAGATTCGGAAGTTTTTCCAAAAGATACAACCTCAGTCAGGATCTGGAAAAATCATTTTAAAAGACTGCTTAGCGGCGATTATCAAGAATGCCGTGCGACCTATAGAAGAAGTTAATGGAAAAACCTCTCGTAACGTCGCATATAAGATTTTTTCGCTGTTGTAACATGTGAACGTCTGAAACCCGGAAAGTTCAAATATTACTTAAATTTCCCACGACAGGCCTTTGAAAAAAGCCAGGAGTATAGTATCGAAATACACTGTCTTTTTATCAATTTCAAGGCCACGCTTGATATTTTACAGAGACGAGCTGTACAGAAGCACGTCTAGTTTCGGCATCCCTGGATCTCATACATGATGACGCTGCTCCATCAAGGTCGGTTAGGAACTCACCGAAACCTTTGATGTCGAAATAGGCTTTTGATAAGAGGACAAACTGTCATGCGATTTCTTCAACATCATACTTGAAAAGATTGTAAGAAACTCAAACGCCAACACCAGAGGAACAATCTTTCAAAAGTCTGTACAATTACTCGCCTACGCAAACGATATTGTCGTAATGGGAAGAAAGAAGCGTGATGTCAAGGGGGCTTTTGCGAGTATTGAAACAGAAGCGGCAAAAATGGGTTTGATGGTTAATGAGGGCAAAACGAAGTATATGCTGTCATCAAACAAGGACACAGAACATCGACGAATTGGACAAAACGTCATAATAGACCGACATAACTTCGAGGTAGTGCAGGACTTCGTCTACCTAGGATCCGCTAAAGACAAGATGACAACATCAGCGCGGAGATCAAACAGAGAGTTCCTCTTGATGTCAGTTGCTCATTTATTGAGTTAAGACTTTGGTCACTCCAGTCCAGTTTAACAATGGAGAAGCATGGGCCTTATCTATAGCGAATTAAGAGATTTTTGATCGTTTCGAAAGAAAATATTCCGAGTGATCCTTGGTCTTCAAAGTGTGGAGAAGGAGATTCAACAAAGAACTTTATGAGCTGTTCTGCTACACAGGTAGAGCTAAAAATGGAAGACCTAGTCTAAGATGGCGCAATCGATTGGGAAAATACCTCAACGGATTTGAAGTAGAAAACTGGAAATAGCTCGCCTGAAATTCAAATTTCTGGTGAAAGATGTTGGTTAAGGTCCAGGTTCACTGTGAACTCCTGGACTGTAATGCCAACCCAAGCATACAACGGTGAAATAGTTTTTCTTAATTCTGTTCAGCTAACTTCATCATGTCGCTTTTTGGGAGTCGTGGATGAATAGTTTTAATTTTCTAATTGTGTTCCCTGCATATGTGGATTAAATATAGCCGGGAAAGTAAAATATAACTCTGCTTAAGGAACTACCTAGTTCGGTGCAGTTGTTTTCTTGAAAAACCCACCCAACTTCATCAAGTCCCCTTATGCCAACTTTATCATGTCGCTTTTCAGGGTGTCGCATTGTAAAATTTTCACTCTCATAATTTTTGCAATTTGATATTTTGAACACAAAATTAACATTCTTTAATTTACAGCACATGTTACCAATTGCGAAGAGGCCATTGTAGTTCGTGTTATCCCTCCTCGCTTAAAACGACAAACAATTTTCTTTTGTCTCTACTTTCTAAAGTTTTTTTTTTTTATTTGGACCAATAATTCAGGTTATTAGCCTTTTGGTCATAGTTTCTTGCCTCTTGCCATCAGATTCAATTAATTGTCATGACAACTTGCCACATCTAAAAGCAATAAAAAATTTCAAGAAGAAGTTATTAAAACAGCGAGACGCCATGGTATACGAAAGTATACAAGATACAACTTTAAAAATGAACCCATCAACCATGGCAAACAAATTTTTCCCATTATCTCTGCCCTTCCATAGAAAATTATGTTTTAATTTGTTCTCCAGTTACTGAAATTAACTTGTCGGCATCGTCACAACTTTGATAATAATCTGAGAGGAGCATCACGAATCCTTTCCCTACTCCCGCTCACGAAAGGCTATGACATAAATGTGTTCTTAAATTACGATAACTTAAAGATTTTCTGCGGGTGATGCTTTAAGGGCTTTTTCACAAGGAAGATGTTGAAAACAATCCCTTCCGTAAATTGTCAATTGATGGTCTTCTAGACACAAGACACAACCTCTGCTACTTGTTTGTGGATCTAATAATTCATAAGCAACGTACTTTCTATAACTGGCAGCTTGAGAGTGGTGGTATCAACTAAATCGTATCCTACTTAGGATCAAGATACCGTGAGATAACACACAGGGACTATTGTATTAAATTGGTTGTGTAAAGCTGAGAGAAACTGAAAGTGAAACAAGAAGACACTCTTTTCTACAGAATGAAGGACGAGGTATGTAATAGATGACATGTTAAGTACTTGTTGTGTTGATAGCTGACTTCTCCTCCATATACAAGTGGTTGATGTAATTGAGATTTATAGAGAAATACAAAAGTCGCTTTTTCGAGATTACTTGAATATACCTAACGTTATTTTGTTGTTTTAGAGAAAGATTAGTTTGAATGTGGCTTAAAAAGATGACTTCAAATTAATCAATTCTAAAAAAAAAGATAGAAGCTTTTCAGAAAATGATTTTTCTTAAATTAGCGCCCAGTGCGCACATCAAGGGGTGAATACCCTTAGTAATGATATAAAACACAGTTGCGAGGAAAACAGGAGATGGTTACTTAGGAGACACCGATGGACATTGTTTTTGAGTTTTCGTGAATCGAAATGCAGGGGAAAAACAGAGTCTAGCAAAGCATTACACATTCAGGCAGTGCGACTAAAATATTGTAGTGAACACCCAACATTTATACCAATTTCCTAATCGAAAAACATTCAACCGAAAACACAACTGGCAACACTATAATGGAATGGTATAAATGACAGGCGTTGCTTGTAAGCCAGTGTGTGTGAGTGTAGAGATGATTGACAGCAAATGTGGAGAACATTGAGAAGAAACTGGAACGCTCTAGATGAATGTTGTTCTATATAAATAGGCCGCTGACGCAACGAGCAGTCAGTTTTGTTTATAGAGTGATAAAGTTAAGAGTAAATACAAGTGATTGTCCAAAAGTCGAGTTGAGATCGAATAAAGTTGAGTAAAAAGTGAAGTTTTATTTTGCGAACTAAGCGCACGTTACATTGGTGTCAGAAGTGGAAATAAAACTTATTTGACTAGTAAAGTGTAAAAAAAAAAAAAGGGAAAGGAAAAATAATAATTATATACAGTGAAAATGGGTAAGTTGTTAGAAGAGCTCAACTTCATTGAGCTTAAAAGTGAGTTAGGTAAGCCAAATCTTTCTAGAGCGGGATCGAAAAATGAGCTCGTCCTGTGCTTGCGCAACTATTTGGAACAGCAAGGGGAAGACGTAAACACTTTTGTTTTTGAAACAGAAGTGGAGGAAGAGGAAGTAAGTGAAAATGTAGATTTTTCTAGTATGATGAAGCTTTTATTAGAACAAAAGAAAGAACAGCAGAATGTTCTCGAAAGACTCGAAGTACAACAAAAGAAGCTGATTGACGAGCAACAGCAGAATATTCTCGGGCGTCTGGAAGAGCAACGAAACGAACAAAAGAAGCAACAGCAGAATGTTCTCGAACAACTTGAAGCACAACGAAACGAGCAAAAGAAGGAACAGCAGAATGTTCTCGAAAGACTCGAAGTACAACAAAAGAATCTGGAAGAGCAACGAAACGAGCAAAAGAAGGAACAACAGAATATTCTCGAAAGACTTGAGGCGCAACAGAATATTTTAGAAGGTCAGAAAAACATTCTAGAAGGAAAATTGGGTAACATTGAGAAAAATGTATGTGCCCTTGACGAACGAGTTGAAGGTGTGGAAAAACAGCTTTCTGTTGTAGAGAATCGTTTCGAAGGCGTAGAAAGTCGATGTGATGTTCTCACCAAGGAATTAGACCAGATCCGGAAAATAAAAATTCGAGAATCTGCTGGAGAGTTTGCAAGGAAAAAGGAGATGAAACCCCCAACATTTGATGGACAGTCTTCTTGGCCAGTCTATAAGAGACAATTTGAGGCAGCCGCGACAACAAATGGCTGGGATGACGAAGACAAGTACATTGCACTGACTCTTGCTCTTAGAGGACCAGCAGCTGAATTACTTCAAACAGTTCCAGCTGGTAAGAGCGGCGATTTCAGTTCTCTCGTGGCAGCTATAGATAAACGCTTTGGAGATAGCCACTTGAAAGAAGTCTTCCGAGTCCAACTCAATAACAGAGTCCAGAAAAGGGGTGAAAGTCTACAGCAGCTCCAAGCAGACGTCGAAAGACTGGTTCACCTGGCATACCCGGATGCTGGAGAAGAAATCATCAACCAGCTTGCTGTTGAGTCCTTCGTTCGTGCCATTTCCGATATATATCTTCAGAGGTCTGTGCGAACTGCTAGAACACGTACTCTTTCCGAAACTTTAGCATTCGCATTGACAATTGAAGCAGCAGAACAGGCTTCTCAGGGAGTACATCGACTTAGAGAGGCCATAGTCGAAGAATGCTCGTGCCAAAGAGCTGAAATACAAAAGAACCGGAGCGGACTAGCAAGATGTTAGAACTGCAACAAGACCGGGCACTTACAGCGTCAATGCCGACTACCACCAAATAAAGCCGGTTGTCAACATTGTGGAAGCAAGAGATCCAACTCAGAGAAAGGTAACAACAACACCAGCGTTGCCTATCAGCCCGTTTCCCATCAGGGAAACGAGTAAGAACCAACTTCGAGGGGCAGAGGCTGGTTTCTTGTATCGATGGCCCCAAAACCACCATCCAGGTCTCCCAGACCAAACGAGACAACAAAAGTCTGACTGTGGAGACTACTATTAACGGGAACAAACATGTGGCTACCATTGACACCGGTGCCACAGCATCCATAGTACGTCGAGACCTGGTAAAGACGACGTGGCTTCATAACATCAATAGCTACCGTCTAAGAACAGCAACGGGAGAAGCAGCAAGAGTATATGGAGAAGTGTGTCTTAAGATCCGACTGGCCGATCTAGTGTTTGCTCATCAATTCCTGGTGGCAGATATATGTGACGAGTGCATCATTGGAATCGACTTTATGAAACAACACGGAGTTATTTTGGACATCGGTAATCAGGTTTTGAAGTACCAAAATAAGGAACTTCCAATGACCTATTCGAACGAAAGTACGTCGACACTGAGGACTGTCATCACGGAAGATCTGATTCTGCCTCCTTCTTCTGAAGTGTTCGTTTGGACAAAACTAGAAGGTGAGTTTGGAAGCCTTCGATACCTCATGGTGGAACCAGACCCAGAGTGTTCCTCCCAAAGCGTCATCATTGGGAAAACACTGGTAGCATAGCACCGAAAAACAAAATGGTCCCCGTACGATTACTAAACACCAGACCGTACGATGTAAAGTTGAAGAAAGGAGAAGTCGTTGGACGTTGCGAATCGGTTGCAGCAATTACGAAGATCACAGACGAAGCTCCGAGAAAAACTATAACTCCGGAGGAGCTCAAAACCATCAGAGCTAAAATACTGAATTCATCCAACCTTGATCACCAACAAACAAGAATGGCTGAAAGTCTCCTACAAGAGTACACTGATATCTTCGCATCGCAAAAGGGGCAATGTGGTAGGACACAGTTGGTGCAGCATCGCATCAACACAGGAGATGCAAGACCGATTCGTCAACCCGCGAGACGTCTTCCACTGGCCAAACAAGGTGAGGTTGAGGAAATGATAACAATAATGAAGAAGGACGGTCTTATCGAAAATTCCAAAAGTCCTTGGGCGTCACCAGTGGTGCTAGTGAAAAAGAAAGACGGAAGCACTCGTTTTTGTGTGGACTACCGAAGGCTGAATGATGTAACTAAGAAGGACAGCTATCCCCTGCCGAGAATCAGTGATACCCTGGATGCCATGGAGGGAGCGCAGTGGTTCTCGACGCTGGACTTGAAGAGCGGATATTGGCAAGTTGACATCCACCCTGATGATCGGGAAAAGACGGCGTTTTCTACAGGTAATGGGCTCTGGCAGTTTAAGGTTATGCCGTTTGGACTATGTAACGCTCCGGCAACATTCGAGCGTTTAATGGAGTGCGTTCTTCAAGGACTGACGTGGAAAGCTTGCCTAGTCTACTTGGACGATGTCATTGTTTACCGGAAAACATTTGACCAACATTGCAAGAACCTAAAAGCCGTGTTTCAGAGACTTCGAGAGGCTAACCTTAAACTGAATCCAGAAAAATGTGCACTTTTCAAAACCGAAGTCAAGTATTTGGGACACATCATCTCATCCCAAGGAGTAAAGACTGATCCTGAAAAAGTTGACTCCGTCAAAAATTGGCCAACACCACAGGACAAACATCAACTCCGGAGCTTTCTGGGACTTGCCACATATTACCGACGTTTTGTTAAGAACTTTGCTGGAGTTGCAAAGAGTTTGCATCAGCTCACCGAAAAGGCGAAGCAGTTTAAATGGTCAGGTGAGTGTGAGAAATCTTTCCAGGAACTCAAATACCGCCTCTGTAACGCTCCAGTGCTGGCACATCCAACACCTGGCAAAACATTCATCGTCGACGCAGATGCAAGCAACGCTGGAATCGGGGCGGTACTATCCCAAGTGCATGATGGCGAAGAGAAAGTGGTGGCATACTACAGCAAGGTCCTATCGAAACCCGAAAGAAACTACTGTGTGACCAGAAGGGAACTGCTAGCTCTTATCTTGGCAACAAAGCACTTCCATAAGTACATCTATGGACAGAAATTCCTTCTGCGGACAGACCACGGTGCTCTGAGCTGGCTGTTAAACTTCAAAAATCCAGAAGGTCAAGTCGCAAGGTGGATAGAAAGATTGCAGACCTATGACTACCAGATCCAACACCGCAGAGGAAAGCTGCACTCAAACGCCGATGCATTTTCACGAAGACCTTGCAAAGTGGATTGCAAGCATTGCAAGCGGCAAGAAGACAAAGAAATCATTACCGCTCAGCGACTTAGAGCTGACCAAATAAGCGGATGGAGCAATGAGGAAGTGAGGACTGCTCAACAGGAGGATCCAGATATCGAACCCATTCTCGCATGGAAAGAAAATGAAGAGAAACCTGAATGGGGTGACATTTCCGACAGGAGTCCAGTTCTCAAAGCCTATTGGGCACAGTGGGACTCACTATATGTGCAAGAAGGTGTCCTCAGGCGAAAATGGGAGTCCGCTGATGGTAAATCATATGTGATGCAGTTGATAGTACCGCAATCGAAAGTCAGTGAAGTTCTTCGGGAGATGCACGACGGACCTTCTGGAGGTCACCTGGGAGTTAATAAAACACTGGAGAAGGTGCGACATCGGTTCTACTGGCTGCATGCTAGAGATGACGTGGAGAAGTGGTGCCGAACATGCGACAAGTGTGCTGCAACCAAAGGACCTGGTAGGAAGATTCAAGGTAAGATGCATCAGTACAACGTTGGATCGCCTTTTGAGAGGATTGCAGTAGATGTGGCTGGGCCTTTTCCAGAGACCAACGCTGGAAACAAATACATTCTGGTTGTAATGGACTATTTTAGCAAGTGGCCTGAGGCGTTTGCCATCCCAAATCAAGAAGCCAAAACGGTGGTCGACCAGATTGTGTTTAACTGGGTGAGTAGGTTTGGCGTGCCTATGGAACTCCATTCCGACCAAGGGAGGAACTTTGAGTCAAACATCTTCCAAGGAGTGTGCGGACTACTTGGCATTAAGAAGACGAGAGCCACACCGCTTCATCCACAATCTGATGGGATGGTTGAAAGATTCAACCGGACCTTGAAAGAACACCTCACCAAGGTCGTAGGCGACTACCAAAGAGACTGGGATAGGCACGTACCGCTATTCCTGATGGCCTATAGAAGTGCAGTACATAGCTCGACAGGACAAACACCATCTGACATCCTGTTCGGGAAAACCATGCGGCTGCCCAGCGAACTTAAATTTGGATGCCCCACAAAGGAGCCACAGGACACAAACGAGTATGTGGACGACCTCAAGGAGAGACTCGCTGACATCCATAAAAGAACAAGGGAACGGATGAAAACCTACAGCGACCGGATGAAGACACGGTACGACACAAAAGCGACAACGTCAGGATTCCAAGCAGGAGATCGTGTGTGGCTTTATAATCCTCATCGTCAAAAGGGATTGTCACCGAAACTTCAGCAAAACTGGGAAGGTCCTTATACTGTAGTCACGAGGATTAACGACGTGGTTTACCGCATCCAAAGAGGACTAAGAGGCAAGTTAAAAGTAGTTCATTGTGACAGGCTGCATCGATATAGTGGCGAGGCTGCAGATGGAATTATTCGGGACGAACAATCCTAAGGAGGAGGCAGTGTAGTGAACACCCAGGGTCTATGAAATAACTCCCACGAAATAAGTCCCACTTTTTAAAACGAAATAAGTCCCACCAAAAATTGCTATTTTGAAAGTGGAAGTTATTTCGTTTTTAAAAGTGGGACCTATTTCGTCAATTGGTAGGACTTATTTCGTTACGCGTTTTTATTTTAAGTGGGACTTATTTCGTTTTGAGTGGGAATAAATTCGTTTTGTAGAGTGGGAGTTATTTCATACCCCTAAATTTATATTTTTTCTTATGCAAAAAGTTATGGTTGTCCCTTTTACGAAATGTCCAATATTTCGTAAAAGGGACAACCATAATTTTTTGTCCTTATCTCTCACGGCTCTTCTTGCTTGTATACGATTTTTCTTTATTATTCCTCTGCTTTGATTATTCATATTATTTGACGTGTGTTTTTTTCGAAGAGCCAAATACTTCTTATTTGAAATCGCATTAAACAATGAAAAAGTGGGACTTAATTCATTTAAGAAATATATTATTCAAGGGGGAGTTATTTCATTTTGAGTGGGAGTTATTTCATTTCAAGTAAATTTTTAAATCATTTCATTTTGGTGGGACTTATTTCGTTTTTAAAAGTGGGACTTATTTCGTGGGAGTTATTTCATAGACCCAACACCCAACATTTATACCAATTTCCTAATCGAAAAACATTCAACCGAAAACACAATTGGCAACACTATAATGGAATGGTATAAATGACAGGCGTTGCTTGTAAGCCAGTGTGTGTGAGTGTAGAGATGCTTGACAGCAAATGTGGAGAACATTGAGAAGAAACTGGAACGCTCTAGATGAATGTTGTTCTATATAAATAGGCCGCTGACGCAACGAGCAGTCAGTTTTGTTTATAGAGTGATAAAGTTAAGAGTAAATACAAGTGATTGTCCAAAAGTCGAGTTGATATCGAATAAAGTTGAGTAAAAAGTGAAGTTTTATTTTGCGAACTAAGCGCACGTTACAATATGAATCTCTATACATTACTGTACGTCCGAAGTTGGGCTCGAGGTAAAACTGGTGAGCATTCCCAGCGGGGCGGGTGTTGGTGCTAAATTGTTTTAGAAGAGGAAACCAACTGGCTATTTGGCTAGAACACTGTTTGTAGCAAAATCGAAGAGAGAGATACAGGTAACTTTTCAAAGAGATTCAAGAGATTAGATCGATTTTACAATTGAATAGTCATCAATCAATCTTAACGCTCTGTTTTGTATCCTATCAAGGCGTTAGTGAATTCATTGCCATTTCAAGCGCTTTCTCGATTAGCCGTTCGGAGCTGGCAGAAAATTGTAGGCTCCCTGTATTCCCTCACAAGGCATGGTGGTGAGAAATGTGCTGACAAGTCAAACGCAACCGTTCCAGTTCCGGGGACGTTGATATGGAAACGAATTAAAAGATTGAAAGATTCAGACAAGAGATCATTTATGAAAATAGGGAACAAGGTCGGAGACAGAACGTAGCCCTGGGGCACACCAACATTTAAGAAGTGAGTATCAGCCTTGAAGCCATCTGATACAACTTGTATTGAGCGGCCGGTTCTATCTAACGAACAAAAGACTCGTCGATACTTAAAGCACGCATTTTTGATAAGAGAGATGCCAAACTCTATCAAATGCCTAAGAAATATCAAGCGCAATGATCTAACTTTCTCCAAAACAGTGTAAAGATGGGTTCCACTTGTCGGTGCAATACGCCATTAAAATACCATTTGCTACGAAGGCCGTATTGACGGTCATTAAGAAGCTTTTGTTCATCAAGACATTTTATTAGTTGAGAGTTTATCCACGTTTCCCTGGAAAGAAGGGACATTAGTGAAACTGCACGGTTATTAGAAGTGGAGGAAGATTCGCCTTTTTTAGAGATCGGCTGGACAAATACAGTTTTCCATCAGCTTGGTAAGATGCCAGACGAAAAGGAAAGATAGGAAAGCTTACGCAGTGGTTTTGCTAGCGTAATAGAACACCCATTCAGAACAATGGTGGGTATACCATCTGGGTCCGCGGATTTATGTATATTGAGATCTTTGAAGACTCTCGCAACCGAACGAGTACGAAGTAATATCTGAGCGAATTCCATTCCATTTTTTAAAATCTTCAGCATTTAGGAACTGTTTGCTTTAAGAATTCGACCTCTGCTTCATTGCAGAATCTACATTCTCAAAACTCGGGAAGGGCTAATAGGGTATATTGTGTGAATGTTTCGAGTTAGCAGCGAACTGGGCTACCAGTAAATTAGCTTTATCGATGGAGCTGACATTCGGCCTTATCGAGGTTACCTTATCGAGGTTACCTCTCTCCGATCGGAGACATTTTGCTTCCTGTTACATAGTTCTCCGATCGGACGATCCGACGTTCTCCGACAAGTTTTTGTTGCGGAGATTTTAGTTTTGGGAATGCAATGCATTTCCGCATTTTTGAAAAATTTCTTACGACAACTACTTCGAAGCAAAATTGAATCTCCGGAAAAAGATGCGTTGCGTTGAAAACTCCGCTCCATTTTACCATTTCACGGTTACCTCGATAGGGCCGATTAAAATAGTCATTGAATACACACTTAAGGTGGTGAAAACTTTGCCGAAGCAAAAACAAAACAGTCACCTATTGCTAGGGGGTAACAGAATTGATTTTTAGAGCTTTGCATAAATGTAACTTATAAATTATTTCATAGGGATTCTTATTCTTATCTAACACTTATTACAATACATTCGGATCAACATAAAAGAAAGCAGTACCTGTTAAACTTAGACGATAAGTCAATTCCAATCGTGTTCAGAACTTTACCTTTCAATAGCAGCACCCGGGGCACAGAACTTCCAGTACGAAGTCGGCCATGTTTCACACCAAGCTTTATTTTTCACTTCACACACACGGCACAAATGAGACACGGTAAACGCGATCATCAGTAGCGATTTGCTTTGCGAAACGTTTTTATCATACTACAAAAAAAAAATTCAGCAAGGAAACTCTAATTTTTATTTTTTCCGCGGCGTGCACCATAAACTGAAATGAATGGAATTAAACGATGGTAATGGTATGAATAGTTTTTAGTTTGCCAAAGTAGTCAGTCACCCAATGAGCAATGATCACAGTTCATACTTTCACAGGTAGAACATAAAGACGCAATAATAAGAGGAAAAACTTTGCTTTTCTCGCCCCGCAATTTCAAGTTACTAATACTTACGCGAAGCTTTTGTAATTCGAAGTCTTTCACTGGCACACGTATTCAGCCTTTGTACGCAAAAATTCTTATGTTTGTAAAGTGAACTTCTAGAGAAAACAGAAAAGTACGTTGCTTTGGGTAAGGTTCTCGGTACTCCCTTCTGTAATTGTTCTTAGCGGTCTAAGCAAACGAAAACAACACTCAATTGTCAAATGTAAATTCCTTGTGTGTTTCTATCTCGTTTTATTGTGTGCAATATGAGAAAAAGGCAGAGCAGAGTAAGAAACATTTGAAATGTCAGGCAGCTTGGAGCAGAGTCACCTGGTGCTAAAAGTCAGCTGAACAAATATGAGTAAAGTATTTGAAAACACTTGAATCAAATCTAAACTAATATCTTATGTTAGTTCAATTGATTTCATGTTAAATTCGACTTCAAATTGATTACAGAACACAAAATATATATTCGAAGCAAATGTCCATAACTGGGGTAAAACTATTCAACTCGAATCTACTTCCGAATCAGTTATTTTTTGAAAGTATTATGGTCATTCGAAACTTTTTTTTTACTGTAGAATCGAGTTACATAGTAGGCTCTCTGATTTTAATCCACTAATCGGATCAGTTCTTACTCAAAAGGTGCGATAAATGTTCTAATGTGATCTAAAGCAGGTCATTAAACACAAACTATTCTTCCACGGAGCGAACAAATATCACTTGCTCTTGATTCGATCTAGAGAAAGTCAATTTAAGTTTGTTGTGAAAAATAAACTCACGGATTATTCCCGCTCTGTCTGCTTTAAATTAAGTTACCTCAGATTTTAACAGAAAAATCCTTGATTTTGATTTTGAGTTTTACTGGTAAACTGCTTCCCTACAAAACTTGTTTAAGGAAGATCATGCCATTGTGGCAAACCTCGATCTCAAGCCTGTAAATAACATCAGTAATAGTTGCTAAGGATCTGGAAAAACCATGAATGCCGTGTGAACAAAGCCTCAGTATTGTGCGTTTGACCCTAAATAAGGTAGACCGTTGCAACTAAGTCAGTCATAAAAGAATGAACCTCTTTAGATTAGCGTACAAAATCTTGTTAGTTGTAATAATGTGAACGTCTTCATTTGTACTACCAGATATCAACCTTCTTTTGTTATAGCTTTTAAGATGTCCGTAGAAAAGCCATAAGACGCTGCCATGATAAGGAGCCTGGGTAACCAGCTCTCACTATGTCTTTGTCAAGTAACTGTAGCCTAATTCCAGACATTGCAGGACAATCGTGGGGAGCATACGTTTTGTCTGCATGCATCCGATGGAGCCATGCCACCTACAGTTGGGCTCTTGGCAGATACAATAGTTTATAGGTCCTTACCCATAAAATGGGCCGTATTAGCCCAGAAAAGTTAAATCTGCAATTTTCACACTAAGGCATTTACCCGTCAGTACAATATCGATATAGGGCATCTTTTTATCGATTTCAAGGTCTTGTTTAACTGTATATATAGTTTTGACATCCCCTCAAAATTCGTATAGTCTGTCAAGTCAAACAAGGACTGAGAACATCCAAGAGTTGGAAAAAACGTCGCAATTTACAGACATAACTTCGAGGTAGTACATGACTTCGTCTAACTAAGGATAGACAGGGCATATAACATATAAGTGCGGAAATTACAAGGAGAATAATTCTTCCCAATGGTACTTTTGGCTTAGAAGGTAATTGGGAATAAAATCCTCACAATCAAAAATCGTGGGAGGGAAAGAACTCGTCTTAAAACTGACTTAGACAGAAAAACCTGAGAGAGCTGGCTTGAAATCGAAGTTTTTGGCAAAAGATGTCGGTTTAGGCCCAAGGTTAGCCGGAACTCTAATGATTACCTAAGTTAGTAGGTAAGTAAAGTAAAGCATAGTAAAAAATTCTGGTGAAAAAAGTAAATCAATTAAAGCCAGTCTCGAAAAAATTGATTTCAGTTGTCTATAATTTTTTGAAGAGCCGCCATTTCTAAATATGTACTCAATTTTCATAAAATAGTTTTAAAAAACCCCCACATCCAGTACTAGACATTGAATTCGACAACATTAAATTCCATGTTTTTTTCTAAGATTTTATTTTGTTTTCATGAATATTTTAACCAAAACGAATACTTCACAACTCAAAAGTAAAAAAGAAAAAATAATAATAATATACAGCGGTATGTGCTTACCGCCCTGCCTTAACGAAGTTATCTACTCATAATAAAAATAATTAATAACTTTAGATAAATAGAGAATTAACACTAAGTTTTATATTTAAACAAGAGAATAAAGAACCGACAGTGGCTTTCAATATTATTACTTCTAAATTACAATTTAGTTCATTAGGTTTTTTTTCTATGAAACACTGTTCTCGTTTTCTTCTAAAAAAACACAAAGAAGACAACAAACCCAGTTAGTCGATAAACTTACTCCTACAAATCAGCAATATACATTTTATTTTAAATTTAGAACTAAGCTATTTACACTTTGCATTTGATAACTCAAGCAAAACTTATAACCTAGAAAGTGAAGTAAGTATGTAGTTCACGTTATTGGCGTCCCGTTTGTTAAATTAGCACATGATTTGTATTTTTGTTTACTTTCCTAAGTAATAATTGGATATTTTATATATTTTTAAATTATAATTATATTTTTTCTATTTTCTATTCTAGCGTCGTTTCCACAATTTAATTGCTAAAATCGATTCAATTTTTGTTTTTTGTTGACAAATTCTTGTTGCATTTTAATCTTTTTGAGAAACTAAAACAATTTTTGTCTCTGGTATGCTCTCGATAATTTTTTTTTTATTTAGCAATTTGTTATTATAATGTATTCATCCTTTTTTATAAAGCCAATCAATTCGAATGTCTTTTGTGATAAAAAATATCTATCTTAGGCGAGCGAAGTGGGAAAGGTGTGATAGGTTGTTTAGATTTTTTGTGTCTGTAGGATAATTAAAAAGTTACTAAATTTTTATTTATAATTCTAAGAATGAACTTATTCGAATTGAAGAGGATCCCCTCTGCAGCAAGAGCTATTTTGACATGGAATAGTAAAACGTGAGTGGGAAATTGTTATGTGTTAAGCAATTTGATGGCTTGAAATGACTTAAAATCTAACTCCTTGTTGACCATGTATATTTACATTTGGAAAGCAAATAACCGATAGATCCTTTGGTATTTTAATGTGTTTCAAGTTGATTGAACGTAGATTGGCCACCGTGATGAGGACTTGTTTCCTATTTACGGTTGTATGAGAGATAGTGGCCTTTCATCAATGCGGGCACTTTTATGAGCATCACTTGGCCCATTGGAAATTAAGGTGGCTGTTTGTGGTATGGTTGGTGTAGTTGTCGTTTTTGCTGAAACTAAATTTTGAGAAAGGCTGGGATTGGCAATGAGCACGCCTTCGTAATTGATTCCATTCAGTTCAAGATTAACAACAAGTTGTTGTTCTCCATTGGTGCCGGTGGCTGAAAAAGAAACACAATTATTGTTTTTCATTATTTTGTAGTTTGTGGTTAAATTAAGTTTAAGCAAATTTAAGAGAAGATGACCACTAGATGGAGGCAGAGTATTACGTGTCTCTTGACTAAACAAATTTGGCCATTTGTAAACTCGAAACGTTAAAAGAACTCATTGAATCTAAATCGTCTGCCCACCATCGGTGTCCTAACAGGACACTACCTAATAGGTAGACATGCCAAAAGATTTGGTAAATACTCCAATAACTTTTATAGAAGCTGCATGAATTAGAAAGAGAAGGAAACAGTCCAACACCTCCTTTGTTCATGTCCTGCACTCTCTTAACTCTAACAGACGCAAAACTGTTCTAATTGAATACTTTTTTGACCACAGCAGCGATTTAGCTAACAAAGACCGTAAAAGTCTTTTCCCTTTTTATATGAAGTTCTTCATGGTTGGAGTAACAGGTGATTTACTCCCCTAGAAGGGGACCAGAGTGTGAACAACTTTCTACAAGTGCACTTAGCCCTGGGACTAGAGATATTCCCACAGCAGCATCCGTAACATATGTTTTCAATTTAACTTTTTTCAAACGGACATTTTATTTATTTATTTATTTTTACTAAACCACCCCAAAATACAGCCCCTAGTAAACGACATACAAACTGTTGTAAGGACATTTTTCTTGTTTTTTAAACTTCACTACACTTTGAAGTAATTTAAACAAACAGTTGCTGAAAATAAAATCCTACTTTGTGGAATAGTTTTGATTTAGTTCTACATTTAAATCATAAAAAATTGTATCAGGAATTAACTCTGTGAATCGATACCGATGCGACGCGACGACTGTCAATGATGTGTCAATGAATTGACACCCTATGTTTTCAATGATGGATCATTCAATATACTCTTCAGGATCGTAGTCAAAGATTAATTGCTTAAAACGTCAAGCGTTATAAAATTTCATTTGACTGATGTTTCGTAAGGTTCTCTTTTAAGACCACCTTTGTTTATAGGTTTACTGATTTCTTTGTATTCAAATGAATACCCCCATTGATATTTTCTGAAATTCTTCCGATGTTTTTACAACTAGCGGAACGCCTTAACAAATTGTGAAAGTTGCATTATCATAAGTTTCCAAATTGAACGCGAAGAAAAACTCGAAACCCCAAATAACGATAGCCATGACATAAACCACACCGATTATGAATTTCAAGAGGCCATGAAAATGTCAGAACGATAAAAAACCACCGCTAAAAGGAGGGCCCATGTTAGGAATTGCGATACTCGCAAAAAAATAAGACTTTGAGTACAGCGATATATTTTGAAATGTAAATGCAGCAAGCAGAACCTTTGAGTCACTCTATGAAAGCAATGAAGTAAACCAAAGCTTTTAATTCGTCATTCCCTGAAAAAGGCAATGGTTGTGAGATATGCCCTAGGCCCGGGGCACCTCGCTCTGTTGTTAAATATTTATTTATTTACTTAATTCAACTCGTCTGATATGAACAAGCCACAGTGTATGATAGGATTATTTGGACGAAATATAAAAAAAAGGTTAAATATTGAAAGTAAAAATACGAAATCCAAAACATTGATATCGTTCCCAATTGCAATGTTGAACTGTCAACTCATCTCTGAGACTTCAGTTTCGATGTTGATCTGTCAAACCTCAAACCCCTCTAAAATTGTTGTTCCTCAGATTTATTTTGGTTATTCTTTCTTTAATCTTTCAAAATTCTCTGAACAGTTACTGATTTTCAATCTTGTTCATTTCAGAACTCTTTTTTCTTCATCAAAAACGAGTTTCCTTTTTCCGACAAAAGTAGTCGTAAATGACGCCCGTATATTGAAACCATTATTGCAACGTAACGATAACGAGAGATTTTTCCGAGTATCGTTATTTGTAATACGAACCCTGGATATTTATGAAAAATTGTAATTGTAAAATTGAATGAAGTAGCTGCTTAAGAGACTGTTAGTACTTCACCTTGGAAGAATTAAAAAAAAAAAAAATTTAAGCCTTATCCTTGAGGTTATCCTCCAACAAATAGTAGGAGGATCAGATGAAGAAATGACAGACCCAAAACTAAGAAAACAACAGCTTACTCAAAAAATTATCTCAACAAAATGGCACCGAAGAAAAGCTTGACGGTACACCCTATATTATATCAACAAAGTTTCTAAATACAAAACTCGGCTTACGATAAATCATAGCTTTTCATTCCCATTGCTTCCGGACGGACGGATGGAAGTAGCAAATCAGATTTCACTTTCAAAATCTTTAATTCAAACAGTAGAGCAGTTAAGTTATTGCCAATGCAATTTATTGGAACTTAAAAACTTCTCAAAACTTCCCTCTGGGCAGAGGAATAACCGTTTCGCTGTTAAAAATGTTCGTAAAGAGCAAAGGAAGAACATTATTTTTCAATCTCATGGTTTTCTACTAAACAAACCAATCGTGTCTTCTTCTTTCAGTTTAAAAATACAATAAACAAACTCTCATCATTCGGGTGGTATGGGCAAGATACTTACATTTGTGAGACAATTTGAACTGCATGCCTGAAAGTAACGACAGTTCTGTATTCTTCAAGAGTGGAGAAACATCTTTTTCTGGCTGGGCCTCCAGACGGCTATTTTGTTGTGCACTCTCATTCTCTGGTCTATTAAAACTTAAAATTTCCTTTTTCGGTGGCGATATCACCGGCGACAGTTGTGAGTTCCTTTCAGTGTGTACTTTTGTTGACATGTCATGGTGATGGTTATGTTCCAAATTGTCAAAAGAACTATTGTTTGCTGTGTCGTCTACTTCATGGTCATCATGAAAACTATTTCGAACAGGTGGAATATACATATTCGCTGGAAATGCCCTCTTGGCTGGTGGTGGATGAGAAAAGTCTTCTCTGTCCGAATTTGTTCCTAACTCCGAAGGTTCGCGCTCTCGCTTAATTACAATATTAGGTGGAGAGTCCGAAAGGTTTAGTGCCTCGCTAGAAATAGAAAAACAACTTAAATTAGTTTAAGCGAGCCAATTCGCTGCAGTATGTACACCAACCGTTGTGGTTCGATTCCCTGTGGTGAGGTATTCACCGAAGCTGGTGGACTTGTGTTGTTATGATACATTGACCACAATGCTACACGCGACATTTCGAGGGCGTTCAATGCATCGCGGGTTGTTGTTTCTGGACTCTGAGATCTGGGGCGGGGTTGTTCCTTTTTTGCTTGAATCAATTTTAAATACTCCATCATGCGTTGCTCGATTTCTTGTTGTACCAAATTGGGGACCTGGCCAAATGATGGTCCCATCAGTCTGTGATGTGCGGCAGCTGCTGCCGCCGCTTGAGGATTGCCATGGGTGACCAAGGCCAATGGGGACATTTGTTGCATTGCACCGGGGAGATTGTTTCTGCCCATTGGAGACTGAAATTAGAAATCAAATAAATTGGGAGAAATTGTGACATGAGGCAGTGACGCGACGGTGTGGTGAAAAAGTAGCCAATACAAAGTAGAAGTAAATAGAGCTCAGTTGAATACTTTTTTGTGCACATTTGAGTGCCAGTTAAAGGTTAGCTTGACTTTGAGAGAAGTTTCTCCTTTTCGACCACGTGTTGTCACAATAATATTGTGCTACTTACCATTTGCATCTGGTTGTGCATCGCCTCGAATTGGCCGTAGCTGGAACGACGTCCCTCCCGGCGGTTGCCATCGATCGCAGCCTGCAGTTCGGCGGGAGAACTCAAGTTCTTCTTTTCACATTCATACGGATACAGATACTTCATGTACCTAAGGAAAAAGAAACAAAATTAAGTTTAATCCGTTGTAAGACAAAAACACAAAATCAAACGGATTTGTTGGAAACAAATGGTACAATGTTTCTTTCACATTCACACAGGTAATCAATGGATGATTGCCATAAGCAAATGGCTTCGCACAATGTTGGTATACAATTAAGAGATTGTTTGCCAGAGTTCCCAAGACGCAAAGATACAGGAGAAAAAAATAGACAATAACAATCGTTGACGGACATGAGTATATCTACATCTCTTTTTCGAATGCGTGTGGTAACCAGTTTGCCATGAAGCCTAAAGTACTGGAACTAAACATATTTTCCCTTTTTATTAATTGGATGGACAAACATAGACGCAAAGACAAATAATATCGATGGAATATCTTCCTCCAAGAGAGGTTTTTGTACTGTTTTTTTCTTTCCTTTTCTGTGGCTCTTATGAAGCCGTCTCTGTTGTTGTGAGTGTGCCTGTGAGAGTGCAAATGGACAAGAAACCAAACGTGATGGCAGCACTTTTTAATCTATCATCAGCTAAACGGCCAACACTTGTATTTTTATAATTATAGCGATAATGGTAGTCATTGTGAGAGGAGCTAATTAACCAGAAACTTGAAAGCAATTGAAGTAAAAGAGTGAGGAATGTGTTATTATTAATCAGTGGGTGATTTCGGAGACTAGAAGAAAAGTTGTTATTGGGGGAATGTGTTTTCTTATTTGGAGAAGAGCTTAGTACTCCAAATTGGGCGCCATTTTTTATATTTGGAAGATAAGTGTTTGTAAAGAGGCAAGCAAAATACTGGAAAGACTTTGCAGTCTGCAGCCTTTTTCTTCCACACAACTGTGTATTTTATGATTTCAATTTTCAGCACTCTCCCACTTGTCTGCTACACACTGAATTTATTTGTATTCAGCAGTCACAAGCGCCGTTTGGAACATTTTGTACTTATGAGCTTTGCAATAAACGAACTATTCACTATATAGTAAAAAAGGTAAAGTAAGCGAATATCCTGCTTTTTACAACTTTTCCTGGAGGAAAAATATTGTGATTCGAAGCGCATATTGACAATTTATTTTGTAGTAATAAAATGCCACAACAAAGCTTTGCGGAAGCTAAAACGTGTAACGCACGTTACAATTTGTAGCGAATTCCGAACGGCTGATTGGAAAAGCGGTTTTGACTCGGTAAATTTGGCTATTATTCGCGAAAGGCGATCAAAATAAATAGGCCCTACAGTTTTATGTTGGCTCCAAACGGCTAAGTAAATAAATAATACCTCTCAGAGGACTTGGTGGCTGGGTAGATATGTACTACTTTAGAAGACTCCGGCCACTCCCCGATGTTACAACTTATAAATAAATTAACAGAGCGGGGATCCCCGAGCATAGCGCACTTCTCATAACAATGCCTGGAGGAGATCTACAGTTTTCTGCCGATTCCGAACGGCAAATCCAGAAAGACTTTCCAATTCCTACAGCGAAAGGCGATATTCAAGGAATAACATTTTTGTTTTTCCATTGGGATTCGAACCAATAACCTCCCATGTAACAAAAAGACATGCTAACCATTACGTCATGGGCACCATCAACTTATAGTACACGTCAATTGTGCTTTCTTTACCTTCTACCGGTAACCACAGGTTACTGGTCTGCTGCCAAACTAGTGAGTGCAAGTGTTGACAAAAATAGAGCGTTGTATAACTGACTGCCCAAATCTCAGTGGTCTGCCAGAGCTTATTATGAATGTCACAGCAGTCGAATTTGAATTACAGAACCAACAGTGGACTTTAGCAGTAAAAAAGAACCACTGAATAACGTACTCCGGTATATTTGTTTTACGGTCTTTCAGGTCTTAAAGGTCTTTCAGGAATGGTAGCGAATGAGTTCCTGGCAAGCCAACGGCAGCTCTCAAGCTCCTGCAGCAGCATGCTGACACCTTAAAGGGATCTCAAAAAGACCTGGCCCTACAGGTTTGCAGTTGTGTGTGCATTTAACTACCAAACTACGTGAAAATTCTTTGGTTTCGAAATAACTAACAGCCTCGGATAAAGGACAAGGAGCTCTGGATCTGCACGCATGGAATGTAAAATACCTTAAAGGACTACGTGCATTCATATAGAACTATTGAAGGCCATAAACTGCTGCCAAGCAGACATAATCGCCATATCCAAGTACGGTGATGGAATGGGCCGGGCATAAAGAATATGAAAAATTGCGACATCTATACCTTGGCAACTGCTACAGACAACAGAAACAACGCTTATTTGGGTGTGGATTTGTAGTTAGTGGTAGAGGGATAAGGTTATAACCCAAAATTTTTTTCTACGAGCTCATCGAGTATGAGCAATGCCTTAGACATGTGTTAAAAATCATCCTTATTGAGTGGCCAACTATACACTATCTTGTTGTAGCCAGGGTACAAATGAGTAAATCCTGTTCCCGAGCTGAGCGAATAAACGTTGTGAAACGATATGACGTCGAAGAGCTACAATCGCAAGGATGAAAGAAAAGATCACGTCAGAGTGGCAAATCTCGAACTCAAGTCTGTAGAGACCAGCTACCGAGGATCTGGAAAGAAACTGCGATGAAGACAAAAATACGTGTGTATGTGTGCAAGTCACACAGGGTAGAAGTGAAAATTCCTACACTCAGCAGTTAGTAGTGGAGACTGCTTCTTGAAAGTGAGTCACGCGCTAGCCTTGTTCTCTACACTCAACTTTTGGTAGTACAGAAACAGATATATGACGTAGTTGCCAACGACACGAAAATGGACCTCAACGGTTTGACGGGTTTTCCAAAGCACATAGTGGAAAAATCAGGGTATGAAAAGACTTCGGCTAAGCTGTTGCAATCAAGCGAAAGAACGCCTCAACCGACTAAGAGGGCAAAACTGGAGACAGCCCGCCCGAAATCGAAATTTCAAACGAAAGATGTCGGTTGAGCTCCAGGTTCATCCTAAATTTGAATGCCTACCTAAGTCAATACGTTGACTAGAAATTGTTGATTTGTGATATTTGGGGGGAATCGTTTTCCCATATCTCACTCAATTTTTTGCGGTGCCCGTGGTGTAATGGTTAACATATCTGCCCGTTACGTAAGAGGTTCGTGGTTCGAGTCCCACAAAACATAAGGAAAAATGTTTTCAACAGGTATCGCCTATCGCGAGGAATTGGCAGTTCTTTGGAGACTTGTTCAGACTATGACAGGCCAAGAAGTCCAATTTTCAACCACTTTTTGGATCATTTGGTGCCGTATCTCAGCAATAACGTGCCGAATATTCGCTTCCAACGCGTCAATAGCCACGGACTTATCTGCGTAGACAAGTGATTCACAAAAAAATAACAAAACATAGTCCAGAGGTGCTGAATCGGCCGATCTTGAAATTCAATCATAGAGGAGCGAGTTTATCCACAAAAGTAGCTTGAAATGATTTTCCCAAAGGAACTCATCTGCTTTTGCAAAACAACTTTCGTGGCAAACTTCTGTAAAGAAAAACATAATTGCGTCGGAAAATTTGATTTTCCAACGAGTCTTTCCGAAGCGTGTCCGTTTCCGCTTATAATTTGTACCCACGAGGATCAACTTATTTTCACAAGAATACACCTTAACAGCTCTTACTTCATTCTTTTCTTTGTTTCTTCCATAAGGATGACCCAATTCTTTTCTTCTTCTATATTCTTTCTGAAAAAAAAAAAACAAACAAAAGGCGGTTCTTAACCAATTAACAATCAATTCGTGTATTTCGTGTAACATAGTGTATTAGAGTTCAAGTTCCTCTAACCCCTTAAGCATTTTGATTATTCAAATCTATAAACGGAAAAACACTTTTGAATTGACTAGGAACTCAACGCGCATAATCTCATTTGACTTGAAATTGAGGGGAAGAAAAGGAAACAAAAACCGATGCAGAATTAACAAGAACATTTAAATGTTTCCAATTTATTTATGCCCAAAACCCTCCCCTCACACTCACTACCTATACAACTATGTATATGCACCGCGAATTTAACCAGAAACAAACCAATCGAAACGAACCTTCGAGGTTTTCAAATTAACGTCGGGATTTTGATGGATATCATCCTACGCGTCTTGTCTATACTGTAGCGATCGTCGTTCGGCAGAGACAGACAGTTGGCAAATTTAATGCCATTACTCATCGACAAGCTGGACTCTTGCATATACAAAACAACAACATCAGGCATTGCATATACAAGCGGAAAGCGTCGACCCCGCCGCCGCAGCCGTACCGCCAAGGGTATAACATGCAATTCATCAAGAACTTTGAAAATTAAACTCTTAATGTCGGAATTTTTCTTTATAGAATGCTTTGAGGTGGGTTCTTAGACAAAATAAAGTTTGGGCAATAAAATTGCTATAAAATGTTTTTAAAAACCATGAGTTTTGGGATCAAATCCGTCGTTAATCATTTGAAATTCGGCCGTCGGTCAGTCATATCTGCTTAGCATGCGGTGTCTTTCAAGGATTTCATTTCGAATTTTGATAAAATTATTCTTTGAGATCAACGTCCTCAAATTAAATGCAACACAGCGCAGCGGGGGCAGCACACCTTGGCGCAATCACACATTAATTGCAGTGCAAACAGGAATTTGTCATCACACGTCATAAGCACGCAATGTGCTGTTAACTGAATGAAAATTAATGACAGATTCGAGACGATCAAACACACACATAGCCACAGCGGATGAAAGGTAACGTTCTTCTATACACCTACAGCATCAGCATCAGTCTCAGCCTCAGCCTCAGCCGAATAGTTAATGTCACGCTATTTGCATAAACATTCGTTTGAGCTATTGCCGCTCGCCCATCAGGATGTTGTGATGTCGATGTCGCGCAGTCAATACCACGAACTTTATATCAAATATTTGAATAAAAGGCTTGGGAGATCACTGCATTGATTGTGTTAATTAAATTAATGCGTCGAGTGAGAGAGCATAGAGTATAACACAAAACGCACAGACAAGGATGATGGCCAGGATAATATTTGATTTGGTTGTACATGTACATGGTGCACTGCAAAGCACTGTGCGATCTGTTTACTTTTGTTGGACCGAACTGTGAGATCCTTGTGAGCAGGGTCCAACAGCGAAGTCCGTCATTCTCGTCATCGTCGTTGTCTATCGTTCGACCAGCAGTGTCGAGTGGTTAAGAGACTTTGCTCGTTGTGTTTGCTTTCATGAATAGGTAATGTGAATGGCTTTTATGGATGGAATAGTTAAATTAAGCGCGGTTCGATGGACGATTCACATTAACAAGCGTTTAAAGTGTGACTTTGAGTTAACACGATTTATATAGAAAATTCGTTTGCTGTTGTATACTGCGGCGAACGATGATGGCGATGATGATGATGATCGCCTCACCGATCGTTCGACAACCGACAACGACGACGATGCGATGCGATGATGATGATGCAGTGGAATGTAAATAAGATGTCGGATTCTTATTAAGACCGATGTACTCGGCTGTTTGCTAAGATGTTTTTTTAATCGTTTTTGGTAAACAGCACGTTATTGTTAAATAGTTTTGAAAGTTTTATATAAATTTGATTTGTTGATTTTTTTTGGTTTCTATAGCGATCTTAAGTGAACCCAACAACGATCTGACTGTGTGTGTGTTAGTTTTTACTTCCATGTGTTGGTTGTGATCGTAGAACCGAAAAATAGAAAATTAGAAAAGTGTTTATTTAAGACTCCGATGAGTTTTGTGTTGTTTATGATTAACGGGATATGAATGCACCCAGTATCTTTGATAGTTGACCGAATTCGCCCAAAACAAATTTGACAGATACTTTTTTAATTGTTGGCCCTAACCTTTTAAATTTTGGTTTGAATACAAATTGACGCACTCAGACTATAAAACCAATCCATTTTTATTCCAAATAGCAACTTTTTTTGTTATAGTTTTCCAGATTTATCGGAGAAGAGAAATTCTGGCATACTTAGCGGCCTAGGTTACAGCTCTCACCATGTCTGTGCCGAGTATCTGTAACTTCACTCAAGAAAATGCAGGACAGGAAGTACCCCGCGCTGTCTTCATCTTCTCCACAGGATTCACAGAGTGTGGTTGTCATATCACTTAAGCGTAGCACGTTTAAATGCTTGACAAAGGAGAAGTACCTACCCTTTGACAACGCCAAGAAGCTTTTTACAATTTTTTCGGATACCAAGATAACAAAACCGTTGAGAATGCTTCCCTATGCTTCCCAACATTAACAAGCAAACTGTAACATTTTTGTTATCCTATTTCCGAAAAAATTGTATAAAGCTGCTTGGCGTTGTCAAAGGGTTTGGATTGTCTGCATCCAATGGAGGTATGCAATCTACGGTTGTGCTTTTGACCGATCCAGTCGTTGATAAAAGCCCTGAAATGAACATCCTGGCAAACCAAGATCCTTGCCTTGCAAGTAGATCGGTGTTCCCAAAAGACTCTTTAAATAAGAAATGGTCTTGAGAGTACACCCATGTTATAGGTATCAAGGTCAGGAAGATTCTGGAGATCATCGAGAGCAGCACCCGAAGTGCTGGGGGAAGCTGGCTCCTGTACACCTAAGACATATTGTTGTTTGAAATTTGACAAATGAGGCAGTAACGTATTTACAAGACAGCTCATTCCACCAAACAACTAAGGCAAAGGAAACGATTGGTCTGATCATAGACCGTATAGATCCAAATGACCCTTTTCATTGACACACCACATGTCTCGCCAAAGGATCCTCTACAATGCCTGAAGATTGACAGTGCTTAAACAGTCTCATACTGAATATGTTTGGGCCAAAGAACCTTGTTATCTAGGATTACTTCAAAAGATGATTGATTTCGTTTGAGAAGCCTTTCAGTGTGAGTTGATTCAGACCAGTGAATTGTCTGCGGTTTTAAGAGGAGTGACTAAGAGACCGTTCCTAGCACACCAGGTGTCAATCAAGATTAGTGTAATCTGTGCTCTAGAGGCTGGATCCAGCCGAAGGCACAGCGCAGCGTCGGCACATGCTTAGAACGTGTACATTGAGCATTTAAAGTAGAGAGCCGATCAACATGCTCCACAGAAGAAGAGATAGAACGCCACCTTATGGACAGTCCTCATTTATTCCTGTTGTAAAATATTGTCCACACTTCGCTGCACATTGCCTTTAACCAAAATTGTAATGGCCCGCACAATGTTCTCTGGGCTGCATTGAGTAGCATTGTCAAAAGCATCCTTTTTGTCGTTGAAAATGTCCACCGCATAATCTTTCTTGTCAAGAGCACATTCAATCCTGCTGATAAGATTGTGAAGTGCGCGAAAAGAAAATGATCTTCCGCGATGATAAGCATGTTGCATTTCAACCACACTTTCCAGCGTTTTGAACAAGAAAGAGCCAAGACTGATGGTTATAAAGCTATGGTATAAAAGTGAATCTAACACTCTGTCAGAAAAATACTACTATACTAAAGTCGAAAGGTTTACACTCTCCTACCTTTTCGGGTTCACCTGATCTAAGGGATAAATGGTTTCCTGGAAAATGAGTTTCCAGCATAAGAGTAAGCGGCTCTGCTTTAGACTTGGTATAGGAACTGGTTGACTTTCTGAATAATCACAGTCTGCATACCTTGGCTTTTAAGGGCTTTAGCAAGTCGGCTAGTTTCACTGAATTCGAATGAATCTTTTGAAGTCCTTCTGTTTTCATCGGCACAGGTCCCAGTCGGCTTATAATTTGGGGTTAAGTGACCTATTCTGAAGACTTTTGGCTTCCCTGCGAATTTCCGTAGCTTAGTGTTCTATCACGGAATCCAAATCTACTAAGCATTGGACATGCCAGCTCAAAGCTTCTTGTAAGGGCACAATTTAGGTTAAGAACTATCTGGTGTTTTTTTTTAGAGGTTGGTTTTTTGAATAGGAATAAAACTGTCATCTTGTGGTCAAATGGGCCATCTCTAATGTTATTTATGTTTAGTTTGGTTTGCCATTTTATCATGAACAAATAATAAAAGAACAACGTTTGCAAATTGTGCAAATTTAGCTTACTGCAAGCTCCGTCCATTTTATGGTCGACATAATCGTCCATCAGAGCAATCAATTCGGTTAGCCATGGATCCTTTTCGCACAACGTTTACTTTATGTGATAATACGATTCTGCAGAGACGTCGGACAGTGCGCACCGAAGAAACAATTGCCGATGTAGAGCAAAGTGTTGAATAAGAATACCGGAATGAATCCATTCGCCACTGTGCACAGCAATTGGAGCTTTGTCCATCGACTTTATGGAAAATTTTGCACAAAGATCTTGGCTTACGACCTTACAAGATCCAGCTTGTGCGCAAGAATTAAAGCCACGAGACGTCGTGATTTTGGTGTACATATGGGCCGAAAATGAGATTTGCTGATTTTCATCGCAAAATTTTGTTTTTTCTCATTTTTGGTTGAATGGTTACGTCAACAAGCAAAATTGCCGCATTTAGAATGAAGAGGATCCACATGAGTACCTTGAGACGCCATTACATCCACAAAAACTGACTGTTTGGTGTGCTGGTGGAGTCACTGGATCATACTTTTTCCGAAATAATGCTGGCGAGCCAGTTACAGTTAAAGGACAATGGTATAGTGCCATGATAACCGACTATTTTGTTCCCAAATTGGATGGCATGAATGTGGATGAGATGAGGTTCAAACAAGATGGCGCTGCATTCCACACAGCGCACGTCATAATCGATTTATTGAAGTAAACTTCGATTATCGCATAACTTCGCGGAATAGACCCTTCAATTGGCCTCCAAGATCGTGTGATTTGACACCATTGGATTATTTTCTTTTGAGATATGTATAAAGTCTCTCGTCTACGTCAACTAACCAGAAACGTTCGGGGGCTTGGAAGCCAACATTCATGGAGTTATTGCTGACATAAGGCCTCAAATGCTCGAAAAAGTGGTTAAAAATTGGACCTCCAGAATGGGCTTTATTTGAGCCAGCCGCGGCGGTCACATGCCCGAAATCATATTTAAACATTAATGGCATGAAATTATCTTTCCAATAAAACCAAATTGATGGACATCACAACAATTTTCTTGTGTTTTATTTCAATTCGAAATTCTATACCTCTAAGAAAACACCCTTTACATGCTCCACTTTCTGTTTTGTTGAGAGCTTAGATAGAGAAAGAGGATTGGCATTGACCTAGTTCTCGCAAAAACGAAAAAAATACAGTGTAGGTACCTAACTTTCACCAAACACTGACTATGGCAAACAAATCCTTTGCAACCGTTCCCCTTCCTGTTTCCGGCTCAGACTGACAGAACGTATGAATATATTCTAAAAGGTAGGTACCTACCATTCTTTGAAAAGCTTACAATACATTTCTATACCTACATTTGTTGCAAACAAAACCTTTACGTGCTTCAACCCAGAGATTGCTTCCTTTATCGACATTCTTTCAAGCTATCTGACTCTTTTAAATGTTCAACAAATATACCTTCGGTTCCAAAGCACACGCCTTTTATCCAAAAGCACGATCCAATGGAAAACTTCTAGTCCCCCCCAACAGTGTCCAAGACTCATACAATGCCAACCAACCAAACACAAAACTTTCCACGTACAGTGAAATCGTCGACATCAATTTCTAAATGATTACACTGCATTATAATTTAGACGTAAAAAAAAAAAATAAAATAAAATAAAATAAAACATTCATTATTATTTTCCCTCCATTTCATGGGCGACATGAGCAAGCCATGTTGACGTGTAGTACACACAATCATACATTGTTTGTCGTCGAATCGCTCGCGAACAGCAAAGGTGCGCGAACAACAAATCGTCATCGGTCGGACCTACCTTTTTTCCAATATGGCATGTCGGTTTTCCTCGCATTTTATGGACAAAAACCAACCAACATAAAATAAAAATGCGTTAAATAGTGAATAATTATTATTCACTATTTAACTACAATGGGCGATAAATTTTCCGACACACTGTCTTCAAAAAATATGCGCATCATCGGTCGGTCGTCGTCGCGTCGTTGTTGTCGATAAACCTTATAAATGCCTGCATGTGTGTACACGGTTAAAAATCCTGGCGTTAAATTTAATATTTTTAAGGTTGCATATATGACCAGTCCAAAATCGTACTTAAATGTAATACTTTGAATATATTTAATTTTCAAATTCAATAGAAGACATATTGGAATTCAATACTGTTTTGTATTAAAACACAGGTTCGTATTATTAAATAGTAACACAGATAAGTAGTAGTATTTAAACCAAAATATTAAAATTCATCACATCTTGTATTGATTTTAAGGTCATTTATATTAGAACTAATTACGCTGGGTATTGAAACGTGTATTTTTTTATTCAAATTCAATATTTTTTTACTTGTTTTAAACCCAAAGCGGGTTTAAATGTAATACAAGTTTATTAAATCTTAATACAACTTAAGGTTTGATTGGATTACTTTTCAACCCATTTAGTATTGAAAACTAATACTTATTTATTTAAATTTCAATACTATTGAAGATTTGATTGGATTACTTTTGTATCCACATAGTATTAAAAAGTAATACTTATCTATTAGATTTCAAAACAAAACTTTAGATCCTGTGAATATCAAACTGTTAATCTTGAACTTTCAAAGTAAACAAAGAAACAATTCTTTTGTAAAAAGGTTATTTTATTGAAAAGAAGAAATCTTAACTACGTAATGACTTAAGCTTTTGAACACAAATATTATTCATAAAAAAAGGCTTGCTTCTTAAAACATAGTGCTCGAATGACTTTTAAGCATAGTACTATTGAACTTTAAAGAAAACTGTTTGGTTCCCACTTACTGACCGTAGGTACTCAGCTTTCGCCTCACTACCGCCATTCGAGAATAGTCTTTGAGCGTATTTGTTCGGCTGTACTCATCCAAAATGAACGCTGCTGAGCTTGTTTTTATAAATGCTTTTAATCCCTGTAACATAAGGAACATTTTATTTATATAATTACAGTAAATTTAATATTGAAAAAGCTACTTACTTCCTTGTATAAAAGAAGACTGCTTCCAATTGCTGCTCCTTGTTTTTTCAAATTTTCAGACAATTGATTAGGAGACTTCATCAACAGTGTCAAGAGCCACAAGGAAACAGGCACAGCCTGAATACTACCGCATTATATCGAATCCGTGAATCCGTGAATCCGTTAACCAGTTCTTCGTTTTCTAAGGCAAAAACAGAAACAAATTTTAAATTAGCACGGTTTGCACTCACCAGGAAATAAATATATATTACACTTGAACTTGCTGTTTATTACTTACTTGTGAGAAGGATATCTTCATCTGAAACCCAAAAGATTCAGATGATTCATTCGTCTGATTTTTACTTTTTTTTTAAATTGATAGTATTTTTTCCACGTTTTTCACTTTAATGTAACTAAATTGTCCATTTGGAACTCCATGTTGAACGACCGACGCGACTGAATAATACTGAAGGGCTAAAAATAAATACCAAGATACTAAAATCTAATACTGGAGAATCAAAAATTAATACCATTATATTAAAATCTATTCTAAAAGGTTAAAAATCAATATCTGGGTCTTAAGGTTCAATACTGGAGGGTTAAAAATTAACACCTGGTGGGTATTAAAACCTAATATTAATGTGTTCAAAATAAATACTTCGAGAGTTTCGCACTTAATAAATTTATTGAATTTTAATACAATCACTACAATTACTATGCAGTTTCAACTTGAATGTAATACAGAAATATTAAAAATAAGTACTGTTGTGTATTAGAATATACTGTTCCATAAGTTTAATACAGTACAGTTTCGCGTTAAATACAATATTTAATGAATTTTAATACAATCAAGTATTAAATTTCAATACATTATTTTTGAACACTTTATTATGGTCACTTTTATCCAAATCTTCTACTAAAATCAAATAACAAATTATTGGATTTTAATATTCGAAGGTTAAACTTCAGTGTAAAAGTATTAAAAAGGGCATTCTAGTAAGAGATATATTGAATTTTAATACCAAATTATTAAAAAAAAAGTTTAATAAAGTTGGAATATTAAAAACAAATTATTCCTGAATTGCATACGGCTGTATTACGAAGGCCGTATTAAAAAACACCCCAGGATTTTTAACCGTGTAGTTGGAGTGTCGTTAAATAAAGTGGACCCCCCTTCTTAAACCGCCAAAAAGTTAGGGAAGACCACCACACACCACACAAAGGAAAAACTCAATAAGTACATTAAAAATGGCTACAATGTTGTTTCCCATTAGACGAACTGGCAATGGACATTGCCGTGCTGTGCTGTGGGCTGCTAGGTATAAGTTTGAATCATTCTCGCGTCGTTAGACCACAGGCTTTTTAAAAATCGATTTAACACAACCAGCAACCACATTCGGAACAACTTAAAACTATTAAATGGAGGGCTATCTCTTTGAAAGTAAAACACTATTTTCTGAGGTTTTCTTACGACAGACATGACATCAACATGACCTCAACCCAACCCCGATACCCGGTGTATTGATTTTGTATTGTGTTTTCAGTTTGTATGTACTTACTGTGTGCGCAAGGTAAACGCTGCGCTCGTTATGCTCGATGGCAGATGCAGCCCTTTGATTATCTCCTGCCATAACTTTTTGTTGATCACGTCGACGAGGCCACCCCGCGCTATGACTAGATTGTACAGCTCGTACAGATCGAGAACTGATTTCGCCATGATCGGTAAACGATTGATCGGTGAACCTGTGGGTTAAAAGATCATTAGTCAGCTTGAACTGATGTCTATACAAAGATGTAGGATTTGATAATGTAATTCAAATGTTTTTCAAAAAATACAAATTTTACTATCGCCCCTCCGATCGCGTCAGCACAACAATGCAAAATGGTGATGCAATGTCAAGTGTCACGAGCAATTTTCATCATTTTATTGTCACTGTTGTTTCTGTGACCTTAGACGTATATAAGGAAGATGCGCGCATATCTAACAAACAAACATACACAGAACATCACACACTCACACAGTCAGGAAAATATAATTATTCAAAAATCATTTTTATTTCAAAAAATGCATTTGACGTGCGCTTCTGTTTGAATAACATGCACTGCAGCGTTGATGAGGAGGATGCTCGCCGCCGTCTCTCTGATGATGTCGTTAATGATGGTCCTTAAAGAAACTACTCAGCTTTCGGTGCAACCTCATCACACTCTTTAAACGAGATTTTCAATATTTTTATGAGACACATAAATTGTGTATTTTTAGTCGGCACAATCGCATATGACACTTCATAGAATCACCATCACACGTTAAGTTTTCTGGCATGTCACACAGCCGAGTGATTGAATTCATATGTAAATTAATGATTCTTTTAGAGGGGGTCTAGATTTTTTTCTGTTTGGTGACTGGTGATGGTGAGTATACAGTAAGTACACTTATTTTTGTGTTGCTTATTATTATTTCTTTTTTTTTTTTTTATTATTATTTTTAATTTAAATGTGAAATTAGGTTTTTGTGGTTTATTTTCGTTTGTTACTTTGTGCAATTCAATGGAAGGGTGTGTGTTTGTTTCTGAGCTTGAATTCTAAAATGACTACATATCGAAGACACACGTCTATGTAATGAATAAGTTAACTGTCACATTATTTCTAAAACTTAGTTGAAATGTTTCTGTTGGAATTTCCAAAAAAAAACTCAAAACAAAACCAGATAAATCAGTGAAGAACTTTAAGGTGTAACAAGGACATTAATGGAAATGCTCCAAAAAAGAGTTCTGTCAGACTATTTCTGTTGTAATTTTGTAAGACCTCGTTTGGTCGAAGATAACATTTTAATTCAGGAACTTGATCTCAAAACATTTTCTGATATCATTAAAAATTTTAATGGTTTTCCATGTCCCAATTGCAAAAGCTTTGCGTAGGCCTAGTCTATTCTTTAAATCATTCCAAAGTTTTTTTCTGATTTTACTTTTATGAAAATAGAATCCAATTTAAGTTCTTCCAATTGCTTTCCACAACTCCTTTCCAGTTTCGTTCAAGTTTGCCATTTGCGAGTACTCCCTACGTTCTCTCGCTACAATCCTGAATTTATTCAGATCAATCCCCAGCCACTCTGACTACACCATCCCCCAATTGGTTTTTGATAATAAGTTCCAAGTCTCAATCCCACCGAGAACGACCTGGGAAGACGAAGAATTTTTGAGAGATTATTCAATTCATTTCTATAAAGATGAATCAAAAACCGAGGAAGGGGTCGGCTGCGGGGTGTACTCAAACTGACTTAACGTAAGTCTCTCATTCCGCCTCCCTAACCATTGTAGCGTATTCCAAGCGGAAGGAAATTCTGGCGATCAAAGGGGTCCTATCATGGCTAAAAGAAAACGTGACATCCTCAGCGAATATCCGGATTTTCTCAGACAGTCAAACAGCCCTCAAATCACTCGGCGCCTATTCCACGAACTCAGTAACCGCCCTTAACTGTCGCCTTTCTCTTAGGGAGATGGCTGAACACTTCAATATTCACCTCATTTGGTTGCCTGAGCACAGAGATATCGCGGGTAACTGCATTGCCAATGAACTCGCCAGAAAAGGAACCGTTCTAAAGATCTCAACCAGTAGATTGAATACTGGTATACCAATCGCTACATATAAACTTATGCTAAAGCAAGAGGGAATGGATAGAACAAATTATAGGTGGAACAATATCACCACGTGTGTGGCAACAAAACGGATATGACCAGGCCTAGATCCAAAACGAACAAAACATTTGCTATTCATAACCAGATTGCACGTTAGCTCCGTAATCAATGTCATCACCGGAAATTGTCTGATAGGAAGACACGCCATAAGACTTGGCGTTTCCCACAATCCCACACCTCATCTGCTTATGCAATCTCTTTTAAAAGAAAACGGCATCTAGGAAAATATTTTCTTGATGATCTAAGCGATCTGGTGAACACAGATCCCCTGCATCTCCTTCGCTGTATTAAAAACTCCAAATGGTTTTGTTAAGTGAGGTAGGTACTCCCTCGCACAATTTTTATGGTATTATAATGGATGTCAGTTGTATTCCTGACAGCCATTTTAACCTAACCCAACGCTACGTTCTTAAGAATTACGAAAACGAAATTTTGGGTACTCGAACTCTTTTATTCTAGAAACTTGTTGGCCCATTAGAGACATTCAGCTTTGAAAAAATTTGACAGAAGCTGAACTTTGGTATACAGGGTAAAGTTGGGTGTTATGGCACCACGGATGATAAGGCACCCCTTCAATATCTACCACTTAATGACTTCTTTTTAATGAGTTAAAAAGTACGGGATAAAGCACCAATCCTATTATGAAAAAGTAAGCAGGAGAAGATTGTTTAACTCTCTTTATGAATCGTCATGTCATTGCATCATGAATCGGATGGACCCGAAGACTTCCGTGAAAACATTTGTATGGCCTCAGGCGAGTATTATGATCAAACAACGAGAACGAATGGTTGGTTTAAGTGCATTATGTGTCACTTTTGGTAGCATGATTCGTGCATCTCGAAAAAACGAAAATGTGTGCATTATTCTCCGACTTTACCCTAGCACCCCCCCCCCCCCCCCCCCCCCATTGAAATGAATACTAACGGTGGCACTACAGAACTAGGGGAGCTACTCTCACCCATACCTTGGTGAGAAATGAAAGGGACGGATCTTTAAATGTTTGCCTATTCCGTGAAAAGTGAATAATGAACAATTACTATCTGACCAATTCCTCTCGAAGAGCAATTTTGGTGGGACAAAAATTATGTTTCTGGGATTCGAACCTTAACCTCCACGTTAACAGGCAGTGTCACCACAAAGTTTCGTCAAAGTTTTCTTAAGAAATACAAACAAAAACATTCATCAATATCCACACCGCTCGCAATTTTATGATCAGTCTAAGGTACCCTTAATAGTTCACAAATAGGGTAAAGTCGGGTGATATGGCACCACGGGAGATATGGCACCCTTTCAATATCTCCCACTTAATGGCTTCTTTTCGAAACAAAAAGAACAACACATCATTCAGTATTACGCGAGCTCTTGAAATATCCAGTTCGAAATGCAGCAGCCCGTTAGGCACTATATTTACAGCCGGAGAAAAAAAAGTGAGTGTGTATCTAGGAAAAAGTTTTTTTGTGTATTAGTGAAGTTCGTGGTAATACGAAAGTACTTGACGTCAGGTGTTCATTTAAAAAGAAAAAAAAAGGTATAATTGTGTTCGTTTGTGTTTGCTTACTACTATAACTCTGCGTGCTTATGTTATTTCGAATATAAAAAGGAATATCAAAAAGGTGATATGGCACCTCAGAAGCTTGGGAGATATGGCCCCGGTGCCATTTCCCCCGCTCCTAGACTTTATTTTTATTTTTATTGTCGTTTTAATATTATTTTGAAGCTTTGACAAATTTCTTCCAGAAATGCCGACAATTTACAAAAAAAAATTATCTGCAAATCGTGCAAAATGGACGCAAGAGTGAAGTGCCATTTCACCCACAAGCAGGTGCCATATCACCCTCCATTTTTTTATCTTTTTTATTTTTGCGACAAAAAAAATTTAACTAACTGTGAATTACAAATGAGTTCCTATTTTTGGTTTATGAATATATTTTATAATAAAACTATTTTGGTTTGAAATAAAAATCTTTTTTAATTTCGAAGTTATAAGAAAAATGAAAAATGGGTGCCATATCCCCCGGCTTTACCCTAATTATTTTTTAAGAAAAAAAAAAGTTTCAAAAAATAATTTATAGCTAAGAAACTTTAGTGGGTGCCCGTAGCGTAATGGTATAAAAATGTCTGCCTGAGGGTTCAATGTTCGAATCCCAGAAACATCAAACAAAATTTGATTTTCACTGGTAACGCCATTTAGGGAAATTGGCAAGTCCTCCGAGGGTAACTTTCTAGCTTAACCCTTCGAAATCGCTTAAATTGCATCAGGTTCGAGGTTTCAATAGCTTTGTTGGCTCAGCCTATACCTTTATTATAAATTTTAATAAATTTTGAGTTTTTCAAACATAAATAACGAAATAACTCCACAGATAAATTTAAGGACTCTATTTTTATTCCGTTGTTATAATATTCGTTTACAATTGGAGAATCCGTTTTCTTTTATTGTCAATTTTTCCTAAATTGGGGATGAAAATCCCCTTTCTTGTTTTCTGTAACTGTCTGAAACCCCACGATAATTATACTCAGTGAAAGTGTTGTACTTGATAACCTGATAACCTCATGGATACCAGCTCCAGATCTACTTGAGGATCTCGTAACGTTGACTGTAACTCTCCTGATTAGAAAGTGCGAAAATACAGGAGACACGACTTGGATGCCAAGAAACAGACTTCCTTGTGTGTCTTGCGAGGTAATTTCTAGCTGTGCCACCTTCAACTCCGTACAATTGGTAACACCAACGCCGCCAATGATATCATCTTGTCCGAAGACCTTTGTGACTGGAATGCCTGGTTCCAAGTGTTCCTTTAACTACTTTACGTTGTCTTGGAAGCCAATGTGAGCTTCTTTCCGAGTAGCTTGATTAAGTTAATCTGTCAATTAGCAATGACGCGCATAACCTTGTAGTTACTGTACGGATCATTCCTGAAGTTATTCTTGATCCTTTTCTTGTCATCTACCTATTTCTTGCTGGCCATGCTGAACGCCTTCTTCTTGCCCTTTTACCAGTTTTTGTTGAAGCGACGACGAGATTTTTCAGACAAGTGCTAGGCCCAGCCGTTGAGAAGATCTTGGAGACCGAAAAGAGTCTCGACAACCATAATTGGTTAAGTTTCCAACATGATCCCAGCTTCAACGATTTCCTTCTTGTAGATCTTTAATTCAGGACTGTTAGCTTGACGCATTACAAGGTGTCACATAACGGAGTTGCATCAAACAAACTACGGCGAAATGCTAAAAACTTGCACTGTATATTCGTGTAAAATTAAACCCTGGCTTTTTCGGATGCTGATGACATATTTACAATTTGTACGCAAGTCTGGAGCGACCACTTTGATTGAGTCTTTGCTTATTACTTCCCAACACAATAAAATTACAATGAAAAAATTCCAATTTCAGTTAAAAGCGGCGAAGTTGCCTACTAACAATTTTCAACTAAACAACTCTATTTTTCACCCTGTAAGAAGGAGAAATCAATCACTCTACATTGCGTCACTCTGTGAGAAGCTCATAAGAAAGTAGCAAAGAGTTTCAATTATGTATCAACTTTACTTTTGCAGATACCCGGCTTGGTATAAAAATAAAATTAAACCCATCATTTCCAAGGACAAATCCAAATATTGGTAAAATTCAAAAGACCTCCACTTTATATGGCCGACGGCGCAGTGCGTCGCGTCGGCGTCGTGCGGCGCGCAAGTATACGAAACACAGCAGCAAAACTAATTACCAAAATGTAATTGTTTATTGTTCCACCTTTTGTATGCATCGATCGCTATCATCAAATGATATACCAACAGCACTCGCATTTATGTAGAATTTTTATTGTCGATTAGCAATCGTTTTTATTGCTCTTGCCGTGTTTATTCTCAGCCTGACGCAATTAATTCTCAGTGTTTTTTCTCAATTAAGTACACAATTTCATTTCCCTTCCATCCGAATGCGACTTGTATATCATATCCGACTCCTACTCCGACACCGACACCGACTCTTCGACTTATTATTCGACACACTGTTGTAGTTAATTTTTTAAGTAAACTCAAAAACAACAACAACAACAAAACAACAACAAAAGCCATTAACAATGTATCCAAAAGAATGTATATGTAGATTTATTTCAGTTTTATTAGATAACATTTAGACAGCACGGAGCAGTAGCTAAAAGTTATACCAAATGAATGAATTCGGCCCATTAAAGTTGGCTGTCGATAATTTCACTTGGATTTATTAAAACGAATCAACAGCAACACAACACACAAAAAAAGAAGCGGAATTTCGACGTTTTTTCTCAAATTTTTTTTTTTTTTTTTTTTTTTTTGAAGTTCGATTTTATGCCGGGGAAATCAATCAAATAAAATGATAGACATGTTGATTGAAGCAAAAAAGTAGTATAAACATAAGATACATTTACGTACGTCGAGGTAGTATATCGGCCCAATGCATACAGCGCGGCAATGCGATGGTAGGGCAGAGGCGCTCCTGGCTCCTCATACTCATCACCGTCATCCGTCTCGCATTTCCAGAACAGAGAACGTGGAGCAACAACACGCACATCTCAAATTAATGTAATCAAAATATTTTGAGAACACATTAGGTACGTTCAACTGTACATAACATCAGTCACTGTTGCATTGGCCGCAAGTACAAATTTACTTCTACCGACGACGATGAGGAGAAGGTAAGTTGGCCCCCACTTAAGAATGAGTGACCGCTGGACGCCACACCGCCCGATCGGCAATAATTGCCAAAAAACAAAAGTTTGACAGCTTTCCGCAAACGAAAATGCAAAACACGATCCAAAACATGCAATGATCGGTGGTAACGATTGTTTGACATCTTCCCTCGGTCGTTAGGGTTAATAAAAACTACAAAGTATTGAGCACTTCATAAGACTGAACGGTGACCGCCGACGTTTTCCAATTAAAACGTTAATTTTAGAACGCACACATCAAAATTCGATCCATCATCGGCGCGCACTGACACTATGCACACACCAACACATGTTGGACTACCTACAGCAGCACCTAACAGCCAGCCCAGCGGTAGCTAGTTCAACCCCAGCAGCCAGCACAGCACAGAAGACAGCGTCAATTGAAAGGACAAAGTGAGTGACTAGTCTTCAAATTGGAAAATTTCGTCCAAGTTCCAAGATAAACATGTGTTCATCATCGGATGTCATTCAAAAATCACAAAACCCATCCAAAAATAGATCACACTTTACGCTTTTTTTCTTCTCCAATTCAAAAAAGAATTGCTGAACTACTCGGTGGATGGTGCAACGTTTTTGAATGGGTGACTGGAACAACGATGGTGGAACAGTGCGGGAGCACGCAGACAATGCAAATAAAATAATAATTATCCTCGGCTTGAAGCACATGACAAGTTTCCGCCATCTACGGTAAGGGCGTAAAGCTGAAAAAAAAAAATGAATTGCAAAGGCAATGCGCACGGTTTGTGCATTCGATGGATCGTGCAATATTGTGTGTTGTGTCTTGCTACGTCTCGGATGCTAGAATGGATTTAAATTAATGAATCAGCATCAGAGATGTGTTCTCAGTCAGAGTTAATGTCTTTCTGATATCTTCTTTCTATCATCGAGGAGGTGAGGGCAGCAGTAGGAACGCGCGCTGGGTTAGAAGGAAATGATTGAATGAAGGGCTCCTTCGTGGTGTATGTCTGCAATATGTCTGGGATAATGGATTTTCGTTTTTCCCCCGATTCCTTTCTTTTAATCAATCACACTATTTCGTCCTCTTCCCTGGAAAACCGAGACGGACAGAGATGGCACAATGTTTGTGTTGCTGCGAATGTGCTGAACTTTGTGACATTAGTTAAATAAATCATTTAATGGAACACATGCATAGCTGTGGTAGCATCACTGACTTCAAGCTAATAAATAAACGTCACTATACGATTTCCATTTAATGTTGATTCAAGGAAAATCTAGAACTTGCATCCGTCATTGCAAGACTAAGGTGCCTATCATCTCGAAAGATACCAAATTACTATCTTGATATTGTATTTTTGTAAATGTTGGAAACTGAAAGCCTGCAGAATGCAGATTCTAACCAGGCTTTTGTCCTGTCACTGATTTTGAGCATTGAAAACAATGTAGAGCACTTTATGGTGTGCCTGTGACAGATATCACAAAATATCGATAGAACATATTTGTAAAAAGTGAAAATATGGTTCTCAGTAAGATATATGTATGTTTTACTAACTTGATGAAATTTTCATAACAATTACAACACTACTGCGCTCAAGGAAAACAACAAAAGGAGACGACCGACGTGACATAAACACTTTTAAACAGCAGAGGGACAGACGAAGGGAAACATATGACAAACAAAAAAAGGCAGAGAAAGTGGTGAGTTATAAGCGCGGTTCACACCGTACAAACTTGTTGAGCAGACTTGGTCTGATGGATGTTCGATGGTATTAGGTTCGTTCGTTGAACTTTCCCCAGGGTTGACCCAGGTTTTCTTGACAACCCCACACGATTTGTCAAAAAAAACCTGGGTTTTCCATTCCTCAAAAAACTCTTAGCCACAAACCACCATACAGCCTGAGGGCACAGCTATGACGAATTGAGGAAAAACCTAGGTCAACTCCAGGGCTCAAAAAACGCTCAATTTGGCATTCAGAGCGACTTTAGGTTTCTCGAAAAACGCTATGTTGCGACCCCAGGGCGACCCTAGGGTTTCAACGAACAAACCTATTAGCGCTCGTTTTACAGAATTTATCTTTGGACTTATTATAAGAAGATGATTACAGAAGCTCAAGAAAGAAGAGAAGGAAAATTGAACCCCAAGCAAAAAACACAAAGGGCATGGGCAATGTATCGGAGGCTGGAGGAAATTTCTGCCTCGGTAGCTGACGTTAGGCAATCTATTCAAGAAATACGACAAGACAATTTGAAACATTGGCCAACAATCTGTAAAATAGCAACTCAAAGAAGGAGAAATGGTCACTAGATTCGCCCGCTCAGGAGATCCGCTCAGGGTCCGCGGAAGTTCATAAGCAATGCCCAAGATCAGCTGCTTGTGGATGACGATAATATTCTGCACAGGTGGCCTAAATATTGTGATGACTTTTGAACGAACAATTTCGTCGAGAGCATTTTCCATAGACTCAACCTTCCTAAAAGTAAATACCCGAAGTTACAGTGGAAGAAGTTAGTTAAACTCCAAAAAGGCAGCAAGGAGGAGTTCTGATCAAGGATATGAGTGAGGGACTGGTGACGAAGGTTAGATGTCCAGTTGGAGTCACTGAAGCATTCCAAATTACAAATGTACCCAAAGGAAGTGCTTCGCTCTTTATTACAACCCTTGACTATCTCTGGATGTAAAAACTACAGAAAATCAAAGTACATTAACTATTCCTTGTCCATCATAGTTGAGGACCCTACACTACTGCAAGTTTTAAAAGTTGTGGGCATCGTATTGGTTCTTAAACGACTATGTACTTCAGAAACAGACATGCTAATTTCAGACATTTATTCGAATGCAAATGTGCCTTCTCAGTCAAGAGTAAAGCAACTTGTAATGACATCAACCAACGAGTACCTAATCGTAGATGAAGATGCTCCGTATGACAGCAGGAGTAACAATGCTTGATCGTATTAGAAGCACCAAAAAAACCAACATCCGTGGAAGCCTTCTCGTCAAAGTTACCATCCTCGAAAAATTAAAGTACGACCGACTATGTTCAGAGAGACTAAGAGGACCCCGTAAAAAAGCAATGCACAGGGTGTTTCGCAATTCGTATTACATATCATATTCTAAGAAAGAAAAAAATCGTTTGAGAGGGAAAGCAGGAAGCAAGTTCTCAAAAATGCATTTAAATTTAAAAAAAAAATTTAACTATCTCTGCCACTTACTACCACTTTCTTTGGTGTTTCCCATAGCTAATACGTTTTTCTTAAACATTTTAATTCAAGTTAATTAAGTGAATGATGTTTGATAAATCAAGTCTAAAAGTAAAATTTTAGAACAAAGAAATCGAAAATTTGATAAATTTCAATAATCTTATTAGTTTAATGTCAAATACAAAAAACCGAACAAAAAAATCTTTCTTAGTTTTTTAGAAACTTAAAACAGACTAAAAGTATTTATGGGAAACACTGTATGTAATAATAAGAGGCTTAAATAATTTTTAATAATTTTTTAATAAAAATTTAGTGAATTTTTATTAATTTGACACTCTTGCCTTAATGGAGGGAGATGCCCCCCTCCCCCCTCTGATACGATTTTTTTCTTAGAACATGACCAAGAATCACATCCCAAAATATTTTTCACGAATTACGGGACACCCTGTTTACAACGTTTAGACAGAAAGGCAGACCAAAGCGTTCCATGGTACAGACAAATGCAGCGAAATCTGCAATCTTAAACCAGGAATCTGGTCGAACGCATGCTGAGGTAATTCACTAAAGTGAATTATGTCATCGGGAGAGCTATCCTGTGGTACCAACTAAATCAAAATGCTCGAAATGCCGGAAAAAAGCAAGAAGAAGATATATCAACACAAAGTCCTGAGGCAACATTGAAGTAGTGCTTGTTTTTAACCCAGATTAACAGCAACGCACTATTTTCTTCACAATGTCATCCCAAACAAAGTCCTTGACAAAATGAAACGTTTGAATCAAAAACGTAGAACAACTCAAATAACACTGTGCGTACTGAAAAACAAAAACTTCGCTCATCTTTAAAGTTCTTACACGGGCCAATTTCGAGACCGTCCAAAACTGAGATGCTATAGTAGATACTCTACAACGCACGGATTGGGAAAGCTCTTATATTTCAGAATTTTCAAAAATATTTGAAACCTATCCAACAAGTTAAAGTCAGTGCAACTAATTGTATAGTTTGAACTGCCTTATTGGTGATGGAAGGACATACATACATCGACTCTAAGCATTCATTGACACTTTATATCTAAAGGCGAGCTCACCTTCTTCTTCTTCTTCTTCATTTTCGGCGTTACGAGTAGTGATCTTGAAGCGATCACAACTCTCCCACTTTGCTGCTTCACACTAGTGATCCGCCTGTGGGGTACGCCGCGTTGACCTCAGAAATCGTCGGCAAGCCTCCCGGTTTTGGATTGTTCCATGTCTGAGGCCAACCAAATACTGCTGTTTTTGCATTTGCTTGTACCAGGAGTGTTTTGGCCTGCCTTTTCTTTTTCGTCGCGAATTTGTTGAAACGTTGTACGATATTGCCTTTTGGACGGGGTTCTGCGGATCTCTCCTTTGAACATGACAATACCAACTGAGCCGGTCGTGCTGAATTTTGTCCAAGATGGTACTTTTGACATGAAGGCTTCCACGGATCTTAGTACTTCTAATTCGATCAAGCTTTGTTACTCCTGCTGTCATCCGAAGCATCTTCATTTCGGCTGCCGTCAATTTGCTCTCATACTTTTTGTACATTGTCCAACATTGTGAACCGTATGTCAGAGCTGGACGGACAACTGCTGTGTAGAGTCTTCCCTTCAGCTTAGGGGGCATTTTTCGATCACAGAAGATAGCGGAGTTTTCTCGCCACTTCATCCACCCTACGCTTACTCGATGATTGATGTCGTCATCACAAGATGCTTCACTATTGATCATAGATCCCAGATATTTAAACTTTTCACACTTGGGAAGCACATTTCCATTCAAATAAATGTCTGGAATAGGCTTGTCTGGATCAGAAAAAGGGCAGCACAGGTATTCAGTCTTTTTAGCGCTAATACGGTACCCATTTCCTTCCAGAACATCAATCCAAACGTCAAGTGCTCGTTGCAGGGATGTAGGATCCTCGCTTATGATGGCTCCATCGTCAGCAAAGAATAATTGTTTTACTTTATTGTCCGTTACTTTTCCTTCGAGCAAATAATCCAGAACAGCAATAAAGAGCAGTGGACTCAAGACACTTCCCTGATGTACACCTACAGTTATTTGGAATTCTTCGGTGACTCCAGCTGGGCATCTCACTTTTGTAACTGCTCCCTCGTACATGTCCATAATTATTCGCACATAGGCTTCAGGAACTCCTCGGTGTCTGAGGGCCACCCATATCAGATCTCGTGGTTGTCGATCGAATGCCTTTTCGAAGTCAACCAACACAATATGCAAATCCTCTAAGGCATCTCGGTGTTTTTCCATAATGATCCTTATGCTTTGGATTGCGTCTGTAGTTGACTTACCCGCGACAAACCCGCATTGGTCATCAGACAGCCTTATTATTTTCCGCAGTCGGCTATCCAAAACCCGCTCAACGATCTTCATAGTGTGGGACATCAACTTGATCGAACGATAGTTGTCACAGCTTCTGGTATCTCCCTTTCCCTTGTACATTGGAAGAAGAAAACTTTCCCTCCATTGATTAGGCAAACTGTCACCTCTTACAAGTTTGGAGATGAGAATCGTGAGCCATCTTAACCCGATGTCTCCCATATTTTTCCAAAACTCATATGGTACCTCGTCTGGCCCAATCGCTTTGCCTTTTTTGGAGTTCTTAACTGCCTCCCCAACTTCTTCGACTGTGACGTCGGATACTTCCGTAAAGTTAGGTGCAGCTGTTGGAAAGTGGCGCCGAGGAAACTGTTCATTCAAAAGATCATCACAATACTGTCGCCACCTGTGAAGAATTTTGTCGTCATCCACAAGTAGTACTCCTTGAGCATCATTGATGAACTTCGGCGAACGAATCTCCTGCGCATTTCTCCTTCTCTGAGCGGCTATTTTGAAAATGATTGCTCCCTTATTCAAGTTGCTTTGTCTTAGCTCTTGGATTGCCTGATTTGCTTCAGCAGCTGGGGCAGAAATCTCTTCCAGCTCTCGATACAGGCCCTCCGTGCTTTTTGCTTGAAGTTGGGCGCACTTCTTCTTCGCTTCCTTTCTGCAACTCTTGTATTCCATTTTGAAACGCGCTTTTTCATTTGTATTTCTTGAGGGGCACTTCGACCAAGCTTGGAAAGCTGCTTTCTTCTTTCTAATCACTGCTTTAGCTTCATCATCCCACCACCAGGTTTCTTTAGCTTGTTGGTGGTGTCCTTTTGAGACTCCTAACAGTGATTTGGCTCTCTCTAAGCAGGTTCGTTGTAGGCGATCCCACATATTTTGTGCCGTGATTGCATTTGAAACTGCGTCGATGGTATTACACAGCTGACTTTGCATATACGAAATGAATTGCTGTCCTTTGGTTTTCTCCAGATTGTACCACTTGATTCTCCTAGGAGCCTTTGTTTGTTTGACTTCCTTTACCGCATCCGTAAAAAATTCTGTTAAAAGAAGACGGTGTTGTTGAGCGGCAGCTTCTCCTAGTATCACTTTGCAGTCTTTCACCCGAGATTTCATGTAATTGGTTACCAAATGGTAATCAATCTGGGTTTCACTTCCTCCACTGCTGTAAGTGATAAGGTGTCGGTCTTGTTTGATGAACATGGTATTTAGTACGATTAGACCGTATGACTTGCACATACTTAGAATATCTTCACCAGGAGTGTTCCTGGTGCCGAATCCCAAACCTCCATGGCAGTCTTCATAATCCTCGTTTGTCTTCCCGACATGTCCATTCAAATCTCCTCCAACAAACAAATACTCTTCTTTTGGGATGTTCTTAAGTAGGTTATGAAAATCAAGCCAGAATGCATCTTTTTCCTCCTGCTCACACCCTATTTGGGGAGCATATGCACTGATTATATTCCAGACCTTTCCTTCCATCACCAATTTAAGAGACATCAAACGGTCACTGGACTTCAAAATGGTCAACACGCTGTCACATAAACTTTGGTCAAGGATGATACCGACTCCGTTCCTACCTTGTTCCGTTCCATAGTAGAACATCTTGTAAGCCTTGGTCTTTGCATCTAAGAAACGGGCTTTGTTTGCTGTGTTTCGCCATTTCGTTTCCTGAACACACAAGATGTCCACTCGCCTCCTTCTCATCATCTCTTCGAGTTCAAGACTTCTACCAGTCATACTTCCAACGTTCCAACTCGCGACTCTAAATTTTCGTCCAACTCGTCGCATTACTTTGCTAGCCCCCGGAATCCGTATAGCTCTGACCCGAACATTGCTGCTCGGTCCAGGATCAGCTCCATGCATAGCAATGGAACTGCCTGGCGGGGTAGTGCTTCTTATGTTTGCAAGTACTTCCATAATGCTCAAAATTTTTCAAAAATTTTCTTTCATCCTTTTCGACACATGCATGCTCCATTTAATGAGTTTGATTTCCCTTTTACTACACCGGTGATCTCCAGTCGTGTAAACCCCGGGATCTGCATGCATACTTGGGGAGAGTTTTTAGGTGGTATGTGTGTCGCTAGACTCACTTTGATGTTAGTCGTCTAGATATGATTGTTCCTTTAGTCGCCTTTTACGACAAGCGGGGAGACGCTGCAGTGCTATTCTAACCCGACACTGCACGGGGACTAAAGGCGAGCTCACCTAATCTCCCTAAAAAAAAAAAAAAAAAAAATAGATAAATGCAACAAGTTATCACAAAGATATACGCAATTATGAGTATGATAGCGAATACAGGGCTGGACCAACCATATGCGCAAGATGTGTAAGTGCCCAGAGAGTTAAAGTTCTCGGTAAGCAACGGTTAGATCAACAAAAATTATTACTGACAACTAACTCATCAGTCTAAGGAAAAATTAGTTTATGTTGTGCGAACAAATTCTGGCAGTCAAACAAAAAGTTGGTTCAAGTAATTCCCAAATAACAAAAATCAGTACACCTGTGCTACAATATTATTTACACATTAGCCCACATTACCTACTTACAAAATTGCCAATCCAAATAAAATCTAACTCACTCTAGAAAAGGAGCCACTAAACCAAGAAAAAGAACTACACTAGAACCTTTTTTCTAAATCTCTTCCTGTTACTGGGCGCCAGTTTAGCTATGGTCAGCCCTGGGCGAATATACCCGACGTTTTTTCGGACATTTTTTATAGCGATTTTCCAGAACTTCGAATAAAACTTTATACAAAAATCAATGCTATTTAAAGACCATAGTTGACATTTTAAAGTATGGAAGAAGTTTAACGATAAAAAGCAATGAGTGAAGCTTAACCATCGCTTCTAGTCGATCGTTAGATTCGCTCTATTCAAAATAAGGGCCTACAATGGAACCCCATGGAAATTCCGAAGTGAAGAGGACCACACGTATTATCGGGTTATTCTTTACTTTTCTTTAGCACAATCGTCAACTTCTTAATTTGCACTTCAGTTGTTATGCCAATCGGTTTAAGTCTTCATATGAAAATCACAGTAATCTGTCTACACGTCTGTTTATATTTTACTTATTGAAAACAGAAATGCACATTTTAGTGCCGCTAACTTGAACGAAATCTGATACACATTGCAATGGGGTACTAATAAACCCACAATAGATTTTGCGTGCAATTTTCCCAACAACAACAACTGCCAATGCATTTAACATAAAATTAATAACTCCTACTACCAAGTAACATAGTTTTCAACATATCCATGCTAAACAATCTTTTCCACGGCAGTAGATATACTGCCAGAGCACCCCTGCCAAACGGCAAGTTGACCATTTCACTTGTTCAAGTCGACGACACGACTTCTTTATTTCTGTTCTCTGTTCGTTCAAACGTCATAATGTTCGTGTTTATTATTTATTTTTTATTTTGTTCAATATGAACAAAGAAATGATGGAACACTCACACCACTCATGGAAAGGTACCAAGGAAATCGAGAGGCTTATGACATTTTTATGATTTCTTGTCTTCAAATGGAAAATGATACCGTCTGTGCATTAAGCGTCGACATCGATTTAAAAAAAAAACTATACATGAGTACATTCATATCCACATACAAACATTGAAAAAATAATAACAAAATCAAACAGCCAATTTATGAAATGCAAAATTAATAATTAAATTACAGAAGCTTTGAGAAGGGAATTACCATATTGAAAGTCACATTCGATACGCAAATGTTTGTACTTATGAGCCCCGCTGGGTGGTGTAATAAAAAAACAAAAAAAAAAGCGAAGGGAGAGACCTCTTAGCGTTTATTCATATTTCACACGTTTATTTCGTCTTGGTCGAATGAAAGACTTAAAAAGAATAAAAGAAAGCAACTCTCGGCGGCGGTGGCGGCGAGGGTTGATGACATCGTTTGTGGTGTCGGGGAATATGGTTATTTAAGAACAACATTCACAATTTCTTGCAATGGATTAATTTTTGTTTGGTTTCCGTTTCAATCAACACAATGTATCTACAATACATCAAAATCAACACCGCTTCAATTAGCATTTTTTTCTTACTTATTTCTTTTCAGGAGCAATGTGCAACAATGGCATTGACCATTGAGTCTAATATTTGATCTGACCATTGATAAAGATTTGATATGTGTTTTCGTTATCCTTAATACATTTGTAACTTGTGTGTAAACATGTACACAATACACAAATTACATACATACATACACATGTACAACTGTACGTACGAATCCCTTTTTTCCTAAAACATGCATTTTCTTAGACTCACCACAAAATTTCTCTCAAGCCCAGATTCTCCAAAAATGCGTTGCTTAAGTATGAATGTTTATTGTTCTTTATCGAGCAGCACTACCAGACCATTATTTTAAACGGATGTAATTTTGAATTTTGAATTTTGAATTTTGAATCAACCAAAAGATTTTTTCGAAAGCTTGTTTGATATTTGCTCACTATTCGAACTGAACTTCCAAAGTAAACTGAGATTAGATAAAGGATAAAGTATGAAGTTTGCTTTTTCCCTAAAGTGTTTCATACACTACAATACCGCCACCATTAGCCATCGTTAACTAACGGACTTTCACGGCCTAATATTTTATGCTGATTCCAAAGGGCTAAGTTAGAAAGTTGCTGTTCCTGGCATTCGAACCTCTTACGTGACAGGCAGAAATAATAATCATTACGCCACTGGCGTAATCTGACAGCAGTTTCCCGCTCGAAATTTTGACAGAAAGTTAGTATCATACCTCCAACGAATGGGATAAGTCGCTTTACGCTTGAACAACGTATTTTAAAACTGAGTAAGTGAGTGACTGCAGCCAAATCTAAAAAAAGTTCGTATTTCAAAAGAATCTCTGTACAAGAAGCACCCACCGCCACAGCTGTACACAAGTTTGTACAAGAAGTTCGTGGAACTGACTTTCTACACTCATAGTGCGCACAAACGAAAATTTGCCTGCTGTAGCCGATAGTGAGAAACTCCACTGTGGATTGAGTTTCACAGAAAACATCAACTTGACATTGATTTAAACAGCTCAATATTTCACACACTAACCTAAGGAGAACTCTGCGCAAAAATCTCAGATTATTCCAAGTGAATCAACAATTGAAGACGCTCGACCGTCTGCTTTGTTATGGGGCCGCTGATTCGTCCTTAGAGCAGCATGAATTGGATAACGATTTTAAGCGAAAAATCTTCTTTGCTCACTAGGCGCATTTTTATCTCAGCGGCTACTTTGACACCAGTACAACGAGATTTACGAAGGGAAGAATTCTCAAGAAGAAAAAGAAGCAGCAGGAGAAGCCCTCCTTTGAGAAAATGGAGAGTTGCCATAAATTTCTATTATTAGATTCGAAAGTTCTACCTAAAAGTAAAAAGTTCTTGCCAGGCTGGCAGAGATTTCAATCCTCAAACTCAAGTTGAGCATAGTGATAAAATAGCAGTCTTTACTGGGGATCTTGAAAGACGACTTCTGCAGATTGTTTAAGGACTACGAAGATACAAATTCCGCTGTTAGGCAGGATGCCTCACTCAACTTAGACGATGATGAAGACTTCCGCCCTCCCGGCCACAAAGAAGTTCAACTTAAATCAAATAAAACTGGAGGTGCAGATAGCCTTGACGCCGAGCATTTTAATGCAGTTGGAAAGAAGCATGCATTAGACGATATGCGTGATATGGTCGGGAGAGAGCATGCTCGAATAATGGGATTTCAATATCGAATGTTCGATCCTAAAAAAGGAGAATGGAAGAATAAACCTCCTTAACGTCGCATTTAAGATCTTATCTGCTGTAATATCTGAAACCGCACATGAACAGTTTGAAAGGTTGTTATTAATTCGGCTTAAGACTAGAAAAGTTCACTGTCCATCAAACTTTCACATTACGGCAGGTGTTGGAAAAAACCGATAATAAAATATCGATTTACATCATCTTTTTGTAGATTTCAAGGCCATATTGGGGGGAAATAGGTGCTGTGGAAACTGACGTGGCAAAAATTAGTTTAATGATTAGTGATGGCAAAACGAAGTATGAACATTTTTTTTGGCGAAAGATGTTGTTTGAGGCAAAGGTTCACTCCGAAATGTAATGTCCACGTAAGTATGTATGTAGGTAAGGATTCGTTATTACATAATGCATGGAACTCTGAAACCAACCAAAGTTATTGCCGAGAACTATCAAAAAGAGTACATTTTTGGTTCGGACTATGGAGTTCTGGCAATTGTCGAACCATTTCTCTTTGAGAATATGTCTAATCCATAATCAATTTTTTGCGCATCAAATTCCAAACTTTGACAGTTGACAACGGCCATCTTGTTGAAGCTACTTTCGGCAAATTAGCTGCCACTTAACATTCAACAGCACGTGCAAACAATGATATGTTTTATCAAAACGGTTGTTCCGTTCGGGCTAAGTACCGAACGTTTCGCCCATTTTACGATCGCCATGATCGTCCTACCGAAAGGACTACATATTCGCAATGTTATGGATAAATTTGACTCCACTGGTTCAGTACAATAGACCAACACCCGTACATCAACGAGACGCAAGATCTGTCGAAAACATTGCCATTGTTCGTGAGAGTGAGATTTCCCTCAAGCTTGGAAAACGGCGTTTATTACCCCTATAGACAAAAAAAGTCCTAAGTGTGACTTGAAAAACTATCGCCCCATCGCTAAACTATCTAGTAGGAAAACTTATAAGTTTTTTCTCATTTCCTCTAGAAACACAGGCATCTCAAAGGTAGGTGAACAACAATGAAGCTCTTTGACTTTGTTTCATTTTCCCTTTCAGCGTTCCGTTCAGATCCGACTTATCAATCCATTATTTAGCTACATACGGTGTTCCTCAAGGCAGTCATTTAGGTCCTCTCCTTTTCATTCTTAGTACTAACGACATTGAAATTATCGTCAAACATTCCATCAGGTCATCTTTTCTTCTGAAGACTCTTCTCATCCCTTCGACAATTTTTCAATATGGTGCTCCAAAACAGCTTGGAACTTAATATTTCCAAATGCCTAACAATTACCTCTCACGTAAACGCATCAAATGACCTTGGGATTATTTGAGAGCGAAAGCTGCATTTTCTTAAGTATATCGACGATATGATTCTTGAGGCAAATTCAGAACTTGTCTTCGTGAAACGATTGTACAAGAAACGATTGTACCGGATGCCTTTACATATCATTTGTTCTTCCGCTTTTTGAATATGCTTGTCAAGTCTGGTCGCCTTACCAACAATTGCACACTGCCAGAATTGAGAACATACAACGCTGATTACGCTGAATGCTCTAAGAAAAATATTTGACATTCTCAATCATTCAACGAATCTGTTCAGATACGATTGACTGCACAACCCTTTACGAATCCATCTTTCAAATACTAACCTTAAGTAAAAACTAAGTACCTACCCAATGAATCTCTCACGGCTCCAATGAGCCCATCTCACGAATGCTGAGGAGTGTCAATTCTCATTCTTCTTGTATTGACTTCAATATCAATACAGAATACACTTTGCCTAAAACTTCGTTTCTTAAGCCCCCCAACTAGTTGATTTAAGTCTTAGCTATTAAGTTTCTTAGTTTTTAAGCTAAATTAAGAAATAGCCAAAAAAATGGGGGTTCTGCCCCCACCAAAATTAAACTAAGATCAAACAATTTAAATATTTTGATGATATCTCACACACTTCGACTAATTCAAGTTGAATGATAGGAAGCCCTTAAAGAACATGTTTGAAGGCTAAAAAGCTTGGTCAGCTTATTGTGATCGTAGGTAGCACAGCAGTGTTGGTAGCCTTCAAAAGATTGAAGAATGGAGAAATATATACCGAACTAATAATTGTGGTGATACTGCTGGTTCTTCAATAATGACCTTGATTTATTAAGCAAAAGTCCAAAAAAGGGCGCCATCTAGTGTAAACTCCCAAGTACGTCTACAAAAATGAGAGAACTTTTACGAACGAAGATAGAGCTGTTATAAACAACCTATACAGTTTTATTTATTCTTTGAGATGCACTGAAACAGTAGAAATCTTTCTATTTTCGAGACGATCTTGTTTTTCTCTACATTCCAACATCAATTTGAATATTGGATATTTCGATGACAAAAAAAGGAAACCTGACCACAATAGAAATAAAAGAAAACAGCAAATTCGAGTTCATTTTGAATTTAAAACCTTTCCTTTACCAGCCTCTCTCTCCAAACACCCAAAAAATCCAAGAAAACGGACCAAAATGCAGCTTCCTCCACATTTCCAAAACATTTCCCAATCAAAAGGGTTCAACGACCCAAATTTCATTCAAGTGTAAACCATAATCTGCTTATTACAATGTCCATATGTCATTCTCAAGAACATCATCAATTAAATTTCCAGTTCCATTTCCAAGCACCACCAACTTACATCATAATTTGGTACTTTTCTATCCAAAATTTTTAATATTCCCATCAAACCAAAAACCATCCCTTCACACCATCTACAAGAAAAAATAATAGAAAACTCACCTCGCTTCTGCATAAACGAAAACAAGTCATCGAGGAACTCCTTGCGCTTAGGGTCATCATTGATTTCATAGAGCTGCGTGAATGGAAAAGAAAAGAAAAAAAAAATAGAAAAATAGTTACAAAATAGAATTATTATTCAAGTGAAAAGATAGAGAAAGAATATATTGTTGTGATAACCGGATAATAATATCGTGTTTGCTAATTGGAATATAACAGGCCCTAAAAACACCGAGAAAGCCAGCAGCACACCCAACGTCAACCTCAACCACATCGTTTTGTGTCAACACCAATCTCTGACCCTAAGATAGAGTATGGTGGACCTCGTTTGGTCTTCGGTTGCAGCGGCAGATTTGATCTGCCGATAACCCTCTTTTGTGCTAATATAATCGCCCGGCAAATCCCTAAACACCTTAGGTGTTACAATGCACCCCGGGTATCTTTCTATATGACGAGCACAGGAGGGCATGCGCCAACATCTGAATGGGCTCGCACAGCAACAAAACAAAGGGGATGGATGTTCGTTTCTCAACAAACAAAAACTATTTTCCCAAGTACGAGTAAGGTAGGTATACCTTACCTAGCCATATCTCGGTGATATGGTGATACCCATTGATGTGATCATTTTCATTGTACTCAGCTAGAGGGGAGTGAAACATTTTGAATTGAAAAAAGACACACGACGCCGACGAACCACAAAACATTTACGTAGTTGCTCAATCTTCAAGATACAAAATTGAAAACAAAAATTAAAAAAAAAAATCGCACGGAATTTTCTTAATCACTTTTGGAGAGCAAACGAATTTATATCCCGTCGAATGCTGCACGATCTGAACAGATTGATGTAGTATCGCGATTATTCAAACTTCTCGACTGCGCGCATTAAAATCCACCAAGTCTATAACCTAGAAAACCATATGTTCCTTGCGGATTTGATTGATTCCAATTTACCACGCCCATCACGCAAAAACCAAATCCCAAACTCCAAATAAACTGCCGTTCTATCTCTGTGAACTAACTGCTCCTCGGTGTATAGATGATATGCCTTTTTGCTTTGTGTTTTTGCGCCCCTTTGGCTTTAATCCTGATTACATTACAAGCCATTGCCTGACTCATTAATGTTTTCTTGGCTATATGCGATGCGCGATTCAATCGTGGAAGTGTGAGTGCGGAGTGTGCACTGTGCAGTTTAGGAAGAGGCAACTGCAGTTCGCTCCTCCCAGGGATTTATGGCCATATCCACCTGAATTGATGGAAGAACCGTCATAAAATGGCCAGCCATCCACCGCACGTCTAACAATATTCACCGCGCCACGTATCCTTCATAAATTTAAATTAAAAAACAAAAACTTATTAAAAACCAAACCAAAAAAGCAACAAATCCAATCACAAATGGCATGCATTATGTATGTACTCGTATATAGTATGGAATGGATATGGAGTTGCGCAGTTCACATTTGGCCGGCCGAACTTAGTGCTGCCCAAGGGGCCACCAATATACAGACCCTAAGCCTGGCTGCAAACGGCCCTTTTATGTTTCCTCATTTAGTTATTCCGCTCTTCAGTCTTCACCTCTATTCCATTGGATTTATATTGTAATTTTCATTGCGAATTATGAGGGCGTCAATCCGCCCATCACAGCTTTATGTACGGGCGAATTTATGTGATGGATTTGAGTTGTACCTATAGTCGATGCTGCCGCCACCACAGTCTTTATGTTCAAATACGCGGCACTCAACAACAGTCACTATGCAGAATGGCTACATTAAACGTCTGGTGTGGTTTTATCTTCAATTTAAAAGAAAATGTACAAGCCCTTTTGACTTCGATATGGTTTTATAGCCCAGTGCAATTCAATGCCCTCATTTCTCGAAAATACTGCTAATGTTAATCGAAGAAAATGATGGAATCTAATTAAAATGAAGCTAGCAGAGTATTGAGAAGGATGTCGTAAAAGGATTTAAGAATCGAAAAGTGTACCCAAGGTGAGATTTTACGAAATGATTGATGATAAATTAAAGATTGTCTTTCATTTTTCACGTGATCAACTCTGATCTGGGTTTACAAAAAAAAAAGAGAAAAACAATCAAATAAAAGTCCAATAGAGGGCGCCAGTTAAGTGAAAAATAAGATGAATAAAAAAAAAAACTTCTATGATCAGCTTTAATAAAGCTCACCCAATAATTTGCTGAATTGATCTTGAATTGATCTTTTCAAATGTCCAGGAATTTTAGCTTAAAGAAGACAACGAGAAGGCAAGAAGGTGAACAGCATCCTCAACAAATGGCAGACAGCTTCAACAAAAACTTTTCCTAAATGCTGTTCTTAGAATGTCTAAAGGATTTTTCATTTCACATAGTCAAGTAGGCGTAAAATTATAAATGCCGATAAATTAAAAATTGAATTCTTCTGTTTAACATTTTCTGATCCAACTGTGCTAAAAGATGCGAATCGCAAGTTTAGAGTTGCTTGGTATTATTCGCAAAGTCGAGGAAATTAACTTCTTTAACAATAGAACGACAACTGTTTTTTGACTAAAGTGTGGTTTTTGAGATAGCGATAGAGATTCCTTAATTTGTTTCGAGAGGTAATATTAATAAAATAAGTAATATTAATAATATTATAATTAGTAATATTATTAAGGTTCAATCAGCGCGGCGCGAAAAATTTAAATTAACTTCCCATAGTTCAGATCTAACTCACATTGGCTGCGTTTTTTTCTATGAGCCAGTAGCTAGTACAGCATTTTAGTTTAAAAAAAAAAACGTTATATCAACAGTATTTTATTTTATTATTTTATTATGTTTCCCGCCACCAGGTACAAGTGGTGCTCAACGTAAACAAAACACATCAGCTGTTCTGTTGAAAAACCTTTCGGGTATGTTCGAGGGGTAAGTTAAAAAGACTAAAATCAATTATTTGATGCGATTTTCCATTTGCAAGTGAAATCAATTAATTTTTGATATAAATCTAGGCTGTATTTACACTATTCACCTGCCTTTTCGATAGATCAGGATGGAAAATAAATTGATTCAATTTACTAATGGAACGTGAAATGGAATCAAATTGTTTGAGTACACCGTCAAAATGAAGTATACGCGTACCCTTAGTTAAAAAAGTTGTTTTAATTTAAAAGATGAGGGACTAGTTAATTTAGTGAAATAATGAACATCAGCCGTATTTATGAACACTGCCGTCTTTTTCTGACCAATCAAGGCACATTGGTCATAATTAACAAAACACGCACAATCAATGTCACTTCGTACTTCAAAATCAAAATTCTCAAGCTGGAAACGTGTGTTTTATATGCAAGAGCGTGAAAGCAAACATTTAATTTGTTTTCTGCTTGCATTGGCGATATTTTTTCAGTTAAATAATTCGCCTGGAAAGCTATTAACTAATTATGTACAAGCATGTGAGTAACAGCCCGAAAATCAACATAAATATAATTTTTATGTCTTTAATTTTTTATCGAGAGAAAAAATTTCTTTGCCAATTTCAAATTTTTTGTGAACACTTCCGAAAAAACAGAGACTAGGTTCACACTGGTCGAAAATCAATGATGGCGCCATCTTCATTTAAGAACTAGAAATTATTTATCTACAGAAATGCCATCCCTGTTTTTACTGTGGAAAATTACAACAGTAAAATGCTTTGTTGTTGTTCCCAAGGCAAATTTTTATTGTACTATCTACTGGCTAAAAAAAAGGCACCAATTACGAAAATTTGGGTTGTTTTATGCCCCAGATAGCAAATTATATTTTTCTGAATTTTCTTTTTGCCCTGAATTCAAATTCGGCCTCAGAATTGCTCCGTCACATCACGTTTCGAGATATTAACCATTCAAGATCAGAAAAATCCAGTTTTTGCTGTTTTTGAGCCTATGTTTTAACACAAAATAAAGCGGATTCAAAAAAATTAGTGACCGGGTATTACGACTTTTGAAGCTGAATATCTCAGTAATTTGATGTAATAGAGGCATTTTGAGGCCTGATTTGGATTCATGGCAAAAAAAACTTCGGAAAAATATAGCTTGCTCTCTGTGGAGAAATCATTGTTGATGACCAGTGTTATTAGATTCCGACAGATAACAAATCTTCATGGACTGTTTCAGGAAGAATAATTTACCTGTTTGTACTGATACTGATGCCTTCATTACGAAGTACATGTGCCGAGAGCCAAGTTGTTTTTAATGTTTTACGATTTATTAAAAGAAACATTTTTGCTATCACTTCAGGGAAATGATTTTCGCAGGCATTTTGGCATTGCGAAGAGACTCTTTTTCTTTTCCAATCGTTTGAGTGTGCAATGTTCTCCTACATTTTCTGGAATGTCATTTCTTAGGGAACTCGGAAAATGGCGGATTTTTATTACATAAATCGATTAATGGCTTAATATTAGAGAAAAAACCGAAAGTGCTATTAAATTACAAGGTGCAATCTTCTTTCCTTGTTTTAATATATCTCGAAAACGAAGCAAGGTTTTGATGCAATTTCTGAAACGTTTTTTGTAGAGAGTAAATTTTCCCAATGAAAAGCAAACTTTTGAATAATATTTGTAAAAAAAAAGTTTTCTTTCCAAAACGTTAGACAAAAAAGTAAAAATTTTCCAATTTTTCAGTTTCGTCAGTTTTTTTTAAATTTCTTTCTGCTTGCAGATAGGTATAGGCATTGCTTTAATTAAAATATTCTTTTAAATATGATATATCAGAGAACTTATTGCGTTTGAAATTCACCGAAATGTTGCCACTCTATCTAGACATTTATCGCCGTTTTTAATTTTTTTTTAAATATTTTTTATAGAGAATTTAAAAAAAAATTTAGCTAATATAATTTTTGACTTTTTCGATCGATATCTAAACAACGATGAATGATAGTTAAGGAAAATAAAAATCTCACTGAAGTCGAACAAAGAGCAACAAAAAAGTATCGACTAAAAAATTTCGTATATCAACGGAGAACTGAGTTATTTGGAATAATTTTAATTCGATTCTTTTTTCTAGATGGCGCAAAATGCACGTAGGGAATCTTTGTTATAAAAACAAAGATTCCAAATTAGAAAGTGATTTTTTCCATCGAAATTAACAACAGCTACACAACAACTCTTGCTCCCAACATACAATGCGATAGGAAATCATGATGTTGGTCGCTCTACATTTGAAGAAGAAGATGTTCATCCCACCGACTGTTTTTTTTTTTTCTTGACAGAATCAAGTTCAGCATCAGTTCAAGAACCCAAATCTAAGCATGGGAAACAAAGGATTGGAAGGAGGTTTACTTTTTTAAATTCACCTCGAAAACGTAGTAACAAATCGTTTCGAACATTTCTGCATCAATGGAAAGACATTCTTGCTTCAGTAACTCTCCATTTTAGAATAACGATAAGTCTTCTTTAGCTGGTTGTAACTTAAATGTTAAATAATCGGTCTCAAGATATTTGATCTTCTTACAATACTTAATTCGATGTACCTTACGAGCGGATTATGAGTAGGACGCAGATACGTGAAGAGAATTGGAGAAATCACGTGGAAAAAGAAAGAAGAAGACTAAGGAAGCAATTCTCTACTATGTTTTAATTAAAAATTCAAACATTTTCCATTTTATATTAATTATCATAGACAACAGAGCATAAAAGAACTTTTGCAAGAAATGAAACATAAATCTAATAAAACTGCAGTTGCAGATGGCCTTGACACCGAGCTTTTCAAGGCAGCAGGGGATCAATTGGAAAGGAGGATGCATCTGTATGATATGGTCCGAAGAAAGTATGCCCGACGAATGGAACGTAAAATAAGGCAGATCCTCATAATTGCGCCAGTTACATAGCAATAAGCCTCTTTAACGTTGCGTATAATATCTTGTTGGCTGTTGTAATACGTGAACGTCAGAAACCCCACGTCAAAAATTTGATAGGCTCTTATCAATGTGGGTCTAGACCGGAAAAATCAACAATGGATCAAATTTTCCCATTACGGCAGATCTTGGAAAAAAAACCCGAGGATATAACTCGATATACACCATCTTTTTATTGATTTCAAGGACGCGTACGGCAGCATTTAAAGGGTAGCCTTTTATAAGACTTTTTTTTTTTTTTTGCATCTCAGAGACTAAGTCGCACGAAGCTTAGAGCAAGCTCATTTGTACGTACTTATCTACGCTCTTGCCATCCAAGTTTTGCTTTACGGTGCAGAAGCATGAACCTTATCTAAAGAAAATGAGGATATCCTTGATCGTTTCGAAAGAAAATACTCCAAGTGATCTTTTGTCCCGTATGTGAAGACAATGTGTGAAGAAGGAGATTCAACAACGAGCTGTATGAACTGCACCGAGTTATACTCATAGCAAGGAGCGTACGCATGGCGAGACTATACCTACGATGGCTGGGAAAAGTAGAACGGACGGACATCAACGTACCGACTCGATGGATCGTGAAAATCGCGGAAGTAAAAGACCTCGTCTTAGATGACGCAATCAAGTGGCAGAAGACCTCCACCGACTTAGAGTGCGAAACTAGAGAGACCTCGTCCGAAATTGTTGACAAAAGATGTTGGTCGAGGCAAAGGTTCACCCCAAACTGTAATGACCACTTTAGTTAAAAAAAATCAACGCTTTTTCCAGAGATGAATCATCAATTCGTTTAAGGGTTTAGTTGGAGACACAAACTGGACAAGTTAGAGACCGAGAATCTAAATATGCTTTGGAAGATGGTTACACACAGGGCATTCTAAAATAAAATGAGAAAGTCTAAAGCAAAAACAATTACAGGTGTCATTGCAAAAACTGGTGTTCATTTGGAAAAAATATCCTTTTAGATAAGTTACGGTTCCATTTTCAATTTAAGCTCACTAAAAAGGAGAGCTTTCACAGTTTTAATAAAATAGAAAAGAATTAACTCAAGGAACCCAACTCAATGGTTGAAAAATGAGAGCAAATCATGTCATTAATATCAAACACACAACTTTTTTGATAAACCTCAATGGAAAATGTTTCCTAAAAAGAATACATTTAACTAAAACAACAATCAACTACAAAAAACTCCTTCCACTTCTTGCGGGCATGTCTGCAACGTTTAAGTAGAAATTGGTTATAATTTTTAACAAAATCCAGTAGCTGCATTCCTCCTGGATGATGATCCATTAAAAAGGTATGATTTGTGGCACAAATACGAAAATCATATGAATCACGTCAATAAAGCGAGCCCTTCGCTTAACCAAACACAAAAACACTTTGTTTTCTTCTTCTGCATGCAACTTGGTGATCACGCAACGCCCAATTAAAATCGAGTTTTGATTTATTTTTTGTATTTTTAGACACATTTTTTATGTTTATTTTTTACCTCGTGAACTTGATCCTCCGTCAGAAGCATTTTATTAAATTTTTTTGATGTTCACACACACTTTTGTATATAATTTCTTTAAACTCAATTTTATTTCTTTGATTGATTAAATGTTTTAAATTCAATTAAAACGAACACTCCCGATAGTTATAACAAAGAATAATCAACGCTCCCGATTCCCGCTACACGATCTTTCGATATCAAGGACCGTTAATAAACTAAAAATAGAAAATTGAAAAACCAATCAATGCATAATCGAGAAGATACGTACCGAAAAACACTGAACTGAAATTGAAATAAAAACCCCCAGGCTCGTGAATTTGTATATGTGCTCATTTGCATTTGTATTGGTCTTATACTACTATATATCCGCTGCTGCTATAGGTACACAGGGATTAGAATAAAGCCGCATTCGGCATCGACATCGATGTCGCAGAGTGTATAGAACATACAAGGACACAATCATAATCCCGTATAGTATAATTGTCCCTTGTCGAAAATGCGTATACTAAATAGGGCTTATTATAAAACAGATACAGATTATTTACGGCAGCAACAGCATGTAATTTGATCCTTTCCAGGAAGGCTAAGGACGAAGACATCGCACGATGACGATATTATATGAGATCAGGTCAGGCACAAAACATTTCAACCGGCCTTTCCGGGAGTTCTCTGCTGCCTCTTTATTCATGAGGGATGTAGTTTTATATAAATATATACGTTGCATTGACATCAGTTCAATTATGTGTTGTCTCTGTTGCACTTATTTCTAATTCAGTGAAAGGCAATCAAAGAAAAAAATTGCCAACCCGGATTTTCGGCTTTTTTTATGGAAGGATGATGATTTCAGATGCGAAGGGATGTTTAATGTTTTGTGCAAGGACAAAGGACATCGTTTTTATTGGACACAACACAACAAATAACATTCGAAGGGCAAGTACCTATACCTACTTCACGGGAGATTCTATTTTTATTTGCGGTGCCTGTGCAGTGCCTGTGCTTGTTCCACACAGGATAAATATTTACTTGATGTTATGTATATTCAAATGAAATTACCACCTTACTCGCTCTGAGCAGTAAATAATTTCTCTTGGAAATTTTTAAACAAGTACAGTGATTTTTTCTTATTTTTTCTTATTCTTTCCAAAAAAGGATTTTCTTGGAACAGATGAAATTCTATTTCGTATAATTACAAAGCTTCAGGAAGTGATGATATCCCAGTTAAGTTTATCAAAAATTCAACTATGCAACTCAAGAACTACATCGTGGACTTTTTCAACCTGCTGTACGCCAATGCTTGTAAACCTCCAATTTTCAAAAAAGGCGATTCGAGTCTAGCCGAAAACTACAGAAGAATATCGTTTGCCAACTCACTGAGGAAGTCTCAGCAGAATTCTGGATAAAATAAAAAATATATCGGAAAAAGCAAAAAAAACTGCATGTGTGTTTTGCTGATTTCAAGGCAGCGTTTGATATACAGTAACAGGAACGCGTTGACTAGAATCTCTGGGTGTGTCAAGAAAGTTTCTTATGTTGTTAAGGGTCCCCCAAATAACTTCTTTTTTTTTAATGCTATAAAATAACTACTGAATACTTTCTCAAATTCCTTTTTTTATTTGAAAGTACAATTCTTCCGCTTAATAATGGAAAACAATTTCATTCAAATGGCTGCCTCAGCTGGCCATGCAGTAGCCTACACGATCGGTCCAATTTTTAAGCACATTATCGATTGTGTGCAGCTGTATTTCACCAATGGCTTCACGAATATTGTCCTTTAAAGCGTCAATTGTCTCTCAACTGTCGGCGTAACACTAATCTCTTACGACACCCCACAAATAATGGTTCAACGGTGTCAAATCGCAGCTCCGAGGTAGCCAAACGACATCAGCTCTGCGGCTGATAATGCGAATCTTCAAAAACAGGGTGCAAAACATCGAGTGTAGCTTCGGCTGTGTGGCAAGTAGCGCCGTCCGTCCTGTTGAAACCAAATGTTGCCAATATCTTCCTCTTAAATTTTTTTGAACAAAAATTCGTTCAACATGGCCCGATAACGATCGCCGTTGACTGTTACCATTCACGAAATAAGCACTAGTTAAAAAAAACGTTAGATGGTGGACGCTTTATTTTCTGGCAAGCAATCTGCATACATGACTTTTAAGAAAAGTGAAAAATAAGAAAACCAGTTTATAAAAGCATTCTAACGATTTTGATTAATTTTTCAGTGTACAGAGTTGCCAACGCAGTGCTTATATGTCTTATCTCAGAGGCAGGGTTTAACCTTGTTTCTCTATGAACTAATAATATGTTATATGTGATTAAATCGCAACCCTTTTATTTACACGTGAATTTAAAAACTACAGTTTGTACGTAGAAATAGTTTCTGATACAAGTAGGTATACACGTGTTAAGAATACCTACATCTTTTATTAAATACACGCATTTGTAACCAGTTTTTGTAGATACCACTCAAGCCTCTTTAGTCAGAAATGATTTTTCACCATAATCTATGAACATTTAGAGGGTGTGTTTCTTAGAAATTTGGTTTTTAAATTGGTAACACTATTTCTAGTGAATGAATACCAATTGCCTAGTGAAAACAATTGGTCGAATGGTTATTTCCAACTTAGGGGCCAGTTATAGCGATCAGGAAAACGAATCAGGAAAAATTTTCAAATGGAATAATAACTATATTTTCCGTACAATTGAATAACAAATGTTATACCAATCAATAGTAAACAGCCCAGAGAATTTCTTTTGTCAAGAAAATCAATTGAACAAATACTTTGCCGTAAAATTGTATTTTTCTATTTTCCTGATGGTATTGGAACAGGAAAATAGAAAAATACAAGTTAAACAGAAAATATTTGTTCTATTATATCTTTTTTGGGCACAAAAAATTCTTTGAGTGATTTGCCATCGATTGGTATAACATTTGTTATTCAATTGCCACGAAAACTTAGTTATTATCGCATTTGAAAATTTTTCCTGATTCGTTTTCCTGATCGCTATAGCTGGCCCCTTACTCAGTAAAATTAGCATTTTCATCATGGTAAAGTACACGAACGGTAACGTCTGCAAATTATAAACATATTTTCTACCGAAATTCGGAGTGTGCAAAAACTTGACTCTACATATAAGCTGTACTTATACATATGATGGTGTCGTGTCAAGTGAGATGTCGGGTTGGTCGAAGTGTCGAAAACATCACTGCAGTTCAGGCGTCCGTAGCAAACGATCCAAATCAGTCGTTGTCAAGTCCTTATTGGAAAGTCCTTATTGGCCGAAAAATTGGTCGAAAATTGGACTTCCTGATTATTCTTCATTCAAGCCAGTCGTGGGGTCCATAATTTTTAATTATTTTTAAACACTTATGCCACAAGAATATCTTTTATTTAAAACCAATATCCTTAAACTTATTTTAAATTGTTTTATTTCAACTTCTATACCTCTAAAAAAGACCCTTTATCTAAAAATCAATCTCTATTTGCCTTGGTTATCGCATCACGTGTGAACGAATTGAACGATTTCTCTATTTTTTTTTTGTGTTTAGTACCGTAGGCAAAAAAAGAAAAAAAAGCTCTAGTATTTCAATATTTTGAAGACCTTCTTGATGGTTCTGAACTGTGGCTCATAGATTGCTTTTATCCAAAGGGTTTAAATCAAATCTTATCTTTATCTCTCTGAAGGGTTCAATTGACATCTGTAGTGGCATGGGCTGCATGGCATAGCACGCCATTCTGCATGAACCAGAGTTCGTCCAAGTCCATGTCATCATTTTCAGTAAAAAAAAAGTCCTTAGCATGGCTCTGTAACGCCCATACTTAAACAAAACGAAACGCCTTCGAAGTCACACTCTATGTCCACCGTGCAAAGACAGATCAAAAGTGTTGTGCATCTATCACGAACTTTTTGCACAAACTCGCGTACGACAAGACGTAGTGAGCAGGGCCAGGCCAACCATATGCGGAGGAGTTAACACTGTACAATTAGTTGGACAGACTTTGGCTTGAAGGACCAATGTTGGATAATGTTAACCAAATCAAATCTTTTTGAAAATTTAGAAGTTGGACGGAGTGGAGGAATATATGACATAAGGTACTACGACAAGTTTGATAAGTCTGAACGCAAACTACATCCTACCATCCAACATCTGTCAAACTTTTCTGTCAAACTAATTGTATAGTGTGAACTCGGCTATTAACAACTAAGTCCTTAGCCTAAAGAAATATTGATTTCATCTTGCACGAATGAATAACTACAAAATAACACCATTTATTACACCTGTACTGTGTAAATATTTACCCATTTGTTCACATTCCGATGGCAGTGTTACAAATTCAAATCGAATATAACTCAAAATAACGCAAAACGAAGAATCAGGCAAGTCCTAGCTTTATGACTATTGACTAGGAAAAGGGTACTTTTTTTTAAAACTTGCACAGGGCGCCAGCTTATCTTAGACCGGCCCTACTGGTGGGTGCTTCCAAGACATAGCTTTTCAATATTTCTTAACGTTTTTCCCACATAAACCGACTCATTTCGTCCCGCGGACATTATGTACCTACTGACTTTCTGTAAAGAACAGCTGGCAGTGTAAAAAAAATCTTTCATTTAAAAAGAAACTACTAGATGGCCCACCCTGTCCGAGTTACCGCACTATAATTATAAGAAAATGATATCCTCTTAATTAAATTTAATCGGCAATGGACTGTCAACAAGAAATTTCAATTAATTTCTTTAATTCAATCATATTCCTCTGAACCTTGATGTGATTGGGAAGTGATTTATTCTAATACAGTCAAACCTGGATAAGCGAGAATTCAAGGCAACACAATCTCATTCTCGCTTATAGAGGTTTCTCACTAACCCGAGTTTCTCGCTAATTAAGGTACATAGGTAGCGTTTTTCACTTATAGAGGTACACAACAATAACGAGTGACAGCAAGAACGAATGTAGTCAATATGTAATATGTAATGATAAAATTACATAAACACAGGGACACGAGTCCATTCGAAAAGAATGCGATAAAATAACAAAATTTGTTTAGTTCCACGAAATAGAATGGGTACAATATAAACAATACAAAAACAATGGTAGAAAGTTCCACGAAAGTTAAGAACGAGTCATAAAATAGCAGATGTTAAATTTGTTTGCTCGACTGTCGCTTGGAGAGGTATAGTTAAGTAGCAGTCTCACTTACGGAGGTCAATGAGGGAAAAACGACTCTCTCTTACAGAGGTTTCTGTATCTCGCTAATAGAGGTTTTGGGAGCTTAAAATGTCGGGTCCTGGCTATTACTCTCACTTATAGAGTTTTCTCACTTATCCAGTTTTCACTTATCCAGGTTTGACTGTATTTATAGTACCATAGTTGGTTGCAAATGAAAAAATTATACACATTTCATTTGCTTAAGGCTTTCTTATTTCTTATTGAAAATACACCTGTTTCCTCTTTTGCAAAGTAAATTATCACGAAAAAACAGATTAATTTAAAAAAAACCTGTTTGTTTACACCCTCTTCCTGCGCTTTGCTTCATTCAATAAACGACAAGCGTGTTGTAGTGTTATGGCACTTTACGAGCATAAAATCATTCTCAAGTGTCAAAAACTTTCTATATTTAAACACATCGTTACCCCGGGACCCCGACAATCATACCAAACATCCATCCAATCTGTCCTTAACCTTGAGGCTCTATGAAAATAATTTTCAAAATTATAATTTTTGTCATATATTCAGACGAAATTCATGGAAATGTATTTTTTTCTTTATGAATAAAGAAACCAGACATAAATGCAATGCAAATGCAAGAACATTGTCAATGTCGCCATTCTGTTACAAATTAAGGACCACATGTGATAATGAATCAATAGAAACAGACGAGGAGGAGAGGAAGAGAGAGAGAGAGAGAGGGAGACCTCTCTCGTCCGCCCCGAACCATACACACACCACATGGTATGCTTTCCAATAAATTAATGTGTCGATTGATCTTTACATTTTTCGATGGCAATTTCTAAATTTAGAAGCGAGACTAATTTTTAACGTCCCGTCCTTTTCAAGTGCACTAGCTCTGCAGTAACATCCAACCTAAAGGACCTCGATGTGGCGTTGAGAAATTCTTCAGCCAAAACCATCTGTCCCCGGTATGAGATGACTAACTACTACTATACCATGGATATGAGCTACTTTTCCACAGAGCAAAGGGCAGGCAGCGCGGCGATGTGTTTAATGAAGACAAAGTGTTAATTTTTTTGAAAAATCTTGGTGTACTTGTTGATACTCGTTCTCCTGTTTTTAATTGCAACTAATTATCGGTGATGGCATAGCCATAGACCATAGACCATAGAGAGGCATCAAAGCAAGGGCAGTGCATATAAACATTGCAACGTGATAATCTCCCCTTGAGTGGAATTTGTGAGTGTGGGTCTAATGAAATTATCACCTGTGCGATACGCGAAAGGAGCTGTACGTTTTGGTCGACTGCTCTCATCGTCCTTTTGGGTTTTATCACCTCAAAGATGAGGTTGTTGTTCTCATCGCAGCAGCAGAATAGGTACACGAATGTTGCTGTTAATTTGCGCAGGAGTATTAAAAGTATATGGGCATTCATGGGAATCCTAACAGCTACTCAATCCATAAAGTTTTAATGAAATCTTACAAACTAATGCATGAATCGGGATTGATTTTCTTACATTCTTCTTTCTGTGTTTATGTGTCTGTGTCTTCAACACAAAATGAATATCCTTAGACTGTTATACAAAAGGACATAGAAATGGAAAATGTTCATCACTACAGGTGAAATTGTAGGTACCTGCACATACATGCAAATGATACGATTTATTCTAAAAAGGATTAGATGTCCTTCTTGCACTGCAAGTAGATTGATTTATTGTATGAAGTTGCTTTGAATGCCTTTTTATTTTGGACACCCGCAACGTTTACCAAACCGTAGTAATCTGATAATCCTGCTCGTATTCAAATCGTTGGTTTCATGGAATTCGCATATACCTACCAATACAACGTTTAATGACTTTGTTTCTGCCAAAGGATTAAAAGGAAGTAAGCCATGCTCAAGACAACTCCGCCTTGTGGTATGTATTTCAAATAGACCGGTTAGATATTCAGTGTTTGTAGCTTTTGTTTCATATAATTGTGCGTGACATAAAAGAGAATGTAATGTGAAGGTATAGAATAGGTAGGTACTTGTTCCGACGTGAATATGGCAGTTCTAACCATTCACAATTTACGTGTAATTAAGTTAGAAAGTTAGAAACGGATGGTTGGGTTGTAGGAAAAATACAATTTTAAGAGTCTGCTACGATAAAAGATCTACAATTTATGCATCCACTGCGATACAAGTTTTTGTTTTGTAATTGGAAAATTAAATATTTTTTGAATATATATCAAGATAATACGACTCACCTGCCGAACTTGTTTGTACTGTTCTTCAAAACTCCATCCATTGTTTTGCTGTGACGAATTTGATGTTTCGCTGTGAGGTGATGAGTTCGACGCAGGGTTGACTAAAGGAGAAGAAAAATACAAAGATATTCAGTAATTGATTGTTGCCTTAATCAAATAAAATAATTAGGGTGGCGCCTAAAAGCTATGGAAACATTGCATTTAAAGGACCTTCAATTTTATGCCGGTTCTGAACGACTTAGTGAGAAAGCGCTTTTATGGCAGTGTTTTACTCTCGGAGGGATGCAGATTCCTTGCTCGAGGCAATAGCTGTGAAAATCTTCTTTTTTTTTCTTTGATGCTTATGGGATTCAAACCAGGAACCTACTATACGTAACAGGCAGACTCACGAACATTACACCACGGGCACCACCTTCTGTCAAAATTCAATTTGAGTCAAACAAATCGAGCTAATGCTGTGAAGGAAAAACTGGTACAAGAAGACAAACTTATTCTTTATGGGATGTGGGATCTGAATTTTCTTGAACTTATATCAACTGCCAGCAAAAAGGTTGATTTCAACCTAATCAATTGTATTCATCTACACCTGAGTTGTATGAATGGAATACTGGGTTTTTTACCAATATCTTTACTTGAATAATATTCAGCAGGTACAGGTAGTAAGACTTCAAGACTAGGATGAATTCTAAATCTGAATTGCACAATTTCAATATGAAAGCAACGCTTTGAAGTCATTCGCATGTACATACAAATTAAAGATTCTTCAACTATTGAGTAAACTTTTTCAAAAAAGGAAATATTGAAGAACTTGAAACTGAAAACGTTCTGCAATAACCTTTCTCACTAAGGAAAGAAAAACCCAGCAAAAAGTTCCTTCGCAGTTCAAGATACCAATCGGGCATTGTAATGTAGGCTATTTCGACGACAAATGGGTTTGACTTCATTTTATTTTTACTTGTGATGCGATTATAGGTAGGTACTACTTATAAAAGGCAAGTTTTTCAATCGCGGAGAAAAAAATTTTTTGAAATAGAGACTAAGCATGACATAAAGATGTTAGAGAATACGAAAAAAAGTGGGTCCTGCAATTCTGTTTGTCTGCCCTGAACCGCTTGACCGATTTTCTTCAAAATTTGCAGTTAGGGTCTGTGGGACACCCTACCAGAGGGTTTTTAGAATAAGGTCTTTAGTTCTTGAAATAACGGTATACCTGCCATGCAGATGCAACCCATATGATAATGCTTATTTTTCTCCAAAACATCTTTAACGATTTCGATAAAATTGTATGTGAGAGACTATTTCTTCATTGCCTTTCTTAGGGTGAAAAAAACATTTTTGGAAAGAGTCTAAAAACGGTAGGTACCCCATAGTACCGTTTTTTTCAAACCCGATTTTCTCGTTAATGGCTACCACGGTTATGACGAAATTTCATATTCAGAAGTCCTAGGTTGTTTACAAAAGATTGCATATTAACATTTGGAAAATTTAATTGTTTCAAAATTTTCATTAATTTCTTAAAAAAAATTTTATTTTGTGAAATTTTTCAAAACTGTACCTTTGTTTTTTTCAAATTTTTTCTCAGTATATCTTTCGGCAAGATCTTAAAACTTGCATACTTGATTTTTAAAAAACCCATTTTGAAAAACATGAAAAATAAAATACAGATTTTCTAAAAAACTTCTCTAACGTATTAGCAACTGTAATTTTTTGTCATTTCACTCAATTTTCATACATATATAAAGCGTAGTTGGCAACCCATACTACCAAATATATTATGAAAAGATAGGTATTACTAAAACCTTGTACTTAGCCTAAAGATTTTGATATCGTATTAAGCACACAATCGCAAGTTCGTGCAACCCATTCGTGCCAATTTCTTTAAATGAATTCCTTTCTTCTTCCCCTTCGGCTGATTCCCTGCAATGTGCTTTCAAAAACCAATCGGGCTATTGTATAGGTATGCCCATGTGGTAGTACAGCTCACACAGTTGTTGTTGTTGAATCTTAAATTGGAAGAACCAAGGCTTCACTCATCCTCTTTAGATAAGGTCCAAGCTTCAACCGTACAATAGGACCTTGATTATCAAGGTATATATAGCTGCAATTGACAAAATTTGCGCACGGATATTATTTGCCTTATCTACAGTAGACCGGATGACCGGTTCAAAAAAAGTGACTATTTTCTTTTTCTCGAAACAATTCGATTTTTACCTTCGAGGAGGTGTAAAAATTAGCCGGTTAAAATTTGAGCTCGAAATATTAATATTTAGAGGTCGCTCATCGCATACAAATTGTATGGAAAAAAAAAAACATTTAAATTTTGGAATTTTATATTATAGTTTAGAAGCAAAGAGCAGGAATGAGCGATACATGTTTTTATAGAAGATTAGTTGTTCTACAAAAAAGGTTTTTTATAATTTCTCAACAATTTCACTCCTTCAAAAGTTATTCAAGGTCAAAGTTCAACTTAGAGTAAATTTAAGTATTTTTTTCTTGATTTCTGACAAAATGTTAAAGCTTGTCATTTAAAATCTTAAAATCATTCATAAAATTAGTTACTCTACAAAAAAGATCTCTTATCATTTTTCGACAAATTCACTCCTTCAAGGTTAAAGTCTAATTTAGAGTAAATTTAAGTTTTTTTTTTTCTCAATTGCTGACAAAACTTAAACCTTGAATAACTTTTGAAGGAGTGAATTTATCCAAAAATGATAAAAAACCTTTTTTGTAGAACAACAAGTTTTCTATGAAAATATATATCATAAATGAATAATTTTATGATTTTAAATGATTAGTTTTAACATTTTGTCAGAAATCAAGAAAAAAAAATTTTAATTGAAACTTTAACCTTGAATAACTTTTGAAGGAGTGAAATTGTCGGAAAATGATACAAAACCTATTTTGTAAAACAACTAATTTTCTAAAAAAACATGTATCGCCCATTCCTGCACTTTGCTTCTAGACTAAAATATAAAATTCCAAAATTTAAATGTTTTTTTTTTCATACAATTTGTATGGGAAATGGAAATCTGCGATGAGCGACCTCTAAATATTAATATTTCGAGCTCAAATTTTAACCGGCTAATTTTTATACCTCCTCGAAGGTAAAAATCGAATTGTTTCGAGAAAAAGAAAATAGTCACTTTTTTTGAACCGGTCTTGATCTACAGCCTAGGCAGACGAAGTCCTGGGGTGCCAGCACGTAACTTGATACAATCGAGGATTTTCGCTCGTCGCCCAACTCGAAACAAATTATTTTTGACAGCACGTTTTTTGAAACGAGTTTTACTTTGGTATCAACTTAAAAATGCCATTGTGAACTACGAAGTGAAATGTCAAATTGGTTATCTTCAAAACAAAGTTCGATCGATATAAGTTGAATTCCATTTAAAAAAGATATTTTTTGATTTAGAGAGTGACGATGAGGAAGTATTTAACGCAAAAAGATAAAAGTGATCCTAGCCAGTGGAAGCTACCAAGCGAATGTCAGAGCAAATGTGTTACAAGGGAAAGGGATGGCACAAACAACAGTGTCAAAGTTCTTCCAAAATACGTTGCTTGTTTTCGAAAACAAATTTTGTTATCAATAGATAAAATTTAATCAGCCCTATTATGGTAACAGATCGGAACGAAATTCTTTCCGATTTGTACGAAACGTAAGATATTTGTATTATGGTAACGTTTCCGATTGCTTAATCGGACATACATCCGAAAAGAACGAAACAATGCGATGAAAACTTACAGCAACGCGTTTAGAATTTATGCGATGCATGACGATTAAATGTGAAAATGGTTGGAACGCATTCGGAATTCATGCGATGCATGCCGATTTCTTGGTTGTTTGTTCTATCCGATGTGCGATGTCTCCGACAGAAAAGTAGTCGCGGAAGGGTTGTACGTACATAGATAAAAGAAGAAAAAAAAACATGAATTCTGAGGAGGGGACAGAAAGAGAACAATGTAAACATTTTCATTAATTTTTTTTTGTTATTATTTCTTTCAGAAAAAAAAAAACAAAAACAAACTCAGTTCAATATCAAATGTTGGTCGAGTTAATGCAAACCAAAACCGATATTGCCAGAAATTTCACATTTATTTGACAAACCGGCCGCCTGAGGAGACAAACGTCGTTACGCGTCAGTGTTTCCTTTACGAATGGATACCATAAACAAAACAAATGTTACGATCGGAACTTCTCTACGATCGTATGTTTCTCCGATCTGTTACCATAATAGGGCTGAATAGTTCAAAATTTCTAGAAAGCAAGGAGTATTGTTACAGTAAATTCAAGTTGGTGGGAATAGTAGGCTGTGTTGATGACACTCACTTTCTAATTTTGAGACCTTTTCTTGAGGATTCTCTATGCTAAGTCGCGGTGACTACACAAAAATGTTTTCAATATTTCAATTTGTTTTTATTAATAGACATATTGTTAGTTTATTCCTTTTCCAACAAAAAAAAACTGCCTAAGTCGACAGACGTTAACTATTTTCTGTCGGGTGAAAACTTTTGTTTCAAGCGTCGTTTCTAATTTTGTGTGCTGCCGAAAAATACGATACAATCGAGAAATCTCGATTGATTCAAATTAGGTGCTGTCAACATCGATTACATCAACAATCCCCGATTGTAATAAGTTACGTGCTGGCACCCCTGTACTACCTCGAAGTTTTAACGGTCTATTGTGACTTTTTGTTCAATACATCGATGCTCTCTGCCCTTCTTTGATGACAGCGTACACTTCGTTTTGTCCGCATCAAGTATTAAACCCATTTTTGCTCCTGCCCAAATGCTTCCAACAACAATTACTTCTTCTACTTCGTCTGCGTAAGCGAGTAATTGTACAGACTTTTGAAAGACTGCTCCTTTGGTGTTGACGTTTGAGTTTTGTACAATATTTTCAAGTGTGATGTTAAAGAAATCGCATAACAATTTGTCGCCTTGCTTAAAGCCTTTTCCGACATCAAAGGTCTCATTGAATTCTTTACCGACCTTAACAGAGCAGCGTGAATTTTCCAAAGTCATCCTGCATACTCGTATGAGTTTTGGAGGAATACCGAGATTAGATATGGCTCTGTACAGCCCCGTCTATTTAAATACTGTCATACGCAGCCTTGAAATCGATAAAAAGATAATAAATATCGAGATTATATCCTTGGGTTACTTCCAAGATCTACCGTAATGTATAAATTTGGTCTACTGTGGACTTTTCTGTTCTAAAACCCCATTGTTTCATTGTGGGGTTTCAGACGTTCACATATTACAGCAGGCAAGATTTTATAAGCGACGTTAAGGCGGCTTATTCATCTACATTTGGCACATTTGTGACGGCCTCCCGTTTTTAAAATCGGTTTTATATGATACTTCGATCATGCAGATCAGCTGCCGCATGCACATTTCTAACCGATATCCTGCTGCCTTGAGAAGCTCGGCGTCAAGCCCATCTGCACTATTTCTATTTGATTTAAGCTTTTCTTCTTTTAGGCCGCGAGGACGGCATTCTTTATCAGCGTCCAAGTTGAATGGGACAGTCTGCAGAAGTGGCCTTTCGCAGATCCCCATAAGCGAGTGCGATTCTATCAATAAGTTTACCTGACGGTCATTAGCCTACAGTCTTGAGCTTGGGGCTCGCCACACTAGCAAGGAGGATTTTCACGTCATAACTAGGGCATGCTCATACTTCGAAAAGCTTGTATAGAAACAGTCTTTCGACAATTTCAAAAGACTGTTTTATCTGGCCCTGGGCGCATATCAGGCTAAAGTAGGAGATTTTAATATTAGAGGGTTGATTCCTTTTGGGATTTGATTGGACATAAAAGACCGGATAATCCGGTGTCAGTAGGGAACCTGCTTTGAGGTTTTAAAGCTGAAATTGGTTCGCCACGAGGTCATCCGCCACAATCTTTACCTTAATACCTTGTTCTAGTATTGAACGACCTGGAAAGACCTTTCAACCAAATATGTCGGAAAAGCTCACTCAGCGGTTTTGGTTTTTGACGGCTAAGGAATAGCATTGGTTTTGTAAGTCATATTTATCCGATGTGATATTTTTTATTGATTCGGGCACACCACTCAGATTCGATCATTACTCGCAGAGCTACTCAATTTTTCCCCGTCCCTTTGTCAACACTGGCACCTACTTGTTTGCCAAATCACCTACCGTTAGAGGAGACCTGGCTAAATGGGGATATGTTTGCCGCATACAAATATTTTTTCAATTAAAGGATGCCTTTTAAAAAAACTATAAAAAGTTACTGCCCAGATAAAAAATTCCATTTTCTTTGAGCAGCCTTTTAGGACTCTCTTAAATATTAAATTTCTTCAGAACCGCTTTATTTTGAAAGCCAATCCTATTTATATTTGATGTTTTTGTTTAAATGCGATTTGCATTACACATCAAATTAAACCCTCTACAGCCTTTGAAGTGAAGATTCTTGCGCTACATCGAAAAGAAATTTCATAAAACACCTGAACAATTAGATGTATACTCCCTAGTAACTCTTTTTGTAAATACCTCCACTTGCCGAAAACAACATTGCCTTTTAACTCTCTAATGCTGTTGGAATTTCCAAAAATTTTATAAATTATTAATAAGGCGCATTATCAAGCAAAGATCAAAAAACTTTGAATTAAAACCGCCGCGCCGAATAAAACAAAATGGTTTAATTAAAGTGCTTTTAGCACCTCGTTGGGTACACAAAAGCTTTGAGGCAATTAGATAGAAGAAAGCAATTAATTCGAAAAGCAATAATGTTGATAGCTGGGGGACTTACCATCTTTTGTGCTTGGGGCTGGTGGCGACGTGAATGAGAATCCATTTGGCATCGATTGAGAACTCGTTTGTGATTGCGACTGTTGTGAAGGTTGCTGCTGTTGTTGCTGCTGCTGCTGCTGCTGGTGCGTTGATAGCAAACTCTGCTGCGACTGCGGTGACTGTTGTGACAAGTTTTGCGGGGAGTGATTAAAGGAGTTGTGAGAAGATGACGGGATGGTGAACGCTGTATTGATGGGCGTTGGAATGACATTTGAGCCGAAGTTGGCATGTGGTGGGTACTCCTGGTCCTGCAGGAATAGAACATAAATTGAAAATAATTTATCAAAGCATACAGTAATCAACTTACCATAAGTCCCACTTTCATATCGCGGACTTGCATTTTCAATTTCTCCAGCACATCGTTGTGTTGTTGCTGGATATTGGGTATGCTGTGCAAGGCGCCCATGGTCATGAAGTTTCCCAGCGCGCCCAACGGATGATTCGACGCGAACTGTGCATGATGGTGACTACATGTAAACAGATAATCAACCAAAGTGCTGTGAATCATTTTAATGAAACATCTACAATAGAACTACGTACCTCATTGGAATTTCTGAATTGTGTTGGTCGGGACTTCGGCCACCACCACCACCGCCGCCGCCACCGACTAGTCCGTAGTCCAAGCCATTTACCATTCCATTGACCATTGAGGAGTTTAATCGACTGGTATTTTCGTCATCCATTGACTCACAGTCTCTCATGTCGTCCTCAGAGTGTTCGTCGTTTGACTGCGAAACCAAACAAATAATTTATTAGAACACATGGGATCTATGACGAGTTATTGCTTCGATTTATTGGTACATTTATTGGAACAAGCTGACTTTGATTCAGATCGCATTGGAGCCTTCTGACTTTCTTCATTTCGTTGTCAACCTTTGTTTTTGATCACAGTTTTATTTGTACAACATGGGCATTGGGGCATGCGTGCTGCGACACAATTGAGTGCCATTTATTAAGTCTGCCTCTGCAATTGCCAACGCAACAACGCAACGTTCGAGCTAAGAGGAAGCATGGATTTTAATAGCAAATCGAGGTGGTGTTGGAGCATATAAAGACGGTTATGCACTTTAATAGGGATCCACAATGTACAACGTGACAAAGGAACGAATGAATGATTGCAAAAATAATTAAAGAATTCGACGCGGCAAACAAAGTTGATAAAACAATTACTTACCTTGTATCTGTGTGACGTTGGCGAAGCGAAATTGCTACTTAGGTGTACAATGTACATATACCGAATGAGAGATATGTTTTTGTTTCAATAAAATTGACGTCGTTATTATACGGTTGTTGAACATAATGAGCACAGGTATATGAAAAAAGTCATTTTCCTGGAGGGGAATGATAAAAATATCAAACAGAGAGGCTTTCGTAAGGAGGAGCAGGCATTTGAAATCGAAACGATTTGGAAAATGTGGTGCTTCAAGTGGTGTATGCATGAGTCAGATACAAATACCTTTATCAAGGGTGGTATCTACACGATTGTTATAAAAAAAATCAAGAACTTTGATCTTTTTTTGGCTTATTCTCAAATCTTTTTAAAAAAAAATGTGGGAAATGATTGTCGATTTCTTTTCAAAATGATTATAACGCAATTCTTTTTAATTTCATAAACCAACTACGGCTTCAAATGCATTTTTTGTTTCATAACTTCATAACTAGTTTTCGTCCACATGCACCCCACCCAGGGTGGGGCTGGAAAAAGAAAAAAGAAAAATTGTTTTATGGTTTTAGCCAGTCAGCCATTTTGTGTTTCCTGATTTGAAATCATCATATTTCTCCAATCTATTTGGCTATAGACCATTTCACAAGGTTCGGGAACAAAGGTAATCGTAAATGAACTTATTTCATTTCATTCAGTGTCCCAAATGGCTGCAATGATCGCAAGGCACATTTTAGATTATTTCCGAAGGGAGAGTTAAAAAAACAGACAACGGGGTACCTAGGTGGTATGTGATACTAACTTTTTCCTAAATGCAGTTCGTAAGCCGTTCTTCTGCTCAGTAGGAAGGAAAGGAGTTAACAAGTTTCTTTGGTTAACCCTAATTTACAAACTGGGGTCCATTTGGACCCCAGAGCATGTTTAAACACTCATAACTTTTTTGTTTTTCATTTTTTTTAAATGGGATTTTTACTCAGTGAACAAAATTCAATTTTTTATTCATTTCTTAAGTTGAAACGATTATCAGATGCTTACAGATTTTTCTGCGATTTTTTGGTGAAAAGAACCCGTCCACCCGAACTGGGGTCCATTTGGACCCCAGTACTGAAATTCTATGAAAAATCATATTTTTTCTAATAAATAATTATTTTATTTTAAAAGCAGCCTAGTTTATGTTTAGAAGAATTTATCATGAAGTTGTGGGCAGTTTCGGGAGACATTTAACACATAAGGTTCTAGTGTGGCAAGGGCAACAACATCTGCACATCCATCGCAGGTGGTCCTGGTTTTCTTGTCATCTGCTCTTGGGCAAAGGTGACATCTGCTTCTTTTACAAGAGAGCCTTTCGGGGACTGTTGGTAATTTTTTCGGAACTCTCCCCAAAATACAGAGAGCATCCATTGCAGATTTTCCAATGCCAGATTGTGTTGCATGTTGAGAACGGTTATTCAATTCTGACTCAACCAGTTCCTCCGCTAGTTCGATGAGTTTATCACTTCTGTACAATTTTTTGTTTCTTCTAGGTGGATTGAAGTGTCGAAAAATGATAACAGTTGCTAGGGCTGCTACGTCCAGTAAGTTGTAGAATACAACCATCGGCCAGCGGTTTGTTTTGCGTGTACATGAATAAACTGAGACCATTTGGTCGAATACATCGACTATACCTTTGGTGCTGTTATAATCCAGTATCATTGCAGGCTTACTTTGATGACCGAAAGTGGCTTTCTCACAGTTATGCTGTGTTGATAGCAATACCACTTGTTTGTTTGGCTTCGGAACATAACTCACCAACGCCATTTTTCCAGAAAATACAAAAATGGATGAGTGGACTGGACGATACTGCTTTTTGTTATTGACCTTTACAGGCTCATTCTGCTCATCAGGAACCTCCTTCGCTACAAAAGGTTTAGGCAAATCTCTTTTGTTTTTCCGAATCGTGCCAAGAATAGTGATCTTCTTATCCAGCAACTTCAATGCCAAATCCACCGACGTAAAGAAATTATCAATAGTGAGGTTGCGTCCAGAATTGAAATATGATGGCATCAACGACATCACCACATCATATCCACGACCAAGTCCTGTACTTTGGTCAGAGCTACCAGTGTGGACAGAAAACTTCAGTGGATAGCCCGTTGAGCTTTCATACATCCACCTAAAGTTCAAGCCATTTAAATTCAATCATTTTTACCTGAACAAAGTGAAATAATGACATTGATATGCATCAATATTACAATCAGTAATTACGTAAAACAGACATATCGAAAGGGATAAGCGGGAATCCCAGATTTGCAAAATTAGGCAATTTCCTTCGTTTTTGAAATTGAAAAATTTTATTGCTGACCTCCTACATACCTGCATAATGACATATCTGCTTAAATTTCTTTATCCCTGCTATATATAATACTTAGAAACAATTCATACAATAGCCAGAAGAACTATAACTGAACAATATAAGTCAGAAATCAAAAAAATTTCGAAGAAAAAATCGTGGGGTCCATTTGGACCCCAGTTCGGGTGGACACGACTTTTGCCGGTTTGTAAACGAGGGTTAAGGTGATTTTGAGTTCTTCATGGAAGCGATTTCATTTTCGAGTAGCTAAGTATTGGAGATCTTGTGATGATGTGCAGAAGTGTGACTGCAGTCTAAAAATTTTAATTTACGGAATTTTATGTAAGGAGATTATTCATGCAACAGTGAACTTCTTTTAACCGCCATATTTTAAAGACTTTTTATCCATTTTGTGGAAGAATTTTGTTGTGTTACGAGGAAATTTATGCTGAAATTGGTCTTACATTTATCATTGGTCTCGTTTATTATTACTGTTTCATTATTTCCAAAGTCTGAAAACAAAAAAACCAATAAGATCAAGCTAGTGATAACGATCAGAACGGAATCCGGGTAATTAAACTAGACCAGCTCTTAATCTTTCAAAATGCTCACTGATTTCCTACGGACTACGGACTTGACAAAGTCACCCTAGAAATTGGGGTTTGGGTTAAGTTTTTTGTAGAAGAAACGATAGTTCTTAAATGCATTTTTTAATAAAATTGTTCCAATGCCCAAAGCTCCTTCTTCAGAGTTTTTAAGAACGTAAAAGTAAATGAGAAGCTTAATCGAAACACGGAAAATTTCAAAGGCAGTTGAAAAAATTCAACCTCCGTTCTACTTTCATTTTTATAAGCATTTAAAATTTCAAATTAACTTTCGAATGATTGGTAAATAAAATAGAATTACATAGTTGGTTAGCTTCATCTTTTTTTCCAGTCTCGTTAAGATGTGAACTAGAAGGTGTCAGGATAACGTTAAGCGTAAACATTGCCGTTGTTCATGTCGCAGCCAGTCTTTGTAGTTTTTCGAGTACAGTGCATGTACAACGCAGCCTTATTCTATATCATCAAAGTAAAAAATTCAACCATTGCAAGCAATAAAATTTTCAAGCGCACAATCGCACCTTTACTTTATTTATATCTACATAATATGCCCGTGAGTTAAGACCAACCCATTGTTCATTCTTTCTTCACGGTAAGATCAGTTGAATTTCGTTTTTATAATACAGACTGTCCTGGCTAGAACCAGATTAACAACGTAGCAAGAGTAGCAAATGCTATGGGCCCAGGGAATTTGCGCCTCCCTGAACGTAAAATATGTATACCAATTTAGATAAGGCCAACCTAGGGCAATTTAGCGCCCTCTTGAGAGAAGTTGCTACAGGACCTACGTTGGCAGAATCGAGAACTGGTCTTGTCAGCAAAACAAGATTAAAACCCTAGTTTACGGCACGAAGAATAATGCAATAACCAAACCTGGGGTTCGCGCGAACCCCAAAATTTGTATTCACATCTAATTTGGGATACTATCAATGGGCATCAATTCTTGGAGCCGTGATAAATTCTACACGTTTTAAACATCTGAATATCTTCCTCCGTTTCGACGATTCGATTGGTCGCTGAGCTCAATTATCAGCCAGAACGAACACTCTCCAGCCTATTGAAATACTTTTGAACGAATTGAATTGACCGTACCTGATCAGATCAGTACTGTCCATTTCATTCATTTTTGGATTTTTGCAGAGAATGGCATTGGGATCTTATGTTCCAAAACCAAATATGTAACAGGTCGTTTCAATCTTACGAAGGCTATTTCAGGCTGTCATAACAAGCCGGAACCAAAGTGGGGTTCACACGAACCCCAAGTTTGGTTTGTGGGTTTTTTTTCAAAAAAAAATTACAGAAATTATCTTAAATCGCTATGATGAAAATACGATGAAAAACGTAAAGAAAAATGAAATTCGTTCACTGAGTTTTCATCCCAGGTCGAAAATATGATACAGAAAAAAGTTATAACCATTCAAACCTGCGTTGGGATACCAAAACGTAAACTGGGGTCAAAATCCATCGAATTTCGAACTTCTTTATTTCTTTTTTTACTCAATTTGCCGTGTTTTAGTTTTATTTTTGGCTTCGCCATTCTTATAACTGGTCTAAACGCAAAATACAGAAAAACTAGGCGCCCGGATGGAACCTATAAGAACTGAAACGTTTAGTGAGGTGGCTGAATGTTGTCTCGTCTCCTTCATTCTAAAAGGTAGGGGAGAGTGGGGCAAGAGGGACCTCGAACCAAACCGATTTTTACCATGGTTCCTAACTCCATCTTATATTCAATAGTTAGAACTAATAAAAAACCTTCTTTTCCAACACATCTTTTAGTTTCACTGAAAAACTGAAGTTAGTTCCGTTTTGAATGATGAAAGTTAAAAAACGATCTATCTTTTAAAAAAATTCCAATTTGCGAAACCAATCCAAAGCAACCAGTTTGTAATTTCAAACATTTTGATCATTTTAAGTTGTTTATGATCGTTAGTGCTTACTGCTTGAAATAAAGGTAAATAAATAAAATTAGGGGAAATAAATATATTTTTTGTAAAAAACTCTTTATGGTACAAATGAAACCATTACGTTATGGGCAAAAGGGATAGGTAGTCCGTTTTGCCTCACTTCGTATTGGTTTGACTTTCAAAGAAAAACAGCAACCGAAGAAAAGTCTGCTTTGCTCAATGATCCCCACGAAGATGTTTTTCAAAACTTGTTTTATGTACTACCTACTACCTATTTTGTTACTTCAGTTGTAATTAAACATTTATAGATTGTTCGAACATACGTTCGAAAAACGACTAGTGGAACTAGTTGCACCAAAGAGGATTTGAAGAAAGCTATAAATGCAATCAAAAGGAAAGAGATGGGTTATCTCAAGACCAGCAAGGCTTTCAAAATCACGAAATACACAATCATTCGGAAAATAAAGTAGGATACCAATGAAATAAAACTTGGACAGGTCACAAGTCACAACAGTCTTCAGCTCTGAGCAAGAAAAAGAATTAATGAGACATTTGCTAGACTTTGAAAAAAGATTCTTCGGAATGACGACTCGCGATGTTCAAGCTCTTTCTTATGAACTAGCCGAAACGAATAAAATACCCCATCTCTGTAACCACAAAACAAAAATGGCTGGCAAAGACTGGCTTTTCAATTTCCAAAAAAGGAACCCGAAAATCGTTTTGCGCAACCCAAAACCGACGTCAAAAGCCAGAGCTTAAGCTTCTAAAAAGCACGTCGTTTTAGCATACTTTGAGCTTTTGATTGAGATATACGAAGACCTTCACTTCCCTTGATATCACATGTTTTTGATACAATTTATTAAAATAAATCAGTTGTTCGTTTTGCCCCATTCAAAGGTTCTTTTTGCCGGACTATCAAGATAAGTTTGTTTGATTGTGTATATCTCTTTACACAACTGTTCACCTATTCTGATTGTTTACAAAGTTAAAGTTCAAAGGTTGAAGTATTGTTTAAAAAAATATTTGCTTCCCTTTTAGGACTAGAACAAAAATTAGTGGTCCTTCTTGTCCCACTCTAGGTTTTAGCTTCAGGTACCAACATAAAGGTAGTATTTACAATTATCTTAAAATCGAAATTAAAGAATTTTTTATAAATCAGGGTATATTTGATAAGTAGTAAGTTTAGTTTACAACAACCCGAATGATGGTTAAAAAATCGTCATTAGCTGAAGAACAAATGGGGTCTTTCAACCTCCAAAACTTAGATTTATACTCATACTCATCTCCTTAGATACCTCCATTAAGGTGGCTAAGCCACATAATATGCATACGATTAAGAGAAATTCCTCATATGAGCTTATCTACTCGTCCATACAAGCGAAACCTTTTCATTTCCTGAAATAAAATTTGTAAAGAAAAAACTTAATAACATTTTGATAAGAATTCGAAGGAACGAGCAGGCGCATCTTAATTAGTTTTTAATGTTTTTGAAAATAAAAGTGCTGATATTTTTTTTTTTCGAATATATTACGATTTGAATATTGTAATAAAGTAGTCATTGTTCGCATTTACACAGCGCGGCCTCGATGCACATACACAAAGTGTATAAAAATTTTCATATTGTTCGTTAAATGTTCATGACAGTATTGATTTATGGCTATGTGTTTTTGTGTCGCATTTATGCCGACTTGGGAACACTATACCTGGCTGACACTAATTCATCGCAATTAAAAAAAAATATATCTACCACACAGTTCACGGAATAATAATATTACAAATGAAATAAATTTATTTCTTATCTTTGCAATTAACCTTTAATGAGTATTGTGTTGGTGTTGTTCTTGGAATATATGTAGAGGAATAGATCTACATTCTACACCCATACGACCTGTGTGCGCGCGCTTGTGCATTTCATTGCTTCATTTCCACGTCATTGCAATTAAATTGATTAGTTTCGGGTAATTTAGAAAAAGGTATGAAAGCAAATACTAAGATATAAGTAGTAGTATAGTGAAATTTCATTTTGACGCACTCAAAAGACAAGTATCTTAAACCAGAACTTGAAAATTTATTTCCATTTGAACCACTTTGACCAAAAATTTCAATTTATTCTTAAGTGTTAGGCTACTTGGCACTAAAAAATAGTCTCGTTTCCACTAAGGACCCACTCCCAAAGATTTCCCAACTCAAACCTTAATTGTCATCGCCAATACTGTGACAGTTAACTTTAAAAAGAAAGCAAAAACTTAGGCTCAAATAGGTAGCTTTTCAAGACACAAATTTGGCTTTGAGTTCGGTCTCTTTCTATTGATGTAATCACATCTGTTATAGATACCAGGGTATGCAAGAGATAAAGTAAGCAATGCTTACAGCTGAAGATGTTATCATATAGTTTAGGGGCAGGGCCTAGGGCATTCCTCACAAACAAGCCATGTGAGGGAATGGAGGGGACCTACAATTTTCTACCGGTTTCGAACGGCTAATCGAGAAAGCGCTTTTACCTTGGTTTTCAATTCTCAAAAACCGGTAAACCACGAATAAACCACACATCACCGTCATTTGAAGAAGTATACATGCAATTTGACAAACTTGTTCATTACCTGAACTCGTAGCCTCTTTATAAAAAAAAAAGAGGAGGCTTATAGGCTAATGTAACTCGTTGGGTACCCACATGATGAGAATGGGCATTAGAACATCCATTATGTAGGGGATGCCAAGATGAGGAGGCAGATGAAGGATCATTCCACTTTCTCTGTGAGTGTCCTAGTTTGGCCGACACTCTGAAAAAACACTCAGAGATTACTTCCTCGACGAACTGGGTGACTAATCTCCCATTGAGAAACGTCCTGACATTTACTCAGGGCTCCAAATGGTTCAGTGGTGGTTCCCTACCCTAATAAACCAGTTACCAACCCAACCCTCTACCTCTCCAATCCTCCCATTTCCTTATCCTGTGATTTTCCCGGGGAGCACAATGAATCCTTGAGATCCGAGTGAGGTGCTGTAACTTGTGGCTGCACCCCCATGCAACCTAACCTATAGGCTAATTTATCCAGTCCATTGGACTACAAGGTAGCAGCCTTTCCTTTTTCCTGTTGCATAGTTCGAAATAAGGTGTTAGTAATTTCACAACCTCAAGGGCGGCGTCCATATGAAACTGGGAGGCTGAAAGAAAAGTTGATGCCCAGAGCGGGATTCGAACCCACGCGTCCGGCCTATCTACTGAACACTCTATCACTGTACCACGGCCGGCCATAAAAAAAACGTAGTGCTACTTCAAGGAGAGTTAAGGGCAAACCCAGGGGTAAAAAAAACACTCAGTTTGAAATTCAGAGGGAGTTTAGGTTTCTCAAAAACTCTATATGGCATCACAGGGCAAACCCAGGGCTTTAAAGAACAAACCTATAATCAATTCGATCACCGTAGAATCTGAGCTACGACGCGCTGGGTGAATCAGGTTACCAATTTCGTAAGAAAGTTTTGGGAAAATATCTTGGTTTGCTGGCGTAAAATCGATGCCGGCCAAAGCATAACCAGTCAATGGAAAGAGTAATAGAACCATGATTGCTTCTTGGTCCATGAATCGTACCAATTCAGGGTGGGGTTGTGGTTTCAACAGGACGCGTTAACATCTCACACAGTGAAACGCGTCCCACAATTGTTGTTGTAAAACAAAAGTTTGTTTTTAATGAGCACATTGTTTCGAGATTCGAAGCTGGCCTGAAAAGATAGTGCGAATTTTGACAACATTGATCATCCCAATTCTGCTACTAGGTGTTAAGGCTTGGACTATATCTAAAGCGGAAGTTCTGTATGTGGTGTATAAGAAGACAATATCTGGAAAAGAAGATTTAACAACGAACTGTATGAACTGCACCGCGACATGGGCATGGCTAGAAGAGCACGCATCGTGATTCGTGACTCGCTGAGCTTAGATGGCTGGGTCATGTAGAGCGGATGGGCACCAACGAGCCGATTCGATAGGTTACCGAAAGCATATTTTAGGGAAATCGCGGAAGACGAAGACCTCGTCTTAAGTTGCGCAATCAAGTGAAAAAGGATCTCAAGGCGAAAAATGTAACTGTAATGCCCTCAGTAAGTAAGTAAGTATAGTACAATTTATCTTTGTTTTATTTTATTCCTCTCATTAAACATTGTGACTAAAATTAAAACCAATAAAAACGCATAAATCATAGAGATTTAAGTCTATTTTATTTATTTTTAAACGCTTTAGTTTTCTAATGTGCTGGTCGAGACAGAAATAACATGCTCTCCTCATCCATTTGAATCTTTATTCGGACAGGCTTAGATACACGTTATAAACTCTTTTGATGCACCGACGAGAATTGATTTGTGTCATTAATTGAGGAGCTTAGGAAGAATATAGGTGACACTTATAATCAATTACTTTTTTGGAAATTGAGAAAAATAAGTTTGAATTTTTTTTTTCTGTTCACCTTCTATCATGAAGCAGCAGACTGTTTCTATTTTTGGATTCTCAAAAAAATTCAAACCTAAGCAAATAATGAATGGAATATTTTTGTTTTGTTTTTTTTTTTAATGAAAAATGTTATTGCAATTAACAACGGGCACGTTCGCAACCTAAATAAAAAGTTGCCAATTCCCTGTTGGAAAACCCTTTATAATTTAAATGGGATAACTAGACTATATTAAATTTTTATGTTTAATTTTGTCTCAATCCAAACTATAATAAGAATGGACACTTTTAAGCGCGTATACTTAAGAGCGAATACACACACGATATAAGGAAAACATGTAACCAAAGTTACAAGTCCACAAGTCAAGAGCTTCTTGTAGGAATATGCCCACTACCTACACTAGTAGAAGATCAATCAAACTTGTAGCTTTGTGTAACAGAAATACTTCACACATGTCAGATCTCAGTTTCAGCATTACAAGCACTTGCAGTTTTATGTTACAGGCCCTAGGTAATCAGATAACACTAATTACAATACACACAGAAGTGCTTGTGAAGTAAGGGTTACCATGTCTGCCTGTTACGTGGGAGGTTCAAGGTTCGAATCCCAGGACCATAAAAAAGGTGATATATCCACCTTTTTTATGTTATGTTATGTTAGCGACCATTTTTCTGTGCATGTATAGGTACGTTATGGAAATTTCTGATAACAGTCAAAGTACGTATAAGGGCATATCTAATGATATTACGCTTAGGCAGGTTTGAGTTTTCACTAAAAAAAAAAGCCTTAAGCAACAAGTTTAGTCTGTCAGATTTTAATGACTCATGTTGATTTCGCAAAAGAAAATATTAGCCTTCTATTTGACATATTATAAGCGATAAAGGCAACGGTCTATCTCTAAGTGGCAGCTAGACGTCGGTCGGTACTTTGTAGATTGGTGTATAAAAACGACTACGACTTTTGATTTCCAAAACACCTAGACATCCGTTCGGAAAGATCATAGGAGGAGATAGATTTTCCAAGGATCAGCAATCAAAAAAAATATACACAATGCATTGGCCATCGCTTTCTACGCCTATTATTTAAAGATCTATCCATAGTCTGCAATTTAAGGAATCCGGCTAGAATTTTTACACACAGTCCCTGACAACCTGTTGGAAGATAAATAACCACCAAATAATCGACTACATATTCTTTGATGACGATGGAGCGATCATAAGTGAGGATTGTTCTTCCTTGCAACTAGCAATTATTGTATGGGTAAAAGGTTTAGAAGGTTGTAGCGGGAGACACAACCCCGAAAAAACTGTCCCCAAAAAGCCAAAATCCCAAAAAGACATAATCCCGAAGCAGACCTTTACTGTAAATCCATAATGCCGAAAACCCAAAATCCCAAATGGCCAAAATAATATGGGCCTTCGCCATTATGAATTTTCGGGAAAGGTCTGCTTCGGTATTGTGGTTTTTCGGGAAAAGTCTATTTCGGGATTGTGTCTTTTCGGGATTTCGACCTTTCGGGGAAGTTTTTTTCGGGATTGCGTCTGTCTCCCCTATTCCAGACACTATACCACCTTTTAATCGATTTTAAGACCGCGTATGATAGTATCTATAAGCTGAATTGAAATGTCATTTTCAAGTGCGAAAAGTTTGAATATCTGGGATCAATGACCAACCAGCAACCAACTTGTGAGGACGACATCACCGAGTAGGCGTAGGCAAGTTCAACATTGGATGAAATAACAAGCTCAGTGACAGAACAATGTTCCTTATACTGTTGAACAATGTGTGAGAGTAAGTTGACAGCCATTCAAATGAAGAAGCTTTGTATGACAGCAGAAATAACAAAACTTGAACTTATTATAAAAGATCCTTGGAAGCCTTTACGTCAAAAATACCATCTTCAAAAAAAATTAAGCACACCCGGTTCAAATAGTATTATCATGTTGAAAGGAGAGATCCAGAGAAAGGAAGATCACGATAGAAAGAAAGAAACACAAACCAAAATACTCCTACTACGGACAAGTGAAACAAAATCTGCATTTGGCTGACCTCAGACATGGAAGAATCGGAATCCTGGAAGTTTGCTAACTTACTCAACACGAGCGGAACACTATTGTGAAGCAATTAGGTGGGAGAGCTATGATCCCTTCGAGATCACGATGACCGCAACGTCGACAAAGCAAAAGGAGAAGATTTTGAACGTACCAAGTAGACGCTCAATTTCGGAAGCTCATCATACAGGGATTTCTTTTATGGTGTTGCTCTCTGTTACTCCAAAAAAGGACTGCCTTACTTTGGGGGGAAACCTTGTTCAGTAGAACAGAAGTCATCTGCCTATTCGTTTCCTTTAATTCCTACGTGTCCTGGTACTCACTATATTTCTGATTTTTGGCGATGCCTGGGCCTGTACTCCATAACATTTCAGGCGTAGCGTAATGGTTTACATGCCTGTTACGCGGGAAGTTCGTGATTCGAATCCCAACAAAACCAAAAATTTTTTCACGGGTATTAAATTTCGCGAGTAGTTGGCAAGTCCTCCGATAGTAAATTCGTTGCAGAAAATAATATTTCTTCAAAATTCCCTCACAAGGTATGGCTGTGAGTAATGCGCTGAGCATTTCTTTTTTATTATATATAAATGACATTGGAAATTCTTTGACTAACTCTAAAATGTTTATTTGCGGATGATACATTAGTTTATATAAGTGGAAACAATTTCAATGAGTGTGAGTCTGTACTTCAGCAAGATCTGGATGCAATGTATAATTGGCTGTGTGTGAATATGAATAGTGAAGAACTGGAATGTGTGAATGAAATAAAATATCTGGGTGTAATCATTGACAATAACCTGAAATTTGACGTTCATATTGCAAAGTTGTGTTCTAAAATATCGCAAAAGATTGGTTTCCTCTCAAAACGAAAAGCTGTGCATTAACAATATATAACACAACTATACTCCCCCAAATTGACTATTGTTCGTCCATCTTATACATGTGCTCTATCCAGAACCAAACCAAGTTACAAACCCTCCAAAGCCGTGCAATGAGGGTTATTTTAAGGTGTGATACATAACAAACGATAGGTACCCTCTTAGGAATTTTGGAGACTTTCGACTTCCACTGTATAGAAAAGCAAGCACGCAAAATAATCTGTTCTACAAAGGGCTTCAGCTATTCAAGACACTACCTAACGAAATTAAAAATTTAACAAATTTAAATGCAACAAAATTCCGTCTAAATAACTTATTAAAAACAATGTGATATAAATTAAATGTAAAATTAAGTAATTTAAGATTCTGATAAATTTAAATGTTATATAATCACGTCTAATTTTTTGTATTTTAAAATAATTTTATATAAATTATATGTAATTTTTTATTAAGAGTTGCATTGAAACTAATAAATACAATTAAAAAAAGCCCCGGGGCTCCCCGCTCTGTTACGCCATTCTATGTATGTATGTACCGTCTAAATTCTATGTACTTTGTCTATGCCTAACCCTTTGCTTTCTAGGGGCTTTGCAGGGTAACCACTCAGTAAATATTTGTGCTCTATATACCTAGTGGTTTCTTGTTGAAATTTTTTTCAAACTTTTGAACAGAATATTTTAAAAAATTGACACCTTCGGAAAAATGGGTTCAAAAACTGAAATAGGTAACAAAAATGCATAAGACAATAATAAAGAAGCTTTAATTGTTGAAATTGACGAAACAATCGAAGTTAATTGATTGAGCGATAATCGTTTGAAAAGTCACCTAATGCAGGTCCTGTATATGTAGATTGAACAAACCTTTCTATATTTGTGTTGGGATTGGCTGACAGAGGTTGGGGGTGGGGCTATTGTGTATTCACGCTAAGGCTTTAATAGCACACTTTCAGGATAAAGGGTTATGGGACTGTTTTTTGAATGGCTTGGAAGATATAAATGTTTAATGAAAATTTGTTCAAGGATACCCACAATTTTACGTCGATTCCGAAAGGCGTATGGTAGAATAGGTTTCATTGCAGTGTTATTACTCTCAGAGGACTTGTCAAATCCTAGCGAAGGGCGATACCCGGGGTGAAAAAAAGATAGGATGTTTGAAGCTCCCGTGTAATAAGCAGACATGATAACCATTCCTTCACATCCACTCACCTGAGCATAAGACTTATACGTCGTAACTTTAATTTTCAAAATGACATGTTCACTGCATTTTGAGAGTTTTTGTTTCCTTATTTTAGAAGACAAGATTATTTATTGTGATCAACCATTTTAAACCAAAGCAATGCTTTTATCTAAGCTTTTTCTATTGCTCTCCGATAATGAGGCTAGCGATTGATAAAACTGATCTATACATCTAATCTTTCTGTTACCATATTCGCATTACCGTTGTGTGCAATCCATCGAAGAAAACTGGAGAAGTAATTTAAAGTGGCATCTGTTCATTGATAGCTTGGCTTTTCCCTACTTCAGAACTACCACCATGAAAAAAAGGAAAAAAAAAGAAAACCAACATGTGTATCGATACCATTATCGACATACTCACAGAGATGCAAAAGCGAATAGCAAAAACTTGAATCGGCTCTCAGAGCATTTGTTGACACAAGCCGCGCATGCATGAATGCAATTGCACGATTCGAAAGCATAGCATCGGCAGTCGGCACAGCAAAACGGCAAGATGATAATAAAGCGTATAAACTGGTATGAGGGATTTTAGCCCCTCCTTTTATTTGTTGCAGCCGGCAGCACCTAGGTATACCTACACTACACACAATACTCCAGCGATTAAAGTATTTCTCGCATTTAATTTATTCATGAATCCATTTTATATTTTATTTTTTTCTCTGCAAGCAAACCTGCTCGGCTACTTGTAGCTGCCGTTTGAATTGTGGCGTTAGCGTTATGGCAGAGCAAGAGGAAAATATTAATTTTCATTTTGTCACTACGGGGCGACTTAACGCGGCGCGGCATTCTTGATGGTGATGTTCATAAAAAAAAATCAATATACTTCCGGGAAATTTGCCAAACGATCCCTTGCACATCAGACAACTATTATAATTTGTGTGTCTCGATATTTTACGATCCTTTGTTGAATTCAGAGGACAAGTCGTAAATCTGGTGACAATTTATATTTTGTTTTTGTAAAACAACCTATGGGAATTATAATCCCAAACATAAGCCAAGCACATGCTTAATAGCCACTTGAGAAGAGGAATTGTCAATATTGAGATTTTTAGAAAAAAAATTCCCAGAAACCTTTTCGTTTTTCTTGGTGTGAGTTCTCCACACACTCGATATTTGAAGAAAATTAAACATGTACATTTCAAAAGCTATATACGCATGTTTTTAAAGAGAAAACAACTTTTTTTTTCAAATTTTCTTAGTTTAAACCAGCTCTAGTTTGTTAATTAATTAATTCGTAATCCTTAGGCCGAAAGGCATACGCTTAATTTAAAGTGCCCATAAGTAGATATAAAATAATTAAAAAAAAAAAAAAACTAAGAATGCTTGTGCGCAGTAAAGGAACTAAGGAACTCAGTTAACAGTTGAATAGCTGTACCTATGTTTTTTAAAACCTGGGTCAACTTTTTGAACAGTTAGATATAGTATCTTATTCCATGTCAACCAGTTAGTTGTGATCTATTATAACTCTGTAGCAAATTGCTTTTACCGTTATTCATAAGTTAAGAATGGTATCTAATCTACCATGGATAATTATTGCAATAAACGCTTTGAGCAATCGGATTGATTGGCAATAAAAACCAATAAACTATTACAAAGACAAATAATAATAGCTTATCAAGAAAAAACATTTTAAACTCAGTAACCGAACTCAATTCTCGCCTATCACTCAAGGAAATGGTCGAACAGTTCAATATTCACCTTATTTGGGTGCCGGGAACAGACATATCATAGGTTACTGTAAGCCGATGAACTCGCCAGAACCGTTTTACCGATCTTAATTAGAAGGTTCAACACTCGTATACCAATCGCTACATGCAAGCTCATGCTAACGCAAGAGGTAATGGATAGAACAAAAAACAGATGGAACAATACCACTACGTTTATGGTAAAATAAGCAATGGACAGAGGTAGATCTAAAACACACTATAGACATTTGTTATCCATAAACAGATTGCGCATTAGCTCCGTAATCGATGTCCTTACCGGGCATTGCCTGATAGGTAGACACGTCATAATCTCGGTATTCCCTCTAACGACTTTTGCATAGAAGCAGCTCAGATAGGGAGGAGGAAGAGATAGTCCAAAACCTCCTCTGCTCAAGCCCCACACTCTGTCTCAAAAGAAAACTGCATCTAGGAAAATATTTCCTTGATGATCCAAGCGATCTGGTGAACACAGATATCCTTCACCTATATTATATTAAAAGCGTCAATTGGTTTACTTAAGTGAGGTACTCCCTCACACGCTTCAAATGGTATCACAATTGACCTAATTTTGGTCCTAGTTAAGAACAACTTTGTTAAAATATACAAAAACTAGAAAAGTTCAAGATTTATTTTGCTTCTTCTTAATTTAATTTAATTTAACGTTTCTCGTGTATAGGAAATAAACTTTGTCGCACAACGTAGGACTCGATCGTTTACATGTACAATACTCGTTTGTATAATTCTGATAGCACATACATATAACAATCCGCATCGATGGTAAATTCGCCATCATTAGTCTAATATGCGTCCACACCCCATCAGAAGAGAAAGATGATAGTTCCAATCGAAAGAATATTTATACGACTTCATTGGAGAAACATATGACATAATGAGCAATGATTAATACGT